>OX336382.1:17895155-19095155 GCA_946902895.1 Fragum fragum | reverse complement strand
GCTGTATGGTATGAGCAATTCTCATGGCACTGGTTATGGGCGCTGAAAACTAAACATCCTGTGAAAAAATAATGTCATCAAAGTTCACTGAGGCTCCATACACGATGACATAGGTATGCATGATAATTGAGATTTGACAATCAACAACATAATATGGGCTAGAAAATATGATAATTCCTAAAACCAAAATTAATCTCCTTTTTTCACACTATTTTCAACAAAGAAAGTGCTGTAAAAAAAGGATTTGGTGAAATCGCATTCAGTATCCTGCCAAATCAGGCTGGAATCCATCTTTTCTGCTTGGAATCGAACTTTTTCCTAAATTGGATTCCTGGAATCCTACTTTCAAAATCCTAGTGAGAGCCCTGTGAAATCTGTCCAGTGGTTTTGGAGGAGATGTCATTTTAACGGACAGAGGACGATCAAAATACCTCACCATGAGCACTTCGTGCTCAGGTGAGCAAAAAAGCATCATTGTGTGGGAATAAATTCGGATCAGTCTAAATTTTGTTGAATGGAAGTGGGTTAAGAGTGGTGTAGAGTACAAGATAAGGGGAAGTCAAGACAATCTTTCTAAACACTTATGAAACCTCTACTTTTTGGTCACTTATTCAATGTAAATGCCTTGACCAGACATATTCAAGTGTCCCTACAGTAGAGGGTTTGGCAGAAGATTATCAAGAGAACTGAATGCAGATAACATTCTGGGCTGTGTGCAGGATAGTTAAAAAAGCACTAAACAAGAGCACTATCTAAGGTTTTCTCAAAAATAGGCATAATTCTTACACAAGTGTATGTAGTGACTCGAAACAATAGTATGGATTTCACTTGCAAAAGTGTACATACTTGCCAAGTTTCAAGAAAATATCTTTAATAACGTCAAAAAAATTAAAAAGATTGACCCATTCCAACACAATCCCACATTTCTATGCCCCTCAAGAAGAAAGCTTTGGAAAACATTGTGGATAATGAAGAAATTGTTTATTACAAGCAGTTTCATTATTATTAAAAATGCCTTATACTTAAAAATGACAAAATATTTTTACGATTTCATCAACTAAAAATCGTCATCTGCAACTTCTTTCACTTTTAGCAGCATACCCACTGGGTTTTCATTTTGGGGGTACATGTACCCCTTAGGTTTTGAAATGGGGGTACAAAGAAAATCTGGGGAATCTGAACCCTTTACCAAACAACAATATTTTTGTTATATGATTTGTTAATAATCAGTAAATAAGTGCCACATGTCATGTGCAAGTGTCAATTAAATTAAGAGCAAATGTTAGCAAACTTTTCAAAAGCTGACTTGACAATTCGCTTTCTCTTAATCATTGGATTTTGAAGGGGTTGAATGGGATATGAGAGCGATGGCTAAATAACTCTAACAAGTTAATTATGAGGGTGGGGAATGGCATTTTGGAGCAGGCCATACTGGGCATGTCAGCTCATTGTTAGCTCAAACTCTGGTATTAAAACGATTCTGGTAAAGAAAATATCAAATGCCTTATTACTGTCCAAAAGTCACCTTTTGTGGAGAATAGAATAGGTTTTGTTACGACATTTTGCAGACAGCAAACAACATAGCTAAAATGAAACTACAACATCAAATAAACGGCTACATAATGTTACGCCCAACTTACATGTACAATGGAACTCACAAGAGAAACTTATTTTTGAAATAAAATTCTATAGTATGAAATCTTGTCAGTTCCATGCCAAAAACAACTTTGGACTTATTTTAAAACAAACTGGTGAGGCCATCAGGATCCCCATTATACAAACTTTTCCAACTGCTGGTTCCCCCATTCTCTATATATAGGAAAACAGACCAGAAAGAAGCCATGGTTCCTGTAGCATGTAAGGGAAGTCACTTGCTCCCAATCTGATTGCGTTCTTCATTGCTTGCAATTTTTTTGGTTTTAAGGAAAAAATACGAACGTAGAGTTTCTAGTTTTGGTTTAAACCTATTTATTTCACATTGATTGGGAAACATGTTCTTCCAACTTAGATTAATCCCTCTAGATTCCGCTTCCTGGAAAATGCACCAGTACTTGCGCCTAAAGTGTGGGCCAATGACAGAACCAAGATCGATAGTCGTTCCGGGAATCGAACTCAGGACCTCTGGATCAGGAAGCCGACACACTACCTCTCAACCATTGACACCACCTCAAGTTTCTAGTTTTAATCGCTAACAATTTTAAATGCCCACACATGTAATGAAATTTTTTTGTCTACGTTCATTTATTTTTCTATACGTTCAAGCACGTCTTGGTGTAAGATTTGTACGTGAACCTACGTAATTGTGCACTTATTACGTACTTTAGTACGTGAATGGGCACCCTGTTTTAGGGACCTGTCTTAAATTTGGTTTTCTGTCTTATGTCTGGCAGTTGGTTAATGTTTGCCATGCTAACAATACTTATGTGAATACCTACCCTGTAGTATTAGAAGCGACTATTCATTGCAAAACAACCAAGCTCATGAAATCAAGTAATTTGAAATCAGAATAACTTCCCCTATCTGTCACTCTATGGTGTTTATTTAATACAAGGGAACAATTACATTGCACTTACTACATTGATTTTTGGCCCATTACCACATTAATTTTATTGAAGAATATTGAGCAGAAATATTAGACTAGAAATACATCACAAACATGGATGCCCTGTTTACATGCTTTTCACAGAACCTTCAATTGTGACCTTGACCTTAAGAGTAACTAACAAAACTGAAGGCATGACACACACACAAACTCACACACAGAGTAACTCTACATGCCTGTCGTCATTAGATGGTGGGGCATTAAATGAGAACTTGATAGAGTTATCAATAAGCTAAAGACAATATTATAAATAGATAAATATAAACTAGCAAGTGGAAGGGATTTAAATGCTGAAAATAAGAGCCCAAGATCAGAGAAAGAAGACACTTTGTGATGATTGTTTTTTTTAGGGGAACCCCGTATGATAAGAAATCTTGGTTATATCAGTAAAACAATTGACAGAACACTGGTCTCCTCTAGACCAGTACCACCATCGACTTTAACAAAGCCGACAGGTAGATCCCAAACGACTGCATCAAGAGATTGGCTGATGGGCATTTAATGACGTATATCTAAACATCGAATCTGATTGGCTGATCCATTGTTTGTAAACAATATGGTGAAAACGGGACGAAAAGTTCCTCATATGTTCCTCATAACTTTTTCTTGCACACTATTTCGATTGTTGATGGGAGAAATGTTTTAGCAATAAAACTGACTACTTTAAAGCTACAAAAGTAATATTTTATCATACTGGAAGTCCAAATTTTTCAACAAAATTAGCAGTGCTTGTTTTTCGATTTTAGTAAGGAAGAAAACCTAACAGGCCAGGCTTTCCTTGAATGTACTGAAAATCGGTGCATACCTGTCAGCTTTGTTAAAGTCGCCAGTGATACCTGTCTATGGCCTCAGCTTCACATAGCTGTTAGACTAAGAAATTAACCCTTTACCAGACGATAAAATTATTGAAATTTTAGAAATTTTCAACTTTTTCTTATAAATGATTGTGGAAAATCTAGCAATTTCTTCATTTTACACATTTCCCATTTGTTTTTCTGGGGAAGTGGGGGGGGATTTCAAGAAGCATTATTGTGTGGGAATGCATTAAGAATAAGTAAATATGGCCAGGCACATAGAGCATGACACAAATTGTTGACGTGTGACATTTGTATTACATACATGTCACAGATCCACATCTTACCTCCTATCCAATGGAATAATTTGATTAAGCAATTTTTAGACGTACAGCAGTGATCTTTAACCCATTCCCACACAATCCAGCTTTTTATCTCCCTCAGGAAAAATGATTTGGAAAACAATGTAACAAGCAATTTCTTGATTTCCCTTAATACTTCCTACTAAGAAAGATTACAACTTTTAAAATTCCATCAATTTGAAATTATCATCTGCAACTTCTTTCAAACTTGATAAGTGTAAAATTTTTTTGGCTAGTAATGGGTTACTTCTAACAACTACCTGTTCAATTGTGTCTACAGAAGATATTTCTAAATTTGTAATTATACCACAATACTCTGTCTCTCTATTATCTTGAGCTAGTATGATGCTATTGACAATATATTATGTAAGACAGAATTCACAATTGATACAAGGAGCCTTGTTGTTATGTGCGTGCCCGTTTTGAGTGTTAAAACATAAATCAATTTGTCATGCTGAATAGCATCCAGGTTCAGAATGAAATCAAAGACCTGTAAATATTGAAAGAACCTTATTGAGTGTATACATTGCTCTGGTTAATAAATTTTATGAACAATTCTGGCTTAAAATGTCAAACAGAGGGTTTTGACGAAATTCTTAATCTTGGTTGATACTACTTGTACAACTTTTTAAGTGAAAATAATTCTGATTCAGTATGACAAATTCAGTAACAGGAAAACATGAGAGTTTATTGGTTAAGGCTCAAAAATAGAAAACCGCAATTTCCAATAATATTATCTTGTTGAAGTATAAAAATTGCACAATGAATCAGATATAAAACAAAAAGAGTCTACAAAACAGAATTATAAACAGCATCAGACAAAAGCAAGAGAACCACATGCCTACATTCGGCTGTTCAAGTGCATGATAGTAGGTAAAACTGTAAAAATTATGTCAAGAAAGGATCATATTTATTCAAAACTGCCGAGTTACCCTTATTGTTGGTACTTTTGATAGAGGGCAGATATTCGGAGTTTCAAGTGAATGTGTTCAGTAAATATAAATACCCGGGACATTATAAAATTTCAAAGTTTGCTAATAACGGTGTAGACACAGATGACAACCTGGCTAAAGCCATACCTCAGGTTTCTCTGAAAAAAAGCTAAAAATTGGGTGGTAGTAAGCATTTCACAACACAATATTTCAAACTTGTCTGAATTGAATAAGGTTGCAGATGCCTATTTCGAATTGATGGTTGTCAAGATAATGCATTGATCCTAAACTTATATGATGCAACATATTTTGAACAAGATTATTAGATATTTACAAACTGAAAAAAAGCTTTAAAAAAGGACAAGTAAAAGATATATATTCCTTGTTGAAATCTGTTTTACAATGAGAGCAGGTAGCTAGCTATTGAGGCAGGAAAAACACCTTTAAGAAAGCTGTAATACAAGTAATATTATTTTACAAAGTGAAATTTAACAAGGTCATGATGAATTAAACTGCATTGTTAAGCATTTTTCACATTTGAGTATTAAAACTTATCATGCTGTGTACATAAATTGCTTTGTCCCATTGAAACTAATGGGCTGAAAGGTACTGGAAAAAATAGTTCTGTGTCATTATTTCTTTAGTAAGCTAATTTCATAAATACCTCTGGCTTCAAAAGGACTAAAAGTTTTGCAGACCAAACAACATCTGCTACTAGAAGCCCTTGAGCGCCTGAATCACTTTGCAGGCCTGGTTGTACTTATTAAGCTAACTGTGATTTCAGGAATTCAATATAAACTGAATCATATTCACCATGTGTGACATATAAACATCTTGTAAATGAAGTCTTTTAAAATTTCAAATGTTCCATTGCTTTACAAAAGTCAATTCATTTATTGAGTCTGATGAAAAAAAATATCAACATTTTTTTAAAATATTCACTGTATACCATATATGGACATAAGCCATAACCATCAAAGCTATTTTTTCAACCAATCAAATTAATTGATGAAATATGAGTGAGTCACCAGAGGATCATTCCAGTGAAATTGGGTTGAAATCCATTGACATGTTTCTGAGTATAAGATTTTCAAAACTTTCGCCATATATCTAAAAATTATAGCAAAAGGAGATATCGCTTGAACAAACAAATTATCTTTTCCTCACTATGTTTTCAATACTATTTAACACAACCATATTTGACAATCATTCTATGTTTTAAACACTTTGACACCCTGTTAATAAATTGAATTGGAAATTAATGATTTCAACCAATTCACTGCACAAAACCAAATTATTGACAGTGATCACAAAACTACAAAATATTGAAGGAAATAACAAGACTACAAAAGGACACAGTTTCAGTCATACTTTCCCATAAATCAAACAATCCTTGCAGTATTTGTCAGTTAGAAACAAGATGAAACCAGAATCAGTCTGGAATTGTTTTGCATCAACCCATTATGAAACTACAAAAATTTAGACTGGTCCTAATTGAATGGAGTTTTAGTGGACAATTAAAAGTTCATGAATTTTTTTATATTTTTAACTTTCTGGACAGAAAAAATTGTGTAAAATGGAGAAATTGCTTGAAAGCTATTTCTTCATTTTCCAATATGATTTTTAAAGCTTTTTCTCCAGGGGCGTTAAAAGGCAGGATTGTGTGGGAATGGGTTAAAGGGCTTTCTAACCATTTATGTTTTGCATACTTCTTCTGAGGACTGTTAAGCAGGCATTTCAAGGTTACACATAATTCATTTTTTCAAGCTATACATGATGCTTCAGTCTTCTATCAACTTTGTCAAATTTTTCCAACATTGAAGGTGGGCCTTTAATCCCGATCTGCCCCCTAGCAAGTGGAGGACATTCCGGTCCCCATAACCTCTTGAGTCTTCATCACTCATGCAAATCTTTAACATATTTATCCTTGATATGCCCCTGACCATTGTCTAGCTTTTGAACTGCATACAAGGTAAATATTATCAGGATATTTAGTCTGGGTCCTATAACCAAACACGGTAACTTTTGAAAACCCTTTAAGGGCCCCCCATAAGGAGTACCTTACGTACCAACAGCACCATTCAGCTGCTTGCTGATGCTACTACCAGTTTGTAAACCTTCAAGTAAAATAAAACATGCCCTGTTATTACATACATAATGTAAACTTCACCAGCCCCAGGTATGCATACAGAAGGGGTAACTGAGACTTTATATTTACTTATTTCAACCGGTATTCAACCCTGTGTTGTGGGTACTCACTTAAATGAATCCTCACAACATATGGTTTTGTTGAGCAATAAATGTAGAATGGCATTACCCCCATCTTGACTAGACCTTTTGAGCCATAGAAGGAACAAACCTGTTGTTTACTTTATTCTGGGCAGGGTAATTGTTTTTCTTCTATTTCCAGTGACAGATAGCTTTGTGCCAAAACAGCTTTTTCTTGATGAATAAAATTTACAGACAATGGAGATGTATAGAAAATAGTCTTTTTCAAAACAAACAACTAGAGGCACTTGTGCGCCTGTATCACTCCACAGGCCTGATTGTACTGATTAAGCAAATGGTATTTTCAATCTAAAACAAATCATATTCACCATGTGTGGCAAACAAATCTTGTCAAAGAAATATTTTAATATTTCAAATTTTTCATTGTTTTACAAAGTCAATCCATTTACTAAGTCTGATGTAAAAGGTATTAACAATTACTAAAAATAAAATCACTGTATCAGGGTTTTCCCTTGGACTTGCAATTTGGGCGTCCTTGGAATTCTCAGCTGTATCTTTTGAGAGTCCTTTTGTTAATTCTAAGAGTCCCATCATGGGGGATTATTTATTTAATATTAAATGTTGACCAATATTTCTAAATAAGCTAGTTTCTGAGTTTGCCTCAGAATCAATATAGGTAAGCATGATCATTATAAACAAGTCATTCAATTTTCTGATTGGTCAATATTTACCAATTAAAGAATTTGGGTTGGCTGGCTACCAGGATTTGATTTCCAATTGATCATATTGTCTTTCATTTTGGAAATGAGATAACTCCTACTCTGTTCAATTTCAGATTTCTTTCTGTTTCAGTAAGATTCAAGCTTCATGGAGATAATTAAATTTCTTTACCTGGACCAGCTTACAACAGGATTGATTAAACATGATGCTGCCATTATTCTGAATGTCAATTTTATTGAGAGTCGTCATTCAACGAGGTGCCTCGTTTTTGGAGTTTGTATAGTTCACGCTGAAAAGTTATTACGACATGCTCTAAAATTAGATCTCCCGGAATCCCGATAGCATGTGCATACCTAGAATGTGAGTGAAGTTGAAAGTAAATTACTGAGAGTGAGACATTTTGGAATTTTCATATGCCTCAATTCTTTGTGAGTTATCTAAACAGGCTCATGTATTATTGCTTTTCACGAGTCCCTCAGGGCGCACAATGTTTTATTTTTGCGGGTCCTCATCTTGGTATTGAGAGTCCTGGACGCAATATCCTGCGTCCGGGAAAACCCTGCTGAATACCATATATTGACATTAGCTATGACCACAAAAGCCATTTTTTTCATCCAATCAATATTCTTTGAAGGAATCTGAAAATGTAACCCTCGGAAAATTTTGAGAAAATTGGTTGAAATCAATCAACTGGTTTGAGAAGATTTTCAAAGCTTTCACCGTATACGATTATTAGACCTGCCCATTAAAGGCATGGTTTTCACCTGATCAAAATTCTTTGATGGAATCTGATAAATGGTCAACCAAGGATCAATTCTGTGAAATTTGATTGAATTCTGTTCTGTACTTTCTGAGTAGAAGATTTTTAAAGTAAAAGTATACTGATGGACGGATGCACTCACAACTGACACAACGTCATAACAATAGCTCACTGGCTTTCAGCCTGTGGAACTAAAATTGTACATCTTAGAATTGCCTTTTTTTCGTAAGTATTAACCCTTGTCATGCTGAGTCCGGAATATTCCAGTTTTGGCAGGAGGTGTAGACAAGATCAGCTTGCACATAAGTGCAATCTGATCTTGGTCTACACCTCCTCAACTTTCTTTTCAAACCAAATTAATTTTCAAAGGATGTACCGATCATTGAACAAGTACTGCCAGTGCTCTCAGCTCTTTGATTTTAATGAAATTCTGAAAAGATTTTTTTTCAGTTTGACAAGGGTTAACATATTGATAGTGAATGCTATATTCAAAATTTCATTTGAACAGCTTCTGTTAAGTTAACACAGGCGTGAGGGATAAAATTACATTCATTACAAACTGTCAACTGTTACAGACAGTAACACAACTATTAAGGACAGTAACAAAAAGCCGTGGCTTGTACAAAACTTTTTATTTGTTCAAAAGTAGTGAAGCAAAAGGCTTCCTGGTTCATACACATGTCCCTAAAATTTTGATGGCTGACAGCAAAGGATTTGTCTTCCCATTTTCCAGGAATCACCCTGAAAAGTCCCTGAAAAACTTGTTATTTCCTTCAAAATGAGGGATGATTTAAACTGAAATAGGGATGGTTTGAACCTTCTAGGGCATCCACATACATCAACATGTAATACATATTGTTCATTTGTGACAGCCCATGATCAATATATGCTTTAACAAGGAGAATATAACAATTGTCTACTAACTAAATTCATTTACAATCTCTAGAGATTTAGGAACATTATGGAAAAACGACCTTTTGAAGTGTTCTAGAAATAAAGTGAATGAAATATCATGAAGAACAGATTTTTGATTTTTACCGCAATTAACAAGGACATTGCATGGTGTTGCTTGACTGTTTAAGTGCTTGATAGTGGTTAAACTTGTAAGTTGAAAAACGGTTTTCATTTGTTTAAAAATGCATTTAAATTTATCCCTTTGTTGGTGTAATTTGCTCTTTTGATGGTGGACATCTATTCTTGTGAATGTGTTCAGTTATACCAGAGATATAACAAAATGTTAAAGAACAATGATGCAGGCACAGATGCATAAAACATCCAGGTTATAGCAATACTCCAGGTTTTCTCCTGGCTAAAAATGGAGAAATTATTAACTATGAGTTTTACTGCAAACTGATAAGGATGTCAATTAGCAAACACATAACTTTTTACTGAGACAACAATTGTATTAGGAAATCTCCTTGTTAAAACTTTTGATATTAAACAAGTAAAATGAAAACAAAAGAAAATGTTAGGAACATAATATCAATTATCAATCCGGGTATTAAGCTGGAATAATGATGCCTTCCACCAAATTTTAGACAAAGTTTTGTTCTTCCATTTCAAAATCTCCATCGGTCACAGCAAAACTAGTGTCAGACTGAATAAAATCCTGTTTAGAATTGCATTAAAATCAAAGAACTGAAATCACCAAAAGTGCTCTCAAAAAGCAAATGTAGATGTATATTACGTCAAGAAAGTCAGAAAAAAGTCCAGAAAATTAGATTCAGACGTATATTAATGTTAATGATTCAATAAAAAAGTCCTGAATCATCACTCCAATATTTTCTGAAGTCACAAAATAAAGGGTTTGATATAAATAAAGAATGTATATTCTGGCCTAAAGTCATAAATACCCTCATTTAAAAAGTGAATCCACAAGCAGTTTGTTGACATGTTTGACGACCGAAGTAGATAGAAATTTACATAGTGAATCTTAGATCATTGCTTTGGAAAACTCAATTGATAACTAGACTGGTACCGCTGTGAGGCACACTGGATACACTGAGCAAACCCTCATAGTTTGCAAAAATTGATCAGACATTTGACAAACTTTTTGTCTGATATCCACATTAATTGTTCATCTATTGTATTTGGGATATTCCAGTATCATTAATTCAACTGTGTATTTTCTATTTTTATTTCTATACAAACTTTTATTTATCAACCCCTTCAACTTGAGACTTTAAGAATACTCTCAGTAATGAATTCTTGATATTTTCCCCTTACCCAGGACATACATTTTACTTCTTGGTCATGGGGGGTGTTGGATTTTTTGTTCTAGGACATTTATATATCACCTTAAACTTATTGATAGAACTGACTTGTAAGACCCTAAATTTTACAGAATCACACTAGTTTTGCAGAAAATACTTCTTTGATATTGAGAAGTTTGAGCTAGAGGGGCCAAAAATTTTGGGTATCCATATCCAATAATCTTATCTACATATAGCGAATGAAACAATATATGGGAATTTTTAGTTCACATAACTGTGAATGCATTCTTTTCTACAGAAAAGTAGACACAGTATGAAAACACTCTACCATTTTGTAAATTTTGTCATAAAAATCTGGTGTAAGGCACATTTAACTTGGAAAATTGTTATATGAACTGTGAGCTTATTTTTAAGGCAGTCACATTCAAGTTTTTACATATTTTTACCTTTCATTTGTCAAACAATGTAATTGAACCGTCAACAAACTTCAAATATTCCACTATGGAAAGAGTAATCATTAAATCAATCCAGTTACTGAAAAGCTAAATTATGAATTTAAGCAAGCATGCATTTTAAGCTTAAGCCATGTTAAAACTGAGCTCATTTCTACTAACTACGCGATATTGGTAAATCGAAGTGTAACAAATTTCGGATGGACATACATCTCGGGTGAAATTTCGTCCCAAGAGAGCCTTTTCTAGACATTTACAACATGAATGACATATCTACTTCTTAAATTTTACTTCAAGAAGTGTTTTAAGACTAGTTTCTTCTTCAATCTTCTCGAGTAAAACGGAGCAAAAAGGAGCTCAATTCGGACACAAAGCATGCAAGCTCGGACACTCTCGACATGGATTCGGTCCATCTTGGCGGTCGAAATGTAACTTGAAATAGTTATACGTCTACCTGGTGGGATCGGAAACATTTTGAATGGCCTTTTGTTCCGTCAGATAAAGGAGCAGGTCTGTATAAGACCGCTTTCACTTCGACTTTTTCGTGAATTTATCTCAATATGGCGACCAATTTGACAGCGACGGTGGATTGTAGCCGAACATTGTAGAACATTTCCGATTGTCGATCTTTATCGCCCTCTTTTGTCAAATCATCGCAAATTCTAAGAAAAATTAACTCGATTGATTTTTTTTTTGTTGACAGTGATTATTTCCCTTATTGGTGTGCTAAGCTCACCGACCTCCGAGAATACTGTTCGATTTAGAAACCTTTTTATACGCCCGTCGAAGACGGGACGTATTATGGGATCACCCGTGGTGTCCGGGCGTCCGGTCGTCCGGGCGTCCGGTTGTCCGGCGGTGTCCACTTCTTTGTCCGGAGCATAACTCTGTCACCTTAAGTCCAATTGACTTTAAACTTGGCAGTTATATTCTTCTCATCAATACGGAGTGCAGTGCACAAGAACCACAACTCTACCTGGCCTATTTTTTGAGTTTTGGCCCTTTGTTGTTTTTCATACTTGAATCTTGTCCGGAGTATATCTCTAAAAGTATTATAGCTAGGATCATGAAACTTCATGGGTGTATAGATCTCACCAAGGGGGAGTGCAGTGCACAAGAACCATAACTCTACCTGGCCTACTTTTTAAGTTATTGCCCTTAGTTGTTTTCATACTTGAATCTTGTCAGGAGAATATCTCTAAAAGTATAATAGCTAGGATCATGAAACTTCATGGGTGTATAGATCTCACCAAGGGGGAGTGCAGTGCACAAGAACCATAACTCTACCTTGCCTATTTTTTTTAGTTATTGCCCTTTGTTGTTTTTCATACTTTGTTTGACAAAAAAAATTCATTCAAAATAACCTCAGTTCTATTCAAACCCCCAGTTAATATTAAGCAGTGTGACGGGCGTATCTTGTGACAATTTGGCACCTTGTTAATAATCTGTATACTACTTTAAAACATGCCTGTTAAGGCCTTTAATCCTTTGATTTTCGGCAATTCTAGACAATGAACTTTCAAACTTGTGGAAATATCAATCAATTGAAAGCATTACTTAAAGATGCCGGTTTTGAGCAGAGTTTGTCAAGCCTAATATGAAATTAGGCAAAGCCTAGGTTGTGGGCGAAGAGCAACAAGAAATTGCAGACTATAGGTTTGAGTTTTAAGCTTTTATTTTGTGACTTTACTACACAAAATTCATATCTTACTTCAGGTGATTCTTTATCCCATAGTTTCATACTAATTAAAGTTCATACCAGATCTCGAAGTATCCTCTTTAA
Source organism: Fragum fragum (assembly GCA_946902895.1). Lineage (NCBI taxonomy): Eukaryota > Metazoa > Mollusca > Bivalvia > Cardiida > Cardiidae > Fragum > Fragum fragum. Next base: position 19,082,308 of record OX336382.1, on the reverse strand, counting down.
TGCAGAGGTAACAATATCGAAGTGGAACAATAAACGTGATTTCAACATTTTGTAAGAGACAGATTTGACAGTAAAGCTGATAGAATTATATTAAAAGAGCTCCTGTACTGCATCATTATATCATCAATGGAAGGGGTCTCTCCAATTAGTCTGTAGTCTCCCATATTCATGCAATCATCTTATTCTTAAGCTATAAATTTGCACATGTGCAACTACAAAATGGTAATTAGACTATGTGAACTAAACTAAAAGTAACACAAATTAAATTAGAATATTGCAGTCCGAATGATTTTGTAACAAAAATTACTTTTTTTATTTCTTTTTATTATTATTATATGTTCATACACTGGACATTGAGATGAAAATCCAGTCTCCTGTAATCGAGCACCTTAGCAATATACACACAAGGATAAATGTCACACTTGTTGCATTGGTGAAACAGACTTGAGAATGTATTTCGAGTTATTTACTATCTATCTACCAAAATTTATAAAAATAAAATTAAAAAAAACAACAACAAAAAACATGAACCCAAAATATTTGTAAGGAATGAGAAAAAATAGTATAACTCGGGTAATGCAAGACTTTTAGGGGATACTTTGTATTTCTTTGATATATTTCATACACTGTCATTTATTAATGTTGATTTCTTACAATTTGCACATTGTTTGTAATTCACGTATTAACTGTGAGTGTGCAGAAATGAAACCGATCGAATACGTGAGACTGCTCGAATACGGACAACTTAAGTATACAGTCACGAAGCTCCAGTGATCATACAGATGGTCTTGAGAGAGTGCAGGGGGGGGGGGGGGTCCGTAGGTGCAAGTTATTCCGAGATGTAAATACTTTTTCTTATAACAAATCCAGTAACAATTTCATTTTGCTTGACTAAAACAGAGATCTAGATATAAAGTGGTAACAGCATTCTAAAATCCTGATTTCTCCATGAAACCCTGTCGTTGGTACTTATTTGAGTAGTCTTGATGAAACGTTTCAAATGAGCTCCTACAATATAGGGCTAATAACATTATTGTTGAAATATTAAAATTTAAATTCCGAATTGCACCCTGTATCTGTGTAAAGACTTGGAAAAAAATAACAGAAATCATTCTATCACAAATAACCCCTTTTAACAAATGATCGAATTGTATTGAAAAATTACAATATTGCATAAACATAAATTTTGTCATCAGAGTTGAAGATATTCATAAATATTATTTATATAGATTGTCAGTACCACAGCTGTATATATAGACAGACTATATGTCGATTATTCATGAAAAGGTTGTCCTCTCAGAGACACGCATTTTGACAGTGCTTTCTGTCTTGGTCCATTTTTCCATGAGTCGTATTATTTGCATTGTTATTTTCAAACAAAATCTGATATAGTTTTACAGATTTTGATGCAAGTTCACAAAATTGTCAGTCTTAGTTCTGCAAGAAACAAATACTATTTGTTTGCCCAAAATACAGGATGAAGCTCCGACTTGTTAGGACAATTTCTAATTTCCAGTGATTCTACCATAGTGTGAAGGCATGTTTTGTTTTCAACTTGTAATGGGCGTAGAGACCTGTACACAATATAAATTTGAGTGAATTTCAATACGGAGACAGAATATTACACGTAACAAGTGTAATTCTATATTCTTTTGCTTAAGAAGTTGGTGCTTGTTAATTTGTAAAAGCCTGTCATATAGCCTAGAGGGGCAAAAATAACCATCTATATTGAAAAAGATTCTTCTCTCAATAAATATGCTTTGGAAAACACCAGGGAAAATGTAGAAGTTGCATTTTTTTCATTATTTACAAGATTGTCAACCACAAAAGACAAAGATTTTAACACTTCATCAACTAAAAATTCTCGCCTGCAATTTCTTTGAATTTGGACCATTCAAAAAAAGAATGCATGTGGGAATGGGTTAATCCAGCTGTTCTGATCAATTTCTCCTATTGATTTGGTGGGAACTGCACATAGTCACTTACTAATTAAATTTGTGTACATTATGTTTATATCACTTAAAATTATCACCAGGAAACATGACTTAAACCATTCAATCACAGCCAGGCATTTTCATGCTCCCCTAAAGATAAAGGGTGTGGAAAACATTGTGGAAAAATAATAATTCCAAAATGACAAATTAATCAATAAACGAGTAAAAATAAAATGAACATTAATTTTTTTTAAATTTCTCTTCTGCCACATCTTTGAATTTGGCCCAGTTTTAAATAAATTGTTAACTGGTAATGGGTTAACCTATTTTGAGATAGAGTGTTCCAGAAATTAAAAACACTGGGTTGCTACCATGATAACTTTATTATCTAATCTTTTGTTAAATACAATAGAATAATAAAATCTCACATTTTTTGACAAACTATTTTAAATTTACCTTCTTAAGAACGCAAAGGAATACCCTGGACGATAGCTGAAAAAATCGCGGGCAAGATATTTTCTGCCTAATGATCTCTAGTACATAGGAATAGGACGGGTTGCCACCTTACATACGCGTGACCAATCGGAGCACGCTCGGTCATTCCCGTAAGCGGGAAGATGGTTGTTCGCAATCGGAGCACACACGGTCATTTCCCGTAAACGGTAGGATCGTAGATCGGCCGAGAGATGTTCCGAATGAGTTGATCGTAGATCGGCCGAGAGATTTTCCGAATGACGCGTGACATGTACCCACGAATCCATGACGTCACAGGTTTGACCGATAAAGTTTTATGTTCACATTATTCTAACTTGAATTTTCTACCACCAAACTATTGTGGGAATAAAGTTCAATTGAAGCACCAATCCTTAAAAATCTGCTACGGTTTGTTAATTTATTCGTTAGATTAACTTGAAAAATGTTGACCGTATTTTCGAATACGATTATTTCTGCATAATTTTTTTTAGAAAGTAGTTGTTGAGAACCAGATTGAAAAAGTTGAGTGTGTTTTCGAAAACGAGTTTTTCTGCATATTTTTTTTTTCATTTGAGGAAGTAGTTGTTTAGAACCAGACTGAAAAGAAATGGCCGATTTTGTTTAATGGGTATACGACTTGTACATATACATGTAACCTATAGGCGGTCTTAAGACCGCGCCTTTGCTGCGGTCTCTCGCCCGTATCAGCCCATTTAAAATCATGGATTTGAGCTTTGGGCTGAAAACTTAAACTAAATGTCTTTGGATAAGACGTTTTACCGAGGCTCCGTGTGACAGAACTTTAAATTTGAGGGGTAGCGACGGAAAAACAATTGAGTGTTCACTTTAAGCAGTACAAATTTTATGCTAATTTGGGCATATTATTTACCGGTGTACGCCTGTCTGTCCGTTCGCCGGTCTGCCCAAAGCTTATCCTGTAAATTTAACTTGCTTAGCTTAACTAAACATAAACTCCCAAACCATACAAGGTTCAATGTTATTATTAACCTTGAATGTACATCTCACCACTTATGTAAGTCATGGGTCAAGCCGTTGTTATACTAATTTATTTTAGTTCGATTGGGACGAAAGCTTTAAGCTTATCGAGTTGCTCTCGAACACACAAACCAGATGGTTTCAAGTCCCTGAAAGAGAGGCAGTGGCTTATCCTCACTGCTACCCACTTCTACAGCTGGGTAGACTGAGGCTGGCTATTAAGTGTATTACCTCGGTGACGGCGGGGCTCGAACCCGTGACATTCAGATCACGAGTCAAGTACTAATACCACTCGGCCATCGAGGCAGTCGAAGCCGTTGAAGGTCAAAGAAGAAAAAAATACTGATAAACTTGTTGTTTGAATATTGTTTGATAATTTTGGTTCGATTTTTTTTAACTTTACGAGAGACCAGTTCAAGATGTGCCGTCAGTACACACCTACGAATGTCGAGCCGATGTCACTAAACAGTTTCCACTATCCAATTGCTTTAACCTATAAAAGTTGTGTAAGATTTCAGAATGAAAATGAATGCAATACATTTACTTATCGTTCCTTTTCTAAATTAGATGAGGATGCATTCATGGGCAGTTTATCCTGCATCGATTTTAACATCATCGAAACAATATATGATCCAGATGAGGCATTGAGCTATTTCTACTCTACTGTTAATAGCCTTCTCTATAAACATAATATTATACCTTTCAAAGAAAAACCCGTAAAAAGGCATTTACAACTTAACTGGTACAATGAAGAAATAAAGAACGCTATTTTGACGAGAAATAAGCTTAAGCATGTAGGCAATATAACATCATATAAAATTTGGAGAAATAAAGTTACGTCACTTATTAGAAAAAGCAAAAAAACATTTCTTTAACAATGCAATTAAAGATAATTCTAACACCAAAGTTATATGGAGAAATATCCGAAATATAACAGAACCTGATACTAATGACTGCCAATTGCCGTCTAAGTTATGTGTGAACTCTATCGAAGTTGAAGGAATCAACAATATAGTTAATGCTTTACACGACCATTTTGTTAACATAGTTAAAATTATTGATAAGCATCCATAAGATAGGGAATACTTCAAAAATTTGGAAAGTCATCTTGATCGCAAGCTATCTAATTGTTATTTTGACATAAAGTTCATTTCTGCCTTAGAAGTAAAAAAAATCATTGAAAAATTAGATGGTAGTAAATCAACTGGGCTTGGTGGAATTGGACCGAAAATATTGAAAATGTGCAAAGACTTTATCTCACAACCAGTGGCAAGTATTATAAATAGCTGTATATCAAAAGGTATTTTCCCACATGAGTTTAAAAGGGCCAGTGTGACGCCTCTTTTCAAGGGTGGAAATAATTATCGACCAATCTCGATTCTTCCAACTTTGTCAAAGGTTTTTGAGAGACACATTGCCAATCAACTTAAGACTTACTTAGCTAAAACTAGTATATTATTTTCGAATCAGTCTGGGTTTAGAGAGAATCATTCGTGTCAGACAGCTCTAATTCGACTTGTCGATTCTTGGTTATCTGATATAGATCAAGGTAAACTGATTGGAACTCGCAAAAACTATTAGGAAAGCACATTGACAACAAATTATGTTGGAATGTTCACATTGAAAAAATATGTTCAAAACTATCATCACAGCTTTACCTTCTTAAAAGAATAAACAGCTTCCTTACTGATAATATGAAACAAATGTTTTATAATGCTTACATTACACCTTATTTAGATTATGGTTGCATTATTTGGAGTCAATGCAAATCATCTTTAACTCAGCGGGTCAGTAAAATCCAAAAGAGGGCAGCAAGAATAATTTTATGTAAACCGAAACGATCTAGTACTGCAGACAATTATACCGCATTGAATTGGTTGTCTTTTAAAATCAGATGCAAATACTTTACAATTATCCTGGTATATGAAACTATTCACGGTCTAGTTCCGTCGTATATGTCAGATTTTGTAAAAGTGAGCAATAATTCATTCTATGAATTAAGATCTAGTTTTACTAATCAAATATCCCACAACTGTACTCCTCGGACAGACTATTTGAAAAAATCCTTCACCTTTACTGGCATGGAATGCTGGAATGACATTCCATTACACATCAGAAATATCAACAATTTATCGAATTTCAAGTGTAATTTGAAAAAGTACTTAATGTCAAATAATGAGCTGTGATTAAGAAATATTTAACTCGTATAACCAACTATCCAGTTGGTATAATCATACTGTTGTCAATCAATATATATGACGCATTTTGCTGTGTATGTCTTTGCATATCTCTAGTTCGATTTTCGATCTAGATTCATGATTAATTTAGCAATACACCATCTTATATATATATATATATATAAGATAAATAAGAACATCAACTTCATTTTCGTGATTTTATCATCAAAATGCGTTTTCTTTCTCACCGCATATTTTTTTTTTCAGATCCTGTTTTTGTTTGCTTGTTTTTATTTTACAGAAGGCCTCATTGAAAATAAGTTTTTCATTCATTCATCTGTTTGATTAAGGTATGATGTTAGCTTAATATGCTACCTTCTCTAAATAAAGAATTTATTATTATTATTTCCAGTTTTTCCTTTCCCCACAATATTTCTGTACATTCGTTTCTACAATTATGGCATTGCTTGGTGATGGATTTTAATTAAGTGCTTTAGATCTGCACATTCTTCCTCTCCTTTAACCTGTTAAGATGTTATAACTGTGTGTTTATGAAGGAAACTTCAAATATTTCGTTATTCTATGATTACATTAAAAGAAATATACATCGCAACGTAAACAGAGTGTTGTTACTTCAAAATTAAAGTAAAGTAAGGTTGGGGACCATTAGTAAAGCAGAATTTGTAAAATGCTTTCTTACTTTTCCGGTATTCTCACAGTATCTATAAATAGTTCTCCAAGGGTGACGAGTTGCGTATATGTTATTGTCTGATATAATCTCCTTTGTTAATAGATGCAATTACACAAGGATAAAAATTCTTAAAAGTATGATATTTAAAATAAAAGAAACAAAAAGAGAAAGAACAAAACCAAAAATTAATTGGAAATTGGGGGCCGCAAACAAACTACTTTATTTTGAAAAAAACATTGTAATGTATACATAACAAAGAAATCGACATAAACGCTGTAACTACAGATTGACGCCACCACAAACAAATATTGGACACATGTCTGTCTGTTGGAGGTCAACTTTGCACTTTTCGACTAGAATCGTTACCGTGGGGTGTAACATGGTCTGTCTCAATCAATAAAATCTACACGGAAATTGGTTGATTGATATTTTGAAATAGAAGAAAATATCAAAAATTGGAGTCATTTCCAAAATTGTAAATGGCCTAAGGCGAGAGTATCTTTTTAATATGTAACCAAGAAACGTACAATTAAGAACTCAATATATATTACGTTAGTCTCAATATATCGATACAATCACATGTCGGACTCAATTATTTGCTAGCTCGTTCATGCATTTTGCAGTGTCTCTTTGGAATGAGCTTCTCCAGAGCATAAAATCTGAACTTTCATCGTCAATTTTCAAATCTCGTACTCTCGAAATGTTTCCTGTTTTTACTGATCCCAAATATTACATTGCATGGGAGCGTAAATTTTCAGTACTTAATACAAGGATTCGAAATAAGTGTAGCGACCTTAAATATAATCTGCTTTGTTATCATACATCCCCCATTCTATTAGTATATGCGGATTTCCCATCGAGGATTCCGTTACATAACATAGTATAACCTTTTGGGATTTACAGCTTTTACTCAATAAAAATCAAATAGATGCAAAACGAAAGTAGAAGATTTTAAAAATAAGAATGTAATTATATCAACTTCCGGTTTCTACCTTTTTACTAGATAATTACGCTTTATTGTGTCGTTATTTACAAGATAACACATCAAACCGTTAACAAGTGTCATCTAGCTTTCATCTTGGTCCTTTTTACTTGAGATGTTTTACGGTTCTAAAGCCGAATAACGAAGAAGGAAATCGCGCGACTACAGGGCGTCGAAGATAATTTGATACAATCTTCATCATATTATAGGAATTTTTAGGAAAAGGGCAAAACTACCATGTGCAAACAATAACGTTACAATCACGTTAACGCCTTTTTTTTTTTTTTGAATTTTACTCACAACCCTTTAAATATTCTTCTTTCCTAAGTCTATACCGGTATTTCAAATCGATCACCCTGAATTAAGTTTCCGCGCATTTCCGCAAATTTCAACGCATACTCATAAACTTGAAGTGAAAATCTACGTGAGTTTAGTATTTTCGTTACAGAATTGGCCGAGTTGAGGGTCAAATAATCATCGAGGACATCGATTTCTTACTGAAGAAGCTGTTATTCCCTGTTTTCAAGATTTTAAAAGGAGTTCACGTATTAAGGTTGATCAAAAGGAGAATGTTATGCTTGAAATTCTAATTTTGCTATGCCTGACACAAGCTTATAACCCATTCCAACACGATAAAATTTTAGACCAGTCCAAATTCAAAGAAATAGCAGACGACAATTTTAAGTTGTTGAAATCTTTAAAATTCTGGTGTTTTTCGACAGAAAACATCGTGGATAATAAAGAAATTGATTGTAACACGCAATTTCTTCATTTTCCACAATGCTTTCCAAAGCTTTCATAATGAATATTGTTTGATAATTTTGGTTCGATTTTTTTTATTTTTACGAGAGACCAGTTCAAGATGTGCCGTCAGTACACACCTAGGTATGTTGAGCCGATGTCACTAAACAGTTTCCACTATCCAATTGCTTTAACCTATAAAAGTTGTGTAAGATTTCAGAATGAAAATGAATGCAATACATTTACTTATCGTTCCTTTTCTAAATTAGATGAGGATGCATTCATGGGCAGTTTATCCTGCATCGATTTTAACATCATCGAAACAATATATGATCCAGATGAGGCATTGAGCTATTTCTACTCTACTGTTAATAGCCTTCTCTATAAACATATACCTTTCAAAGAAAAACGCGTAAAAAGGCATTTACAACCTAACTGGTACAATGAAGAAATAAAGAACGCTATTTTGACGAGAAATAAGCTTAAGCATGTAGGCAATATAACATCATATAAAATTTGGAGAAATAAAGTTACGTCACTTATTAAAAAAAGCAAAAAAACATTTCTTTAACAATGCAATTAAAGATAATTCTAACACCAAAGTTATATGGAGAAATATCCGAAATATAACAGAACCTGATACTAATGACTGCCAATTGCCGTCTAAGTTATGTGTGAACTCTATCGAAGTTGAAGGAATCAACAATAAAGTTAATGCTTTACACGACCATTTTGTTAACATAGTTAAAATTATTGATAAGCATCCATAAGATAGGGAATACTTCAAAAATTTGGAAAGTCATCTTGATCGCAAGCTATCTAATTGTTATTTTGACATAAAGTTCATTTCTGCCTTAGAAGTAAAAAAAAATCATTGAAAAATTAGATGGTAGTAAATCAACTGGGCTTGGTGGAATTGGACCGAAAATATTGAAAATGTGCAAAGACTTTATCTCACAACCAGTGGCAAGTATTATAAATAGCTGTATATCAAAAGGTATTTTCCACATGAGTTTAAAAGGGCCAGTGTGACGCCTCTTTTCAAGGGTGGAAATAAAAGTGATCCGAACAATTATCGACCAATCTCGATTCTGCCAACTTTGTCAAAGGTTTTTGAGGGACACATTGCCAATCAACTTAAGACTTACTTAGCTAAAACTAGTATATTATTTTCGAATCAGTCTGGGTTTAGAGAGAATCATTCGTGTCAGACAGCTCTAATTCGACTTGTCGATTCTTGGTTATCTGATACAGATCAAGGTAAACTGATTGGAACTGTATTCCTTGATTTTAGAAAGGCATTTGATCTTGTAGATCACGAAATTCTTCTTTTAAATCTAAAACTCCACCATTTCACTCCTAACTCATGTGATTTATTTCGTTCGTATCTAAGTGAAAGACAACAAGCAGTTAAGAATGGCAACGTCTTGTCTGTTATGAAACCAGTTATTTCTGGAGTACCCCAAGGATCTATACTTGGACCCATCTTATTTTTAATCTATGTCAACGATCTGCCAATTTGTTTGCCATCAAACCTGGATATGTACGCTGACGATGCAACTCTACATAAGACTAACTCTTCAGTAGCATTTATCAATCAAAGTTTGAAAGATGATCTTATTCAGATCGAAGAGTGGTGTAAGTTTAACAATATGATTTTGAATCCAACGAAAACGAAATGCATGCTTATAGGTTCCCATCAAAGGCTACGACAATCACCAAATTTAAAGTTACAAGTACACCATGAACTGATAGAGAATGTTACCTCGCAAAAACTATTAGGAATGCACATTGACAACAAATTATGTTGAAATGTTCACATTGAAAAATTATGTTCAAAACTATCATCACAGCTTTACCTTCTTAAAAGAATAAACAGCTTCTTTACTGATAATTTGAAACAAATGTTTTATAAAGCTTACATTACACCTTATTTAGATTATGGTTGCATTATTTGGGTCAATGCAAATCCTCTTTAACTCAGCGGGTCAGTAAAATCCAAAAGAGGGCAGCAAGAATAATTTTATGTAAACCGAAACGATCTAGTACTGCAGACAATTTTACCGCATTGAATTGGTTGTCTTTTAAAATCAGATGCAAATACTTTACAATTATCCTGGTATATGAAACTATTCACGGTCTAGTTCCGTCGTATATGTCAGATTTTGTAAAAGTGAGCAATAATTCATTCTATGAATTAAGATCTAGTTTTACTAATCAAATATCCCACAACTGTACTCCTCGGACAGACTATTTGAAAAAATCCTTCACCTTTACTGGCATGGAATGCTGGAATGACATTCCATTACACATCAGAAATATCAACAATTTATCGAATTTCAAGTGTAATTTGAAAAAGTACTTAATGTCAAATAATGAGCTGTGATTAAGAAATATTTTATCCAGTTGGTATAATCATACTGTTGTCAATCAATATATATGACGCATTTTGCTGTGTATGTCTTTGCATATCTCTAGTTCGATTTTCGATCTAGATTCATGATTAATTTACCAATACACCATCTTATATATATTTATATATATAAGATAAATAAGAACATCAACTTCATTTTCGTGATTTTATCATCAAAATGCGTTTTCTTTCTCACCGCATATTTTTTTTTCAGATCCTGTTTTTGTTTGCTTGTTTTTATTTTACAGAAGGCCTCATTGAAAAAAAGTTTTTCATTCATTTATCTGTTTGATTAATGTATGATGTTAGCTTAATATGCTACCTTCTCTAAATAAAGAATTTATTATTATTATTTCCAGTTTTTCCTTTCCCCACAATATTTCTGTACATTCGTTTCTACAATTATGGCATTGCTTGGTGATGGATTTTAATTAAGTGCTTTAGATCTGCACATGCTTCCTCTCCTTTAACCTGTTAAGATGTTATAACTGTGTGTTTATGAAGGAAACTTCAAATATTTCGTTATTCTATGATTATATTAAAAGAAATATACATCGCAACGTAAACAGAGTGTTTTTACTTCAAAATTAAAGTAAAGTAAGGTTGGGGACCATTAGTAAAGCAGAATTTGTAAAATGCTTTCTTACTTTTCCGGTATTCTCACAGTATCTATAAATAATTCTCCAAGGGTGACGAGTTGCGTATAAGTTATTGTCTGATATAATCTCCTTTGTTAATAGATGCAATTACACAAGGATAAAAATTATTAAAAGAATGATATCTAAAATAAAAGAAACAAAAAGAGAAAGAACAAAACCAAAAATTAATTGGAAATTTGGGGGCCGGTTTCTGTGACCGATAGTGACCGATAGAAAGTCGATAAATGTGGCCGGTTTGACCGATTTGGGGCCGGTTTGACCATTTTGGGCCAGTTTGGCGATAAAGCAACCAAAACGACGTTATCTTGCAAAATACATTGTAATGTATACAAAACAAAGAAATCGACATAAACGCTGTAACCACAGATTGACGCCACTACAAACAAATATTGGACACATGTCTGTTTGTTGGAGGTCAACTTTGCACTTTTCGACTAGAATCGTTACCGTGGGGTGTAACATGGTCTGTCCCAATAAAATCTACACGGAAATTAGTTGATTGATATTTTGAAATAGAAGAAAATATCAAAAATTGGAGTCATTTTCAAATTTGTAAATGGCCTAAGGCGAGAGTATCTTTTTGCAGCGTCTCTTTGGAATGAGCTTCTCGAGAGCATAAAATCTGAACATTCATCGTCAATTTTCAAATCTCGTACTCTCGAAATGTTTCCTGTTTTACTGATCCCAAATATTACATTGTAAAGGAGCGTAAATTTTCAGTACTTAATACAGGGATTCGAAATAAGTGTAGCGACCTTAAATATGATCTTCTTTGTAATCACACATCCCCCATCCTATTAGTATATATATATGCGGATTTCCCATCGAGGATGCCGAGCATTATAAATTTCAATGTCCATCATATTTACATAGCAGAGTAATTTTTTTCTAACCTTTTCGAAAATTGTGTTTCCATCCTCTTAATAGTCATTTACTACTTTTCGGTTCTGAAAATTTATCTTACGAGGAAAAATCAATTATCATTAGTTTATTCACATGCAGAAAGGTTCAGTAAGCATACGTCACGTAGCCAGGCCAATTGTTATTGGAGAATATCACATGAACCGGTAACTATCCCGCTTAAACATAAAGTATTCTACTTCCGTTAATGTTCTTTTTACTTAATTTTTAAGTTGGAATGCGGAGCAATTCCAACTTAGATTTAACAAAACCGCATAATGAACACAAGACAATTTCATTTCGGGTTTCTTGATAACATATATCACGTGATCTCTTAGATATGAATACACCTCGGGTTACTTCTCATCTCAACTTGCCACAGACAATCAGTAAGTTGTAGCCGAAGACAATAATATGGCACATGTAAAGGATGATATAAAAATTCGTTTAGAGACTTCTAAACATGCTTTAGTTTGCTTTAAATTATTGAAAAATAAGGTAATAATCAGCGCAGTCATTTTTTTTTGTGATTCGCCGTGCCGTGTTTGGTAATCTCGTGATTTCAAGTGACATGAGGTAGTCATGTGACCAATGATAGGCAATGTTTACAAATATGGCTCAGGTCGCAAATGCATTTTTACAATAATCACGCCGCCCAGTGCTTCAAAACATTCTAGAGCGATTGGGGGGAGGGTCGTCGTATGCATCAAGCAAACGCGATTATTGTGGGATTTAAAGCTTTTACTCAATAATAATCAAATAGATGCAAAACGAAAGTAGAAGATTTTGAAAATTAGAATGTAAACATATCAACTTCCGGTTTCTACTTATTTACTAGATAATTACGCTTTATTATGTCGTTATTTACAAGTTTAAATCAATGATAACACATCAAACCGTTAACAAGTGTCATCTAGCTTTGAGCTTGGTCCTTTTTACTTAAGCTGTTTTACGGTTCTAAAGCCGAATAACAAAGAAGGAAATCGCGCGACTACAGGGTGCCGAAGATAATTTGATACTATCTTCATCATATTACAGGAATTTTTAGGAAAAGGGAAAACTACCATGTGCAAACAATAACGTTACAATAACGTTAACGTCTTTTTTTCTTTTGGATTTTACCCACAACGCTTTAAATATTCTTTTTTCCTAAGTCGAAACCGGTATTTCAAATCGATCACCCTGAAACAAGTTTCCGCGCATTTCCGCAAATTTCCACGTATACTCATAAACTTGAAGTGAAAATATACGTGAGTTTAGTATGTTCGTTACAGAATTGGCCGAGTTGAGGGTCAATTAATCATCGAGGTTATTGATTTCTTAATGTAGAAGCTGTTATTCTCTGCTTTCAAGATTCTAAAAGGAGTTCACGTATGAAGTTGATCAAAAGGAGAATGTTATGCTTGAAATTCTAATTTTGCTATGCGTGACACAAGCTTATAACCACTTCCAACACGATTTTAGACCAGTCCAAATTCAAAGAAATAGCAGACGACAATTGTAAGTTGATGAAATCTTTAAAATTCTGGTGTTTTTCGACAGAAACATTGTGGATAATGAAGAAATTGCTTGTAACAAGCAATTTCTTCATTTTCCACAATGTTTTCCAAAGCTTTCATAATGAGGGTCATTTAAAAGCGTCAATGTCTGGGAATGGGTTAAGACAATGCCAGTTTTTTAATTTTTGTATGTGGATTTATGTTTATGTGTGTTATTCACGCACATATGTACACGAATTGGAATGCCGATTTAAGTTTAAAGGAGGGAGGCTTACTCGGAATGTTATAAATGAATTTGAACCGAATTACACTGTTATGACCCTTTCAGCATATTCCAACTTCTCAATACTTTCAGTCCTTTGATTACTATCATTTACAAGTATTTGTTTCATTATTGGGAAAGCTTTGCCTTATTTACTGAAGTGCATAGCTGTCGTCAGGTAAAGATACACACATATGCTTGCACTTGCATGTATCAGTGTATGTGCGTGTTTGCTCAAGTGGTGCAATTTGTTTCTCATGAATGAGTGTGTTAGCGTTCGTATGTTTGTATGAAATCTATGCATATTCTAAAACTGTTTAAGGCACTTCGTTCGGGTAAATATCACTGAGGGGATGACCGTTTCTAAGTTGGAAGAACTTGTGGCTAGAATCTTTTGCCCGAGAAAAAAATAATACATATATACTGTACTATATTTGTACATAAACGATAAATGATGGCAATATATTTAAACTAACTTTGCACTCAAGGTATAGAATCATGACTTGTCAATAAAGCGAATTCTATTTATACAAAGGGTTGACCCAATAATGTAACAAATCGCTGAAAAAAATAGTTGCAAAACACAATTTTCATGGCCGGGCGGCATAAACCTTAAGGATCGCTGGCTATTTAGCCCCGACACGAAAGTTCGAATAACGACGATACTTCGGCATCATAAGTTAGGAACGTAAAACAAAGAGTAAGAGTTGATGAGTGATCAGAATGTTGTAACCACAGCTTTGATAAACTGCAGCCAACTCAAATGCAACCATCTAAAATAATTGATATGAATGTCAGAGGTCACGTCTGGCCGGTGTAATTAAATTATATTTTTATTGACATCGCAGATCCTCCAGCTATGATCGATCGGTTGGTACGATCGTTTTTAAAACCTAAGTTGTTGGAACTCGTAAGAAATGTCATACAGATACGACTTTAACCCATTAACAAACGCCACAATTTTAAACTGGTCCAAATTGAAAGGAGTTGCAGACGAGAACTGAAAGTTAATGAAATTCTAGATTTTTCAACTTTCTGGGTGGAAAACATTGTGGAAAATGAAGAAATTGCTTTTAACAAGCAATTTCTTCATTTTCCACAATGTTTGAAAAATTATTGGATGGGGCATACTCTTTGTAGCAAATATACATAAGCAAATAAATAAACAAACACAGAAAATGAAAAGAAAAACACACTTAATCAAACTTCAGAAGTTATCTTTATGAAATATTGCTGTAGATTTAATTTCAAATTACGAAATGACGATTCTAAACTTGATTATTCAATTTGATAGGCCTAGAGACGTTATCGAATTATTGGCGCTTGTAAAGCCAAAGGATCATTTGAATACGCAGGTTCCTAAGGAAATTATCATTTGGTTTTATGACAGATTCAATGCTTACAAAGTTTCATTAGAATGCTTATTGCAGCCCTGCCAGGTGAGGACACGTTGTCCCATCTTCCGTCGCATCTTTCTAGGTCAAAGCCAAAAGGACGCAAAAAAGGCAATTGTTCCATGCAGTATGAAAGCTAACATAAGGTCCCCCTGACCTGTTCGTCTGTGCATTTGTGAACGTAACTCCGATCTCATCATTCTTCATTCTGGTTCTTGGGAGACTACTCAACAAACTTTGTGATCTTATGCTACGCTTACATTGGAAGAGACTCCACCCTGGTCGACAAATGTGTAACGTCAATGGGCCTACAAGATTTCGTTAGTACAGCTTTATTGAGCTGTATTTACGGCATTTTGTACGCCCGCCGACGATGAATTGGACGTTATAGAAACATGTATTTCATGTTAGGTTTGACCGTACGATTGTCTAGCTTTTAACACGCGTGAAGTGCTGTATAGGTAAGACTTATATATCATTTACCTGTGACAAGGCCGCCGTCATAGCGCAGTCGGTAGCGCGTCAGACTCCTAATTTTCAATCATGGGATGTCATGGGTTCGATCCCCGGCGGCAGCACATATTCTTTCCGCCATTTGTCTCTCACCAATTGGTAGATAATTGTAAACCTAAGTGGGATAGCAGCTGGAGGCTAAGAAAGGATGGAGTTGTAGTACTGTTGTGAGAAATACCAGGAATCCATTGTTAGGTGCTTCAGCCGCCGCGATATGACTGAAATACTGTTAAAAGGTCATGCAGCGATTTGGACATGTTGGGTTAACAATGAGCATGTCAATGCGAAGATAGTCCACAAGCTCGTGCACTAAATTTCCTTTGCCACATTTAAAAAATTTGCAGGAATGGTGGAAAATCCCTTTTGGCTTTCTTAACCAATGAGCTTTGGGGATAAAATGCATGGCAATAAATTGTGGTTTCTTTTGCTGGGCATGCGTAATCGGCATCATGTGGTAACAGGTTAACAGAATATGTCTTTCTCGAAATAAAAACTAGCTATTATCTAGAATAGTGGATTAAGGCAATGTTAAACATGTAGGGAGGCGAGAGATGCTTTTTCCTTTTTTTGCCCAGGAACCTTCGTGGCAGCTGAACAGCTTTCTGTTGTTATAGGAAAAATTTCGTCCCTTTTTCGTCCTAAGACCTGCAGATTTTATGAATACATGGCTACAGATGATCTTGAAAGCATGTGGCGTCATAGCGTTCAATGACGTCATTGTTTCCCAAACAACCACGTTATTAACCAACATATTGTCAAGCGCTATTTTTCTGAACTCAAAAACGAATAATAATAGTTATGGATAATCCAGATCAGGAAGAAAGGAGTGAATTTTCTATTCTAAGATACTTGAGATCCGCAATACAAAGGACGAGTCGACATACACGTTTAGTGTTGGACAGGCTTTCTAGATTGTTTTCACATCTTAATTGTATGAAAGTAAACGTTGAAGACTGTGGACGCAACTACTCTAGGTTAGTAGTTTTAAAACTAATATTATTTGATGTTTACAACAGAAAATAGCAAAAATTTGTAGTCTTTAAACTCAGCAAAACCGCCATGGTTTAGCTCACAGAAGTGTTGGATTTAACATGTTTAGCGGTGTTTCGTTTGAACCCTTCACTTTGCAATCTAATTATTGTATTTTCCAATGATAATAAGTACTTCAAGCGGTAGGGAATTAAAGTAAAACAATATTCAATTCAACTCTTTTAAATAAAACAGAAGATTGTATACCATGAGGAAATTCAATAAAAAAAAAGGGTAATGATAAAAAGGGGAAAAAAGCATAAGTCCACCCCCGCATCCGGTTACCGATTCCTTGATCTGCAATTACACATACAAAGTGTAGACGTAATAAAACAATAAGTGAGAATGTTATCACATCTAATTAGAGTATTTTTGCTTCTCTTGAAGTATTCTAAATACTTCTGTAATAAACCCACACTTTATATTACCGTGTTATTTATCATCTCTACCGTAGAATTTGCCATCAAAAGCTATGCTACAAGAAGACTTGATGACGATTCTCGGTGAATAAAACTATTACGCGGGATCTGATTTGATGTCTCGCCAAAAAACCAATGAACAGATCGCTGATCCCGACCTCTGACTCCGCAAGTCCCGCCCACTGACTCCGCTGGCCCCGCCAACTTACTCTGATGACCCGGCCCACTGATTCCGCTTGCCCCACCTTCTGACTCCGCTTCCCCACCCCCTCCCCCACTGACTCTAAAAGGAAGTTCCACTTCGATATTACGTGTTGTTATTTAGCAAAATTTATGTAGACACAGTTCGGCCTTTATTAAGCCATACAATATTGTCGTCGGCCGCATTACACCTTTTTTGAATTTACATCTATAAAATCCAAAATAAAAGTGAAAATGTGATATCGTCGGCGGGCGCCCAAAACCTCATGACTACAGCGTCTTTAACGAATAACGAAGGATTTATCAAATGACTGCTTATTATTTAACATATTCAAAACCGACAAATTTTAGACTACTAAGTAGTTGAACTTGAAATAAGTTACAGACGACAAAGGTAGAAAACACTGTGAGAATAGAAGAAATTTCCTGTTGCAATCAATTTCTTTTTTTCTTACAATGTCTTCGATAGCTATTTTTCTTTGACGCGTATATGCGGGATTGTGTGAGAATTTGTTAATCTTTTGGATTTCAGGAAATTGACTAAGAGAGAAAAGGCTTTTCTTTTGAGAGAAGTGGAACGGATGTTGGATTCAAAATCAGTTAAAGGTAAACACAAATTGATTGGGATTTGATGAATGATAAATTGACGAATGTAAGTCGATTGGATTTGGTTTCGAATTTTCTAAAAGTAAAATTAATATAAGAATTAAGCAGTAATAATAAGCAATCCGAAACCATTTGACAATAATTTAATTGTTAGTTTCGTCTATCAAAAACGAGCGTTCTGATTGGTCGAAAAATTTAATTAATACCTCCATGAACAAAATTTTGAGCACACAGCCATTTTGTATGCTTCCGCATAAAATAGTTCCATACAAAAAGGTATCAAAATTTGTACAGCTTTTGGTTTTTTCGCTCGATTCTATTAAATTATAAGAAATGAAGAGAATGTTTTTTGTTTTCATGGAGGTATGAACCGAAATAACTAATCACACAATGTGATTAGTTTTTTCGGTTCATACCGCCATGAATACAAAAATATTCTCTTCATCTCTTAATTTTATCTTAAGAATAGACATAATTTATGGATCGTGTATGTAAATCAAAAATCGACAGACCAATCCAATCAGTCATTTACTGGGGGTGATTTTTGAACCTCAACATTGGCCGACATTTATGTCAGATATTTTTGTTGGTCTAGCAATTCAAACGTACCAGCCATTTTACTTTTTGTAACATTTAGCTGACAATTAATTTCGCAAAATCACGCCGATTAATCTCTAAGTCAAACTTCCTGACGGAGTCAGTGGGCGGGGCCAGTGATTTGTTTATTACTCGAGGAGGCAGATACAATTCAAGTGATTTAGTAACGAATCGAATCTATGAAATAATGATATACGGGTTTCTTTTGTAGCCCATTTTTTTTAATCTTCGTGTCAAGAAAAATGTTAGATTGACGGGACATTTTTAAGACTTGTAAGTGAAAGAAGAATCTTAAGATTTTTTCGATTAACCACAACTTTGAACACTCTCAATTAAATCAGTGATGTTTCCCCCTCTACCTCCACCCACAATTAGAAATTTTGAAATCGGTCCGACTTCGCCATCCATCGGCAGTCCTCGTAGGGATTTCTTTTTCCCCGAACAATGCCTTTTTGTCGGGGGGGGGGGGGTATAGCAATACAATAGGCTTCTAAACTTTACTACAATGCCCGTGTGTGTGTGTGCGTGTGTGTGTGTGTGTGTGTGAGTGTGTGTAGGGGGTAGAATCGTGTCCTCTCTCGCTATTAATAGTTTAGGATGTAATTTGAATGCCGTGACAACATAACTCGAATAGACCAATGTTCGAACATGCATCCTTCACAAGTCCCCTTATCCTAGCCATGAAGTCAAACAAGACCCCTGAAAACATCCCGGGTAGGAAATATGGATGATAAGAGGAGAAAATGATGTCTTCATGTTTCCATTGATATTATTATATTTTACGTAGGATCCTTAGGTGAAAGATATAAAAGTTTGACATTTGAATAATAAAAAAATGCTCCGTTTCCAGACCGAGATTCCAAATCCTCTAGTTATGATAGTCTAGCCGACGAAACCTTGTCTATCCGGGCTAGTACGCTCACCTCGCCAGCCACGAGCATAGGCTACTCAGCTGGATCTGGAACAGCGACAGATAGCTCGTCTATCTCCACCTACGATAACGAGTACTCTATTAAGGCGTTTTCATACAGGTATGATATATGTTTGTATATATTTAATGTATTTTGATTTAATTATTATCTTGATCAATCCAAAGAGCGAAAGCCCCTTCCGAGTTTTCCATGAAACAGATATTGAAAATATAGATTTGATCTTGCACAGGTCAACCGGGTTTCGACATCCAGAAATAAATGTATAGTAAGGTAGAATGATTATTCCAGGTTCAGGACACCCCCCCCCCAAAAAAAAAAGAAAAAGAAAGAAAAAGAAACAAAACAAAACAAAAAACAAACAAAAAATCCGGAAAGTTTCAACACCGACAATCCTGTACAATTTATGCAGCTTGGCAAAGGTCGTTACTTTTCGCAGTTCCCGGGATCATTTTTATATAAACATCGCGAAAAGAGACCATTCCGACATTTGTCTCTCACCAATGGTTTGATAATCGTTAACTTAAGTCGGATAGTATAGCTGGAGGCTATAGGAAAGGATGTAATGGTAGTACTAGTGCGAGATATACCAAGGACCCATTGTTAGGTGCTCCAGCCGCCCCAATATGACTGAAATACTTTTAAAAGCGGCGTTAGGAAAGAACAGTAAAAAATGATCATCTGTACATTTTTAAAAGTATCGATTCGGTATATTTCCTGAATGTGAAGCGGATATCTGTACATGTGAACAAAGTTACATTGTCCATTTTTAAGATATTAGATTTCTTTTTATTTTCGTGGATCAGTAAAACAACAACAACAACCCAACAACAACAACAACAACAAAAAAAAAAAAAAAAAACAACAAAAAAAACCCACCAAACACCAAACAAACCCAGATGTATTCTAAAAGGAAAAAATGACAGAATCATTTTTTTTTCTCTTTTTTGGATAACGGATCATTCTATTTTATTCATTTCTCAATGCGAACCAACCTTTTTCAAATTGTTTAAAAAATTATCCGGAGGATGCCTTATTAACTGACGGGTCAAAAATTGATTGATCACCATTGAATGATTGATTGATTAAATAGGGTTTAACGCGACTCTTAACGGTGTTACAATCATGTCACGGCGGCTGCAGCACCTAACCATAGATTCCTGGTATTTCTCACACCAGCACTACTACTACATCCTTTCGAGTCCCCAGCTGCTCATCCCACTTAGGTTTACGATTATCCACCCATTGGTGGGAGACTAATGATGGAAGGAATATTTGCCGCGACCTTGGATCGAACCCTGAACCTCATGATTGAGAGTGCGATTCGCTACCAACTGCTCTATTGCTTAGAGTCACTGGAATAATTCGTATCAGAACCGTCTTTTTCTCAGTACCGTTTATGTTTTTTATTCATTGCATGTAGAGCTTATTCATCATTATAATTATCGGGTTTTCTTTTGTCAAATGTTTGTAACGCTTTCCATCAAATTGTTCAGTCGCATTGAACCTTTACCAAATTTTATTTTAAAGATATCGGAGATTGTCATTCGAGAAGATATGGATTAACAAGTGTCGTGCAGGGTAGAATAGGATTGAGACCATAAGAAAATTTCACATTTTATACGATAATTGATGGGTCGATGGCCACGCACATTGACCATCGACAAGGCTATCACATGGCAAGGCTATCAAATGACGTTAGTTTACAAAGTATATGGTCAGGGACATTTAACGGAAACATATAGTGACCAATTCGTTATGACTATAGATTGAATATGATTTAAGTCGCCATACTTCCAGGAAGTCACCTTTCACTTCTGACATCAAAAAATTAGACTTGTACAAACTCAAAGATGTTGCAGACATTAATTTTCGGCTTAAAGAATTTTAATTCATTTGTGTCTTTTTAGGGGAAAGGCATTGTTGATAACGAGGAAATTATTTATAAAAATCAATTTCTTCATTTTCACCAAGTTTTAGCTTTGTTTCTTGGTGGTGGGGTATCAGAAAGGGTTATTGTATGGTAATGGGTTAAGTCTCCTTCAGTTTCGCCGGTAGGGGACTAAATACATGTACTTGTTTTCAATTGGCAATGCCTTGCTAAGAAAGACATGTTTCATTTCAGGGACAGTTGTTCACCTCCTGCCTGTTATCCATTGTTCACAACTCCAGTAAGGTCCACCAGTATCACATCTCTAGAGCGCCTCCCAGAACAAGAGATCAGCAAATCTTTGCCAGCAGTAATAAATCCTGAAATAAGCGACGTTTTCAGCCTGCCTGGTTCCCCAATCAGTTACTACAGAAGCAGTGCCGACCTTAATGTAGAGGAAATAAACAGTTTGGATGATGGGTAGATATTTTGTTGTTGTTGTTGAGCAACCGAAGGATAACTCGCGATGAACAATAAGCCAAATGTATTACTCCGCATCGAAGACTTTGATCGGGAATTATAGCTTTGGCGCCCTACACCCGGCAGTCCATGCCAATATAACTGAAACCTCATGGTCAAATCTAATCAAATTTTATCTGTGGGTTTTAGGTTAAAGTTCCACGACACGTATTTGCATGGTCGGAAGGGACTTTCTTGTCATTATCTCTTTGCAGGTTATTGACGGATCTGGGCTAACAATCAAAACATTGATAGGGCAATCAAAACATACATTTAGACCGGAAGTGAACTTTAAACTTTCACATTGGGCGATCTTTAGAGAATTTCTGTCAATGCGGCTAATTTAAATAGTAACTACGGCTTATTTAAGTTGTAGTTACAACATTTTGGTCGTTAACCAACCATTTTACTTTTATGTTTCTGTTACTGACCATATATTTTGTAAAATAAAGCCTCTCATATTTTCTCGTATAACTAAGTGGGCGTGGCCGGTGATCGATTGATTATGTATAGTTTTGACTAAAGTTGCTTACCCCAGAAAATATATTCCTGTAATAAAGTTTGTGAGATAAACTTATCGATGGTCGATTAGAATGATAAAATCGATTGACCAATCAAATCATTCATACATACATAGAGTGTACTACATGTATTAACCTCATTTTTTTCTTTATGGGCGAATCAACCGTCATGGTTTCAGTTTATTTGAGATTTAGTATATGTGTAGCTCGCATACTAACGATTTTTCCATGTTTTGTCCCTACCCACATATTTTGCAAACCAATGTAGTTTGAAATCTCAGAAAAATGGCCTTGTTGGGCATGACTACCGATTCATTAAATTATGTCAATGTCTCTATTCTTCAGATTCTGGGATGCTGCACCACCAAAATATTAGACTGGTGACCATTACGAACTTGATAATAAATAATAATATGCATTGTTTGGTAGTGAGGATATGAAATATGTTATCTTTATCTAGCATACCTGATCGAAGTACAAATAATCAATTACGACACAACCCAATTTTAGATTGGTCTAAATTAAAAAAAATCTGTGGACGACAATTCAAAGTATGTTGAAATTCAAAAAGAAGTACCAGATGGGGTGAAAAACATTGTGAGAAGAGGAGAAATTGCTTGTTGCAATCAATTTCTCATTTTCACACAATGATTTCTAGAGCTATTTTTTCTTTAGCGCGTAATATGAAAGGTCAAATGCCTGCATGAATATACTTTTGACAATATCAACAAGAATCGTCACTGTGAACTACGGCAGATCTTTATGTAGACAAACAATACGAAGACGGCTGGCCAAGGATTGTTATATCACAGACCAGTTGTGTCAGAATAAGGCTTACGGCACCAGAATCTTTCAATGACTGCTACACTCGAATCTACAGTTTTATTGTAAATACATTGTTTTACACAGGGAAATAAATTGTCTCTCAATATTAACTTTTGATTCTGTATGCTAAATTTGGAAACTTTGCCGAGCTTTTTTGTCTGTTTCCCAATTACAGGCAATATCTAGGGCGTTATGTGCCTGTATCTTATTTCAGGCAATTTGCAGGGCGCTATGTGTCTATATCCCAATTTCAGGCAATTTGAAGGGCGTTGTTTCCTACATACAGGCAATTTACAGGGCGCTGTGTGCCCCTAACCCACTAACAGCAATTTGCAAGGCGCTGTGTCTGTCGGTTTCAAAATTACAGGCATGTAGGGCGCTATGTTTCTGTGTCCAAATAATAGGAAAATTATGGGGCGCTGTATGCCTGTATCCCACTTACAGGCAATTTGCAGGGCGCAATCTATCTGTATTCAACTTACAGGCGATTTGCAGGGCGCTATGTGTCTGTATCGCACGTACAGGCAATTTGTGGGGCGATAGTGGTCTGTATCCCACATACAGGCAATTCGTGGGGCGATATGTGTCTGTATCCCACATACATGCGATTTGCAGGGCGCTATGTGTCTGTATCCCACGTACAGGCAATTTGTTGGGCGATATGTGTCTGTATCGCACATACAGGCAATTTGTTGGGCGATATGGGTCTGTATCCAACTTACAGGCAATTTGCAGGGCGCTATGTGTCTGTATCCCACTTACAGGCAATTTGTTGGGCGATATGGGTCTGTATCCCACGTACAGGCAATTTGTTGGGCGATATGGGTCTGTTTCCCACGTACAAGCAATTTGCATGGCGAAATGGGTCTGTATCCCACTTACAGGCAATTTGTTGGGCGAAATGTGTCTTTATCCCACGTACAGGCAATTTGTTGGGCGCTATGTGTCTGTATCCAACGTACAGGCAATTTGTTGGGCGATATTGGTCTGTATCCCACATACAGGCAATTTGCAGGGCGCTATGTGTCTGTATCCCACGTACAGGCAATTTGTTGTGCGATATGGGTCTGTATCCCACGTACAGGCATTTTGCTGGGCGATATGTGTCTGTATTCCAAGTACAGGTAATTTGCAGGGCGATATGGGTCTGTATCCCACGTACAGGCGGCAATTTGTTGGGCGCTATGTGTCTGTATCCCACGTACAGGCAATTTGTTGGGCGATATGTGTCTGTATCCCACGTACAGGCATTTTTTGGGGCGATATGTGTCTATATCCCACGTACAGGCATTTTGTTGGCGATATGTGTCTGTATCCCTCGTACAGGCAATTGGTTGGGCGATATGGGTCTGTATCCCACGTACAGGCAATTTGTTAGGCGATAATGGTCTGTATCCCACATACAGGAAAATTGTTGTGCGCTATGTGTCTGTATCCCACGTACAGGCAATTTGTTGGGCGATATGTGTCTGTATCCCACATACAGGCAATTTGTTGGGCGATATGTGTCTGTATCCCACGTACAGGCAATTTTTTGGGCGATATGGGTCTGTATCTCACGTACAGGCAATTTGTTGGGCGCTATGTGTCTGTATCCCACGTTGAGGCAATTTTATGGGCAATATGGGTCTGTATCCCACGTACAGGCAATTTGTTGGGCGATATGGGTCTGTATCCCACGTTGAGGCAATTTTATGGGCGATATGGGTCTGTATCCCACGTACAGGCAATTTGTTGGGCGATATGTGTCTGTATCCCACGTACAGGAATTTTCTTGGGCGATTGGTGTCTGAATCCCTTGTACAGGCAATTTGTTGGGCGATATGGGTCTGTATCCCACGTACAGGCAATTTGTTGGGCGATATGTGTCTGTATCCCACGTACAGGCAATTTGTTGGGCGCTATGTGTCTGTATCCAACGTACAGGCAATTTGTTTGGCGATATTGGTCTGTATCCCACGTACAGGCAATTTGCTGGGCGATATGTGTCTGTATCCCACGTACAGGCAATTTGTTGGGCGCTATGTGTCTGTATCCCACGTACAGGCAATTTGTTGGGCGATATTGGTCTGTATCCCACGTACAGGTAATTTGTTGGGCGATATGGGTCTGTATCCCAGTTACAGGCAATTTATTGGGCGATATGTGTCTGCATTCCACGTACAGGCAATTTGTTAGGCGATATGGGTCTGAATCCCAATTAAAGGCAATTTGCAGGGCTTTGTGTGTCTGTATCCTATATACAGACAATTTGCAGGGCGCTTTATGGTTGTATCCCAATTATAGGCAATTTGCAGGGTGCTATGTGTCTGTTTCCCATTTACAGGCAATTTGCAGGGTGCTATGTGTCTGTTTCCCATTTACAGACAAATAGCTAGGTGATATGTGTCTGTATCCAAATAACAGGCAATTGCAGGGCGCTGTGTGTCTGTATCCCAATTTCAGACAATTAGCCGAGCGCGTTTAGATCAGTCCAGTAGTCGGTAAAACTCTGATACTACCAGTCCAAAGATTGCGAGTTCAGTCCCTCACTCGGCCAATATTGCAATAATCTAGATATTTGGCGTAGGTATTTCAGCACATGAAGATTGACTCGAAGTATGACAAGCAGCTGGACGTTCTAGGTTACATAATGGGTTTATCTAAATAGCACGCAGTAATGGTGCTATCTGTTTTCAATCAAGGGATCATTCCATATTATTGCAAACATAGGCCCATATCAAAAGTGCCATCATTACAAGCCGATAAAAGTACCAACTGGTAACGTAGTCAAGTGGTTAAAGCCGACGCACTGCAGCGTGATTAGACTTCGGTCCTTCATAAAGTCTCTTTCTTTACGAATTCTTCATAATACATATACAAAAAAAATTGATAAGGGGAAAAGTGTTGTTGATTGTTTATTTTACATACTTTATGCTATATCGTTTGTGTATATGTGTTTTTATCCATGAAATTTTTTAAGAGAAATGATAAAAGGAGGTGTCCGCCGAAAGAAATGATGCTTTTAATTAACGCCTTCTCAACAACTTTTATCACGTTGAATAGGGATTAGGGCCTCTGTGTGAGTCAAGTGAAAGAGGGAGGGTTGACTTGGATTTAAACTGGACTTTCTGAAAGTGTCCTATGTTATTAGGATAGACCAAAACGAGCTTCACATGCAATCTGTCATCGCATACTGAAGATATTAATTATACTTTCATTTTAAGATTAGAAGCAATTATAAAGAGAATGAAAGGGATAGCTTCATTTCATTGACATACTGTCTAACTTAGGTAAAACTATGCCGAAAGGAAAACTTAAAACTGGAACTTTAACACGAGACAGACAGGATAGAAAGAAATCATTTGAATAGTGTTTTAAACATTTCAATTTTGTAAAGTAAACATAACCTCAAACTATTTAAAAAAAAAAAAAGAAAAAAAAAACTCTCTCGTGAAGAGCACAAAGTTTGGATTAGACGAGCGTTACCACTAGATCATGGTAACATTTTACTTTTGACATGGTATTATAACGATATGATCTATTTCTGTCAAGGTTGTAGGTGTCTTTGGATGATTCAACTTACATTAACTGATAAGTCCTGGTCAATGTCAATATTTTCGCATTTGGTTTATACTGGTATTGAAATGATAGTTATCATTAGGTCCTCAATATATGAATCCAATATTTGAATTCTATTGTATAGATCCTTTAGACACATTTCCAAGCTATTTAAACCATGTAGAAACAATACCAAATTGTTTCTACCCTATAAACACAATTCGAACTTGCTAAAATCCTTAAGTCATCATTCAAAGTTATCTAGATCCTTAGACACAAATTCAAGTTGTTTAAATCATTTAGACAAAATCCAATTGTTTAAATCCTTTAGACACAATTCCAAATTGTTTAAATCCTTCAGACTGCATTCCAAATGGTTTTAATCGTTCAGATACCATTCAAGGTTATACAAATCCTTTAGACACTATTCTTAATTGTTTGAATCATTTAGACACAATACAAAACTGTAAATATCCTTTGGACTCAATCCATAATTGTTTAAATCCTTTAGACATAATTTCAATACACAATTCATTGTAGTTTAGATCCTATAGACATAATTCCAAATTGCTTAAATCCTTTAGTCCCAATTCCAACTTGTTTAAATCCTTTAGAAACGATTTCAAATTGTCAATATCCTATAGGCACAATTCCTATGCCCAATTCTAAGGGTTTTTTTTATATCCTTAAGACACAAAAAATTGTTGTTACTTAGTTAAGTAAGCAGGTCTCTAGAAACTTTGAAAATATTTACAGGAGAAAGAAGGTAACCTCGGACTTTGAGATTTTCTTAGTCTATACTTTCATTTAGCTAATCGCTGGCCCCGCCCACTGACTACGCTTGTACCGCCTATTGAATCCGAAAGAAAGTTCCACTGCGACGTTTAACGGCGTTATATGACAGGATTTATGACCATTAGCACGTAACAAAATGTAGAATGGTTAATTGGCGACATAAACTGTAGTTACGGCGTATAAGTTATTCAGACCCCCCCCCCCACACACACACACTGTTATAACTTGGTGTAAATATCGCTGGGCGTTGGAGGAGTGGAGGGTCATCCCCGAATCCACATTTTTTAGGACAAGATCATCGGTCAATAAATTATCGTTTGTCCTTTATAGGGACACTTATACTCATCCTGTGGTCAAATAAAATATGTACCTCCTGTCAATCATCGGTCATTCTCGCTGGTTTATCGTTTTATTATCTCATACCAATAAATCAAGGCATTTTCTTTATTAAAGTAAAAGGAGGTTTATCGGGGTAGGCTCTGCCTAATAGGGCAGTCGCGGCTGTCAATCAAATAACCAGTCAAACAATGAAATAATCCATTTGAACCAGAAATCAGTTTTGAACTCCGACATTTTTGCTAGCTTCTTTTTTTGGTTTTGTGACCTAAACGTAGACTCGCTCCCAGTCTCACTGATATTTATATGTTAGATACGTACAGTTTTAATTGCAAGGTTTTGTTTTTCTTTATCTTTAGCTCCTATCTCCCTGTTTGGCTGGTCAGACACAAGGAAGGTAATTTCAGAGATTGAATTGTAAAACAAAATTAGTGTTCCTTAGTTACTCTCAAAGACACACTTACTGACAGTCTGGGAGACAGGCTAACCTATACGTGGTAACTACAGTTTATTTAAGCTGTAGTTACCATGTTTAGGTCTCCAACCAACTATTCTAATTTATTGTTACATGCTACTGGCCATTGATTTTTAAAATCGAAGTGAGACTCACTATCGGATTCCTTGGGCGGAGACACTGGAGTAAGTGGGGGGGACCAGCGGTCGGTCAATTCTACCAAAAATTAGTATAGGACCGATGACATACAGCGATTCGCTATTAGTTGTAGGGCGACCTAAACGTCTTTATGCAGCTTGAATAAACTGCAGCTACGACGGTTTTAAGTCGCATAGCACTACTTTCCGTAGAGAGGTCACACGATAATATTCAATCCTTACAGATTCCATTGCTTTGTAAAGCGGGGGCCTAGGGTGGTGAGTGTACAAATGGACGAATTTGTTTAACAGAAATGTCAGAGGCCAACATTTCATCTCCGGTTTGAATGAATGATTTGATTGGTCAAACGTTTTTATTGACAGCGACAATTCTTCAACTGCTGAAGCGCTCACCGCCCCCGCTTCAAAGGGCGGCAACCGTAAAACACCTCGTCAGAGTAATTTTTCTGATATAATAGACGACATTGTCGCGTCATGTATTGTTTGGAATCTCATTGTTTGACGTAAAGATTCACTTGTGATACGAGTTTTTCGCGCGTTTTCAACTCTAAACCAAGAATTAGCTGAGTTACATAGACCTGTAGGGATACAAAGGGAGCGGAAGTTGAGGCCAAAATATCTTTATATGTTATATATATTTTGGAAATTAAAACATCGAACCAATATCCCACGGTCCTAAAGTAACTTCCTCAATCTTGATATGCTCCAACGAAGCCCGATGTGACTTGTTAGAACTTTACGTTTAGCTTGACTCTACACAACGTGTTTGTTGTACCTATGTTCACAAAACTTAATATAGTTTAACCGTGTCCTGTTCAATGCCTGGTTTATTTTTAATTTAGAAAACATTGTAGAAAAAGAAGAAATTGCTTGTTACAAGAAAATAATGTGGAAAAGAAGAAGTTGCTTGCAACAATCATTTTTTTCTTTTTCCACAATATTTTCTATCCTACCGAATGGTTATCTTTTAAGTTGAATCAAAAAAAAAAAAAAAAAAAAAAAAAAAAAAATACCCCTGCAAAGATTTGGACAGGTCTAAATTTTTGGAAAGCAGGAATGGGTTAAAGCAATAA
Organism: Fragum fragum; assembly: GCA_946902895.1. Lineage (NCBI taxonomy): Eukaryota > Metazoa > Mollusca > Bivalvia > Cardiida > Cardiidae > Fragum > Fragum fragum. The sequence goes on along the minus strand of OX336382.1, from coordinate 19,052,801 downwards.
ACTAAGTTCTCAAGAACGAATATATTTCTCATTCCAAAACTCAAGTAAGAGAAAATAAATTTTGAAATGCCAGACTAAGGGTAAATAACTAATTATGTACACGGTTCCAATAATGGACATATTTGTTGACAGATCACATAGTCATCGCGTGACTAAAACATCGCTGCAGTTACGAGATTTTAGTTTCCCATAACGATGCACTCATAAAGATCGGTCTAACTTTTACATAATATCTGTCCGCCCTGTCATAAAACAAACATTACTGCTCATTACCCCCGCAAAAAATATTGGATCACTTTTGCTTTAGTTGTTTTTCCAAGTTTCGAGACCTACCGTACACGTTGTTTAACAACACGAATCTACATGTCGTTATGAATTATTTTTTAAAAAAAAAGTGTGTGTGAGAGGGGGAGGGGGGGATGAAAACACATGAAGATGGCTTACTTTGGGACCTTGGAGGTTTCCTACAAAGTATTTGATGGTATTATGAGTGTACACATATAGTCACTGTTCGTTAAGAGGGTCGCGACATTTCAAGCGACATTCTTATCTTTTCGTTCTCTTTGCGAGCAAGAATAAACATTAGCTATAACGCTTTCGTCAGGAGGTCGGACAGAATACACACGCGATGCAAAGAGGGGCAATCTAAGAAGTGAGAAATGTATCGACCCTAATCAAATTGGGCGAACTGCTCAGTCTCACCAGGGGAAACATTTGCGCTTCAATGTACTTTCATGAATATTACTTTGGCATCCTACATCACTGTACCGTCATTACCGAAATACCAACCCTTATTGACCTATACCATGTCTAATCTGTTTTATTAACAAGTGTGACACGTCAAGTAAATACTGAATTTCTTGAAGTGTGAAAAGCATAGGCTCGGAGTCAAGATTTTATATCCCTCGTAGGTTTTTGAATCCAAAATTGTCACCCTACTTTACAATATGTCTATCATCGAATCAGCATATATTATCGACCTCATAGATTTCCAAGATGGTTCCTTTCATATGACGGATCACCGTTAGCTATAACAATTATAGAACACTGACGTGCATTGTATAAAGGGAATGGGTTTGAAACATTTTCACACAGAAACATTTCAAAGACGACCGTGTCTTTTCGAAAACACTGCAGAAGGCGACAAGATATAGCCCCTGACGTCGTGTAAATACATACAAAATTGGCCCATACTCAAGAAACTAAATAAATGAGTTTTTCGACCAGTTATTGGTGACTTAATTAATGAACGAAAAAACAAATGGACGCACTAGCGAACGAACAGACAAAAGTATTAATGAACGAAAGAACGCTGGGCGGGTGTTATGATTGAGTGAATGAATCAATGAACAGATAAACCAAACGTAATTGTTGTTAATATTCTCAGCCTTATCTGAAATTCGATTAATGAATTCGCTCCTTCGCCTATCTCGTTATGATTCATCTCCACGTGAACATTTAACACCGGATTTCGAAATTCCGATTTGAATCATTGAAAGATAACAAAATCTTACAAGAATGAAAACGCCTAATTTCTATTCTGCTGAAAAGTTTGTTTCTTTGAATAAATAATATAGAGCACGTTGTCCAGCTTACGTCTAAAGCATTTTTCATCAGCACGTGGAACTGACCAGATACTGCCGTATAAATATCATTTTATTGAGCCAAAGTTCTGATTTCTAGAGCCAAACTACAGAAAGTAATTGAAACTTTTAGGGCAATCTTCATCTTTTTTCTGGTATTGAGCCGAGGGGGTCACAGGACTCACATATGATAGTTTTGAAAGACATTACAAGAACCAGCGTCCATTAAAGATTGGAGTTTCTTCTTATTCGAAATTGTTAGATCTCTCTATATAACAGGAATCAAACATGCTATTTTGTTTGACGTTTTGCGCAGTACCGTCTGTTCGTCAGTTTTTTTTTTTATATTTATACGCTTTTCGTGTCTAGTATGAAAACTTTGTTTCTTTCTCCTGACTATTAATTAACACTAAAGGGAGGTATCTGAAACCTAGACAAAAAAAAAAAAAAAAAAAAAACCAAGTGCCGAAAAATAGACTCAATCTAACATTTAATACTTTAAGTTAGGTCAGGTATTGTCTTGGTGGTAATCTTAAAGGCCTAAAGTGGCTTTTATTGGTTTAATCGGAAAGGTTCAGCGAAATTCCAGGTTATTTTTAGATATCACGGAATTCGGCTGTCGACATCGAATGACCTCATTTGCATATGACCCAAAGTCAAATGAAGGTAACAAATTTACTAGCAAAACAGCTAACGTCCTAAATCATGTCACATGAAAGGCTTAGTGCAAAACTACGGTAAGTGCTTATATTCGCAATAACGCTTACGACAGTTTTCGACTGTTCTTTACAGACCGGCTAGCGAACATAACTCCTGATGAGGTAACGATGACGTTGGTTTGATGTAATTAAAACTAAATGCAAGGTTCCAACGGTTAGTCGCGCCACGTGAATGCCCTATAATCTCCGCAATTGCCTCGGATTAATCTAAAATTAGATTAATAGCCTACGTAGGCTATTAGAGAAATACCCTGCTTTTTTCTGATAAGCGACCTCAGATTTTTGCAAAACAACTTTGTGGCATATTGTATTCAAATAGTATACGAGAGGAAATAAAAATAATCAAAATCTGTGACACGAAAAAACATCGATACCTCTAAAACACATCAAATTAGAATGGTATCGATAAAGAATAATTGATTGATTGGCTGATTGATTAATTGATCGTTTGATCGATGGTGTGGTTCCTGTAAAACTGCTTGATTGATCGGGTGACTGACTGACCAGTCATTTAATTAACTGATCGCATGATTGATTAATTGGTTGGTTGATTTTTCTATGAAATTGAACGCTATAAATGGCCTTTTGATATTTTAATAAAAAATATCAATCATTTTTAATGCCGCTTTCAATTACAGAAACATTTCAGAACAATTTTCTTGGATAAGATGTGTAATTTTCTGACATCCATTTGCTTATAAATTGTCCTTTTATTCAGTAATTTGTTTACAAACAGTCCTTTTATAAGTAATTTAGTTATGATAAAGGCGTCGCAATACATGACAAGTACTGTTTCTAAAAATAGACCAATTTGACGTCAGTCGTTCAGTCTATGACCAATAAAGGATATGAAGTTATAGTAAATACGGGAGTTTTCCATTTGGTGACCATTCTAGCGTGATAAATAAAGGTATTTCAGACAGGTGAACACTTATTTAGGACTGGGGATTTTCTGTACCAATAGGGACAAAATCTGGGATATTATATTCAGTCTCAACTTACGTAAGTCTTCATTTTATTCTTTACTGGTAAATTAGAGTGAAAATATTTTGCGATCGTATTTTAAACTTATATGATTTGTATATTATTAAATTGTTCATGTTCTCTCTTTAAAAAGGAATGACACATATTTGGTTTTTTTTCAGTATACGTGTATCTGCGTTTGCTTCGAAATTATCGTAAATACAGCTTAATTAACCCATTACCAAACGACAAAATTTAGACTGATCTAGATTGAAAGAAGATTCGGACAACAATTTCATGTTGATAGAAATTTCAACTTTTCCATTATTTTGGGTAGAAAACATTGCTCAATCCAGGCAATTCCTTCATTTTCCAGAATGTTTTCAAAGGCCTTTTTCTCGATGTGCTTAAAGATGAATGATTGAGTGGGAATGGATTAAGCTGTTTTTCCTAAATTAAGGTCTCCGAATGGCGTATGTTTGGATATATTCCTTATATATGTAAATATAACCGTTTGCAATCATCGTAAATGCATTTTATTTTAGCTGTATGTGCGATATTTTGGTCTCGACAGGATGATAGTTTGACACCTTCTGTATGACTATGAATCAACCACTTTCTATTGACCTCATAAATTGTCCGGAATCGACGACATATAACTCGCCAATGATTACTCGATAATAACATTGTAAAAAGGCTGAATGGTTAATATTTATTATGAAAAATCAAATTACATAGAGAGAGAGAGAGAAAGAGAGAGAGGGGGGGGGGGTAGAAAGAAAGAGAGAGAGGGGGGGTAGAAAGAAAGAGAGAGAGGGGGGGTAGAAAGAAAGAGAGAGAGGGGGGGTAGAAAGAAAGAGAGAGAGAAAGAGAGAGAGGGGGGGGTAGAAAGAAAGAGAGAGTTATGCCCAGTAGTACGACACAAGAAAGTAAAAGGTTGGCGGCTTTAGCACTGTAGTTACGACGATCAAATAATCGAACAAAAAATGCTTCAAGAAATGTCGGCTTATGTTAGAGTTCACCGTTCACTTCAGATCTAAATGATAAATTTTGATTTATCGATATTTTGATTGGTAGGTTGTTACGGTAATAGGGTTTTATATTATCCTGTTATTTACGAACACTTAAGATTCAAAATAACTGGATGTGTTTGATATCGTATTTCAGAGGTGAATTATTTGGGTTTGTGTGTTTGAATCCGGTAATTCAAATACTTAAACATTTCAAATCACGATTTCTTTCTCGCTTATACGTGCGGAACACCATCACTCCCACAGTTTTGTATCAATTACAGTTTTGTCTCGGACTGGCCAGAAATGAAGTGATCTTGATCTATTCATTTTATCCTTTATCCACTTTTTGTTGAGCTACATGTTGAAATAGGTTTAATACTTAACTTCCTTTGAAGACAAATTATATTTGATTCATTCTCATACGATAACGCTTGTTTGCCCCCCCCCCCCCCACACACACACAGACACAAAAAAGCTTGGGGAATTAAAGGGAGAATACTTAAATTCATATGAAGACAAATGATATTTTAACCATTCTCACACGATAACGTCCCCCCCAACACACAAAAAAGCTTTGGAAAACATTATGGACAATTAAGACGTTGCTTGCAACCAGCAATATCTTCATTACCTACAATGTTGTCAACATCAAATGACAATGAATGAATAAATAAATAAAATTAAGACTTCATCATCGAAACGTGTGTCGTCTGCAACTTCTTCTTGAATCAGTCTTAAATACGATGCCTGGTAATGGTTGAACACAATTACTAAAGACTATATTCTTGAAAACCATTTAAAACGTAGAAAACACAGGATTTCATTTAGAAATGATAATTTAAGAAAAGTCACCCAGACCCCACTCCCACTCACCCTATTTCTAGTTGCTTCCTTGTTTTCAGTCAATCTCGGCTAACAGAGTTCGATCCCCGATCACGTCAAATATCCTTTTCGACATTTGTCTCTCACCAATGGGTAGATAATCGTAAACCTTAGTGGGAGGAGAAGCTGGAGGCTCGGAAAGAATGTAGTGGAAGTACTTATGTGAGAAATACTAGGTTTCCATGGTGAGGTGCTCCAGTCGCCGTGATATGACTGAAATACTGTCAAAACTGGCGTTAAACCTCAACCAATCAACCAACCAGTCAACCAATCAACCAACCAGTCAACCAATCGATCAATCAGTCAGTCAATCAATCGGCTAACATAAGATAGCGCTTTTTTCTCGCGCTGGTGATTTTTGGCGAGGAAGGAGTTTTCTAAACAAACATCCATTCGTCATTCTACTTTTATCATTCAAAAAAATTCTTCCACAGAAATTGATTTTCTAGCACTATAGACTCTAAGCCGGATTAACCAATTACCAAACGACAATATTTTAGACTGTTCGAAAATAGATAGAAGTTGCACACAACAGTTTTTTTGTTTTTTTAAACCCGTTGTCTGTCTTGATAGAAAACGTTGTGGATAATGCTTTTGACAATCAATTTCTTCATTGCAAATATATTTCCATAGTTTTTCTTAAGGGCGTCAAAAAGCGGGGTTTTGTGGGAAAAGATTTTCTGTCTGTATACGATACTCATTTTGAAAGCGGCTCTTGAACCGATTTTCATGAAAATTCGATAAACAAAAAGTATATGCTTTTTTCGGGTAATGCCGATAATGACAGAATTGCTAGAGGTACGTAATTGGTAGGTCATTGAACCCACAAATAAGGAATTTCGCTGAAATCGAAAGATAATGTATTTACCCGATGAATTCCGGTTCCATTCGGGTCGTATTTCGATGGAGTTACGTAACGCGAAATTTTGCTTCTTTTTTTTTTCTTTTTATTTTGAAGTTATGAAGAGTCATTCTCAATACGAAATCAGCGTTACCCCCTTCATTCAAATGTCTGAAAGCATATAAGCTAGACATTTAAAATTCGAGGGCATTTCTTTTTTATCCATAATCTGTCGAAAAGCCTCTATAAAACTACTGGATTGACGAACAACGTAAAATAATATTTTCAGCAGTGAATTTAACCCCTTAGTTTAATCGTATATTAGCATTTTCCCACAATGTTTTCTATCAGTCCTTTCACAGAGAGGTCCGGATTTCAATATCAAATTGATTTATATTATGCCTACTCATTTCAAACCTCACAAGGACACGATTTCTACGAGTACCTTAAAGTAGGGTTTGACTGATAATCTAAAAATTTAGATTGTCCTCAACCCGTCTTATCTAAAGCTCCACCTTTTCTTAATTTGATATGTCGTCTTCAAAACCTTTGATTAGCAGGTTTTGTAAACTTTATCATATTTGGATGACGCGACATTTTATCACCGAGTTGTCATGGAAACGTTCAAATGATGGAACTTGTATAATAAAATTACTAAGGAAATTACCACTTTGATTTTAAATTTTCTATCTTAAGTATGCAGTTCTGTTCTTGAATTTCGAGATAAACATTGTCGTTGGGCGCCGAAGCCGTTGTAACCACAGCTTATTCATGCTGCAGTTACGACAATTACCTCGTCCATCAAATGATGTAAGGAGACCTGGGAATATATTACAAGTGACCCTTTATACGAAAATGGTAAACTACAGGGAGGGCAAAAAGTACCAATCCTAGTTGGGCTTCGTTGGTTATGCATATACACTATGTAGCTGTAACTTGTTATTGTACAGATACACTCTGTAGCTGTAAAATGGCATGGTACAGATACACGCTGAGCTGTAACATGTTATTGTATAGATACACCCTTTGGCTGTTACATGTTTTCATACAGATACACTCTGTAGCTGTAACATGTTATATTACAGAAACACGCTGACCTGCAACATGTTATCGTATAGATACACTCTATAGCTTGAACATGTTACCGTACAAAAACACTCTGAGCTGTAACATGTTATCGCACAGATACACTCTGTAGTTTGAACATTTTATCGTTCAGATACACTCTGTTGCTGTAATATGTTTCCGTTAAGATATACGCTGAAGTGAAACATGTTATCGTCAAGATGCACTCTGTAGCTGTGAAATGTTATCGTTATGATACACTCTGTAACTATAACATGTTATTGTAAAAATACAATCTGTAACTGTAACATGTTATCGTGCAGACACAGTCTGTAGCTTGAACAAGTTATCGTACAGAAACACTCTGTAGCTGTAACATGTTCTAGCACAGATACAATCTGTAGCTGTAACATGTTATCGCACTGATACACTCTGTAGCTGTTTCATGTTACCGTACAGATACAGTTTGTAGCTGTTACATGTTATCGTACATATACACTCTCACCAATGGATGGATTATCGTAAACCTAAGTGGGATAGCACCTAGAGGCTAGGAAAAGATGTAGTGGTAGTACTGGTGTGAGAAATACCAGGAATCCCTTGTAAGGTGCTCAAGCCGCCATATGACTGAAATACCGTTAAAAGTGGCGTTAAACACCATTCAATTAATCAATCTGTTGCTACAGCATTTTATGTTGCAGGTACACGCTGTCTCTTTAACATGTTATCGTGCATATTTACTCTGTCTCTGTAATATGCTTTCATGTAGATACATTCTGTCACTGTAATATGTTATCGCATCGATACCCTCAGCCTGTGTAACGTGTAATCGCGCAGATACATTCGCTCGTTGTAAGTGGAAAACTACTTCATAGATCGTTGAGAGTGGGAATTGTCAATAAAATTTAACCCTCAGTTAATGCTTAAAGCACCAACTCTTTTCACCGAACAAAACAAGCAAACAAACAAACAAACAAACAAGGATTAGCATTAGCTAGATTGTCGCCATTACACGGATAATTTAACCTCAAAATACATAAATATAGGCTTATAAATAAGGACTCAATGATTACAACTTTTATTATGAAATTACACCCATTTTACATTAGTATTTACATTTGTGACAAATCGATTATTGAAGTACGAGTTTGAAGGGGATCAATAGGATATCGGTACGTGTGAATGACACTACGAAAGGTTTGGCCTTTTCAAAATAGGGAAATTTTCAAGTTATCCGAGCGTCATGTTCGACTTCGACGTCAACATTCACGAAATTTTGAAAATATTTGGTTTTGGAACCGTAATGCCCTCTAGCAAAGAAATTACCTTTTTCTATGTCTAAGCTTTTAAAAAGTAAAATATTTGCCAAAGTGTGTTTGTCAGTGTACAACATGGTTAATGGGGCGGTATAATTAATGCCCGTTAGTTTTTCTTGCAAACAACATGAGAATGACGTTGTGATGAAAAGATTACTCTTAAAATTTCTATATAATACAACACCCGGGTAACAATTTCTTTGTAAATGTGACCCGTAACGCGAGGAGGTACTATCTAGGATTTCCGCATATATGTATTTTTATAGACGACAATATTAATTTGACGAAATTTTGAAAGAAAAATATTGCCTTTTGGGATAGAAAAAAAATATTAAAGATAATGAAGAAATTATTTTTAGCTAGCTATTTATTCATTTACTGCAATGTTTTTCCCTTGAGGGGCGTCAACAAGCGTGTTTGTGGGAGAATGGATAAAGAGTAAGAATGGTAAATTGACCATTTTAGATGCCAAATATATTCAAAATGAAAAAAAAAAGAAGTTTTGATATTTCTAAGATAGCCGATTTTCGCATGACGGAGAATAAATGTATATATATGTCGCGTCACGACCGGTTGGCTGGCTGCATCCGGGTTTTAAAATATTTAAATGATTGTGACGCGTCTATTCGAAAGGGGACTAAATAAGAACCCATCGAGTTAAAGCTAGATTTGTTCAAATGATCTTTACCGTCAGTTTATCCAATTCCCCGCTTATATCACGTCGAAGTTCTTTTATTTATGTGTTTATTGAATATCATCACTACAGGGATGGATATCTGCACGTCTAAGGAGCGGCCATATTGTAACCCCGACCTCAGACAACTATCGACTCATAAATCCTCCAAAATGAGATTCTAGAATGTAATGACGCCCCCGGTCAACATTTTATGTAGGCAAGTGCCCCCTATACATTCGAGTTATTATAGTAAGGGGTTCATTTTACTATGTTGAACCGGCCTTATCTCTAGGCCCCGCGGGACCCATCCATAGTGTAAATATGAAAAATACGAATGTGTAAGCAGTTAAATTAACTGTTCGTTAACCACATATACCGAACTTCGACAGGAAGTTCGACTGATGTAATAAACAACATTATTTTGTAAACAAAATGTAGTCAAAGACACAAAATTAAAGGCAATTTAGAATTTTAGAAAATCTTTGCATTGTAAGTAGAAAACATTGTGGAAATTGAAGAAATTGTTTGTGACAAGCAATTTCTTCAATGTCCATAATGTATTCCAAAGTTGTTTTTTTTTGAGGGGCGCCAAAAAGCGTCATTTCGTGGGAATATGTTAAGAGGCATGATCTGAACGAAATGCATTGATAAAGGATATTATCGTTCGGTGACCAAAATTACGACATTTTGGTCGACATTGTACTTTTCTTTTATGAAGGACCGTATACTTCACCACGGATAAAATGTCATTTTTACAAATAAAAACTTTAAAATCACAACCTTAGCAGCTGTGGTGTTCTAACCAATTTGCCACTAAATTAGTGTTCTTGATTATTGAAATAAAAGTCTGCATTATGCTAGCTTGGACGAAAATCAGTCCTCGTCAGGTGACACAATGTCGCTGTTAGATTCTGTTTATTTTTTTCTCATACAGAGTTGAAGGAAGTGTGTTATTTATTCACCTGGATACAACACGCCGAGTTTTCATTCCATCGTTATCACGTATTGATTTTTGTATTGACCTACTTTAAATTATCTTGAAATAAACAGAAATAATTTGATCAAAATCTTCTACGGTGGACAAGGTGCGCCATAACAATGATAAATACAGAAAAGCCCTTATACGTACTTGACTCAAATGTTTACCACGAATTTTTGATTTTAGCTCAACTATTCGAAGAATAGGGTTGTAGGGGGGGGGGGTGTAGTCCTGTCACCCAGGCGTGGGAGTCGGCGTCACGTTTTTGTTAAACCTTACGAGAAAGTGTCATATTTCAGTCTCTACCGATGCTATTGCGCTAAAACTTTGCGCATGATTTGTGGCAATGATATCAGCCTCTAGAAACAGAATCAATACTCTGACATTTATTTTAGTTTAATTTTAAGCATTTTCGGACTTAGAAATTATTGGTTAAACCTTGCGCGCAATTGTCATATCCTTTTTCTACCAATACTATTGCTTTGAAACTTTACACATGCTTTTGTGACTATCATATCATCTTCTAGGTTTCATTATCATTTTATCTTTTTTTTCTAACTACTTAGGTATTATGTCTAATGTCGAGATTTAATTGCTGTTATTATCCAACACTCAGAATAGTCGAGCGTTGCTTTCCACTGACAGATCTTGTTTCAGTCGTAGAAAATTCCACCGATTCATATGTCTCCTATCTATCAGTACAGTTGGTTCGCATTACCATGGGAATATGTTTGTTCGTAAACAAACAAACAATTGAGGTGACTTATACACATTACATTTACGTTATATTTATTACATTCTTGACATATTTTCCATATTGTGTCATAAAATGAATAATAAACATAATGATAAATATGAAATGGGTTCTTGCTGGTATTATGACAATGATGAGAAATGTTCTTAAATCAAGGTCATGGTTTATATATTTGACCGGTCGAGTGGAAAGGGAAAGTCTGGGCGATAAGTATTGATCCAGGCCAGACTGCGAGGACTGGCGAGAGTTGAAACTCTTTTCTTTCGTTTTTGATTTTCCAAATTCAGCATATCGTCCATGGACGACCAAAACCTTGTAGTTATAACTTAAACCGTTTAATTTCTGTTTATGAAACGTTCGGCTAAATGTTGCAGTAAAAAAAAAAAAAAAAAAGATTACGTCTCTTGGAATTCAGTCCATCCTCTCCTGTCTGTCCTAACTGATCACTTCCATGACTATTTAACTAATACCAGACGACAAAATTTTAGACTGCTCCAAATTGGAAGAAGTTTCAAACGATAATGCCAAGATACTTTTTTAAAATCTTCTCTTTTTGGGAGAAAAAATGTGGATAATGAAGAAATTGCTTGTGACAAGCAATTTCTTAATTTCCTCAATATTTTCCGAAGTATTTTGTCTGCAGGGGCGTAAAAGGAGGAGTTATGTGGGGATAGGTTAACTATGTGGTATTGCCTTATTTGGTATAATTTGCATGTAAAACAAACATAAGTGTAACAATAGTGACCCAGTCTACCATCTGTATATTTTAACCGTAACCAGTAAAGCGTTGATATATGGAACACGTCAATCGAAAAGGGACATTCTGGGAATTGTGACAAGTTTCGACCCTGGTTAAACTGCTGACTGACAAGGGTCAGAACATTTTACTTCTTGTACATATTTGGATACTAGAATGTCCATTCTGCATTCCTGTGTGTCTATTTTCAAAATGTGCGACCTCGGCTTGGTCCTATCTCCTTTTCACATATTCATTTACGCATTTTCCCGGTAGGACATATTTTGCCTGACGGGTGATATATTTAGTTTATAGGTTATCTGCTCGTGAACTATGACGATCTAACATAAAAGTATACCATAAAAAATTTCTATCTCAAAACTTAGTAAATACAGAATATTTGTTTTTAGCTCACTATTTTCGGAAACGCCTGACGTATTGCTGTAGCATTTCGTTAAAACTTTGACAGACACTCTATGATATTCCGGTCATAACAATACATAATAACTTGGAACTCGCAGAATGTCTTTACCATAAAAAACAGGGAAGGGGCTATTTTTAAATATCATGGAGGGGTAACTTCAAAAATAATTTTGTAAGGATTAAGCCCCCTTTTTGACCCTCATCTTCACTATCTAGTACTCAATAACTCTGAACCAGTCTCCCAATTGACATATCGCACTTTCAATCAGAAACCAACCGACCAATGAGATCATTTATTCAGCCCGGATCTGAGCTTTCAACTCAAACATTTGCCGCCATTTTTGTTAACATTTTTTGTTGGTTTGGCGACTTAAACGTCGTAACTACAGCTTATTCAAGCTGTAGTTAAGACGTTTATGTCACCAACAACCATTTTACTTTTTTGTTACATACTACTCGCCATAAATCTTGCAAAATGACGCCATTTAAAATCGAAACGGGACTTGCTGTCGGTTTCCGTGGACGTAGCCTACGGAGTAAGTGGGTGGTGTCAACGACTGGTCAACGCTGAACTAGGAATATTTCTAATATGGCAGCAGGTATAGATAAATATCAGCCTGTACAAAATCCACACCACACATTTGTCCTTTTTAAGCTAGAGTTGAGTTGTGTATAAAATTACCCCCACCCCACCTCCAACACCCAAAAAGAGAGCGTATTTTTTTTCTATTTTTTGTTGCAATCCTTTCAGCCCTGTATTTAAATCCAGTTTTGTAAAAGGATTTGGTCAGCATGATGATTTTAATGCCCTTTAAGGGGTCGTTGATACTGATATGGGCTGAGGTATTGAGACGAATTTCACAAGAAGGGCCATGACTGTAAATATTATTGACAGTGATATTGAATATCTATAAATAGACCTTAAATTGAAAAAAGGCTAATTTTAAGTCAGCAAAATCTTGTTTATATACGTAAATGGTTGAACGATAAAAACCTCTAGGTGGAACTCTTGGCAAGGGAAAAAGGTATGGTAAAAGATTATAAATAAATAAATAAATAAATAAATAAATAAATAAATAAATAAATAAAAGAGAGAAAAAAAGCGACAGCTGTTTAAATTATCAATCGACCAATCACATTGCGGCCTTGAACACCGACATTGACCGACTTTTATGCGAAGCATTTTGTTGGTTTTACGAATTAAACAATAAGCTGTAATTACGACGTTTAGGTCGGCAACCAACCGTTTACTTTTTTGTTTTTGAACAAATTTGAATTTTGTAAAATGGCGTCGTTGAACATCGAAGCGGAACTCTCTGTTGTGGCTGAGTAGGTATGGCCAGGGATCCGTTAACTCATACCAAGATAAAGTTTTAGACTGGTCCTGATTGAAATCATTTGCAGACGACAATTTAAAGTTTATCTGATTTTATATTTTTTTAACTTTCTTGGTAGAAAACATTGTGGAAAATGAAGAAATTGCTTGTTACAAGCAATTTCCTCATTTTTCACAATGTTTTCTCCCTTTTTTCTCTTGAGAGGCATCAAAAAGCGTCATTGTGTGGTAATGGGTTGACTAAGACAATCTTGTATATTTGTCATGATAAATGAATGCATTGTCGGTGTAGCATCAAATACCCTTTGGAGACCACTTGTTGGGTAAAACACCGGAACCCGTTCCAAGGAAAACGGACATTATGGGGCGTGACACAGAATCATGTAAGCTTTATTAGATTAGCAAGTCAAGCGTCAAATACGAACAAGCGGAACTCTTGTTAAGTAAAACATGTATGACCTGGGATTGAGATAGTATCTTATTAGTATAATGTAGTTTTTAACCCGCGGCGATTTCACTGTCACATTTACGATTGGCCACCAAAATGTCGTAACAACAAATTATTCAAGCTTTAGTTACAACGTTTTGGTCTCCCATCGAGAACATATGGATAAAAAAGACATGCCTACCAATTGACCTAGAAAAAAATTCGCTGAGTTACCAAACCAGCGTAACTGCAGCTTAATGGGGCTGTAGTTACGATGTTTATGTAGCCATAAATCCTTTGGTGTTAGTTACCCCAGTTGTTTTGGTTGAAAACCTATTTTACTTCACATCTATTTGAAAACAAGTCTCTATAGCTAAGGTTTATCCCTTTCGATTCTGCTTCTTTTAAAATGCACTGGTACTCCTGCCAATCGTATGTCCAAAATAAAAGAACAAAGATCGATAGACTCCCTGGGAATCGAACTCGAAACCTTTTGACCTTGAAACCGACACTCTACCTCTCGACCCCAGACACTCAATGAGCCGACATTTATGTAAAGTATTTTTGTTGGTTTGGGGACTTAAACGTCGTAATTACAGCATATTCAAGCTTTAGTTAGGACGATCAGATCGCCAAGCAACTATTTTCCTTGAGTTATAAGTTACTTTGCATAAATTTTCCAGACAACAACAACAACAATAAAACAACAACACCAACAATACACCCGTTTGATATCGAAGTTGAACTTCCTGTCGGAGCTAAGTGGGCGTGGTCAGCGATCCGTCAATGATTAAGACCGTATATATGAGTTTGTGGGAAAGGGCTGGGTGTGGATATAAGGATATTCTGCAATTGCCTATGTTACTGGATCCGTATAGAACAGAATATTTTAATGGCAGATCACAGCAAAGTAACCTGAAATCAAGTTTAACCCATTTCCAGATGTCAAAAATTATAGACTGGTCCAAATCAAAGCTGTTGCTGACGACAATGTTTAGTTGATGGGATATGTTTTATTATTCCTTTACGATAGAGAATATTGTGTTTGCAAAGAATTTTTTTTTCGTGAGGGGCGTCAATAAACCGGGATCGTATGGGAATGAGTTGAACCCCCTAAATCAATGATTTTTCTGGTGTCCGGGTCGTGACGTAGAACGTCGGGTTTAGAGATTCCGAGTTCAATTCGCGGGAGCTACTACCGATCTTTGTTCTTTGATTGGCTCTCACGTCCAAAGCGATTACTTGCGTATTTCAGGAATCAAAATCGCGAGGGATTATACCTATGTCGTTAGGATTTGGAAAAGGGTAGATTTTTAAATAAACCAATGATTTGATAAATATCAACGCGACATGCATTCTTTGTTTTTCACTAGATAGTGAGTGATTTGAATCAATGGGTCGAACAGATAACATTATTTTATTGCACCGGTGTGAGAACTTATTGAAACCCTTGTTTAAGTTCACCAGCTGCCGTGGGATAATTGACCAATCGCACCCGTCAATCAAATAACCAGCCGACCAATTAAAACGTTCATTGAGACCAGAAATGAGTTTCGATCTCCGGCATTGGCCGAGATTTTTATTGACCTTTTTCGTTGGTTTGGCGACTTAAACGTCGTCACTACAGATTAATCAAACTGTAGTTACGACGTTCAGGTCACCAACCAACAATACTGCCTTTTTGTTTCATGCTCCTGGTGATAATTTTCTCAAAATAACGCCGTTTAAAATGGAAGCGAAACTTTAAGTTGGAGTCAATGGGCGGGCTAACGAAGCAAGTGGGCGGGGCAAGTAATTGGTCATTTGATAGGATAGACCCACATATGCATCCTTTATTCCTGGGAAGGTTAATCAAATCGCTAAAACCGACATGTTACCCAACTGGACGATGTATCATCGATCTTAAGCTCCTGGTATTGCTTGGGTCGTCGTGTAGAAACTTTGATATTTTGTATGTCTCTGATTTTATTAAAATACTATCTTTAAACAAAAAACAAACAAAAAAAAAATGTTCACAAATTTTGCAGAACTGTTCCTAAACTCATTCCCACTCAATGAAGCCTTGTGACGCCCCTCAAGCAAAACAATTGAGAAAACATTGTGGAAAATGAAAAAAATTGCTTGACACAAGCAATTGCTTCGTTTTCTGCAATGTTTTCTTCCCAGATATTTGAAAAAAAAAATCTGAAATTACATATACATTTAATTGTCTTATGCAACTCCTTTCAATTTGGACCAGTCTAAAAATTTTGATGTCTGGTAATGGGCTAAGGGGTCCCCTTTATAGATAGCTAAAAGAACTGAAATCCGGCGAAAAGTTCGGTATCCATGGCAATAAAACTAAAACTTTTGAAAAATCTTTAAAATTCTTTTTCTCCTGACCCAGAAGTCCTATTACTTTAATATTTTACATGAAATATGAGTATATTGACCTCTTCCAAAATAGCTTAAATCATTACCCTGGGGACCCCAGGGGCGGAGGCCCGGGGGATGATGTCATATATAGAAAAGAAGAAGTTGTTTTAAACGGCATCTACTCCCAAACCACTGAGCCAATCTCAACCAAACATGGCAGAAATGTTTCTTAGGTGGCCGCTTCAGAAATGGCTAAAAGAATTGAAATCAGTTGAAAACTCAGTTATCTTAATCCTAGTCTAAACATTAAATTTGACTATTGGAAGAAAAAGACCCTTTATCTCGGGTGAGAGCACCAGGGACAATGACCCTTTTATTTGTCTGATATACACCCCATTTTCTACTTAAACTCTCATGTCGTTCCATTATTTGGTGGCTCAACAACTTTTATACAACGAATGCTATCAAAAATCGTAGCAATTTTCTAACCGAACTGTGGTTACAAAGTAACAAGGTGTTTGAGAGACCATTGAATAAAACAATACTTAGTTTTGAGTTTGCTTGAGTTAAGATACCTTTGTAAACTGTTCCGATTTTACAATTAGTGAGGATATCTTTTTTCAGAATATTGGCTTATCAGTAAACTATTTCATTTAAATCTGATGTAATCTCTCTTTACAGATTTAACCAAAGATGGCAGAACTTAGTTGCGGGAAGACATGTATGAAATACATTTTGTTTGTGATCAACTTTATATTCTTTGTGAGTACACTGTATTTGATTCATTTTCACCAAATTTCGTTTTTATCGTTAAATTTTTTTTCCTCTTTGTTTCTGATTGTCCTGTTTTGCAATGCTCAGAAGAAAACGCCAGGTTGAAGGACAGAATGACCCAGGAGAGGTTATTCTAACAAGATGGGTTATTGATAGATAAAACACATGTCTTATGCAGACAGTGACTCGGTTTAAAGACTCACCGAATTATCTCTGAAAAGGCGGATCGAGCCAAGGACCCATGACACTAGAGTTGAGTACGATATCACAAGACCACATTGACCTTTGATCACTCACTAAAACTTGTACATCTGAATATGCAATATGTTTAGCATTTAACATTAATTTGTAGCCAAAGAAATTGGAACGGAAGCAGAGTTTGTATACCTTCTCTCCAAATTACGAAAGACCGGTGGTGACATCATGTATTCACAGTTCACACTTCAAACTTCATACATATTAAGTCTGAAATTGGAAGTGTGAAATGTGAATTATGAGACCAGTGGTGACTTCTTAAATTCACAGTACATAATCAAACCAAATTAAATATGAAGTTTGAAGCGTGAAGTTGGAAGTATGAAGTGTGAAGTTGGAAGTTTGAAGTGTGAAGTTGGAAGTATGAAGTCGGAAGTTTGAAGTTTGAAGTTGGAAGTGTGAAGTTGGAAGTTGGAAGTTGGAAGTATGAAGTGTGAAGTTGGAAGTATGAAGTGTGAAGTCGGAAGTTTGAAGTGTGAAGTTGGAAGTTTGAAGTGTGAAGTGTGAAGTGTGAAGTTGGAAGTATGAAGTGAGAAGTTGGAAGTTTGAAGAGTGAAGTGTGAAGTTGGAAGTATGAAGTGTGAAGTTGGAAGTATGAAGTGTGAAGTCGGAAGTTTGAAATGTGAAGTTTGAAGTCGGAAGTTTGAAGTGTGAAGTTGGAAGTATGAAGTTGGAAGTATGAAGTGAGAAGTTTGAAGTGTGAAGTTGGAAGTATGAAGTGTGAAGTTGGAAGTTTGAAGTGTGAAGTTGGAAGTTTGAAGTGTGAAGTTGGAAGTATGAAGTGTGAAGTGTGAAGTTGGAAGTTGGAAGTGTGAAGTTGGAAGTTTGAAGTGTGAAGTGTGAAGTTGGAAGTATGAAGTGTGAAGTGTGAAGTTTGAAGTTTGAAGTGTGAAGTTGGAAGTTTGAAGTGTGAAGTTGGAAGTATGAAGTGTGAAGTGTGAAGTTGGAAGTTTGAAGTGTGAAGTTGGAAGTTTGAAGTGTGAAGTGTGAAGTTGGAAGTATGAAGTCGGAAGTTTGAACTGTGAAGTTGGAAGTATGAAGTGTGAAGTGTGAAGTTGGAAGTTTGAAGTGAGAAGTTGGAAGTTTGAAGTGTGAAGTGTGAAGTGTTAAGTTGGAAGTATGAAGTCGGAAGTTTGAAGTGTGAAGTTGGAAGTATGAAGTTGGAAGTTTGAAGTCGGAAGTTTGAAGTGTGAAGTAGGAAGTATGAAGTGTGAAGTTGGAAGTATGAAGTGTGAAGTTGGAAGTTTGAAGTGTGAAGTGTGAAGTTGGAAGTTGGAAGTGTGAAGTTGGAAGTTTGAAGTGTGAAGTGTGAAGATGGAAGGTATACATACATCCAACTTCCAACTTCCAACTTCACACTTCAAACTTCCGACTTCATACTTCCAACTTCACACTTCACACTTCAAACTTCCAACTTCACATTTCAAACTTCCGACTTCACACTTCATACTTCCAACTTCACACTTCATACTTCCAACTTCACACTTCACACTTCAAACTTCCAACTTCACACTTCAAACTTCCGACTTCACACTTCAAACTTCACACTTCATACTTCCAACTTCATTCTTCCAACTTCACACTTCAAACTTCCAACTTCACACTTCATACTTCCAACTTCACACTTCAAACTTCCAACTTCACACTTCACACTTCAAACTTCCAACTTCACACTTCAAACTTCCGACTTCACACTTCAAACTTCACACTTCATACTTCCAACTTCCAACTTCACACTTCATACTTCCAACTTCACACTTCATACTTCCAACTTCACACTTCACACTTCAAACTTCCAACTTCACATTTCAAACTTCCGACTTCACACTTCATACTTCCAACTTCACACTTCATACTTCCAACTTCACACTTCACACTTCAAACTTCCAACTTCACATTTCAAACTTCCGACTTCACACTTCATACTTCCAACTTCACACTTCATACTTCCAACTTCACACTTCACACTTCAAACTTCCAACTTCACACTTCAAACTTCCGACTTCACACTTCATACTTCCAACTTCTCACTTCATACTTCCAACTTCAGACTTCATACTTCCAACTTCCAACTTCACACTTCATACTTCCAACTTCACACTTCAAACTTCCAACTTCACACTTCATACTTCCAACTTCACACTTCACACTTCATACTTCCAACTTCACACTTCAAACTTCCGACTTCATACTTCCAACTTCTTACTTCCAACTTCAAACTTCCGACTTCATACTTCCAACTTCTCACTTCACACTTCCGACTTCATACTTCCAACTTCTCACTTCAAACTTCAAACTTCCGACTTCGCACTTCAGAGTTACTATGTATGAAGTGTGAACTGTGAATTCTTGATGTCACCACCGGTCTTTCGTACCAAATAGATAGAAATATTTACAAGTCTATCATTTAACTTCGAAACAAATTTCGTCGGAAATCAAAACCACATAACTACAGTTAGAATAAGCTGTATTTACGTTCATTTTGTTTCCTGAGATGTGTTACGCTAGGGCTGGCATAGTAAAGTTGTGGGAGCGGTCATTTGTTCTGGTCAAATATTTGAACTGTCGATCAAACAAGTCTAGTATTCGACCGAGCGACGATGGAATTTAAATTGATCACTCCCTGTTTGTTTATTTACACTGCACTGAAACATTAGACATAATTTGTTTTACAATGATTATTGTTTGTCCTCCTATTGGAGATGACCAGTTTGGTAGATTTTCTGTGTGTCAGTATATACATAATACTGCCGTATGCATTTTTCCAGACTCTTTATTGCATAGCCACGAGAGACCAATACCCCTCCCCCTTCTTGTCATATTCCCTGGCGTTCTCCCCACCCTTTCTCCTTTTGCTCTTTTTGTGTTGTTGTATTCCCCACTCTCTATTTTTCACTTGCGAACGCCTCTCTCATATTTTGTCTATCACCTTCTTTTTCTTTGTTCCTCCCCACTCCACGCCAACAACCAAGGTCAAGGTCACATGCCCTATGTCAAGGGCAAACTATGTCAAGAGTTATTTTGAAAATTCTTATTTTTGGAAGGAAAAAAATACATCAGAGCTGTCAGTCAAAAATCGATTGACCAATCAAATCGTTTATTCTGTCCAGGACAGCCAAGTTTGACACTTATTATCCGTTCGTTAATGGAAGCCAAAAGTCAAAAGCTTGTTCAAGCTGTAGTTACGACGTTTATGTCACCCGACAACATTCATTCACTTTCATTTTCCCTAAGCAGAATGGCCTTGGCGAAATAGGTTTGATATCTTCGACAAACGGCTATTTTGGAGCGAAGATGGCCTGGCATACGATCCGTTATTTTATCTTTTTTTTTTCAGGTACTCGGAGCCGCTGCCTTCGGTCTAGGAATATGGGCTTTAGTGGACAAAAACAAAATGAACGTTCTGACCAAGGTCGGAGCTGATGATTCGGACTTTAATGTAGTCGGTAGGTTAAAGTCTTGTCCGTTCGATTACCTAAGTTCCTTCAAATAACTCGATAATTCGTTCGAACTAACGAAAGAACTACATGTTTTATTTTTTTGAACTAGAAGACGTTAAACCAAGATCCCTGTGACGGTGCTATACACCGACCATACTATAAAATAAGGTGGTATTCAAGTGTCCTTGTACAGTGCTAGGAAACAACTAACCGTCTTTTGGGGCGTCGCTTATATTGGCAACAGTATCGTCAATGAATAAAAAAAAATGAGGTAAACTTTCTACATCCGATCTTGCTCCAGCGATTACCTACTAAAAACAACTATTCGAACTAAGCGACCATGAATATTCTTTTCTAAAACAACAAATCTGTGAGGAAGAATTCCTATCTGACCCAGAATGTAGTTTCTTAATAAATCAACTGAGCTCCAACAGGAATGACTACTTAGACATTAAACGGCGTTATCTTGAGAAATATGTTTACGAGTAACATAATTATTACAAATAAAGTAAAACGGTTGGTTGGCATTCTAAATTTCGTAACTACAGCTTGAATACGCAATGATTACGACGTTTCAATCTGTCAATTGTTGCTACCAAAAGCTTTGTTTACCTTTGTTACATACACCCGACATCAGCTCGTCTTAAACTTCCTTAAGGTTTTGTTACTATACGTTGATAAGTGCGCCCACACATATTTCACTGGTGCTTAAATTACTTTTTTTATATCGGACTTTTTATATAGATCTATATGAATTTGTACATATAATTTAAATCTTTCATTATTTCTATTCTTTTAAAGTTTTTTTATTTAGAGGATTCCTATAAAAAATATTATGTTTGATTACAAACCGATCTGTGACAATTATTTCAATGGAAGGTGGTATGGAATTTTTAAAAATCGATTTTTTTGTTAAATTGGGATCCAACTATGATAGTGAATGGTTTTGCTGTTCTGTTAATTATAAATCTATGACAAATATTTTGTATAATTTCAGGTCTCTTAGAATCAGCGGCCATTGTTTTAATGGTGGGCGGGATCGCCATTTTGATAATCGGATTCCTCGGATGTTGTGGTGCAATGAAAGAAAGTACTTGTCTTCTATGTTTGGTAAGTTATGAAAAGTTTAACATCAGAATTAAACATTTCTCCCTAACACTAGGAGCCTGTCTTTAGGTTAATTGTGTGAATTGTATAGATGTACAAGTTATAGTGAGTGATCAAAAGTCAATTTTGACTATATAGGTACAAACGAAATTGACCTTGGACCACTCACTATAACTTATACATCTTGACCCACTAGACATTACAAATGAATATAAACAACACAGGTTTTATGGAGAAATAACGATGTTAAAATTTCAATATCGCTCTCTTACCTAGAACTCTAACTTTCACTGTAATTTTAAAATTTGTTTTAAAAAAGGGAAAGAAAAGGGTTTACGTGTAATCAGAACTTCAAAGAAGTTCGTAACGTTTTTTCTTTTTTCGAAATATTTTCATTTATCATTGAAGCAAAAAGGTTAACTTACCCTCCATTATATTCACAACCACATTGGAATATTTTCCATTTCTTTTGATAGTCATGATTAATAATTAACTGAAATGTCAATCGAGCTTTGAAAAGGGACACACTATTTGGCAAACTATTCTTTTTCATATCGGATTATCGCCTTTGTGTCTTCGATACATTCATGATATCTTAGAATTACTGCATGTAATATCTTCATTTTCCGTATGTCCGTCTATTTGGTCTACAGCCATACGCCCCTCTAAGATTATCTTAATCTATAGGATTTTAAACCTATTAATTTCCATTAATTGTTAAACATTTTCTTACAATTTAGAATAAACCCTATCGATCTGCTTCCTGGATAAACATCAGTAATTTTGCCGAATCTAAGAGCCATTCAATAAGCAATATCGAAAGCCGCTCCTCGGAATCGAACTCAGATCCTCTTGATCATGAAGAAGAATAACTACTTCTCGATAAAGGATACCGGAAATGTATGTTGTATGTCAAGTTGAAGGTCATCTATCAAATTTTGATTGTGCCTCCCTAGGCCAACATTACCTATTTCTTAAGTGGCTTTTTAATCAATTTTCATAAAATTTTGTTAAAGGAAATATGCATACTTTTTCAGTAGTTATTAGTGTCATTTCTACGATAAATGATCTATCAAATTTTCATGAAAGTCTGGTCCAGAGCCGCTTTAAAGAAATCTACATGTATCTAATTTCAGTATGGTATTCTTCTTGGAATCATTCTGGTTATTGAACTAGCCGCCATTATCATTGCAGCCGTCTTCAGAACAAGGGTAGGTCGAAAGCTTTCTTTTCGCTTGATATGTCCGGTATTTAGTTATGAATTTCCCTGTGTACGACCACTATATTGGCTAGTAATATACAATGATTCTCCAGATTCTTTAGAGACCATGATACCCCACAGTTGACCAAATCGCTGGCCCCGCCCTTTTACTCCGGCAGGAAGTTCCACTTCGATATTAAGCGGTGTTAATTTGCAAAGTTTATGACATATAACAGGAAAGTTGAATAGTTGGTTGGCGACCTAAACGTCGTAACTATAGCTTGAATAAGTTATAGTAACGACGTTTAAGTCGCTAAACCAATTACAATGCTTCACAAAAACGAGGGCTAATGTTGGATTTCAAAGTTAATTTCCAGTTTAAATGAATTATTTCATTGGTCGACTCATTATTTGATTGACAGCCGCGATTGGTCAATCGACGAATATTCGCCTTCGCCTTCAATAAAACATCGATTGACCGATCGAATTGGTCCTTGTCCATAAGTTCGGGGATGTAACCTATCTCTTCCATTTTGCTAGTTTTGGCAAGCCCGTGTAGCTACAGGTTATTTGAATTCTAACTATGACGTTTAGACCGCGAAAAAAAAAAAACGACCCATAGCCAAAGTTTAAAGGCAAATTATTCAACATTTCAACGTTCTGTGCCCCCGTGGATGAGACCGAAGGTCGAATCCAATAATAATAATAAAAAAAAAAAAAAAAAAAATACCTACACACGATTCGTGAGACCGAAGGTCGAATCCAATAAAAAATACCTACACACAATTCGAGAACACGATAACAACAAATAGAAAAAGACACAGTTGTATTATTCCTTATTTATAAGAATCACACATTTCCGATAACCGTTTTCGTGATTTGCAAAAAGTCGAACGTTTACACACGAACGTTCTTATCTACTGTATTAATATATACATTTTTCTGAGCTCATTTTGAACCCAAAGGATCCATACAATATCAATATTACTCAACAATTATAAAAGGGATAATTGTTTGTTTCAGTGTAAGATCGATTTATCTTTCATTTAGTGAACAACAAAAATTATATTTTCACGAATGGCTTTAGTTATTCACGAAATGAAAGATAAGTCGATCTTACACGAAAATCAAACACGTATTCTATATCTTTGATGCGAAAGTAGACAAAATATGATAACGTATTTTGAAAACTTCTGAAGGTGAATCATATCACACGCGGATTACATGAAAACCTGATGACGTCACACAAAAAAGACATGTCTTTGGTCCCGCTTAGACAAAGTTCAGTAGTACGCAATGAACGAAAGCAGGGTTTAACCCATTCCCACACAACAAAATATTAGACTGCTCCAAATTGAAAGAAGATGCAGACGACAATTTCAAGTTGGTGGAAATGTATTTATTTTTTTTTTGTCTTTTTGGATAGAAACATTGTGGAGAATGAAGAAATTGCTTGATACAAGCAATTTCTTTACTTTCCACTATGTTTTCCAAAGTTTATTTCTTGAGGGGCGTAGAAGGAGGGACTGTGTGGGAAAGGGTTAATCTAGTAAAACAGAGAGCTTATCATTTTGGTCATTTCACTATTTTTTTTTTCGGAGAAATTATCGAATGATAATCTACCGAGAAATATCGATAATCTACCGGAAGATACAATGATTTGTTTCAATATACATTGTATTGAACTATCTTCAATGTTGCCTACATGCGATCAGTAATCTTGGCATTAATTAGCATATTTGATAGTGTGTGAGTGATATTTAAGATTGATCAATATATTAACTTATATTAATAGTGCACTGACCCAAAAATAAAACAATCCAGTACACACACACATACATGTGTCACACTTTTAAAAGACATGGTAACAGTCGAGCCAAAAGTCCGCTAACAACCTCTTGTAATATTTCAGGTAGAGGACGAATTACAAGAGTTTTTGAAGAAGACTATAAATAGTACATATGAAGGTCGAATCGACACGGCGGAAGAATTCTCACTCGGACTGGACTACGCTCAAGTTTATGTAAGTACATCTCTATTATGGTAGTTAAACTTAAGTTAGGTGTTTGATTCTAATGATGGATCGCGTCTGTAAATCAAAGAATTAATCGACCTATGAAATCATTTATTTAGACTGGAAGTTTGAATTTCAAAATTGGCCACCATTAATGTGAAGCATTTTTGTTTGTCTGGCGACTTGAACGTCGTAACTACAGCTTATTTAAGCTGTAGTTACGGCGTTTGGTCGCCAACCAACCATTAAACCTTTTTGAAACATGCTACTAGCCATAAATGTTGTGAAATAATACCATTTAAAGCGGCTCTCGAACAGACTTTCATGAAATATAATGCAGGTAAATTATATGCTTTCCAAAAGTTTATGTAATTTTAACGATAAATATTCTGTATTCGAGTTAAATCGACTAAATTCACTTAAAAATCAAATTGATGCGATTTACTCTCAGTGCCCTAACTTTGAAAAAGGTGAGGTCGTTTGTCTTCGGGTGAGGTCATTTATGACTGTAATGCTAGCGGAAGGTAACTATGTATATGATACGTCATGGAAAATTTGATATTTTTATAGCACCATTAAAACCTTGCAATACGAAACCTTTGTGTAATATTTGGAAACAATTGTACCAAATAACTTAGTTTTTTTGTTTGTTTGTTTTTTGTTGTTGTTGTTTTTTTTGCCTCATAACGCCAAATTTAAGAGCTTTTTTCTCCTTCATAATCTTTATAGTTCCAATGTTGTGGAATCGATTCATACCGGGACTTCGAGGGCGCCACAAAATGGAACAAAACGGCCTCTGGTGGTCAAACCATGGTTATCCCCCCTACTTGCTGTAAACTGAAGAACAAAGATGATTATTTCTCTGAACCTTCCAGCGCTGTACTCGAGGACGATTCCTGTACTTATAATCCCACAACAACCAATTCAAATCGAGATAAGGTTGGTATTTCCACAGTTTTGGTGTATTTTGTGATGTTTTGATCGCTTGATAAACCCCCCCCCCCAACAAATGAAATTATCAATAAGATAAACCCTGCAAAAGAACCCCTGAAATCCTGAAAAGACATGAATCCTTTCCTGTTTTGCAAAATTTTAGACCTGTCCAAATTCAAAGGTTTTGCTGACAAAAATTTAAAGTGGATTTAATTCGAAAATAATCCTTTAGTAGGGTAGAAAATATTGTAGAAAAAGAAGAATTTGCTTGTTTTTTCTTTTCCTACAATGTTTTCTCAATTATAAAATCATAGAAACGTAAAAACCAAGGATTGAACGGGAAAGGGTTAAAATCAATGTCGTTGTATATACATGTATGTGATGAACAGAATATACCGATACCTCTTAAAGATGTTAACTGTTAAGATGACGGAGAGCGATTGTCATTCAAAAAATCAATTGGCCAATCAAATCATTCATTTAGACATGATGTGAACTTTTGACCCCTACGTTTGCTGGCATTTATGTAAAGCATTTTTGTTTGTTTGGCGACTTTAACTTACGTGAAGGTCGCAAACCATTTTTTTAAATCACATGTTACTGGCCATAAATTCTACAAAAATAACACCGTTCGATATCGAAGCGGAACTTGTAAACGGAGTCGGTGGGCGTGGCCGTCAGTTGCATGGAGATGGATGATTTGTTAAATAAAAATTTAAAAAAAGCGTGATGAATTGTAAGAGACGGGTCTCTGCTGTGAATCAAACAATCTAATGACCAATCGAATCATTCATTTAACCGGAATGTATGCAAAGAATGTTTATTGGCTTGGCGAATTTAACGTCTTAACTTGGCTTATGCAAGCTGAAGTTCCTGCGTTTAGATCGTAAACCATTTTTTTTATTTTGATACTTGTTAGTGGCCATAAATTTAGGAATATAACACCGTGAGATATAATAGTGAAACTTCCTGTTGGGACAGTGTGGAGGAGCCAGAGATTCGTCATTTGTTCCATTCGTTCCATTATGCGAAAAGGAACCTTCTGGGAAATGAAAACAGCATCGATTCTTGTCAGACTTTATATAAGGACTGCAACTTTTCGCATTGGGAACATTTTCTGAGGATACGATGTTCCTTGATGTCGACATTACCTATATCTCCTTAACGATTGGTCCAATTCCAAGTATATTTCTCTCACTTTTTCGTCTTGATGACAGGAAATGTGCTGCACTTGATTCGGGCTCCATCTCTAAAGATCCAGTCGCACGGTTCTCATTAAATCTTTCTTAAAGATAGACAGAAATCTATATGGCATATTTGTGGAGGTTCACCAACCGTTTTCATTTATACAAATAAAGCCACACAAGATAACAACTTGGTCTATACAGTGCGATCGTTACCATTTTACAGAACTTTTTCGAACGTAATCAAAGTGACCTTGAATTTTTAGGCCGACATCGTTCGCACGCCTTGATATTTTGATCTCAATCGAAGGTTATTCTGGTACGTTACGTTGAACTGAATGAAAAACAGAAGGTAATTCTCAAACGATCCCTTGTCGACTGGCGTTAACGTCACTTAAACGTATTTTGGTTTAAAATGAACGTCAGATATCATGCTGTATTTTTATTCTCTTATAAAGATTCTATTTATACGGATGAAATGTAAATCTGTTCAATATTGCATTACACTGAGAAAGAAAACGGGTTTTCTAAAAAACAAAGCCTATTGGATAACTCCTTTGTAGGTCGCAGAACGAAGGAAAAGAGAGAGTAGAAATCATAATGTTATGAGTACATTGCATGTATGTTTTGAGGGGTGCAATTTCAACGGGGTCTAGTACAATTAAGATTGTGTAACTCTAACAAAAGACTTGATTACCTTAAGATAGATGTTGAGTTTTTCATTATTTTCAAAATTTCTTTACTATAGGCATGTTGGAACGAAATCAAAAGCTACCTGGAGGATAGAATTGCCATCGTTATTGGAATTGCTGCGGCTATATTAGTTTTAGAGGTAAAAGTTTAGAATACTTAAACTGTTGTTAATCCTACAATATTGGTTATAGTCTTGGAATATTCATTGAAACCACGGAATAGTTAAAGAAATCACGGGAATTCGGAATATTCATTCGAAAGTGGGGACATTTCCGTAATATTCATAAGAATCTCAGAATATTCATGAGATTGTATTCATAGAATTCCCGAATTATTATTACATAGTTTAAATCCCGGAATAGCAAATTTAAATCGATATATTCAATGAAATACCGGGGAACTCATTGGATAACCGAAATTTTGAACTGCCTGCATTTGGCAGGTACCATACACACAGATTAAACTACACTCTTCCAGTCTGATCTTTTTATACTCTCTGAGTAAATTTGATCATTTAGCCACAAATTCATCATCACGCGGTAAAATTTAATTTAATCTTAAAGTTTTGGCAAACGTTTATTAACCAGGAGAAAGGTTTTGTATCTCAACTTTGATAAATCAATGCATTGGACTTTAATGTGTTTAAAAATCGAGTTTAACTATTTTGTTCTTTCTTTGCTTGATGCATTTTAGCCTTTCTAACGAAAAGAAGCTGCACATATCTTCTTCAATGGCAATAATTGTATAGTTAGACATCAAGACACCTATGTATTATAATGAATACACGATAATATCGAAATGGTGTTATTCTAATGTTGAAAATCCGGACCAGAGTATATATGTTTTTGTCTACTAATCTGTTTAAAGTTGTATCTCTTTTTCCAACTCTTTACCACCCGTAAATCTGTGTATCCCAACGTAATGAGGTTCATCATTTGTTTGACTAGACTACGTTTTTAAAGTTCAAATCTAATTAAAGAACTATTCTATTCCATTTTGTTTTTTTCTACTCTACATTATTCTTTTCTATTATACTCTTGTCTGTTCTTCTCTATTCTTTTCTACTCTATTCTACTTTACTCCATTATAATGTCTCTACGCTACTGTATTCTACTCTATTCTCTATTCTATTCTCTTTCACTTATCTTAATCTAGTTTAATGTTATGTATTCTATTTCATTCAATTCTATTTCAAACGTTACATCTCATTTCAGTTAATCTGCTTGGTGTTTGCCTGCTGTGTTTTGAGTGCCATAAGAAAGGAAGCATAAACAGAGCTACAGGATTCATAATTCGTCATCAAATAGATTCGATCATCCTAATTTTGTCACCAAAGCATTTCGACCATCATGCACATGAACTTTAAACATATATAAACCCATTATTTACAGATTTATTGCATTTATAATTTAGTTATCTAGGTTTAGGGGGGAAGTTATTGAAAATATCTCATTTAATTATGTCTAGTATATTTATATAAAGCGATAGATCTGATCTTAAAATAAAATAATCTGTGATTGAACAGCAATTTCACGTGGGTAAAGTATCGACTCTGATCAGCCTGAGTACATAGATCTCTACTGATTCAAAAAATTTCAGAGATGATCAGCGAATAATCAAATACGTGTACAATACTACTCAACGTGTTAGCATAGGCTCAATGTATCTCTTATGACCGAGGATCTGATGAAATCACAAAAATGTGAAATAAACTAGATTATTCGATGAAAAATCTAAATGATAAACACTCGGTTTTTGTTGATTCTACAACCGCCTTACTTCATTTCTTCGATAAACGTTGACTCGTCGGGACCTAAGTCGTTATGACGCCATTCAATTTTCGACTTAGTTCAAACAGGAAAAGACTCCTTTTCTTAATATCAGGCTTAAAACTTATATTTTTTCCCTTTTTTCAATATTCAAGAAATAGAACACTTGTATGAATCTTGTTTTGTATCAACCGTGAAAGTGGAGAAAACAGTTGCTTTTCACCCAATTAAAGATAAGTCGATTTTACGCTAATACAAGCAATCGAGGGATCGCCGCCCACGTCATTTAAACTCCGTCAGGAAGTTCGAATAAAAGAGCGTTATCTTGTAGAAATTTCGGGCAAGTAATATGTAACAAAAAGTGAAAGTTTGGTTGATGACCTAAACGTCACCATAGAGCTTGAATAAGTTGTAGTTACGATGTCGTCAAACCAACATAAAACTATAATTGTCGACCAATGTCTAAAAGTCTATTGAATTTTTGATTGACAGCGAAAGATCTTCTATTTCACCATTTTTTCTAAGCTTAATATAACGTGAAAAATACCCAAAACAACCCAACAAACAAAAACACAATTATTATAGTTATGGACGCAACTTGAAAGTTGACACAGACAGACTCTCGGAAATAGTGCCGGAATTACCCGACTAAGATCGGGTTAATGATGGAACGTTTCTGTTAAATGCCAGTCTACCATGGTGATCTATTTCGTTGCTAATCAATCTCTGACATTGACACTGAACTAAAATTTACCAAACTTTAGCGCATATTATTTAATGAATATAAAGTTGAACATTGCCTTGTCGACGTTTGGAAAGCGATTGAAAACGCTTAAACATTGCAAAAAGACACATCTTTTAGCTAAAATTGAAAGAAGTTGCAGACGTCACATCAAATAATGACAAATGAAAAAAATGAGTACGTTAGGTAACAGAAAACATTGTGATGAAAGGATATATTGATTATTTTAACAACGGAATATCTTCTTGGTTTACAATCTATTCTTAAAGAATCGCATAAAATGCTTACCACAATGTTTCTCTGCATGTTGTTCTTAAGGTGCTTCAAAAAGAGATTGTGTTGTAGTTTGCCGTCTGACGTAAAAAGGTCCTCGAGGAAAGTTCGAAAGGTGCGAGCCTGGTTAGTCTCAGTACCCCTTGCTGGCTGACAAGGGTAGAAACCTTTCGGTCTTTTGGTTTTTGTATAATCTAAAATGACCATTCTACCTTACTACATGTTACTATATGTAAACAATTTTCGGTACACAAATTCTAGTTTTTTCCATTTATTTTCGACCCATTAACTTAAACAAAGAATGTTTGCCTCTTTATGCTTGTAAAGTCAGTTTCAGTATAGAACTTTTAATTAATATACCATTAGTTTTCAATGTGTCTGAACCCATTTCAACACAATCCCTCCTTTTAAGCCCCTCAAGCAATTTCTCCATTATCCACGATGTTTCCTAACCAAAAAGACTAAAAAAATGAAATTCTATCGACTTGAAATTGTCGTCCACAGCTTCTTTTAATTTGGACGAGTCTAAAATTTTGCCGTGTTTGAATGGGTTAATCAAATACATTGTATATGTTACATGTAGTTACTTTTTGTAAAACGTTTTTAGTATATTACTGGAATAAATACACTTTGTATTAAATCGCTGTTATTTCTAATCTTCTTCACACCCTTTTGAAATACATGTATTTAAACATCGTTTCTGATTTATTGGTAATTGACGGTTCGTTTGCCACGTCATATAACCTCTAACACGACCTTTCGACGGAGGTAATAAAAGACATGCTTTTGTAAATATTTGTTTAGGGATAATGTTTGTTGGTGACGTAAACGTCGTAACTATAACTTATTCAAACTAAGAGTTGAAGTCGCCAAACCAACAAAAGTGTTATACACTTATTTTGAAGTTCTAAGTTCGCTACCGGTCGAACTGAATGATTTAATTTGTCAATCGATTTTTTTTATTTTTAGCCACGATCCGTCAATTTGGGCCGCCGTCCAGCTAAACGTTGAAGAAATTATGGGAGTATTGAGGTATGGATGAAGTGTGTTCATACCTCTCATATAACGTCAGGAACTCATGCCACTGTAGAAAATCTTCTGGTACTGCGTTTTCTTCTGCGTATGACAAAAAAACTAAACACACAAACAAAAACAAAACAAACAAACAAAAAACAACAACAACAACAAAACAACAACAACAAAAAAAAACAAAACAAAACAAAAACAAAAACAAAAACAAAAAAAAAAAAAAAAAAAAAACCACCACACAAACAAACAAAAAACTCTTGATTAACATAGCATTGTAAATCCGGATAAACAGCCTTTCGTTTTCGACAGATTTTTCGAAGCAATATTGGTTATTTTACCTTAACCCATTCCCATATGGCATAATTTTAGACTAATTCAAATTAAAAGAGGATGCAGACGACAAAACAAACTTGGTTTAAATATAAAAACAAGAACCATATAAGGTAGAACCGTTATGAGAAAAGAAGAAAATGTTTGTTACAAGCAATTTCTTCTTTTCTCACAATGTTTTCCAAAGCTATATTTCTTTAGAGTGTAAAAATGCGCGATTGTGTGGTAAGGGGTTAATAAAGACTCATTTTTTAGATATTTGTTATGCGAAATTTTTTGTGGTTCCCATGCGTGTGTCGGATCACAGTTACGAGGTTCTCATCATTCAGGATGTGACGTCTACAGTAACACGTCTTACATTGACTACCGTCACAATAACTTTACAATCCTCACCGTCCTTCACACGTCAGATTAGTGTTAACTCTTTACTGTTCAATCCCTGGTTTTTACGTCCCTGTGATTTTATACTTGAGAAAATGTTGTGGTAAAAGAAAAAACTGCTTGTAACAAGCAATTTCCCCCTTTTTCCACAATATTTTCTACCACATAGGATGGTTTCATTTCAAATTGCATCCAATTTTCATTGTCATCTGCAACCTCTTTCAATTTTACAGAAAGGAAAGGGTTAATGACTGCAAACCCTGTGCAATATCACACCTGGGTCTATTAGCATCGTTGTATTACCACCGTGAAGATATTTCTCTTTGTACAATTTTTGGTTGTGAGCCTACTTGCGAAGGAGCCACGTTTTGGCCAGGATCTTGAAATCAAACTCTTTCTGTTAGAAACTGTTCATAATTTCGTACCAGGAAATAATTACAAATACTTTTATCGTAATTTTCAACCAGCACACATTTTCAGATAAACAATCAGTCATTCTGCTACTTTTAAAGATTCAAGTCATCACAGCTTCTGAAAATGTGCCCCTCCCCCTAGTAAAATTAGATTGAATTTAGCCTGACCTCTAGACTGTCGGTCTGTCGATTTGAATGTGCTAATTAGCTAATCAAATAAGCAAATGTGTATAGTTATTGTTGTTGTCATTTTAAACCCCTATTATTGTTTTTGCGGAAACATAAGCCTAAATATTAGAAATCTTACAACGAGTTTGTAGTAGTATTCAATACTTCAAGTATGACCATTCACAATTATCCCTCTTTAGAAATCGAGCATATATAGAGAGAGAAATCGTTAAAATATAAACTTGATCGTCTTCCAAGTTAGCCCTGTTCTACAAAATAACCAACCTTTACTTGTAATTCGAAACATACAACATTATACAGCGTGTTAATGGCCTAAAGATTTTCACCTGATGCCTAACGAATCCAAATTAAGCAAAAAAAAAAAAAAAAAGGGGGGGGGGTCACAAAGCCCCTCCATGATTTCAAATGTTCAACAATAGGTTAGTGAAGGGAATGTTACCCAACATCAAGACAAATGTGACCGGTGTATGATTTAATAGGATTAAAGTAATTTACAACGTATTTTTGGTTAAGTTTTGAGTAAGTTTGACCTTGATAGAAGACCTTGACCTTTGTACATGTACCAGTAGATATGTATCGATAACTCTATTATATCGCCGAAAGCCTTAAGAGCGATCGCAGCAGTTTATTTCGACGATTTGACAAACTTTTTATTAACAAACTCCAGTGAGTGTTTAAGACAAGGATTATTCAACGGCTGTTAAATTGAGCTAAATTAATCATGAGTAATTATTGCTTTTTTTTAAGATTCAAGATGTATCCCTCATGAAAGGTATATGTATCAAAACCTAATTTTATTACTTCATTTAGTTCACAACATACAAGATTTAAGATCATTTTGTTGAAGAAAAAGCCTATTAAAATAGATTTTTCAAGCTTTCTTGTTGCAATTTATCACATCTTAATCGAGTATAAAATTAAATATAGTTTATAAACCTCTTTAATAAAGAGCCCGACCCAAAATCGTTTTTTGAAAAACCAACATGGTGACCTATATCTTTAAGCCTTTCGCTAGAAGTTTGTTACTTAACTTTTTTTTCAAAGGGATAAGAAAAATCTGAATGTTACAACCCGTTGAAGATTTTGTTTTGTCGTCATTTCGCATTTTTTCGATAAAATTGCGGTTTTGCAAAAAACGCGATAATTATTTTTTAGAAACTATACCAATTTTAAGTCTTTTCTTGTTACTTTATTTGATGGGCCACAATGGAAAGAGTGAAAATGTGATACTTAGGTTTTCAAGGTGCAATTTCCAATTGACCTTAATCGAACGTAATTTTTATTTAGATAAACATTCACAAAAATTTATCCCCTACGGTGTCCTAAAGTGGACACTGAAATATCGCATGTATCGACATGCCACAATGCGACAATCTCGTACGTCAATACACAATGTCGCACAAAATGCACATGAAACATTTTTAAGACAACGAATTTCTTTGTCATCCGGTGTCAAGATAACATGTATATTTTGAGAATCCTATATCATGCTTTCTTTGATCTATAACAAATTAAGCTCAAATCACCAATTGATAGTGCTTTTCGTCACCAACCAGAGCATTAAAAGAGGGATTAAAAATATATATAGAAAGCACGAAATTTCCTTTTGTGTGTGTCAGCCCGATTAGCTCAGTCTGTAGAGCACTTGACTTCAAACCTCAAGATCACGGGTTCGAGCCCTGGGCTGACCATATTAAATAACTAACCAATTGTCTTTCGAAAGAGACGTTAAACCGAGGCCCCGTGTGACGGTGCTATCCATCGAGCTCGTTAAAGAACCAGGCGGAGCTCTCAGTAGTTTCGTCCTGTATCCTTGCACTATCCCCTGTAACAACTAACCGTCTTCTTGGGGCGTCGCTCATATGGGCATGTGCTACGGTAGCGACGATAAAATAAAGAAAATACACATTTTGTGTGCAAAACGACTGTCTGAAGTAGTGCTTTTTACACAATATCTTTGTTTAATCGATACGCAAGTTCTTATACGGTAAGAATGAAGGCCAGTATCACTTTTAGTAAAGGAGAGACATCTCTTAGAATTGCCTTAATTTAAAAACATTACTTCCCTTACATATTCTCTAAAATGTAGATTTGGATACTCCTCCTATACCTATTGATCTATACCTGAGAATGTTCCAGTATGAAATCAACAGATGTGGGAACTCATTAGAATCTTCTGCTCACGTACAATAAAGTTCGTTCAAAAACATTCCGTGATGTTGGTAACAAAACTGTTGTACACATTTAACTCCAATGGCTCCAATTTCTTCTATCAATAGAGATTACAGTAAGAATCCATTAAAAATGAAGCTGGTGTTGCAGTTCAAAGAATTTTGCCATCCATTCTATATATAACAAAAATTTAAAGGAAGAATTATTAACAATCTATCTACAGTCTATGAAAAGTGCTTCAAGACTTTATAGAAATTCAAGAGTCATTGTGTGAAAAAGAACAGAATCCCCTTTCCCGTGACACACATAAATGGTACACAACATCAGATTACACCAAAGGTAATATGCCAACAAAAATCTTTGGGAGTTCCATTAAAATCTAACACAAAAAATTCAGTTGGATTTAGTTTCCCACGAACTTTCGCTTGAAACCCTTTCAAAAAGTTAAGTGATGAGATACAGGTTACATGATATAGAACACTTTCTCAATCTGCTCATGTAAGAATAGTTGTGTTAACAAGAATAGGCTGACAGACGTACGGACACGTCTACTTTTGAGCTGCGTACAAATACAATAATATGACAGTGTAATTGCAGAACGAATGTACCCGGTAAAGACTGTCTGAATTGAAATTACTGGAGCTTTTCGGGTAATAAACCCCTTTTTCCTTAGAAAAAAATAAGGATGATCGAAAAATATTGAGATTTTTTTTAAAGTTTTTCTCCAAGTTTCGTCGCCATGACTACCGGAGCTACGTGAAGAGTTCGATTTTTTGCACATTGTTTTGGAACTTCACTCAAAGGAATATCCTATTCAGGTTTCATAAATACTGCCCCACTGGGCAAGTGCATATTTTTTAGGGTAGACAGATACAATTTGCCAATTGTTGTGATCTTGAACATTGAACATGGCATTGAAATGGAATTAGAAAAATCGAATTATTAAATTGTACTGAAATTATACATAAAGATATCATTCAAAACAGAGAACAGAAAAGTAGTTCATACAACACAATAACTGAGAATCCCAGAGAAAGGCGTTCTTAAAAAATGTATTTTTCACACAAAGAAACATTAGTTTAATTTTCAGAATGTAAGAAATGTGCATCCATGTTAAATAAAGACAAATGATAAATTATGAAATCAGTTCGACAGAAGAAGAAGTAGAACTAGGTAATAAAATGTTTGCAGCAATCTTTTTTGCCATTTTGGTGTAATTGAGACATCCTACCCTCCAAATGAAGACTTGCAACACTAACCGGTTTTCTCTAATGAATTTTTACATGACGAAAAAGTAACGATGTTTGCTGATACTGGATACATTGTATGTCGGCTTCAATGTCTGATAATCCAGGCGCATAGGTAACGTTTTAATTTGGTAAGGTCATGGACATAATTGACTAATCGCGGTTGTCAATCAAAGAAGCAATAGGCTATCCAAACCATTTATTCAGTCCGGAAGTAAAGTTTGAATGCCGACATTGGCCGTCATTTTTTGGAACATTTTTGTTGATTGACGACCTAAACGTCTTAACCACAGCTCATTCAAGCTGTAGTGACGACGTTTAGATCGCCAAACAACTATTCTACTTTTTTGTTATAAGCTACTGGCTATAAATTTTGCAAAATAACGCCGGTAAAAATCGAGGCGGGACTTCCTGTTGGAGTCAGTAGGCGTCAAAAGTAAGTCGGTAGGACCAGCGATTGGTCAATCTTCCTAGCAGACTTTTCAAGACTAAAGGTTTCTATCAAAATCTCTGAGAAGGGACACGGAGCTTACTTCATCCCTGTCCCTACAAAATTGTATGGTTCCAATCCGCCCGGTCAGCCATACTTCACCTTGTTTCCATTATGTATTACAGACCTTTTAGCCTTACATATATCTATATCAACAGATCTTGGAGCTTCATCGATAGAATTAATGTAATATAACTGCAAACAAAAGAAATTAGCTTATAAAACATTCTAAGAAACGGAAAGGTCCCCCCAACAACAACAATACCTTTTCAATTACATGTATTTCAGATAGTGGGTGGGACAGGAGTAAACAATTACAAATGCGGTAATTTCGATCATACCATGTCAGTATGATTAGTATAATCTATCCGAAATATTTTCGTAAATACATGAACAGGAGAAAATGTTTGATAGTCGCTCTTTCCCCTCTTCCGTTAAGGTTTTTCATAACATAATAATTTGGAAGGACACATACAAATTCTTATTAGCAAGTTAATTATAATTCTGAATTTTTGTGGTTAAGACACAGAAATCGTATGGCCACCTCTAGCAAGCATAACAAAGCAAGAGGTTCTTTTAAAGGGAAATAAAACATATATCGCTATTTTCTCCAAATAGAGGTAGGTTTTGCAAATGTATCTGTCTACCTTAAAGGCACCTCTGTGTGACAACAATTAACAGCACCGGGCGTCAAATTTCAAATTCTATGTGATCAAATTCATAGAACAACTGTCTGTTATTTTTTTCCTCCTAAAATTAGACTCGAGTCAAGAATATTATAGTTTAAGTACGATACGTGTAAACCCGTATTTTCATATATCCTTGGTATCCATCTTCCCCATTGTAATGTCATAATTTTAAAAGAGCTAATTTGAAAATGAATTTCCTTTTCAAAACCTATTCATATTATTATAATGAAATGAAGGTAAGATGTATTTTAACTTTTACACGAATTCTTTTGACAATAAAACTAAATAATTGTCTATATCAATTGCTTTGTCATCTGCAATTAGTTCCAACATGATCAAGTCTCGAGGTACATGTGTTTAGCCTTAGGGCTTTAAACCAAGTCGATGTATTTCTTTGATGCTTCTTTATTAAAGTTCGGGGGATTTTCACATTCCAAAAAACGTTAATGAATTCTTTGATCATTTAGTTTCACGTGGTTTGTCAATCAAATAAATACATAGAAATGGTGTTACCTAAGATTGCTAGTTGCTTAAAACTTTTTATCACCTACTGGAGAACCTTAATAAAATCCTTTCAAATGATCGAAAGAAATTCTAACAAAAGATAGATTCTAACAAGAATTAAAGTTTCGATGTATTACACTTCTCCTTTATGGGCTATATTCGACCATAGAAGTTTCACATACATAGCTAGTGCACTTTTAAAATATTTTCAAAAACAGATTGTACTTCTTCCTCACTTCAGTAGTTGACGGATTGCTGACAGTTCCACTTCGATACTTAAGGGCATTATTTTGTAGAATTTATAGCCATTAACATATTATACAATTGTAAAATAGGACATAGGATTTAAGTCTCCAAACCATCAAAAACACAACACAAAAACGTCGGCCATTGTCAGAGTTCAAAGCTCACTTCAAGTCTAAATCAATGATTTGAATGGTCGATTGAAATTTTGAAGGATTGATTAATGGCAGAGTTACAAAGTAACAAGTCAGTAGACGGATCGCCGGCCAGAGGGACACTCTTGTTTTTAACTATCGGTTTAATAAGGGTACTATCTCGTTATTTTGATACTTTCAATTTGTGTTTATCGCGTTTTCATAAAATCCTTGTTTTGTATACTTTTCGGGTTTGCAATTAATACAGCAGGTATAGTTGAAAGTTTAGCACACTTTAAATCTTTCCTTTTTTGAATGGAAGACTAGTACATAAAAACAGCTCGTCGTAAGCTATTTCTATATTTAGATTACGTTTCCGTACTGAAAAATTAGAGATAAAGAAGGTCATGAGAAAAGAATTGTACTGGAAAGGTTTCAAATTGTCGTTGTTGTTTTCAATGTTTGTATTTAAATGTCATTCTATTCTTTGTGTTGTCTTTATTATACTCTTTTCTTTATATTGAAATTTTTTTCTCTGAAATTGCTGGCCTAAATAGCGGAAATATAAGATAATAAAATGATAAATGATAACAAAAGTTTGCAATATATAGTGTCTGGAACATAAAAGGAAATCGTTTAAGGAAATGATGTAGTTCATGATTTACTTACGGATCAATGAATGCCTTGATTGGTCAACTAGTATTTATTGCCTGTCACAATTAGACTTCAAAAGAAAACAAAATCTTCCTCAGAACAGAGAGCTGGACGCACCCTGCTCTCTTGTCAGGAATAAAAAAAAATACGCCCTCAGTCTTCGTAAGAAAACGCCAAGGCGACAGTATTCAATCGTCTGCTTTTAACCCATTACCAGAAGGCAAAATTTAGCACATCTCTAAAATGAAACTACTTTAATTTGATGATATTAAAAAAAAAGAAACACAATAAAAAATAGCTTGTTATAATTGTCGAAGTTTCTTTCTTGTGCGGGATTGAGAGATAAAGCGGTAATAGTGCCTACTTGACGGTCGAGAAGCATATGGTGCAAATTTAATGTTGCGAATTACAAAAGAAAACGCCGTGCCACCAACCAAAATCAGTTCCTTGCAATGACTGTCTTTTTCAACAGGCCTAATGAGAGTGTTTATTATTGTTGTATAGATTTCCGTGTTATTGGCTCTAGCTTTATATAGAGCAACTCTACAACCAGCCAATCAGAAAACTCGAGTCTTCATAGACGATACTAAAATTAAATCCATACAATATGTTAAAAAACGAAGCCTGAAGTAGAGCTGTTTGGCGATCAATAAAGATAATACTTACATATTCAAACCTCAGGACATATTTATTATGTATCACAAAAATGTAAAATATCGACAGTATATGAGATCATTGTTCTAATTCCGGCTAGTCTGTTCGTGGAAAAGTATGGATTTGAAGGTTGTATTAATTTTTCTAGTGGTAAGATATATTTCTATTTTATATAATTAATATTAAAAGTAAATACACGAAAAGTGAAGAAGGCATTGGAACTGTTAGTGGAATTCAATAATATACAATTAATTGTGTTTAATCTCATTTGATTTTTTTGCTCTCTTTTTAGTTACAAATATAATAGTTTCTATTACAGTAGCTTCATTCCCAAACATTACACTACCTGATAATGTTTCGAACGCCTTAAAATTGATATGTCTCTTATTCTTTTTTTCATAATTTTATTGTATACATACTGCTATCACTTACAAATTAGTAAACGCGATAAACATGTGAGATATAGCGATATGATTTTTTCCGTGGTAATGTTTCTTATTTCTTTTTTTTATTTTTTTATCATGATATTCCTTTGTACTTTTGAAATACAAGATGTTAACTTATGAGATTATATTATCACGTAGGTGCTATGGAACTGCCACTTCCCCCAAAATATTTCGGATGTCACGTTAATCTTCATGGAAATATTTCATTTGTTATATCTAGTAAGTGGTGATAGTTCCAGAGCACTGACCCGTACTTAATGATAAAGTACCTTGAATGAAACTTTTATAAGAAATTCGCATTTTTATGGTTGACTCAAACAGTAGTAGTATAGCTACTACTGTTTGAGTCAACTAAAAAAAGGCGAAATTCTGATTAAAGTTTCATTTAAGATACTTTATTGTGAGAGAAACGCCAAGAATTCTGGTTAAGAGTATACTCACTAGACAAACTTAGTGTTAAATTATTTCTACAGACAATTATCTGAACGAAATTGAAGTTTTTGTGAAAAAATAGAGGCAAACGCTGTACCTCCTGGCCCCTTTACCTCCTAAAGGGATGGCAGTTCTATGTCGCATTATAATTCAACTTTTAGATTTACCTCTTCTTTTATGGAGATGTATTTAAATAGCATAGTATTAGTAAAGAATCAGCCCCGCTAATTTAAAGGAAATCAGGTGATTCGTATGTAGCAATCCCAATTTGAATGAGACATTTGCTACTTTGGATGTAAAGCACGACGTGATAGAAAATATCTTATAATGTGTTTTGAAGTAAAAAGGTGTGCTTTTGCGGTATTTAATGGCAGAAATATATGATTTATATCAAATTTTCTTGAAATTTCGATTTTAACTATACCACTAAGTAGAAGAAATACAGACGAAAACTGCTGCTGATGTACGGGAATACGGTAACGTCGTAAAGCACTGTCAGACGTCCTCACTCAATGTTCGGTGACGTCGACTAGCACTGTCCGGCATTCTCATTTAATGTTCGGTGACGTCGTCTAGCACTGTCCGGCATTCTCACTCAATGTTCGATGACGTCGACTAGCACTGTTCGGTATTCTCACTCAATGTTCGGTGACGTCGTCTAGCAATGTCCGACGTCCTCATTCAATGTTCGTTGACGTCGTCTAGCACTGTTCGGTATTCTCACTCAATGTTCGGTGACGTCGTTAAGCACTGTCCGGCATTCTCACTCAATGTTCGGTGACGTCGACTAGCACTGTCCAGCATTCTCATTCAATGTTCGGTGACGTCGTCTAGCACTGTCCGGCATTCTCACTCAATGTTCGGTGACGTCGTTAAGCACCGTCCGGCATTCTCACTCAATGTTCGGTGACGTCGACTAGCACTGTCCGGCATTCTCATTCAATGTTCGGTGACGTCGTCTAGCACTGTCCGGCATTCTCACTCAATGTTCGGTGACGTCGTCTAGCACTGTCCGGCATTCTCACTCAGTGTTCGGTGACGTCGACTAGCACTGTCCGGCATTCTCATTCAATGTTCGGTGACGTCGTCTGGCACTGTACGGCATTCTCACTCAATGTTCGGTGACGTCGTCTAGCACTGTCCGGCATTCTCACTCAATGTTCGGTGACGTCGTTTAGCACTGTCCGACATTCTCACTCAATGTTCGGTGACGTCGTCTAGCACTGTCCGGCATTCTCACTCAATGTTCGTTGACGTCGTCTAGCACTGTCCGGCATTCTCACTCAATGTTCGTTGACGTCGTCTAGCACTGTCCGGCATTCTCACTCAAGGTTCGGTTACGTCGTCTAGCACTGTCCGACGTCCTCATTCAATGTTCGGTGACGTCGTCTAGCACTGTCCAGCATTCTCACTCAATGTTCGGTGACGTCGACTAGCACTGTCGACGTCCTCATTCAATGTTCGATGACGTCGTCTAGCACTGTACGGCATTCTCACTCAATGTTCGGTGACGTCGTCTAGCACTGTCCGGCATTCTCACTCAATGTTCGGTGACGTCGACTAGCACTGTCCGGCATTCTCACTCAATGTTCGGTGACGTCGTTTAGCACTGTCCGACATTCTCACTCAATGTTCGGTGACGTCGTCTAGCACTGTCCGGCATTCTAACTCAATGTTCGGTGACGTCGTTTAGCACTGTCCGAAATTCTCACTCAATGTTCGTTGACGTCGTTTAGCACTGTCCGACATTCTCACTCAATGTTCGTTGACGTCGTCTAGCACTGTCCGACATTCTCACTCAATGTTCGGTGACGTCGTTTAGCACTGTCCGACATTCTCACTCAATGTTCGTTGACGTCGTTTAGCACTGTCCGACATTCTCACTCAATGTTCGGTGACGTCGTTTAGCACTGTCCGACATTCTCACTCAATGTTCGTTGACGTCGTCTAGCACTGTCCGACATTCTCACTCAATGTTCGGTGACGTCGTTTAGCACTGTCCGACATTCTCACTCAATGTTCGTTGACGTCGTCTAGGACTGTACGGCATTCTCACTCAATGTTCGGTGACTTTACCGTATCTTATTGTTTTCTCATCACGTCAGAGTCAAATATATGATTTTGATTGTGTGGATGAAAAAAAGTCAGCTCTAGCTCAGCTGGTAGAGCACTCGACTTAAAACCCCTAGATCGCAAGATCTCCAGGCTGACCAAACTAACAAACTACATGTAATTGTCTTTCGGATGAGACCTAGGCGCAGTGTGACAGTGCATCCATCAAACACTTATTTTCCGGAATTCATTAATTAGCAAGGTTTGATTTTGTTTCATTCTCCCTTGATATATTTTAGGTCGTTATAAAAGTAGTTTCAATGAGACGGGGAGGCGTTAACAAGTGTGCCTGTGTTAAAACGGGTAAGTAAAATGTTTTGACTCGTTGATGGCCGAACATTTGACCAATCCCGATTGTCAATCAAAGAATCAATCGACCAATCAAATCTTACCTTTACACGGAAAATGAACTTCTAATTCCAACATTTGCTGACATTAATATGGAACTTTTTTTTGGGGGGGGGGGGAGGTGACTAAAAAGTTGTAACTACAGCTTATCCAAGCTGTAGTAACAAAGTTAAGGCCACCAACCATCAATATTACTTCTAACAATAAATGTTGCAAAATGAAGGCTTTAGATATGGAAGTGGAACTTTTTGTCGGAGTCACCGGATGTGACCACCGGAGTCAGTTGGCGGGGCCAGCATTTCGTCAATTTCCTAATCTATAAACGTCCTATTTCATCCTGTCGTTTTCTTTTAAGGATCCCTAACCACGCCCTCTTCCCCCAGACATTGCAGTTCGATTCGAAGTCAAATGGTATACAGTCCACACTCTTTATCTCGAAATCGGAAATCTCGAATTTCCGGTTGCTTCGAGGTCATACTTAAGTCCCAATTTTATACCTCCTTTCTTTTAAATAAAAACTGAATGTTTTGTTTTTGTTTTGCTTTCGAACCAGCAAACCCCGCAATTCCTGTTATGTCGATTTTGTTTTTTCGAGCCGAAGTAGAAACTCTCCCTTTAAGAAGACAATGCGACTTACAAATACAGTTTGGCGAGGTAATTATAATTCTGATTAATAAATTGTTGA
The DNA here is from genome assembly GCA_946902895.1 of Fragum fragum. Lineage (NCBI taxonomy): Eukaryota > Metazoa > Mollusca > Bivalvia > Cardiida > Cardiidae > Fragum > Fragum fragum. The sequence goes on along the minus strand of OX336382.1, from coordinate 19,009,196 downwards.
CACTTTTCGGATTAACCCATTTCCACTCAGTGACGCGGTGAGACGCCTCAAGGATAAAAACTTGGAAAACATTGTGGAAATGTTTCATCTTTCACAATGTTTTCTATCCAGAAAGTTTTAAAAATCCAAAATTCCCCTTTAAATTGTAGCCTTCAACTTCTTTCAATTTGAATCAGTCTAAAATTTTGTCGTCTGGTAATGGGTTAGATTGATAATTGATGTTTGGTGGAGGTAGACAACCTGAGATCACATCTTGTCTCATCTTCGCTAGCAAAGGGTGACGCCTACTAAGTTGTGAGCTTGCGCAGATGATCATGTCCCTATCAAACTATCGGTTTGATGATCTGTTTTACCTCGAATTTCGGTTATCTCGAGGTTTTTGCCACGACCTGCAGAAATCGAGATAACTAGTGTCGATTGTAGTCAGGAATATAAACAAATAACAGACTGTTGGTTGGCGACTAGAATAAGGTGCTGTTACGGCGTATAAACTGTCAAACCAACACGTTTTAAAATGTTTTATATAATTATCGGAGGTCACATTTCACTTTCGATCAAAATTAATACTTCGATTGGTTTTTATTGGCAACTGCATTCCATAAGTTTTTCGTAGTGATTGGGGTTGATGAAGCATTCTTTGTAATATTAACTTTAATCTGACTTTTGAAACCATGAAGTAATATAACTGAATATTCGGCCGCGACCTTAGCGCAGTTGGAAGCGCGTTGGACTCTCGTTGTGTTGGTCCCGGGTTCGATACTCAGTCGCTGTAAATATCCTTTCTGACATTTTCTCCCGCCAGTGGGTGTGTAATCATGAATTGGTTGAGCAGCTGGAGGCTCGGAAAGGATGTAGTGGTATAGCTTGAAAATATTGACATGACTTGACCTTTAGGCAATGAATAAATTAGGTATGAATAAATAAAGTTGTGCGTTTACGAGTCATTTCGTCCATACCCGGAGCAATTCAATGTACATTTTAAAGATCTAATGTTTGTATATCAACCTAATTCCTCAACAGATAAGTGGTCGTGTGGTATAGTACGCAAATGCCTGAAGCAGCCAACACAGGTTCGAAACTGCTAAGTAACCAAAATTGATTTTTTAATCAAATGCGATTTAGAGAAGGTGCATCTGCACGATTCCACATTACAGTGATAAAATGTATCTGTCAGTGAATCAATAGTATCATTCAGTGACCATTGTCATATCTTCCAATAACAGCTGAAGCGAATTTGGAGAACAATGGTACAGTAGGCCCATCAAGAATACTTGAAGAAACGAAAGAATGACGAAGCTGCTTTATGTACAGTACTGAGTGCTAATAGCCCGACATTCTCTAACGTTTTGAAGTAAAATTATTAAAAAAATAGACGAATAAAATCAAATATAAAAGGAAAAGATCGGTCCCGACTTTAAGTAAAGCGGGACTTCGCTCTCTCACATTCATAGACATTGCAGTTTATGAATTTGTTCACTTAACAAATATTTAAATGTTGTTTTCGACTAGCGGAATAAAACTAAAAATGCCGAAGACAATAAGTCAAGCGCGTCATTATGCAAATACAGGGTCACGGTCCGTCAGGTCAATAAAATCTTATTATAATACTGGTGTGAGGAACACTTGGAATCCATTGTTAGGTGCTCCCGCCGCCGTGATATGACTGAAATACTGTTAAAAGGGGCGTTAAACACTATTCGGAGAAAGGAAAGTAACTAAATTGTGTATTTGTGCATTGTATGAATAGTTTATCTACGTCAATATTGACCGCGCGCTGCGAAGCCGATAACTATGAAAAATCCAACTTGCTGAACCTTGAAAAAGTCAACGTTAATTGACTTTGTGCTGTCAATCAGAAACTCGTTTGACCGGCCAAATAACTATCGCCGTCTGCACCATGGTTCTCTCTGTATGTTAATACATGTAAAGCAATTTCTTCGTCGGGTGACCGAAGCTTACTGACTACATCTTATTCTAACAGTAGAAGACCAACGACAAACCCTCCTTTTAAGTTTTTCTCCACGGCAACATAATGTCGTTAGGTATACTAGACAAGTGTTGTCTCAGATTTTCATTCGAAATAATCGAGGCTCGAGATTTGTCAAATCTAGAAAGGAATATCCCTGATTAGAGCTTCGCTGATTGTGTCGCGGGTATATGTGTGCGGTCTGGTTAGCTGAATTGATAGAGTACTCGGCCTGAAAGCGAAAGGTCACGGCTTCAAACACCGTACCGTCTGCATATTGTTTTCCCCCTTTGTGATTCCTCACCAGGTGTAATAGGTCGATAGTCGATTATTTTTTTTCAGGTAGAGAATTGGTAAACGAATGTGACAATCCTTTGTTAAACAACTGCGATTCAAACGCCACATGCTCCGATCAGAATGTTGGGTTTGCTTGCACGTGCAACGAAGGATTTATAGGAGACGGAACCTTTTGTAACGGTACGTATAAGGTGCTGGATAATTTGTACAGTAATTTAAATGCAATATTTCTATTTTATTTTATTATCAAAAGTAAGTAAGCTAATTAATGTCATTAAATAAAAGGAGATGTAGTTGCCACCTCCGAAAGAGCTTGGTCTGGCTGATTTGAGAAAAGATTCATGTTATCGATATAAAACATCGGGGTACTCGTAACTTCTTTTCTACTTCGTTTTTTCACAAAGTCACAAAGTTCAAGAATACAGTTCGAATCGTGAATAACCGTAAGTAAACAAGAGCCATTACAGTGCCTAGAGTGCCTGTATCGTTCAACTGGAACAGGCCTGAATGGACTGAGCGAATAATGTTTCTTTGAAGAAATTTGATAAAGGGTCATCCAGGGGTCATCCAAGGGATTTTCCTGTGACATTTGTTTTAAGACCATCCACTGGTTTCCAAGAAGAAGATTTTAAAAGTTTTCACCATATAGGCAAATTAGTCCGGCTCCCCGAAAATAAAACAAAACATATTTTTCATCCGGACGCTCGACGAACACAGCACCTTGACAAACCTTCGTTGTATTTTTTCTTCCCCAAACAGAAAAAAAGCAAGCCAACTAGTGTTAACAATATAAGATCCCAAATTTTCCCTATTCTAATCCTGCAATATCATGGGTAGGGGTATTGGTTGATTATTTGACGACATCAACAACCATCTAATTTGAGCTCGATTTCATTAAAACGACCTATCGCAACACTGACCACACATAAAAATTCTATTCATTAATTCAGTTCTAAATGAATTGCAAAATTAAGATGTATAATTGATTTGTTTTCATGTGGTGACTTATCAGATCTTAAAGGTAGTATCTTCGACTCATCAAGCAAATTGGGATCATCTGGATAGAGCTTAAAGTAATGGGTACTTTAAGCTTTCCGCATTAATGCAATTTTCTATTTGAATGAACAATCTACCTCACTTATAATAATGGATTGCTGGCTCCGCCCACTGCCTCGGACGGGATGTTCGACTTAAATATTGCCGACTGGTTTTTGAAAGACTATGGTCAGTAACATGTAATAATAAAGTAAACTGGTAGGGTAGCGTTACGACGTCAAGCTGTAGTTACGACATTCAACTCGCAAAACCAACACAGATGATTAATATAAATGTCGGCCAATATCAGAGTTCAAATTTCACTTCCGGTTTAAACGAATAATTTGATTGGTCTATCGACTCTTTGATTGAACATCGCGATCCGTCTAATATGGTCTGATTCATGTTTCTCCTCTACGATTTTAGGGTCCTGTAACGGGGTACCGTGTATTGGCGAAAATAGGACATGTTACAGAAACGAGTCTTGTCTTTGTACACCAGGGTTTCATGAACAGAATGATACATGCATTGAAGGTGAGTAGAGCGGAACAACGGGTTTGTGGTTTCTTGATATTTGTGTAAAGGGACCAAAACAAGATCAATATTCAATTGTTTACACCACCCACACTTTATCAATAATTATTTCCAATAAAATGAGAGCCGCCATCATAGCTCAGTCGGTAGCGCATCAGACTCCTAATCTTCAACCATTGATGTCATGGGTTTGATCCACGGCGGCGGCACATATCCTTTCCGACGTTTGTCTCTCACCAATGGGTGGATAATCGTTAACCAAAGCGGGATAGCAGCTTGAGGCTAGGAAAGGATGTAGTGGTAGTACTGGTGTGAGAAATACCATGAATCACCTTTTAGGTGCTCCAGCCGCCGCGATATGACTGAACTATTTTTAAAGTGGCGTTAAAGGGAGGTATCGATGATTCTCAAACCTAGACAAGAAAAAATTGCGAAGTGTCGAAAGATACGATTCATCGAACATTTAATACTTAAATTTGAGTCAGATATGGATTTGGCGATAATCTTAAAGGTTTTAATTTCCTTTTAATTGTTACACAGGAAAGGTTTAGAGATATTTTTATAGATATCACAGAATTCGGTTGTCGTCATCGCATGACCTCATTTGCATATGACCCAAAGTCAACGGAAGATAACCAGTTGACTAGCGAAATTATCAACGTCCTAAATTATATCACATCAAATGGTTAGCGCTAAACTACGGTAAGTGTTTGTATTCGTAATAACACTTACGGCAGTTTTGAAACTGATGTTTATATAATTAAAGACCGACTAGCGAACATAACTCATGATGACGTGACGATGGTCTGATGTAATTCAAACCAACTGCGAGATTCCATTGGTTATTGCACTTCATTAATGACCCTTTATTATTTGCAACTGTCTCGGGTTAAATAGTTAAATAGCCTACGTAGGCTATAAGGGAAATACCCTTATTTTCTTTGATAAGCGACCTCTGATTTTCGCAAAACTACTTTTTAGAATATTGTTTTCAAATAGTGTATGAAAGGTAATAAGAATAATTAAAATCTGTGACGTGAATAAAACATCCATACCTACCTTAAAACCCCATTCAACCAATCAATCAATCAATTGTCAATAAACGGAAATGAGTGTGTAGGTGGTAATGGAGAGTTTTCAGTATATCGGTTCAATATTACTGTCATTAATATTGATAGTGTCTGTACCTCATAAAGGCCTTATTATGACCATTTTTGATGCAACAGATGTTCTGGTACCCGTATTTGATAGTGAGAGTTATTTAGCAAATACAATTACCAGAATTAATCTTGTCTCAGAAATAGTAGCTTCAATACATTGGATACTTTACACAATAAGCGAAGACACAAAGAATTATTTTCATTCCATTTAATTTAGCTTAAAGCCATATCTGCCCTCCGAGGAAGAATAAATAAATCTATCGCATATTTGGTCACTAAAGCAAACAGTGGCCTTCTTAACATCGATATGCAAAAGTAGGGTATGAGTGCTGTTCTGTAGAAAGATTATTTTGTATTTTTATTGTCATTTTCAGTTTGTGTTTGTTTTCATTTTGAAATCGAGACGAATGTACCCTATTCTTCACCGGAAATCTTCACTAATCTTCGACATTGACTGTTTTATGCACATGTGCTGATGCCTAAACTTTACGGACGATTTCGTTAATCTTCGTGACCTAGCTAATTGTTTGAATGACTGACGAAAGTTAAAACGTCATCACTGACGTCATAAATTGATGTAAACAAACATTAAACTGTGGTGGGTCACATTTTAAGATATCGTAACTTTATGTTGATCTTGTGATTGTAATCGCCATATATATTTATGCTTTTGAACCTGGAGTATGGTATTATTGTTAACTTCATAGTCAGTTTTTTTGGGGGGATGTTCGAAAAGGTAGTTTCATTCCTTCGTGAAAACTAAGAATCTGTTGCAATATTGGCGACTTTAATGGGGAAGCAATAGGGTTATTCGATTCGTGATCATGAAATAATAAAATTTTTCATTTTTTATTCTAAATAGATGAAAACGAAACTATCTCAAATTTAATTCTGATTCATTTGAAGTGGACTTCTTATATCTGATTGAAGTCGACTCCATTGTTAAAACGCCGCCTCTCTTTCTAGAGCGCAGTAACATCGGGATAACATATTTAAGATGTTTAACGATTTCCTTGCAATTGAACCTACTAAAAGTGGTATCCACTTACAAAAACTCCGGGAACTATCACAGATAGTTATCAAAAATCCTCTGATTTAATTTGATTTTATAAAGACTTTACCGAACCACGGACTTGAAAATCGAACTTGGACTTCCTGACGGAGTCAGTGGGCATGGCCAACGTGGGCGATCGGTCAACTCAACACTACTTCCCTATAGCATTGGCGAGAGTGTTAATGTCACATAACGATTTGGTCGTGACGTGATCATAATGAGCCTATCGCTGCGGGGGACAGTCTGAATGGTTCTTCTCGAGTAACCAAACTCTATAAAAGTAGTTCAACAATTGGAATGCTTTCAGTAAACATCAGCTCTTATCATTTTCTTTGTCTCGTTTCAACCATTTGCGATGATGAGATTTTTGTCTAAACCATGAACTTTTGGAGATTGCTTGTAGGACAAGAAAGCCAGTAAGACGTACACTTGCCGTTCGTCGCCTCGGAAATAACGATTTAGATGCCTCGTGTAGTATTGTTGTAACATTTTTTTTAAAAACAAAAACAACGCTAAGTCGAATCTGAAATATCAAAAGTACTTTGCAATGAAATGCGGCTATTTTTTTCATTTTTGTTTTTGTCAAGCTAGGAATCAATCAACCAAAACAAATCATTCATTTAGACCCGAAGTGAATTTTGAACATTGGCATACATTTATCATATTTAAGTTGCAATCCAGCCAATGTATTTTGTTATTACATAATACCGTCAATAAATTTTGCAAAATAACGCCGTTATATATATCGAAATGGAACTTCTTGGCGGATCACAGTCGGCGTTGCCGTTGGAGTAAGTGGACTAGGTTAGCGATCCACTTATTTCAAAAAAGTATATCGCCAACACAACGACACATATACACACAATATTAACCCATGTCATACTGAACCCGGAATGTTCCTGTTTTAGTAGGAGTTTTAAACAAAGATCTTAGTTTACATCACCTGCTTGTCCCTTTTAAGCCATTTCTTTTTTCAAAATAAATATTGACCAATAAAAGGTATTTCCAGTTCTTTCACCCCCTTTATCTTAATGCAATTTTGTGTAGGATCTTATTCAGCATGACAAGGGTAAATATGCGTTTGTCACCTTTTCGGCATTAAATGTGGCCCTGAAACATATTGTGTAATCGAGCAACGAAGCAATTTCATCTTTAATTCATGGCTATATATTTGTAAGATACACGTTACAAAGAAATTAAGATTCATAAGACATGTCAAGCGTGTTTTTTTCTTTTTTAGATTAGTTTACCTTAACCAAGTAAAGGAAAGACATGTTATCCGGCGAGCCTAGTAAAGCATAATTTGTAATCAATCCTAGGAAGTTTGAAGATGACCTTGTCTAAAAAAAACTTACCAAATTATTTTTCTATTTTTTTCAAACATGAAAACAAGAACATAGAACTTAAAGGATGGGTTGCACTTTTATGCTAATCCAAATATGAGTCCGATATGTTACCACTTTATGTCCATAGGGGTAATATGGGTACTATTAGAGTCCATGATTGGCTTATTATTGACCATATATGTCCTATATTTTTCCTAATAGGACCCAAATAGCTTGCCCACATTGGTCCTATATAAATCCCGATTGTGCAACCCATCTGGGCACTAGATAGGCAGTCCATATTGGATTCATATAGGTCCTAAACGGGTCCGTTATTTTAGCTGACTTGAGTAGCAATTTGAGAATATTCTGTACATATGAATTCCACGAGAAAATATCTTGAATGCCATTACGAATATCTCTTGTGTCTTAATTAGTTATTTATTATCGCTTCCGATTACTAATGAGTATAAGGGACATGATCATCACAAGATTTTATGCCCCAAGAATTTCTGGAGTGGATTGTCGTTATGCTGTGCGTCCGTCCAAATGTAAGTTCTGTTCTTTAGTCCGGAATTCAACCACTGGGTCAAGTTGTATGAAACTTCTTAAAATATGCCACAGGTCTATGTGTGTGTTTTGGGTTTGTTTTTTGTTTTTCTTTTATCCGGATTTGTTTTCGGTGCCGTTGTTGTTGTTATTGTTTGCTTGTTTATGATTTCCATCGTCATGGAACAGAGGGGGGGGGGAGCTCTTGTAAAACTTTATCTTTGATTGATATTTCCTTAATTTGTTTGAAAACTTCATTAAAAATCCACATAACTCGTCTTGTATTTCATATATCAATCGGTTATACCATGTAACACAAAAATGACAGCTACCATAGCGCATTTTGTCATGAGGTCCAGGGTCCCATAATCGTGATGAGAAGTTTGAGGCTCGGAAACTATGAAGTGGGAGTACTTGTGTGAGAAATACCAGTAATCCATGGTTAGATACTCAAGCAGCCGCGATATGACTAAAATAACCTTAAAGGTGGCGTTAAACGTCAATCAAGCAAACAAACAAGAACACAAAACGGGACTTATTGTTTTAATCTTTCTTGAAGGTGGTTTGATCTCAATGAGAATTTTCTTTTCAGAGTGTGAGATATACAGCAATACCTCATACAATGACTATCCCGGTAGCGGCCTATTCTGCACTCCACCAATTGCATTCGTAACAGCATCAGATTTAGACGCCTGCAAGATTTTATGTAATAATGCGACTGGGTGTATTAGTATCGGATTTGATAGTGACTTTTTAATTTGCGCTGTCTTCGGCTGTGATCCGAGAACGCCAGGTGCATTATCTGGACTGAGTTCTGAAGTACAAACAGTCTCTGTTAGGAATTGCGCATAAACGAAATTTAACTAGTGCAAGAAATAATTCGATAAACAAAGTACCATAAACCTTAATAAGTATAGAAGTGTTAAATTGCAAATAAATGGAATTAGCGAATTTTTTTCTGTAATATTCCTGATTTTGAGTGAATCATCGATATTTCTGTAGAAGTTTAACTGTACAGATCCCTTCATCAACCCTTCCCTAATCCATACATGTTTACATGTTTTTACGGCCCTATGGTTATTTTCAAAAAATCCACTAGAAATATCTGTCTGCAAATCCTTTGAATTTGGACAGGTCTAATATTTTGGAAAACAGGAAAGTGTGAACTCATTAACGTCATACAAGATCGGAAAGACTCAGTTTAGCTCACCTGAGCACAAGGTAAATATTATTAAGCGGTTTTGTGGTTGTGTGATGTTCATCTTCAGCATCATTTGTAAAGTTAAGAACATTATTAAACTGAAACTCACCCAACTCAGTTTTATTCAAAATCGCTCGCGCAAAGCACCGTTCGTATCGATCAAAAAGCTCAATCAAATCGTTTAAAAACATTTCACAAACCCATTCATATCGCTCAAAACATTCCCTGATTTCCTAGGCCGACCTGGATTCGGAAGTGAATTCGGAAGTATCTTATTGTTCCGAGTTGACAATCCAACCAATTTTGTGACAATCTGCAAATCACTATAAAGGGAGGTAAATACATATCTCTCATGTCGATCACAGATAACTCATACAGCTCATTCCATTCCAAATTGAATCATCTTGTCAATTGCACGATATTCTTTACTATAGCACTATAGAAGCCAGAATTTTAGCTCAAACATTCTGAAAATTAGGTAGATTGTTTGACCTAATGAAATCTTCGACAAGTTCTAAATTTGATAACTTTGGGGAAAAGCTAGGTCGGGTGGTCAATACTAAGAAAAACATGGTAGACACTTAACCCAAAAGAAAGTTATTCTAGAAAACATGGTTGAAAATAAAGGGTTTGCCTATTACAATTCATAAACACTCTATAGGCCAGAGTTTTTGATCAATCACTCAATAGGGTCAATTCCTTGAAAACCCTTGTGGAAGTCTAGAGGCCAGAGATTTTAGTTCTACCGAGCAGATTTTTTGTCGTCTTGAAATCTTCGCGATTTCATATTAGGGTCATTGTGGAGTCAAAACCAAGGTCACAAGGTCTTAGATTTATCAGTACGGTTCATTTAAACTGCTACAAATTCATTTTATTGCCATAGATAAGATCAAAACGTGTAATCCAACAATCTCAACTTTGACCCCAGAAGACCAAATATATAACTTGAAAAGGACAACATTTTATCATAGTTTCAAGACTTTTTGGCAAGAAACTTGAGTACATGCAAAGTTTGTCAAAGATTTGATCTAGTGACCTAGTTTAAACCACAAGATATCCAATAGAGATAGTGTCCATGGTGTGAGAGAGGCTAGTATTGCTACTGCGTTTCGGGTCATTTAACCAAAGATGAAAGCTCTACAGAGAACATATTTTTAGTTCGACTGTTTTCGAAGAACAGCCAATGCGTCGTCGCCCGAACCTTTGACATTTTCTATAAACATCTTGTCCATCTTTAATCTGTTTTAAATGTCGAGCTTTATCAATTCGGTATTTAATTCCTACGAATTTGATCATGATATAACGTAAATGTTTTAGATGTATCGATAAAATTCCCGAACGTAATCACTCTAAGATACTCCGCGAAACCTATAACGACGTTTGTAAATGACGTCATTATACGCATTACGTGACGTCATTTTCGCGATAACGAAAACGCCTAACCATGGGGTTTAGTTTATTTACATAGTTATAAAACTAGTGTAATAGCCTACCACCCATGTAATACAAGTAAAAAATTGCTGTAATGTACAGCAAAGTGAATTGTGTCGCCCTTAAAAATCAATATCTTTAGACAGACGGACAGTGATAACCACTATCCGTGAAAGGATTGATGCTGCTGGGGCGTAAAAATGTTCAGAAGCATGCGCTGACCAATTTACAATTGGATATAGTTATTGAAAATACCTAAGGTCTAAGTTGAAAATGCTTCTAAGACTTCCGAGTTATTTCGAAATTCATCCATAAATGTAGCTGTAATTGTCCAGACAAATTCGGACGGACTAATTGAGTGGCAAACAGATGCACAAATGCACCCACACCGAGTTGTGATTGTGACAACTATGTCGCGCTCACCGCACATTTGCTGGAAAAAATGAAACATCCTATGGTATCTATAAACTCTTAATAAAATAAAATCAACAAAAGTTGGAGTACTTTCCCATGCGTAACAGCAAAACTAAAAATTCTGAAAGGAAAAGTTTTAAAGAAATACCTGTCATTATCCTATTTAGATCAGGTGAGCTAAAAAAATTGCTAATACTGTTGTTTGACATGTATGAATACTAGAGGTACATAAGTTTGATTCACTATACTAGCCTGAATTTTACCATAGGAATATAATGGAATTGTGATTATTTTTTCAAACAAATTGATACCTTCCGTGTTTTTTTGTGTTTTTTTTCGAAATATGTTACTTGTGTAATACTTCTTGCTTTACACTTACCCTATATTTGGGACAAATTGAAATAAATTTGTTTCTAAATGCATGAGTTATAAAATAATCATTCTGAAATATGTTTTTTTTTTTTCATTGAGATTATGTGCAATTTCCAACAGTATTCAGTTATACTGTGGTGGCTGGTGCAGCTAGAAATGGCTTTCTATTGTTTCTTACACTAGTACGACAAACATTTTATCCGGGCTACCTGCGGCCCATCCAAGTTAGGCATACATGTACTTGTTATTATTTGGTTGAAGATAAAAGAAGCATGCCAAAATAACTTTTGCAAATATCACATGAGAGTTTGCTGAGATGATGATTAATCCTATAACCAAAGGATTGAGAGCTATGTATTACTGACTGACCTAACCGGGTTGGCATTTGGAGAATTAGTTAAGCTCATTGAAGCCTTGACATTCATAAAATTGAAAATCTTTGAGAAATTTGGGGGAAAAAATGCTAGGTAAGTATTGTATCGTGGAATTAGATTGAAATTGATGCATAGATACACAATTTGCAGTGAGTGATGAAATGTGAGTTTTGTCTTTACAAGTATGGACAAAATTGAGTTTTCATTACTTACCATAACTTGTGCATGTATAGTAGTATAAAAGGAAATAGTTTAAGGGAAGGTTAATGGTTGAAGACATGGAAGAATGGATGCACAACGAACACAACACTATGACAAAGGCCCAAAAGGCTTTTGTCCAGTGGATCTACAAATTAAATGAAAGTACAAAAGAGACAACGTGAACAAGATGTGTTTGTGAAACGACAATTTTTTCAGAATTTTTACTTTTACAGACAACCATGACCTTGTCACATGGCCTTGGTACCAGAAAATGTGTATCGTTGAGCTCTATCAGTATGCCAAATATGAACATTGTATATTGAATAGGCTTGAAGTAATGAGTAATTATTAGTTTTTTGGCTAAGTTTTGCAGAGGGACAGGCAGAGAGATGGGCAATCTTGGGAAAAAAGAAGAAATTTCTTCATCTATTCCGACAATATTTGAAAGAAAAAAAGCTGGTTAGTTTTTAGCTAGCAAAACTTTGATAGCTTAAGTTAACAGACAGATTTTGAGGTCTTCTCAGAGTTCAACGAGTGCAAACTGCCACTGGAGGCTTAACCACTAAATTCACTGAAGGTCTACGCCAAAAAAAAGTAGTTTTTGTGTATACTCGAGCACATTGCGTTCAAAATGATTGGCCACATGAATTAACTTATTCAAATTGTAGAGAATACCTTCAAAAGCATGCTATGCAACCCATTCCCATCCAATACCGCTTTTTATGACCCCCCCCCCTACAAAAAGGCCTTTGAAAACATTGTGAACAATGAAGAATTTGCTTGTAACTTGTAATTTCTTTAGTAACCCCAATGTTTCCTACCCTAAAAATAGCAAAGAAGATTACGTAACAAAACAATGCTTAATTTGCTAGCTTACGGTACTTTCAGTACTTTGATTTAAATCATTTGCACTTACTATTGTTTACTTATTTTTTTACAATTTGAATCAATATCAACTCTTATAAAAAAAATAGAGGGTTAAAATTCTTTTTAACCAGAGGTGAAGTTGAGATGATCTTTTAAGAATCTTAAGATTTTTTTTATCGAAATGTATTGCACAACTCAGATGGAATTCTACACTGTGGTGAGGTATATTTCGATTAAAAAACTGAGGATACTTTAGATTTTTATTCGTAAAGAAATTGAATATAAGTATAATGAGGTATTAAACTTGTCTAGTACATTGATTAAAAGAAATGAGTGAATTTCAACAATAAGCAAGAAGTGTTCATGAAACACAAATGCCTCAGAAACAGCAAATTTTTCAAAAGTTCTGCCTTTACAGATGATATTTGCCTTGTTACATGACAATAACTTTGGCATCTGCAGATGTGTTTCTTTGAAAATACTATCTTACCAAATATAAGCATTGCAAGCTGAATAAGCTTTCAGTAATTAGCAATTTTAAGTATTTTAGTTAAGCTCTGCAGACAGATAGATAGATGGATGATGGTAAAACAATAGGCCCAAGATGTTAGTGATGCAGCGGGCATAAAAAAGAACTGTGTTTAGATTTGTTTGTTTGAATGGGGTTTTACGCCGCTTTCAACAATCTTTCAGTTATATCGCGGCGGCTGGAGCACCTAACAATGGAATCCTGGTATTTCTCACACCAGTACTACCATTACATCCTTTCCTAGCCTCCAGCTGCTATCCCACATAGGTCTACAAATATCGATCCATTGGTGAGAGACCATTAGTCGGAAAGGATGAGTGCCGCCGTCGGGGATCGAACCCGGGACCTCTAGATTGACAGTCCGACGCGCTTCCCACTATGCTATGACGGCGGCTCACTGTGTTTAGAAATCAAGTTATTGAGTCCGAAAGTGCGAAAATGACAAAGAGTGTAAATACTTTAGACTCTGCGAAGTTTCATTGGTAGAGCCCTAATTTTGATTGTTATAAATTAGTTATTTATTTTCAAAAAGACACCAATGCAACTGGAATGTATACGTAAGTTACAAAAACAATTAGAATTTGACATTGGTTGCAAGTTTGGAAAGTATTTGCAACTTTGGGGGAAGGTGTTTGCAAACTGTTATATGGAAAGTATGAATGAATTTTAAACAAAAATGCCAATGCTCGACTGTTGATTGCTGGATAGTGGATAAAAGATATGAGTAGGGGAAATGCATGATTTTACCAAAATGTCATCTTTAATTCCTTGATAATAGTACAGGTGAATCTTTTGATAGATTATGTATATATTCCAAGTCTCAATGCTGCTAAAGTATTTTTACTGACGACAACAACACTGAGATTAATGCAATACCTGCAATTTTGTTTGATATCAGCCTAGCTAAAAAGCAAATATTCCAGTAATGAAAATTTATGATGAATGAGGAATATGTCTCCATGCTTTCATACATTACATAGTCTGAATTCAACCATTCTGAAAGTCAATCTTTCTTTTTTGTTTTATTTTAAAGACCACTGATAATGCCAACTATATCTTCACTTGGCACTGAAAACTTATGATACAAGATAGAGGGCATGACTAACCACACAGACCTAAATGTATTGATAACGATTGACTATGATGGATTGATTTAGTTAAATAACCCGTTTGCATACAATTTTACCAATGTTTTGAAATGTTTTGTTTCCCCAAAAAAAGTTTATGAACTAGAAAGTGTAGCCTGAAACTCGATTTAATATAAATTGCTCTAAAATTGTGTTGTCTTGTAATGGGTTAAAGGTTAATCAGAACATCTAATTTTTAGGTAACAATAGACAATGACATCAATAAAACTATTACAATTTCTAGATCCATTACATTAACATTTGATTGTAACCCAAAGCTTAGGTGAAAAAATAAACAAAACACAAATTATAACAAGAGGACCATGTTGTCCTATATTGCTCAGCTGAATAAGATGGCCCAGGGCTTCATATGATATGTATATAAAATATCAAAACTCTATAGCAAACTGTTTTTGAGAATAATATTTTTCTTGTTTAATCATGTGTATATCAAATCTTTGACAATAAAAGGGCTAATTTTCAGGGTATTTGAATTTTTTAAGTATTTTGGTAGTGGGTTAAAAGATGATGATATAGACCAAATATCAAAGCTCTTGGCCTTCAGGTTTGTGAGAAGAAGATCTTTTTTAGATGTTCTCCTTTATTCCTATACAAAAACAGGGACACACAGATATGGACTAATTTTTAGAGTTCAGTAATTCTTGAAAGGATTTTGGCAGAGGGTGAATAGATAATGATATGTATTAAATATCAAGGCTCTAGGCCTTATGGTGTTGGCGGAGAAGATTTTTCAAGATTTCAATCTTTATTCCTTCGTACAAACAGGGATTGCACAGAAAAGGACTAATTTTGAGAACGGAAATTGTTTGAAATATTTTGGTAGAGGGTCAATAGAAGATAATATATATACCAAATATCAAAGCTCTAGGCCTTATGGGTTGGAAGTAGAAGACTGCTTAATTGTTTATACTCGGCTGGCATGGGAACCTTCTTCGTGGATTTAAAGTATTTTGAAAGAGCATGAGCTAAGGTTAATTTCTGTGAAATTTTGTTAAAAATTTTACGATTAGTATAGGAGAGGAAGAAGATTTTTTTTTAAATGTGATTGGATGCACTAATTGATAGATGGATGGAAGGACAGATAGACAGACAGACGGACAGATGCTACACAATGACTGATCACAATAGCTCACTGAGAGAATTACGTTGAAGTAAAACCACTACTGCACAAAAATAAATAAATAATGATAAATAAAAAACAACCAGAGGACCATGACCATGAGTATGATGCTTCAAGGCTTTACGATATTTACAAAAAACAAAGGCCTCTGTCTAACTATTTTGGAGAAGATGTTTAAATATTTTCTCTTTTAATCCTAGGTATATTGAAGATCCCTTCATATAGCGCTATTTTCCTGAATATGGTAATGCTTTGAAGTATAGACATCAATACATACCAAATATAAAAGCTCTAGGCCTAACGGTTTAAGAGAGGAAGGTGTTTAAAGATATCATTCTTTGTTCCTATCTAAAATTAGGGATTGCACAGAAAAGGGCTGATTTTCACAATACAGTAATTTTTGAGGTATTTAGGTAAAGGGTCAATAGCTGATATAATGAACTAAATATTAAAGCTCTAGACCTTATGGTTTGGGAGAAAAAGACTTTAAAAGATTTCCTTCTTTTTTGCTTTGTAAAACCAGGGATCTTACAGAAAAGGGTTAATTTTCAGAGTACAGTACTTCTTTGGAGTATTTCGGTAGGGGGTGAATAGCTGATGATATGTACCAAATATCAAAGCTCTTGGCCTTATGATTTGGGAGAAGAAGATTTTCAAAGTTTTCCTGCTTTACTCCTTTGTAAAGTAGGGATCACACACAAAAGAGCTAATTTTCAGAATACGATAATTACTTAAAGTATTTTGGTAGAGGGTCAATAGGTGATGATATGCACCAAATATCAAAGCTCTAGGCCTAATAGATTGGGAGGAGCCTTTTAAAGATTACCTTCTTTATTCCTTTTTTTTAATCAGGGATCGCACAGAAAATGGCTTATTTTCAGAGTACAGTAATTCTTTGAAGTATTTTTTGTAGAGGGTCAACAGGTTATGGTGCATACCAAATATCAAAGCTCTAAGCCTTATGGTTTGGGAGAAGAAGATTTTCAAAGATTTACTTTTTATTACTTTGTTAAATCATGGATCGCACAGAAAAGGGCTAATTTTCAGAGAACGATAATTCTTTGAAATTTTTTCGGTAGAGGGTAAAAAGGTGATGACATGTACCAAATATCAAATCCCCTGGCCTTATAGTTATAGGAGGAGACGATTTTTTAAGATTTTCTTTGTTAAATCAGGGATCGCACAGAAAAGAGCTAATTTTAAGAGTAAAGTTATTCTTTGAAGTATTATGGTAGAGGGTCAATAGGTGATGATATGTACCAAATATAAAAGCTCTAGGCCTTATGGTCTGGGAGAAGATTTTTAAAGACTTACTTCTTTATTCCCTTTTAAAAACAGGAATCGCGCTGAAAAGGGCTAATTTTCAGAGTACGATAATTCTTTGTCAAATTATTTTGGTAGAGGGACAATATGTGACGATATGCACCAAATATCAAAGCTCTTGGTCTAACAGTTTAGGAGTAGAAGATTTTCAAAAATTTCATTTGTAAAATCAGGGATCGCACAGAAAAGGGTTAATTTTAAGAGTACAGTATTTCTACAGTATTCTTTGAAGTATTTTGGCAGAGGTGGTGATATGTACCAAATATCAAAGCTCTAGACCTTATGGCTTAGGCGGAGAAGATTTTTTGATGATTGTTTACGGACGGACAGACTGACAGACGGACGCCGGACTTTTACCGAGCACGTTGTGCTCAGGTGAGCTTAAAGCAAATTAACCGGAAATATAGACGTCAAAAGCCCGCTAAAAAATACGGATTTGTAAGAGTTAAATTCGTGTGAACAATAAATATTCGGTACGGATAAACACTACCAAATCTTAGCGGACATGAATTGATTCTTACAAAATTACAATATTAAATAAGGATCATTACGGATTTTTTCTATTGTTAATGTATAAGATGTAACACAATGTACACAATACAATGTATCTGTAATTAGCACATAATAAAGAATGGGCGCAACACAATACAAAATTTAGTGGAGTGTAACAAAAAATATATAACGGCATAATCGGTTGGTATTTAGACAAATCTTTCATGGGCAAACCGGAAAGAGGGACTTTCCAGTGACATGCACAAAATAAAACAATGAAAACGTTGTTTTCGTGAAATTTCGGCGTGTTACAAGATAAGATGAACTTCATTGTAGGGTTTATAGTTCTGCTTTAAAAATCTATCTTTTAAATAATCGTTATTAGAATATAGTTGCGATTCTCAGGTAGAATTAATCTCCCCTCATGACGTAATATCTAAAATTAGAATGAGTATACCACAATTAGTGTCGCCTATGAGGCGACACAATAAAAAATATTGTTAACGTCATGTTAAAGAACAAGTTGCAAGACAAAGAATTAATACCGTGATAGCGTACTCAAGATGTGACACTACGGACAACAGAGACAACTGGATAACTGAATATTAACTTAAGCACTTTGATCTCAAGTGAGCTAAAGTGATGTTCTAGTACAATTGAAAACTAGAGTCAACAACGGCGAAGCATTAAACTTCATAAGATATCAAGATTTAAGTCGATTTTTAATGAGAAGTTTCAAATATATTGAAACACAGTAAACAATCTTGAGGGAAACAGAGTTTTACAGACTAAGTTCGAATATGTTTTTTTATTTTCATACCACTATGCATCTAGAGGACCACGATGGTCCTAAATTGCTCACCTGAATCATTTACTGTTAAAGAATGCAACTGGAGCAAAAATAATGTTAACAAAAAAATTATCATAAAGACCCCTTTTCCTGTGTTTTCTAATAGAACATTCCCATAATCAATAGAGTTCATCCTTATGACCAATCTATTATTCTGGCCAAGTTTCAAGAAGATTGAGCCTTAATTGTGATCTCTAGAATGCAAACAAAGAAATTGGCGGTAATGCCACTTTTTCTGTGTTTTCCAATAGAACCTTCCCATAATCAATAAGGTCCATTCTTGACAATTATTCTCACCAAGTTTAATGAAGATTGAGTCAAAATTGTGGCCTCTAGAGTGTAAACAAAGAAATTGGCATTAAGGTCGATTTTCCTGTGTTTTCCAATAGAACTTCTCATAACCATTAGGGTTGACCCTAATGACCTAACAATTATTCTGACCAAGTTTAATGAAGGTTGGGCCAAAATTGTGGCCTCTAGAGTGTAAACGCTTCAATTGTTGACGCCGCACGACTCCCGACGGACGACAGACCTTCAACGATTACAAAAGCTCACAATTAGTTCTTCGTGCTCAGATGAGCTAAAAAGGTTGTTTTTTTTAAAAAAAAAATTTTTATAGCATTAAATCAAGGCACGTCGATTCTTACGGTGGCATTGGGGTGACATGTGCGTTTTGTTTTCTATTTAGACCTAAAAAAGAAAGAGACTCGAGAAATATTTTCAGTGGTGACATTTTCGGTTTTTTTTATTATTTTATTTCGGCCTATCTTGTTAAAAATACATTTTTCGTTTTAAAGTTGTTTGTTTTATATATATTGTTCGTTTTAAAGTTTGTTTGTTCTCTTAATAAGAAAAAGAATAGTTGAAATAGGGGAAAAAGGGAAATCGATTAAAAAAGGCATTTCTTTTCATTTTTTTTATTAAAAAGGAGAAAGAAAACGAATTGCTATCTCATGGGACTGGGATACACAGCCAAACAATATCGGTTTTTACCTTGTGGGAACGAGATAGTAAGTCGTTCCCACAATGTAGTCATCCTGTCAGGTTACTTTTATAACGCGGCATCCATTTAATGTTATAAATAGCTAAAAAGAATAACGGCCGACTTTGATTGGCTGTGTGTCTCGTTCCCAAAAGATTGTATTTTTTTTTATATATAAGAAAGATAAAAGGAGAAACGTGTTTTAACCGACCTTTAAAGTTTTTTTGTTTTTTTTTTTTCTCTTGCTTTACATGATTGGTCTAAATAATAATAATAATAATAATAAAAAAAAAAAAGAAAACAACGTAAAAAAAAACAAAAAAAAAAAAAAAAAAGAAAAAAAAACCGCACATGCCACCTCTATGCAACCGTACATTCCACCATTAAAGTAAAATCCTGGAATTTTGAAAGAATGAACAAACAATCAAATTAATTCAAATGCACACTCTTCTTTAAATAGTTATAAAGTTGTAACTCTACAACAAATATGTGTGCGCATATTTCATAAAACAGCATCAAATGATGGAATAAAGGAATAGACATGTGAAAGGATGTGAGTATGGTGTTCAAAGATAGCAAGGCCTCCGGTTAAAAGACCAGAAAAACATCCGAAATTTCAATTACATATCGAAATATAAGCATTACCTTGCATGCTCTGCATTTTCACAAATCACTTTAAATCTATCCATTGCGTTTTACAGATTAAGGTCATGGATGTAAGACTGTGGTAATTACTTCTAGTGGTAAGATAAACTTCATGCTTCACTTCAAATCAAGAGAAATATTGAAACTGTATGTGGCAACGTCTATAAACAACCATAGAAAGAGATCGATTGAATGGGGTTTAACGCCACTTTTAACAGTATTTCATTCATATCGCGGCAGCTGGATTACCTAACAATGGATTCCTGGTATTTCTCACACCAGTACTACCACTACACCCTTTCCTAGCCTCCAGCTGATATCCAACTTAGACTAACGATTATCCACCCA
Organism: Fragum fragum; assembly: GCA_946902895.1. Lineage (NCBI taxonomy): Eukaryota > Metazoa > Mollusca > Bivalvia > Cardiida > Cardiidae > Fragum > Fragum fragum. The sequence goes on along the minus strand of OX336382.1, from coordinate 18,988,979 downwards.
TTGGTGAGAGACAAATGTCGGAAAAGATATGTGCCGTCGCCGCGGATGAAACCCATGACATCCTATGATTGAAGATTAGGAGTCTGATGCGCTACCGACTGCGCTATGACGGCGGCTTCATCGAAAGAGTATCCTTGAAGAAACAGTTTATTCGATGCGTTGACCTTTATTTCTAAATTTGCTCAATCGTCTCTCCTAACCGTCTCTCGTAGAACTTCAATCTAATGAATTAATGTGGTAAACATTTGCGTTAAACTTAAGTATTTCTCGGCAAAATAATGGCGTTTCATTAAAGCGGTTTCGTCACATGGGACGGTTCAATGTCTCACCTGAAAGGCAACACGTTCGTTAGTTGGCTCAACACGCAGATCGAACCAGCGACCTCAATATTTGAAGTTTATAGCTCTTTCAAATGTGTTCCTTATGTGGCTAATATTCACACACACCCCTTCTTTTATCAGGATTGCACACTAAAATGTGCAAAGGTTCTTTCCATTGTGGTTATTTTCTTTATAAAATATCGACGTGTAAACAAAACAAAAAGCAATAAATACGTATTCCAAGGGGCCTGAAATGAAGACGAAGACTTTAAGTTGCAATTGAAAAAGAATCATATATAGCGGTTGTATTAACGAAGTACTAAATAATAAATAAAAAACAATAATTTGCACAAATCATCAACTTTGTTAGTTATCAATTAACCATGAAATCATGAATTCCATTGGTAATGGGAGACAATTAATGTAAGTTGTAGATGTCAAAAATTCATGATTTATTCTGGATTTTTTCCCCGAAATATTGAAATAAAAGAATTTATTACAGGTTGCAGGAGGAATTGCTGCAAGAAAACCTGGTGTTTGTTTGAGAAAAGGTAGGAATGTCCTCGTGGAACGGAATTCGTTTAACCCATTACCAGACGACAATATCTTAGACTGGTCCAATTGAAGCATTTTGTTTACGACATTTTGTAGTGTGCAAAATGTTGAAAATAAGAGCCACAAATAAGGCAGAAATTATTGTCAGAAAAGGAGCGATTGCTCCTTTTCCAACAAAGTTTTCCATGACTATTTCTTCTATAAGGCATCAAAAGGCGTTATTGTGTCGTTATAGGTTAAAAGCACAGTAGAAGGCTATATGAGCAAATATAACGCGTTAGATATGTATCAAACGAAACATCAAAAAGCGAATATTGTTTATTCGCTGAACAACGCCCAGTGTACCGATCTCCCAAAACATTTAGTTGCATGTGTAATACAAAGTTTGTTGGAAACGGAATATCTAGAATTAGACATCAAATATGTATTGTCTTCTTTTGACCTAGCTAAGTCATGACCTAATTTGATAAATTTAATTTCTATATCTATAGCAGCCAAGCTTTACGGAAACATTATTGGAGAATTTATAAGTTTGTACCTATAGATACAAACTTAATATAATCTCCAATAATGTTTCCGTAAATACTTAAAACTGTTTATAAACTTTCCATTTCCTTTCTTCATTTTGTAATTAACTACAAGTCCATTTGTAAAGCTTCGTGTATAGGAAGGTCATGCCTAGGAAGGGTATTAGATACGGAAAAAATGGACGATTGCTATTGATGGCGACTTTTGCTTAATGGGGCCGTAACTATTCTAGACTGTAAACATGTTAAAATACATAGACAGAAAAGGCTGTTTACACCAATTCACCAAAGTACTGTTGGAGAGCAACTTTGATTATTATGATTTCCAGCTGTCTGAAGAAATCGTTCGAAAAAGAGTATCAGTTGTTTTTCTTTGATTATACAGCACTGTCAAAGAATTTGATAAGCAAGACCCCTGAAACAGCAAACAAATAACTTCTGCAGCACTTTGATACAAAATAAGAGTTTTTAGGAATTGGAACTGCTTGAAAATAAGGTAAATATATATAAACTGCATCTCGTCGCGCGGAAGCAACATCAAGGCAATAGCTCGATGGCTTTAAAGCAGTGGAGCTTAAAATCATGAGGGTGCCTTCTTGGATAAATGAAAAGACGTGCGTAAAGTTACATGGTCCTCGGTTCAGTTAGCCTGCCCATCAAAGGACAGCCGACTGAACAAACAGAAAAAGCGAGCCAATATACTCCTCTCCACTTCCTAGCTGGGGTATCATGAAGCTATTCTAGTTTTATTACATTTATATCTAAGATTTGGGTTGTTCTACCCAACGATCTCCCTTCTGTCTGTCCGTTTGGTCATCAGGATATTGTTGACGAAATAATGCACGTGCTTGTGGATTGTCCATTATTGATGGATCGCAAAACATCTTTTATAAACGAAGTTATTACCTATGTAGATCGTTCGATAGCCCAGGAGATGATGTCAGATCCACGTGAACAATTTTTGTATTAAAGTACTTGGGGCTGAAATCGGTTCTGAGCTTTAAGAAAATAAAAAAGAAATCCTCTTACAGTTCTCTGTTAAATATGCTTATGATTGCATCATGAAAGTGCTCTAGTCACAACCATTGTAGTCGATGCAATCGATTTCATGACTAAAAACGTTTTTGTTTCTATTCTTCTTCTGATGTTTGTTTCAAAGTTTATTTGTTAATAATTTATCTATTTATTAATCTCCATTAGGAGGTAGTAAAATGAATAAATAAATTTCACATAATGTTTTCAATCCAGAAAAAGAAAAAAATCAACTTTAAAATGTCGGCTGTAAATTCTTTCAATTGAGACCGGTCAAAAGTATTGTCGTCTAGTAATGAGTTGAATATGATTATAAGGTCATACAATAGAGAAAGGACAACGTTTATCAAAATATCTATTGAATTTTCGATATCAAAATCAGCTGTATGTTGATAAATTATGATTATGCTTCGGTAATACAAACATTAGCACAGGAAAGCTCGACTGAAACTCTGACTGTAAGGTTGGTATTAAGTGGTTGAGGAGCTCAGCCTTTGTATAAACAAATTTCATGAACCTCCTGTACATCTGCATATGTATGGGTCTGAGACTTATAAAAAGAGTTATTATGTGGAAATGGCTTACGGAATGTAAGTCTTTGGTGAAAACTGTGTGAAGCCTAGAGTCAAACTCAATTCTTAAAGCAACAATAGTTGAAACTTATTTTGGCTAAAAGCTCCCCTTAGATATTTCCAAATACCCATTTTCGTGTTTTTTGTTTTTTTTTTGTTTGTTTTTTTTTGTTTTGTTTTTTTTTTTTTGGGGGGGGGGGGGCGTCCAAAGGAAAGATATACATTATATGGCAATAGCACAAATAAGAATTAAGTTAATTATAAAAGTGTTCATATCTTCTCCAGAAACAGTAAAACTATTACAGCATTTGAAAAATGCCAAAAGCCCATTTTAAGTGTTACATTCAATTCCGAAGAAACTATTTTTATTGTTAACCAGTTTGGAGAATCCACTAGGATATTACTAGGTTTGAAGAGAAGTAGGTTCGATTTACTATTTTTCCAAATCTGTCTTCTCCAAACAACTGCACATTTTGAAATGAGTTGGAGTGATAAGCTGGACAGGCCATGGCGTGAAAAAGATTTTTATTATTATTTTGAATTTTAACCCATTACCAAACGAAAAAAGATGGACTAGTCCGAATTGCCAGAAGTTACAGACGACAATTCAAATCGCTTTGACATTGAATACTAGGGCCCAGATAGGGTAGAAAACATTGTGATATAAACATTTTTTTCCTTTTCTCACAATGTTTTTTCTTAGCACAATTCTTCATGAGCGTAAAAAGGCGTAATTCTTAGGGAATGATTCAAGCTACGACTGGGTCGCAGAAGGTTTAACAGATACACAGAATCTTCGATTTGTTTCTTATATGTAATAATTCTCAATTAATATCGCTAATCTAATATTTTCCAAGTTTCTTAAATGGTATCTTAACGATTTGTTGACTGTCATCGGAAAAGGATCATTTCGGATAAGTAAACGAGAGTATTGAGCTTGAAAGCTAATTAGACTGCGATCAAATGAATTTGCACCCAACCATGGCTTCCATTTTTTACACAATGATATGTACATGTACAACAATAAACATGAGCCATCAGCTGCTCAGTCAGCTAAATAGGCAAATTACTTATCATATTTCTATCGATGAGAGACAAATGATGCGCGTGACAATGGCATCTCGTCCGAACTTGTGATCGTGCTCAAGACTCTAGAATAGAACACATACTTTATTACCTATAAAGCCACAAATCTAAGCTTAGATAAGGTTATCTATATAAAAAAATCCCATTTTCTACACTAAAATGGGCATATCACTCTACTAAGCCAACGGGGACGTCCATCCTCAGTACTTTCAGTGTTTTGATTATAATCTGATTGTGTGAAAGTTTCAATAGTATTTCAGAGATTCCTTGTTTAACCGTTTTCCCACAAAGAAAAGGCTCTAGATAACATTGTGGAAAATGAAGAAATATGCTTACAAAAAATATTTTCTTCGTTATTCACATTATTCTCCTTCCTATAAGTGAGAAATTTAAAATTACATCAACTTTCAGAAAATGGCTTTAATTCTAACCAAATTAAACTTTTGTCATCAGGTAATGGGTAGTTAATAAGATTACACTTTATAACCATATTTCGTATATTAGGAAATTTACTCATTGCATGGATAAAGTTATATGTATTACCTCCCTTTAACTTTGAAAACATGTGAAAAGAATTAACCTCATCTATATTGTAGAATATACTAAAATTAAACAGTTAAGTGAATCGTATAACCTGTTTATTTGTGAAATTCGCTGAATCATAGTAAAGGTTAATCGCCAGATCGTTTTCTTTTTTGTTTTAAGAGTTGTTTGATTAAAAAGAATATCGGACGAACAAGCAAATGCATTCCGTATAACAACATATTTGAATCGAGGGAATATTTAAATGTTGTTCATCTTAATTTCCTTGGTTCCCCCTAACTATTTTCTGAGAATAATAAAACGACTGTTTGGTCGAAACTAAAGTATACCGGGAGAGCTATTTGTTCTCCAAAAATGAAACAGGCGACTGACGTCGTAAATAACGGAGAATAATGTGATTAAAAAGACAAAAAACGAAAACACACACTTTGACTTGAAATTAATAGAGCATCCCTTTTGGCCCTCAGCCCGTGGCAAAAGCGCAGTTGGCGTGCGTCGGATATTTTACTTCGTGTCGATAGAAACCACAAGTCGTGAGTTAAAACCATATCATTCGGATTTTTAAAGTCTATTTATAATTGTTTATTTCTATAGTTATTTTAGTTATTTAGACCTTACAGATAAACGATGGATTTCAAATCTTCCAAAATGCAGATTACATAGACCAATACTCCAATTTCTAAATTTATAATCCAATTCACATTTGTGTGGATTAATTAGATTTTTCTCATCAAGTACATCATATGTTTAAAAGTTCATGGCCTAAGGTAAAGAGAAGCGAGGTTACACACTTTGTCCAACGCTGTTTAATAATTTGTATACTAGTACCTCCCTATAGAAGGAACCATCTTATGCCAGGAAAATGCGTCAACAGTCTGGTTGATGTCATCATCGGTGCAAAATGGGGGTCGCGGAGTTTCAACTGTTTGTTTGTCTCAGGTCCAAAGCGATGAACTCATATTTCATTAAGAGTTAAAAAAGACAAATGTCTTCGGATCCTCCTGAAATATGGCAAGGTTTTCCTTTAACATGAACCGAACTCGTTTTTGGTCAACACTCAGAGGCTTTGGAAGTATGAACTTTCTGGTAGAAACCTTTCTCATTTGCAAATCATTATGGATAATAGAATGGAATCATTCTGTGAGATACATACCTGTGTAGCAATGTACCGTTATGTAATTAACCGATCTGCCATAATCATTTATTATTATGACAGTTGGTGGTCAGTTAGGACGGGCATTTATATTCATCAAGCCGTTTATTCATTATGCTATAACATGGTGTATCCTCTCCTTATGTTACTACATATATCGTGAATTCCCCTGGCCGGTAAGCCTTTGGTGTCAATGTATTGAATCAACACACAATGTCCAACATTGCCCATTTGTTTAGAATTACTGGTAGTGGGGTAGTTTTGAGAAATAGGTTCTTTCAAATAACAGAAAAAATCTAACTGTCACTAAACTGTGATTACAATACCTCATCTACATAAACCTAAATTGATCATTTTCTGCCTTAGGCAACGGGTTTTTAAATTGACCCTTGTAGGCTTTGTAAGGAAAAACACGATAAGATCACTCCCTCATATTTAAAACTCTGACTGTTAGCTTGCTCAGTAATCTTTAAGGTACGAAACACAGTAAGCCGACATTAAAATGAAATTTTGAAGAAGAAGAAGTAGAAAAAATAAACACACTATAAGTATTTTAAAGAAATGCAGGACCCAATGGTCTCTGTAGAAGATTTCAAAAGTGCGCATAGAAAAAATGTAAATTGCATGGACAAATAAAAGTGGTATCTGGACTTGAATCTTTTCCGCCATCATGTAGAAACCGTTCATACCACTGTTCTACAGAAATATCACATTACAAGCTGGTCAAATGAAAATAAGTTACACTTTGAAAAGTATACCCCCTCCATCCTGGAATTGATAGAGAATTTATGGAAGTTAAAGAAGTACTGGTGTTTTGCAATAACTTCAAACGTCATCTAGGATGAGATATCACTGTTTACAAACAAATACCTTTTAAGATTATATCATTCGCAACTGTGGCGTTCCATGTCGGCCACTGATTATAACGCGACTGATATAATGAATCACCAAGGGAAGATAGACTTATGGCTATGCTCATATGATGCAGATTTATTTTGGTAGCTTATAAATCGAGAATACTTATTAAGCGGTCGATGTTTCCTAGGTTAAGTAAACGTGTCCTAAGTTTTAAATCATACAACTTTTACATCATACCCTGCATAATGTGAACGTAAACACAGATCAGATCACAGATAGCATATAATCACTAACTGGTAAAACAGTCACATAACTCGAACAGCATCTCGTGAACGTGGTTTAAGTACATAGGGAATAGTATGATCTATCTATCTATCTATCTATCTATCTATCTATCTATCTATCTATCTATCTATCTATCTATCTATCTATCTATCTATCTATCTATCTATCTATCTATCTATCTATCTATCTATCTATCTATCTATCTATCTATCTATCTATCTATCTATCTATCTATCTATCTATCTATCTATCTATCTATCTATCTATCTATCTATCTATCTATCTATCTATCTATCTATCTATCTATCTATCTATCTATCTATCTATCTATCTATCTATCTATCTATCTATCTATCTATCTATCTATCTATCTATCTATCTATAGTTCAAAGATTGTACGCTGGTACCCCCTGTGTCGGTTTTAACAGACAATGTTACAGGAACCAGTCATGCTTGTGTACACCGGGATTTAGTTTAGAAAATGGAAACTGCGTCAAAATTAAGTAAATATTATATGATGGGATATTGAATTATTTCTTTTCTTTTTTTATAGTAGTTGATGACGAATTTTGATAAGTTGAATAGGGTCTTTCATAACAAATGTGGAAAACAAAATTATATGGAGCTATAGATATATATTGTACATATTTTTTTAAATTTTCGTATTTCCTAGTGAATTTCCTCTTTAGTCATGTTCGATGAATAAATCAGTGTCCCAGTACTACGACCTTAAATTTGAGTAAAAATCAATTTATAAATTAAGAATTTTGTTTTTCTTTATCTCCTTTTTTTAGTTGTTTACTTTATCAATATTATCTTCTTTTTTATTTGCTCTGCATTCCTTGCGGCCTTAAATGCAAAACCTAGCCGACCACAAAAGAAAGATAAACAAAAAATGTAAGCCAATTCTTTTCGACTTAGATTTGTCCTTATATAGCAACCGATTGTGGCATCTGCTTGCTTTTTCCTTCGTTAGGACAGGAAATCCAAAATCCAGCAATTCATATTTCACCAATTGACCAGTCGAAGCCAAGGGGAAAATGACCAATTAAACCATTCATTTTGACCGACGTTGGCCGACATTTTTGTGAAGCACTTTAGTTAATTCGGCGACTTAAATATCGTAACTACAGCTTGAATACGTGTAGGTCGCCAACAAACTATTTTACATTTTTGTTGGATATTACCTACCACAAATTCTGAAAAATATCGCCGTTGAATATCGAAGAGGGACTTCTTGTCGGAGACAGTGGGCGTTGCCAGCCGAGTCAGTAGGCGGGGCCAGCGATTGGTCAATTGAACATGGACAACAGGGACTTTAAAGAAAATATATTGTGTTTAATACCCTGCTTTTACTAGAATGGGCAGATAATAACCACTGGATACTAGTTGATAAAATGGTCAATTATCACTTAAATGATGACATGACTCTCTTTAAACTTAAGTGTATAAGTCTCATTAATCTGCATCTCTGGTAGGCCCCGTTAAATTAATAAAAAAAGTTAAATTGTAAATGATGACAATAATAGTAAAACGACATTAGCAACAAAATCGCTACTTCTGGTTTGGTTTAAACTTGTTTATTTTACATCCATTGGGAAACAAGTTCTACCAACTCTCGATTCTGCTTAGTAGAGTGTACATCAATACTCACGCAGAATCGAGATATATGGCCGCTCCAGGGAATCGAATTCGGGACCTTCCGATCGAGAATTCGACGCTATACCTCTCGACCACGGACACCACATGTGTCCCATTTTATCTCTTTGAGTTTTGATGTAAACGTGTACTCCAGAAACATTCGTATATATGTTTCCCCTCACTCCGGAATGTCGACCGGCTTATCCCACGAGTGTTAATCCGGGTCCTTCGGCGGTTTGCTCGGGGAGGGGGAAGCGTATTTACCATCGCCGTGGTTGTCCATTTGGCGAGTAGCTGTCATTAGTGACTAACTATAAATTCTGTATCAGCTGGTCATTCACACTGGTAATATACTAATTTTGTTCTAATATTGCATGCACTCTGTTTATAACCCATTCCCAAACAACATAATCATAGGTTGGTTTTAATGGAAACTGATTAAACCACAGAAACATTGGAGTAATATCTAGATTTATATATATATTTCAGCATGCGTCAACCCCGGCAGCAGTTTTATCACCTACCAAGGAAGTGAGCTGAGTTCTACACCAGCCTTCGGAACTATACTTTTAAACGCTCTTGAGGAATGCATTAACACTTGCAGAATTCTGTCCGAGTGTACCAGCTTAGTGTTCAAATCAAATAATATGCAGTGTTCCATCTTAAGGTGTGATCCACTAACACCTGGCGCAACTTTTACAGCGCCCCTGACACTACTTTTACATTAATTAGAAATTGTTTCTAAGGCAAACTAACGTCATAGCGCCACTTTATGTCAAACAGAAAGAAAAAAAAAAAAAAAACAAATATAGATATCAAGCTCAAAAATCTTAGTTTAACGTCTTATCTACAAAACCCATTCCCACACAAGCCCGCTTTTTACTCCATTCAAGAAAAGAAGCGTAGAAAAACCATTGTGGAAAATGAAGACATTTTCAATTACCGCAACTTTATCAACCCAAACAGAGAGAAAATGTATTTTTTTATAAACTCGTCGTCTGCAACATTTTTTCAAATCGGACGGGTCTAAGATGTTTATGTATAATAATGGGTTAATCAAAGGGTATAAAAAATATTCATTTTTTGTATTTAAAACAAGAAAAACTATCACATGGTCTGTGTTCGAATGACAATCAGGCATTAGGTGTTCGGGGCCGAATATGCTCCCTTGTGATGTCTTTCCCTTTCGTTTTGTGTACGGCTTTTATTTCTGAGGCGTATAGTAGATTTGTAAGTAATTCGTCAGTATTTACACTGTTCATATTTGTAACCTTCATTTACTTGGAGGAATTAAAGATTATGTTCAAAAAAGGCACGAGAGTACCAGAATACGATGGTGAAAGAACGAGATAATCTCGTGTTCTCGTCGTCGTGCTCTCGTGTTCTCGTCGTCGTGCTCTCGTGTTCTCGTCGTCGTGCTCTCGTGTTCTTGTCGTCGTGCTCTCGTGTTCTCGTCGTCGTGCTCTCGTGTTCTTGTCGTCGTGCTCTCGTGTTCTTGTCGTCGTGCTCTCGTGTTCTTGTCGTCGTGCTCTCGTGTTCTCGTCGTCGTGCTCTCGTGTTCTCGTCGTCGTGCTCTCGTGTTCTTGTCGTCGTGCTCTCGTGTTCTCGTCGTCGTGCTCTCGTGTTCTTGTCGTCGTGCTCTCGTGTTCTCGTCGTCGTGCTCTCGTGTTCTCGTCGTCGTACTGTCTTATCCTCGTATTCTCATCGTCCTAATCGTGTTCTCGTTATCGTATTTTATTTCGCATTATATTCGTGTTCTCGTAGTCGTATACTCGTATTCTCATCGTCCTACTCTCGTGTTGTCTTCGGCGTACCCTCGCGTTCTCGTTCTCGTATTCTATTTCGCATTAGTTTCGTGTTCTCGTAGTCGTATACTCGTATTCTAATAGTTTCGACAAATCGCAATGTAAAAGCTAGATATAACGACGCATAGTTGAACGCCGCTTGACGTAAAAATAGACCATTTATTTGTAATAGTTTTATGTATTATTACGCAATTATTCGATTGTGTCAATAAGTAAGTGGGACAAAATTAACGCTTATATGCAAACCCTAAAGATTTTGTTTTAAATAACTTTTGTAGATAACCATGTAAAATGGAATGAAACCACTTAGTGCTGTATTTTCTTTTTAAATGAAACAACAATTAAAGACCAGATTATATTGCATTATGATAAGTTCTTCTTTTTTATTATTATTTATTTCATTCTTTCTTCATTTATTTTCAAGGATTTGGTTTAAACTAGACTTGATTATTTAGGGTAAATAACTCAAAACGTGGGTACCCCTTTAATTATCTTTTTATTCATTTATTTATTATACTTCTATCCCCCTTCAATTCAGACTACTTTTGAAGAATTTTCCTCGGACAACATAGGCCACTCTAACGGCTGTTCTCAACAAAAGTAATGAAATGATGGGAAAAGGATCAGCAGTTAAAACGTTAATCGTTTGATAATACGTATGTCAAATAGCATTGCCCTATATGCCCTATATGGTAATATGGAAAATATAAGACAGGTTGAGACTGGGTAAATGTGATAAGGTGAAAGGGTCATAAATAATGGTAGCAAATGAAAGCTAGCGTTAGTCTCTTTGGATAAATATTGGTTGAGATAACATTAGTTATACTATCTCTTGTCTGACTATTCTCGGCTTGAAAAAAAAAAAGATATTGCACGAGTCGCTGATCTCATATTTTGCTTTATTCATTTTGTAGCTACGACGTTTAGGTTCTCAACCAATCATTTTCTTTCTTGATAAATGTAACTGACCTTAAAGTTTGCAAGTCAAACTTACTGTCGGTTTCGGTGGGCATGAATAGCGATCCGTTAATTCATGTAATCGTTTGGGAAAATGAGCTTGTCGTCGTCTGACAATACATTTCATAAAAAGGGGATCATTGGTATTTACCGAATATTCGTATTTCCAACTGGGATTCCAGCATTGTAAGAAATACTAGAAACACATCTTCCCTAGCTGTCCGCCATTATTAAACATCACATACATGGCTGATTATGTGTTACAAAATAGCACAGTCAATATATGCGTTCAATCTTTTCTCTCCATCAGGCCTGTTTCGATTTTAAAGGCTTTCGTACTTGTAAGAAATCATCCTCTACGTGTGCAATTTTCTCCAGAAATGTATACCAAGCACAAAAACGGCTCACGGGATGCACAAAAGATATCAGGTATATGTGAACTAGTTCATTCATAGCAAGACCACTTGCTCAATCAGCATTTTCTTTTATTGAAAATCTGTTTTAGAAAAGGGGGGGGGGTTTAACTACAAATTAGGAAAAAAGGGACCTGATGTTTTTTTTATGTGAGAAATGTTACTTTGAGAAAAGCTGGATTAGACCAGTTATTTAGCTTGATAAAGCTAAATTGGTAAGTAAGCTATTCTGGATTCAGTTTACTGACACATGTGGGTCAACTCCACTCCGGAATTACTTCCGGGTGGTTGTACCCTAAAGTAGTCCATTAAGAAAATTTGATCTCCTCCTTTTGTCATGCTGTTTCAACTTTTAATCAACAGCAAGTTGCTTGATGTTAGGTTCTGCAGAGTGAGAGATCACTGCTGCATGCCATGCATGTGATTCAAAGCTTTAATCAGGGAACTATTTCCTTGTAGAAACTGACATTTGAAGGTGGTACCCTACAAGACTTTCACTTCCGAGCCTAAACAATTTCATGGGTTGATGTGCAGAATGAAGATTTGCGAAAAACTTTATCCCTAATGATACCATTTTCCTGGCCTGTAATTCAAGATCAGAGACTGCTCTTTAAGACGGACTAAGATTTAAGGCCCAACGAAACTTTTGGGAGGAGCTACAGATTGTGAAAGTGGGCCCTTTTTGCTCTTTATTTAATGAGGCAAAAACGGACAGGAGTGTAACCTATATGAAGCAGGTGGGGTTATACAAAACGGTGATATTGGCCGTATTTTTGTGAATTTTCTTTTCAAATTTTGAACATGAATAGAATAGATAGTGTAGAATTGGATTTTAATAAAATTCTTTTATGGTAAGAGAAATTTTAATTTAATTTTTTGAAAAAACATTTAAATTTCAGTTTTCACCCTATTTGCAATACTCTGATCCCCCAGAATGCATCAATTTTGGCCAATGTTGTCATAAAAGCTCGTCTGCACCTCTTGTTACCCCTGGATAGTACTTCAAATGACAACAATTCACCACTAGACGGCCAGCCTTGGGCTAACATTGCGTTTCATCAGTATTTACTCTGTTTCAGCTAGCATCAAGCCTCATCAGTGGTGTTGCTTTCCACCAGACAGAAATTGCTGTCATCTCTCATCCCATCTTGTTTTCTGTTTACTAAATCTCTATCTGTTGTCCTTTCACCTCTAGTTCACAATCTGTGCATAATTATGTATGTCATCATTGCCCATATACCCTGTTTCATTTCTGTTTTTCCTAGCCTCATAATATTGAAATTCCATGACAGCTCTTCTTCTAAGACGCTTCTTTCTGTACCAGTCAGTTTTACTGTATTTCTTGGTCTTCATTTGGCGTACTGAAATCTGTTTAAGATGCTTTTTACCCAAACTCCAAGCCCTGTTCCTGTTATTTTCCATATTTTCTTTTTGACCGCTTTGTCGAAAGCATCGTTTGAATGCAAATTTTGGGCTGAAAGCCTTCTTGTGAAGGTCCGGCTGAAGCTTTCTCTTTTGCTTAGAGTAGCTGTTGCTGCGCTGTTAAATGCTGCACACTTTTGTGCGGATGCCCTGGAACTCACACTGTCAATTGCACCTTCACTAAGTCTCATCTGCAAGATCACCTCTAACAATGCCTTTATCATTCTCAGTCATTCAGAGATATGTTATGTTGGCAGGGCTGAGCAATTTTGAATATGCATCAAAGCAGAAACTCCAATCACATAGAAGAGAATTAGTGGCACAGTTACTACAATTTACAGCATAAGATTCCACGGTTTAGGCTCTTATTAAGCGCAAGTCCTTCAACGTTTTGGATATGTCACCCTGCCCCCTTCTTGCCATTTCTGCAATGACAGTGTTACATTGCATTCTTGTATCATATCACATCTTCCCATGTGCAGTCCGTCTAATGCTTTGTATTGAATGGAAACATTCTTTCACTGAAGTGAACGTTACATACTTTTCGTTCTTGGCAAACAGATAAATGGTTTGGGTCGGCGTGTCTTGTCACGTTCCATTCTTTGAGAGGGAGTTGTAAAAGTCCCGCATTTCAAGCTGCGACTTTGTGTGGCCATACGTGTGGTCATAGGTTATAGCTATTTTCTTTCGAAACATTGTGGTCTGCAGCAAAAATGATATTGGCCCTTTCATCCGTTTCTTGTGAATGTCCTGGGTGCTTCCTTCTTTTCAGTAGCTGAAATGTATTCCCTTTTTTTTGTAAAAGCAGTTTGCTGAAACTCTTCTAAGTCTTTCCCGTTTGACCAGGGTGAATTCAATATTTTCTTGTAATGTGCAGATAATGAATGACTAACTAATTTTGGTCAAGAGAGGCATTTTCAACCTCTTTTATACCTACCCTGCCAATGTCACCCTCTCAGTCACATGATCAGAAAGGCATTGATTGGATTGGCTGCCAGCCTATGACACTCTTGAAATTAAGTTGATAAGCTTATAAACCCTAACCCTATTTGGGTATACCCTGTAAAGAGCCCCTTTTCATTGTTTCATCATCAATGGTCCAGTGTTGGATTCAGCAACTTCTTAACTTAAATCATCACAACAACAACAACAACAAGCAAAAGAGTGAACATTTCAGAAAATCTAATGTCTTTAACCCATTCCTGCACAATGACGCTTTCGGATGCCCCGAAGGAAAACAATTAGGAAAACATACATGTAGTTGAAAATGAAGAAATTGCTTGTAACAAGCAATTTCTTTATTTTCCACAATGTTTTCTTGACCTAGAAGGTTGAAAAAATATAATATTTCATGAGCTTTAGATTTTTTAATTTAAAAATATTGTTGAAAATGAAGAAATTGCTTGTTACAAGCAATTTCTTCACTTTCCACAATGTTTTCTACCCAGAGACTTACTTTTTTGAAAAATTTCATACGCTTTAAATTGTCGTCTGTTAGTCCTTTCAATTTGGACCAGTTTAAAATTTTGCCATCTGGTAATGGGTTAAGAAAAATACACTACAGCTATATTAATTTGAAGGTGCCAAGGCCATTTCTGATATTTTAGTGTATGGGGTACCCTTTTTGAACACTGTCCTGTTAAGCCTGTTTACCTTTTTCTGTGTGTTTTTTTACTTAGACTTATTGTAAACATACCAAATTTGTTACAAACACCAATTTAAAAGATTTTGTGTGTATTTTTGATCATTTTTTAAAGATGGATTTAACTTGGTTTAAAATTTAAATTGCATTTTTTGGGTCAATTTTGTACATTTCAAAGCAATTTTTGACAAAGTCATCTTGTAAAGGGTTAGATTTGAAGAGAGTGTCATTTTTCTATAGGTCACTTTTTATTTCATTAAAATTCATCCGTTATTACAAAAGTTATGACCGTTTCTGTTGGCCATAAGAAGAAGATCAAAACTGTCCCATTTTTGGGATAATTTTAGCAAAAGAAGCCTTGTACTAATTCTTCTGTCATTTCACTCCTAAGCCATATATTTGAAAAGAATAGAAATGGGGATTGTTGCAATTAGCATATGCATAGACTAATTGCAGTTTTGTCAAGATCAAAAGAAAAATATGTCTTATATAGGGTCAACTCCACTCCGGAATTACTTCCGGGTGGTTGTACCCTAAAGTAGTCCATTAAGAAAATTTGATCTCCTCCTTTTGTCATGCTGTTTCAACTTTTAATCAACAGCAAGTTGCTTGATGTTAGGTTCTGCAGAGTGAGAGATCACTGCTGCATGCCATGCATGTGATTCAAAGCTTTAATCAGGGAACTATTTCCTTGTAGAAACTGACATTTGAAGGTGGTACCCTACAAGACTTTCACTTCCGAGCCTAAACAATTTCATGGGTTGATGTGCAGAATGAAGATTTGCGAAAAACTTTATCCCTAATGATACCATTTTCCTGGCCTGTAATTCAAGATCAGAGACTGCTCTTTAAGACGGACTAAGATTTAAGGCCCAACGAAACTTTTGGGAGGAGCTACAGATTGTGAAAGTGGGCCCTTTTTGCTCTTTATTTAATGAGGCAAAAACGGACAGGAGTGTAACCTATATGAAGCAGGTGGGGTTATACAAAAACGGTGATATTGGCCGTATTTTTGTGAATTTTCTTTCAAATTTTGAACATGAATAGAATAGATAGTGTAGAATTGGATTTTAATAAAATTCTTTTATGGTAAGAGAAATTTTAATTTAAATTTTTGAAAAAACATTTAAATTTCAGTTTTCACCCTATTTGCAATACTCTGATCCCCCAGAATGCATCAATTTTGGCCAATGTTGTCATAAAAGCTCGTCTGCACCTCTTGTTACCCCTGGATAGTACTTCAAATGACAACAATTCACCACTAGACGGCCAGCCTTGGGCTAACATTGCGTTTCATCAGTATTTACTCTGTTTCAGCTAGCATCAAGCCTCATCAGTGGTGTTGCTTTCCACCAGACAGAAATTGCTGTCATCTCTCATCCCATCTTGTTTTCTGTTTACTAAATCTCTATCTGTTGTCCTTTCACCTCTAGTTCACAATCTGTGCATAATTATGTATGTCATCATTGCCCATATACCCTGTTTCATTTCTGTTTTTCCTAGCCTCATGGTATTGAAATTCCATGACAGCTCTTCTTCTAAGACGCTTCTTTCTGTAACAGTCAGTTTTACTGTATTTCTTGGTCTTCATTTGGCGTACTGAAATCTGTTTAAGATGCTTTTTACCCAAACTCCAAGCCCTGTTCCTGTTATTTTCCATATTTTCTTTTTGACCGCTTTGTCGAAAGCATCGTTTGAATGCAAATTTTGGGCTAAAAGCCTTCTTGTGAAGGTCCGGCTGAAGCTTACTCTTTTGCTTAGAGTAGCTGGTGCTGCGCTGTTAAATGCTGCACACTTTTGTGCGGATGCCCTGGAACTCACACTGTCAATTGCACCTTCACTGAGTCTCATCCGCAAGATCACCTCTAACAATGCCTTTATCATTCTCAGTCATTCAGAGATATGTTATGTTGGCAGGACTGAGCAATTTTGAATAGGCATCAAAGCAGAAACTCCAATCACATAGAAGAGAATTAGTGGCACAGTTACTACAATTTACAGCATAAGATTCCACGGTTTAGGCTCTTATTAAGCGCAAGTCCTTCAACGTTTTAGATATGTCACCCTGCCCCCTTCTTGCCATTTCTGCAATGACAGTGTTACATTGCATTCTTGTATCATATCACATCTTCCCATGTGCAGTCCGTCTAATGCTTTGTATTGAATGGAAACATTCTTTCACTGAAGTGAACGTTACATACTTTTCGTTCTTGGCAAACAGATAAATGGTTTGGGTCGGCGTGTCTTGTCACGTTCCATTCTTTGAGAGGGAGTTGTAAAAGTCCCGCATTTCAAGCTGCGACTTTGTGTGGCCATACGTGTGGTCATAGGTTATAGCTATTTTCTTTCGAAACATTGTGGTCTGCAGCAAAAATGATATTGGCCCTTTCATCCGTTTCTTGTGAATGTCCTGGGTGCTTCCTTCTTTTCAGTAGCTGAAATGTATTCCCTTTTTTTTGTAAAAGCAGTTTGCTGAAACTCTTCTAAGTCTTTCCCGTTTGACCAGGGTGAATTCAATATTTTCTTGTAATGTGCAGATAATGAATGAGTAACTAATTTTGGTCAAGAGAGGCATTTTCAACCTCTTTTATACCTACCCTGCCAATGTCACCCTCTCAGTCACATGATCAGAAAGGCATTGATTGGATTGGCTGCCAGCCTATGACACTCTTGAAATTAAGTTGATAAGCTTATAAACCCTAACCCTATTTGGTTAACCCTGTAAAGAGCCCCTTTTCATTGTTTCATCATCAATGATCCAGTGTTGGATTCAGCAACTTCTTAACTTAAATCATCACAACAACAACAACAACAAGCAAAAGAGTGAACATTTCAGAAAATCTAATGTCTTTAACCCATTCCTGCACAATGACGCTTTCGGATGCCCCGAAGGAAAACAATTAGGAAAACATACATGTAGTTGAAAATGAAGAAATTGCTTGTAACAAGCAATTTCTTTATTTTCCACAATGTTTTCTTGACCTAGAAGGTTGAAAAAATATAATATTTCATGAGCTTTAGATTTTTTAATTTAAAAACATTGTTGAAAATGAAGAAATTGCTTGTTACAAGCAATTTCTTCACTTTCCACAATGTTTTCTACCCAGAGACTTACTTTTTTGAAAAATTTCATACGCTTTAAATTGTCGTCTGTTAGTCCTTTCAATTTGGACCAGTTTAAAATTTTGCCATCTGGTAATGGGTAAACAAAAATACACTGCAGCTATATTAATTTGAAGGTGCCAAGGCCATTTCTGATATTTTAGTGTATGGGGTACCCTTTTTGAACACTGTCCTGTTAAGCCTGTTTACCTTTTTCTGTGTGTTTTTTTACTTAGACTTATTGTAAATATACCAAATTTGTTACAAACACCAATTTAAAAGATTTTGTGTGTATTTTTGATAATTTTTTTAAAGATGATTTGACTTGGTTTAAAATTTAAATTGCATTTTTTGGGTCAATTTTGTACATTTCAAAAGCAATTTTTGACAAAGTCATCTTGTAAAGGGTTAGATTTGAAGAGAGTGTCATTTTTCTATAGGTCACTTTTTATTTCATTAAAATTCATCCGTTATTACAAAAGTTATGACCGTTTCTGTTGGCCATAAGAAGAAGATCAAAACTGTCCCATTTTTGGGATAATTTTAGCAAAAGGGGCCTTGTACTAATTCTTCTGTCATTTCACTCCTAAGCCATATATTTGAAAAGAATAGAAATGGGGATTGTTGCAATTAGCATATGCATAGACTAATTGCAGTTTTGTCAAGATCAAAAGAAAAATATGTCTTATATAGGGTCAACTCCACTCCGGAATTACTTCCGGGTGGTTGTACCCTAAAGTAGTCCATTAAGAAAATTTGATCTCCTCCTTTTGTCATGCTGTTTCAACTTTTAATCAACAGCAAGTTGCTTGATGTTAGGTTCTGCAGAGTGAGAGATCACTGCTGCATGCCATGCATGTGATTCAAAGCTTTAATCAGGGAACTATTTCCTTGTAGAAACTGACATTTGAAGGTGGTACCCTACAAGACTTTCACTTCCGAGCCTAAACAATTTCATGGGTTGATGTGCAGAATGAAGATTTGCGAAAAACTTTATCCCTAATGATACCATTTTCCTGGCCTGTAATTCAAGATCAGAGACTGCTCTTTAAGACGGACTAAGATTTAAGGCCCAACGAAACTTTTGGGAGGAGCTACAGATTGTGAAAGTGGGCCCTTTTTGCTCCTTATTTAATGAGGCAAAAACGGACAGGAGTGTAACCTATATGTAGCAGGTGGGGTTATACAAAACGGTGATATTGGCCGTATTTTTGTGAATTTTCTTTTCAAATTTTGAACATGAATAGAATAGATAGTGTAGAATTGGATTTTAATAAAATTCTTTTATGGTAAGAGAAATTTTAATTTAAATTTTTGAAAAACATTTAAATTTCAGTTTTCACCCTATTTGCAATACTCTGATCCCCCAGAATGCATCAATTTTGGCCAATGTTGTCATAAAAGCTCGTCTGCACCTCTTGTTACCCCTGGATAGTACTTCAAATGACAACAATTCACCACTAGACGGCCAGCCTTGGGCTAACATTGCGTTTCATCAGTATTTACTCTGTTTCAGCTAGCATCAAGCCTCATCAGTGGTGTTGCTTTCCACCAGACAGAAATTGCTGTCATCTCTCATCCCATCTTGTTTTCTGTTTACTAAATCTCTATCTGTTGTCCTTTCACCTCTAGTTCACAATCTGTGCATAATTATGTATGTCATCATTGCCCATATACCCTGTTTCATTTCTGTTTTTCCTAGCCTCATGGTATTGAAATTCCATGACAGCTCTTCTTCTAAGACGCTTCTTTCTGTACCAGTCAGTTTTTCTGTATTTCTTGGTCTTCATTTGGCGTACTGAAATCTGTTTAAGATGCTTTTTACCCAAACTCCAAGCCCTGTTCCTGTTATTTTCCATATTTTCTTTTTGACCGCTTTGTCGAAAGCATCGTTTGAATGCAAATTTGGGCTGAAAGCCTTCTTGTGAAGGTCCGGCTGAAGCTTACTCTTTTGCTTAGAGTAGCTGGTGCTGCGCTGTTAAATGCTGCACACTTTTGTGCGGATACCCTGGAACTCACACTGTCAATTGCACCTTCACTGAGTCTCATCTGCAAGATCACCTCTAACAATGCCTATATCATTCTCAGTCATTCAGAGATATGTTATGTTGGCAGGGCTGAGCAATTTTGAATAGGCATCAAAGCAGAAACTCCAATCACATAGAAGAGAATTAGTGGCACAGTTACTACAATTTACAGCATAAGATTCCACGGTTTAGGCTCTTATTAAGCGCAAGTCCTTCAACGTTTTAGATATGTCACCCTGCCCCCTTCTTGCCATTTCTGCAATGACAGTGTTACATTGCATTCTTGTATCATATCTCATCTTCCCATGTGCAGTCCGTCTAATGCTTTGTATTGAATGGAAACATTCTTTCACTGAAGTGAACGTTACATATTTTTCGTTCTTGGCAAACAGATAAATGGTTTGGGTCGGCGTGTCTTGTCACGTTCCATTCTTTGAGAGGGAGTTGTAAAAGTCCCGCATTTCAAGCTGCGACTTTGTGTGGCCATACGTGTGGTCATAGGTTATAGCTATTTTCTTTCGAAACATTGTGGTCTGCAGCAAAAATGATATTGGCCCTTTCATCCGTTTCTTGTGAATGTCCTAGGTGCTTCCTTCTTTTCAGTAGCTGAAATGTATTCCCTTTTTTTTGTAAAAGCAGTTTGCTGAAACTCTTTTAAGTCTTTTCCGTTTGACCAGGGTGAATTCAATATTTTCTTGTAATGTGCAGATAATGAATGAGTAACTAATTTTGGTCAAGAGAGGCATTTTCAACCTCTTTTATACCTACCCTGCCAATGTCACCCTCTCAGTCACATGATCAGAAAGGCATTGATTGGATTGGCTGCCAGCCTATGACACTCTTGAAAATAAGTTGATAAGCTTATAAACCCTAACCCTATTTGGGTATACCCTGTAAAGAGCCCCTTTTCATTGTTTCATCATCAATGGTCCAGTGTTGGATTCAGCAACTTCTTAACTTAAATCATCACAACAACAACAACAACAAGCAAAAGAGTGAACATTTCAGAAAATCTAATGTCTTTAACCCATTCCTGCACAATGACGCTTTCGGATGCCCCGAAGGAAAACAATTAGGAAAACATACATGTAGTTGAAAATGAAGAAATTGCTTGTAACAAGCAATTTCTTTATTTTCCACAATGTTTTCTTGACCTAGAAGGTTGAAAAAATATAATATTTCATGAGCTTTAGATTTTTTAATTTAAAAACATTGTTGAAAATGAAGAAATTGCTTGTTACAAGCAATTTCTTCACTTTCCACAATGTTTTCTACCCAGAGACTTACTTTTTTGAAAAATTTCATACGCTTTAAATTGTCGTCTGTTAGTCCTTTCAATTTGGACCAGTTTAAAATTTTGCCATCTGGTAATGGGTTAAGAAAAATACACTGCAGCTATATTAATTTGAAGGTGCCAAGGCCATTTCTGATATTTTAGTGTATGGGGTACCCTTTTTGAACACTGTCCTGTTAAGCCTGTTTACCTTTTTCTGTGTGTTTTTTTACTTAGACTTATTGTAAACATACCAAATTTGTTACAAACACCAATTTAAAAGATTTTGTGTGTATTTTTGATAATTTTTTTAAAGATGATTTAACTTGGTTTAAAATTTAAATTGCATTTTTTGGGTCATTTTGTACATTTCAAAGCAATTTTTGACAAAGTCATCTTGTAAAGGGTTAGATTTGAAGAGAGTGTCATTTTTCTATAGGTCACTTTTTATTTCATTAAAATTCATCCGTTATTACAAAAGTTATGACCGTTTCTGTTGGCCATAAGAAGAAGGTCAAAACTGTCCCATTTTTGGGATAATTTTAGCCTAAGGGGCCTTGTACTAATTCTTCTGTCATTTCACTCCTAAGCCATATATTTGAAAAGAATAGAAATGGGGATTGTTGCAATTAGCATATGCATAGACTAATTGCAGTTTTGTCAAGACCAAAAGAAAAATATGTCTTATATAGGGTCAACTCCACTCCGGAATTACTTCCGGGTGGTTGTACCCTAAAGTAGTCCATTAAGAAAATTTGATCTCCTCCTTTTGTCATGCTGTTTCAACTTTTAATCAACAGCAAGTTGCTTGATGTTAGGTTCTGCAGAGTGAGAGATCACTGCTGCATGCCATGCATGTGATTCAAAGCTTTAATCAGGGAACTATTTCCTTGTAGAAACTGACATTTGAAGGTGGTACCCTACAAGACTTTCACTTCCGAGCCTCAACAATTTCATGGGTTGATGTGCAGAATGAAGATTTGCGAAAAACTTTATCCCTAATGATACCATTTTCCTGGCCTGTAATTCAAGATCAGAGACTGCTCTTTAAGACGGACTAAGATTTAAGGCCCAACGAAACTTTTGGGAGGAGCTACAGATTGTGAAAGTGGGCCCTTTTTGCTCTTTATTTAATGAGGCAAAAACGGACAGGAGTGTAACCTATATGAAGCAGGTGGGGTTATACAAAAACGGTGATATTGGCCGTATTTTTGTGAATTTTCTTTTCAAATTTTGAACATGAATAGAATAGATAGTGTAGAATTGGATTTTAATAAAATTCTTTTATGGTAAGAGAAATTTTAATTTAAATTTTTGAAAAAACATTTAAATTTCAGTTTTCACCCTATTTGCAATACTCTGATCCCCCAGAATGCATCAATTTTGGCCAATGTTGTCATAAAAGCTCGTCTGCACCTCTTGTTACCCCTGCATAGTACTTCAAATGACAACAATTCACCACTAGACGGCCAGCCTTGGGCTAACATTGCGTTTCATCAGTATTTACTCTGTTTCAGCTAGCATCAAGCCTCATCAGTGGTGTTGCTTTCCACCAGACAGAAATTGCTGTCATCTCTCATCCCATCTTGTTTTCTGTTTACTAAATCTCTATCTGTTGTCCTTTCACCTCTAGTTCACAATCTGTGCATAATTATGTATGTCATCATTGCCCATATACCCTGTTTCATTTCTGTTTTTCCTAGCCTCATGGTATTGAAATTCCATGACAGCTCTTCTTCTAAGACGCTTCTTTCTGTACCAGTCAGTTTTTCTGTATTTCTTGGTCTTCATTTGGCGTACTGAAATCTGTTTAAGATGCTTTTTACCCAAACTCCAAGCCCTGTTCCTGTTATTTTCCATATTTTCTTTTTGACCGCTTTGTCGAAAGCATCGTTTGAATGCAAATTTTGGGCTGAAAGCCTTCTTGTGAAGGTCCGGCTGAAGCTTACTCTTTTGCTTAGAGTAGCTGGTGCTGCGCTGTTAAATGCTGCACACTTTTGTGCGGATGCCCTGGAACTTACACTGTCAATTGCACCTTCACTGAGTCTTATCTGCAAGATCACCTCTAACAATGCCTTTATCATTCTCAGTCATTCAGAGATATGTTATGTTGGCAGGGCTGAGCAATTTTGAATAGGCATCAAAGCAGAAACTCCAATCACATAGAAGAGAATTAGTGGCACAGTTACTACAATTTACAGCATAATATTCCACGGTTTAGGCTCTTATTAAGCGCAAGTCCTTCAACGTTTTGGATATGTCACCCTGCCCCCTTCTTGCCATTTCTGCAATGACAGTGTTACATTGCATTCTTGTATCATATCACATCTTCCCATGTGCAGTCCGTCTAATGCTTTGTATTGAATGGAAACATTTTTTCACTGAAGTGAACGTTACATACTTTTCGTTCTTGGCAAACAGATAAATGGTTTGGGTCGGCGTGTCTTGTCACGTTCCATTCTTTGAGAGGGAGTTGTAAAAGTCCCGCATTTCAAGCTGCGACTTTGTGTGGCCATACGTGTGGTCATAGGTTATAGCTATTTTCTTTCGAAACATTGTGGTCTGCAGCAAAAATGATATTGGCCCTTTCATCCGTTTCTTGTGAATGTCCTAGGTGCTTCCTTCTTTTCAGTAGCTGAAATGTATTCCCTTTTTTTGTAAAAGCAGTTTGCTGAAACTCTTCTAAGTCTTTCCCGTTTGACCAGGGTGAATTTAATATTTTCTTGTAATGTGCAGATAATGAATGAGTAACTAATTTTGGTCAAGAGAGGCATTTTCAACCTCTTTTATACCTACCCTGCCAATGTCACCCTCTCAGTCACATGATCAGAAAGGAATTGATTGGATTGGCTGCCAGCCTATGACACTCTTGAAATTAAGTTGATAAGCTTCTAAACCCTTACCCTATTTGGGTATACCCGTAAAGAGCCCCTTTTCATTGTTTCATCATCAATGGTCCAGTGTTGGATTCAGCAACTTCTTAACTTAAATCATCACAACAACAACAACAACAAGCAAAATAGTGAACATTTCAGAAAATCTAATGTCTTTAACCCATTCCTGCACAATGACGCTTTCGGATGCCCCGAAGGAAAACAATTAGGAAAACATACATGTAGTTGAAAATGAAGAAATTGCTTGTAACAAGCAATTTCTTTATTTTCCACAATGTTTTCTTGACCTAGAAGGTTGAAAAAATATAATATTTCATGAGCTTTAGATTTTTTAATTTAAAAACATTGTTGAAAATGAAGAAATTGCTTGTTACAAGCAATTTCTTCACTTTCCACAATGTTTTCTACCCAGAGACTTACTTTTTTGAAAAATTTCATACGCTTTAAATTGTCGTCTGTTAGTCCTTTCAATTTGGACCAGTTTAAAATTTTGCCATCTGGTAATGGGTTAACAAAAATACACTGCAGCTATATTAATTTGAAGGTGCCAAGGCCATTTCTGATATTTTAGTGTATGGGGTACCCTTTTTGAACACTGTCCTGTTAAGCCTGTTTACCTTTTTCTGTGTGTTTTTTTACTTAGACTTATTGTAAATATACCAAATTTGTTACAAACACCAATTTAAAAGATTTTGTGTGTATTTTTGATAATTTTTTTAAAGATGATTTAACTTGGTTTAAAATTTGAATTGCATTTTTTGGGTCAATTTTGTACATTTCAAAGCAATTTTTGACAAAGTCATCTTGTAAAGGGTTAGATTTGAAGAGAGTGTCATTTTTCTATAGGTCACTTTTTATTTCATTAAAATTCATCCGTTATTACAAAAGTTATGACCGTTTCTGTTGGCCATAAGAAGAAGATCAAAACTGTCCCATTTTTGGGATAATTTTAGCAAAAGGGGCCTTGTACTAATTCTTCTGTCATTTCACTCCTAAGCCATATATTTGAAAAGAATAGAAATGGGGATTGTTGCAATTAGCATATGCATAGACTAATTGCAGTTTTGTCAAGATCAAAAGAAAAATATGTCTTATATAGGGTCAACTCCACTCCGGAATTACTTCCGGGTGGTTGTACCCTAAAGTAGTCCATTAAGAAAATTTGATCTCCTCCTTTTGTCATGCTGTTTCAACTTTTAATCAACAGCAAGTTGCTTGATGTTAGGTTCTGCAGAGTGAGAGATCACTGCTGCATGCCATGCATGTGATTCAAAGCTTTAATCAGGGAACTATTTCCTTGTAGAAACTGACATTTGAAGGTGGTACCCTACAAGACTTTCACTTCCGAGCCTAAACAATTTCATGGGTTGAAGTGCAGAATGAAGATTTGCGAAAAACTTTATCCCTAATGATACCATTTTCCTGGCCTGTAATTCAAGATCAGAGACTGCTCTTTAAGACGGACTAAGATTTAAGGCCCAACGAAACTTTTGGGAGGAGCTACAGATTGTGAAAGTGGGCCCTTTTTGCTCTTTATTTAATGAGGCAAAAACGGACAGGAGTGTAACCTATATGAAGCAGGTGGGGTTATACAAAACGGTGATATTGGCCGTATTTTTGTGAATTTTCTTTTCAAATTTTGAACATGAATAGAATAGATAGTGTAGAATTGGATTTTAATAAAATTCTTTTATGGTAAGAGAAATTTTAATTTAAATTTTTGAAAAACATTTAAATTTCAGTTTTCACCCTATTTGCAATACTCTGATCCCCCAGAATGCATCAATTTTGGCCAATGTTGTCATAAAAGCTTGTCTGCATCTCTTGTTACCCCTGGATAGTACTTCAAATGACAACAATTCACCACTAGACGGCCAGCCTTGGGCTAACATTGCGTTTCATCAGTATTTACTCTGTTTCAGCTAGCATCAAGCCTCATCAGTGGTGTTGCTTTCCACCAGACAGAAATTGCTGTCATCTCTCATCCCATCTTGTTTTCTGTTTACTAAATCTCTATCTGTTGTCCTTTCACCTCTAGTTCACAATCTGTGCATAATTATGTATGTCATCATTGCCCATATACCCTGTTTCATTTCTGTTTTTCCTAGCCTCATGGTATTGAAATTCCATGACAGCTCTTCTTCTAAGACGCTTCTTTCTGTACCAGTCAGTTTTTCTGTATTTCTTGGTCTTCATTTGGCGTACTGAAATCTGTTTAAGATGCTTTTTACCCAAACTCCAAGCCCTGTTCCTGTTATTTTCCATATTTTCTTTTTGACCGCTTTGTCGAAAGCATCGTTTGAATGCAAATTTTGGGCTGAAAGCCTTCTTGTGAAGGTCCGGCTGAAGCTTACTCTTTTGCTTAGAGTAGCTGGTGCTGCGCTGTTAAATGCTGCACACTTTTGTGCGGATACCCTGGAACTCACACTGTCAATTGCACCTTCACTGAGTCTCATCTGCAAGATCACCTCTAACAATGCCTATATCATTCTCAGTCATTCAGAGATATGTTATGTTGGCAGGGCTGAGCAATTTTGAATAGGCATCAAAGCAGAAACTCCAATCACATAGAAGAGAATTAGTGGCACAGTTACTACAATTTACAGCATAAGATTCCACGGTTTAGGCTCTTATTAAGCGCAAGTCCTTCAACGTTTTAGATATGTCACCCTGCCCCCTTCTTGCCATTTCTGCAATGACAGTGTTACATTGCATTCTTGTATCATATCACATCTTCCCATGTGCAGTCCGTCTATTGCTTTGTATTGAATGGAAACGTTCTTTCACTGAAGTGAACGTTACATATTTTTCGTTCTTGGCAAACAGATAAATGGTTTGGGTCGGCGTGTCTTGTCACGTTCCATTCTTTGAGAGGGAGTTGTAAAAGTCCCGCATTTCAAGCTGCGACTTTGTGTGGCCATACGTGTGGTCATAGGTTATAGCTATTTTCTTTCGAAACATTGTGGTCTGCAGCAAAAATGATATTGGCCCTTTCATCCGTTTCTTGTGAATGTCCTAGGTGCTTCCTTCTTTTCAGTAGCTGAAATGTATTCCCTTTTTTTGTAAAAGCAGTTTGCTGAAACTCTTCTAAGTCTTTCCCGTTTGACCAGGGTGAATTTAATATTTTCTTGTAATGTGCAGATAATGAATGAGTAACTAATTTTGGTCAAGAGAGGCATTTTCATCCTCTTTTATACCTACCCTGCCAATGTCACCCTCTCAGTCACATGATCAGAAAGGCATTGATTGGATTGGCTGCCAGCCTATGACACTCTTGAAATTAAGTTGATAAGCTTCTAAACCCTAACCCTATTTGGGTATACCCTGTAAAGAGCCCCTTTTCATTGTTTCATCATCAATGGTCCAGTGTTGGATTCAGCAACTTCTTAACTTAAATCATCACAACAACAACAACAACAAGCAAAAGAGTGAACATTTCAGAAAATCTAATGTCTTTAACCCATTCCTGCACAATGACGCTTTCGGATGCCCCGAAGGAAAACAATTAGGAAAACATACATGTAGTTGAAAATGAAGAAATTGCTTGTAACAAGCAATTTCTTTATTTTCCACAATGTTTTCTTGACCTAGAAGGTTGAAAAAATATAATATTTCATGAGCTTTAGATTTTTTAATTTAAAAACATTGTTGAAAATGAAGAAATTGCTTGTTACAAGCAATTTCTTCACTTTCCACAATGTTTTCTACCCAGAGACTTACTTTTTTGAAAAATTTCATACGCTTTAAATTGTCGTCTGTTAGTCCTTTCAATTTGGACCAGTTTAAAATTTTGCCATCTGGTAATGGGTTAACAAAAATACACTGCAGCTATATTAATTTGAAGGTGCCAAGGCCATTTCTGATATTTTAGTGTATGGGGTACCCTTTTTGAACACTGTCCTGTTAAGCCTGTTTACCTTTTTCTGTGTGTTTTTTTACTTAGACTTATTGTAAACATACCAAATTTGTTACAAACACCAATTTAAAAGATTTTGTGTGTATTTTTGATAATTTTTTTAAAGATGATTTGACTTGGTTTAAAATTTAAATTGCATTTTTTGGGTCAATTTTGTACATTTCAAAGCAATTTTTGACAAAGTCATCTTGTAAAGGGTTAGATTTGAAGAGAGTGTCATTTTTCTATAGGTCACTTTTTATTTCATTAAAATTCATCCGTTATTACAAAAGTTATGACCGTTTCTGTTGGCCATAAGAAGAAGATCAAAACTGTCCCATTTTTGGGATAATTTTAGCAAAAGGGGCCTTGTACTAATTCTTCTGTCATTTCACTCCTAAGCCATATATTTGAAAAGAATAGAAATGGGGATTGTTGCAATTAGCATATGCATAGACTAATTGCAGTTTTGTCAAGATCAAAAGAAAAATATGTCTTATATAGGGTCAACTCCACTCCGGAATTACTTCCGGGTGGTTGTACCCTAAAGTAGTCCATTAAGAAAATTTGATCTCCTCCTTTTGTCATGCTGTTTCAACTTTTAATCAACAGCAAGTTGCTTGATGTTAGGTTCTGCAGAGTGAGAGATCACTGCTGCATGCCATGCATGTGATTCAAAGCTTTAATCAGGGAACTATTTCCTTGTAGGAACTGACATTTGAAGGTGGTACCCTACAAGACTTTCACTTCCGAGCCTAAACAATTTCATGGGTTGATGTGCAGAATGAAGATTTGCGAAAAACTTTATCCCTAATGATACCATTTTCCTGGCCTGAAATTCAAGATCAAAGACTGCTCTTTAAGACGGACTAAGATTTAAGGCCCAACGAAACTTTTTGGAGGAGCTACAGATTGTGAAAAAGGGCCCTTTTTGCTCTTTATTTAATGAGGCAAAAACGGACAGGAGTGTAACCATGTCAGGTGATAGATGCTAGATTACTGACCTGCCTGAATAATAAGGCGATATATAAAACAACCCCTGACACATGCTAATATCCATGTCAGCCCGATTAGCACAGCTGTTAGAGCAGTTGACCTCAAACCTCAAGATCACTGGTTCGAGCCATGGGCTGACCATATCAACTAACACAACTTATTGTCTTTCGGATGAGATGTTAAACCGAGGCCCCGTGTGCCGGTGCTATCCATCGACCACGTTAAAGAACCAGGCGGAGTTCTCTGCAGTTTCGTCCTGTATCTTTGCACTATCCAACGTAACAATTAACAGTCTTCTGGGGGCGTCGCTCATATGGACATGTGCTACGGTGGCGACGATACACAAACGCCAATATCCATGTCTGTATTCAGGTAGAATCACATATTTTTGAAACTGCTCCTTCACTATATGCAGCCCATAGGCCATTTCCACTGACTCCTACAGGAAGTCCCGCTTCGATCTTATATAACGTTATTTTGCGAAAATTATGTCAAGTATCATGCAAAAAAAGGTAGAATAGTTAGTTGGCGAGCTAGACGTCGTAACAACAGCTTGAATAAGCTGTAGCTACGACGCTTTAGGCGCCAAACCAACAAAAATATTTCACATAATTGTCGACTAGGTCAGAGTTTAAAGTTCACTTCCTGTCAAAATGCACGATTTGATTGGTCGATCGATTTATTTATTTATTATTATTATTATTATAGACAGTGCGATCCGTACATATTCAGTAAAAGCCGAGATCTGACGATGGTTATATTTCGTCAATCTCTCGGAGTTTACAATACATAACTGCTGACATTGAACTTCTCATATCTCATATTCACAAGAACTACGTTAAAGCGAGAGGGATTGGTCTCTGTGCGATACTAATAAAGATTTCACGGAGAAACTTTAACCCATTCTCACACACGAATGTTGTTAACACTCAAAGAAAAAAAAAAAAAAAAGATTTGGAAACAATGTGGACAATGAAGAAATACTTGTTACAATAGCACTATAATGCTTTTTTGACAACCATAGAAAAAAGGCTAGGAAAGCATAATGGGAAATAAAGAAATTGCTTGTTACAATAACACTATAATGCTTTTTGGACAACCATAGAAAAAAGGTTAGGAAAGCATAATGGGAAATAAAGAAATTGCTTTTTACAATAACACTATAATGCTTTTTTGACAAGCAAATGTTAGGAAAGCACGGTGAAACATTCTGTCGCTCTTAAACTATTAATTTTAGCAAGCAAATCGTCAGCTTTGTTAGCTTGAATTAACAGACAAAATCTTGAGATGATCTCAAAGTTCAACGAGTGCAAACTGCCTCTGGGCGCTTTACCACTCAATCCGTTAAATGCCTACGCCATAAAAAGTAGTTCTTATGTATTTCAGGAATATTGCAAACACTGCATGCAAGTCTCGTAGGTATTTAAGATCACTTGAGCACATCGACTCCAAAGAATTTGCTGATGATAATTTTAAATTGTTGAAAATTTTAAAATATTTATGGAAAACAATGTGGAAAATGAAGAAATTGCTTGTAACAAGCATTTTTTTCATTTTCCATATTGTTTTCCACAACTATTTTCTCGAGAGGTGTAAAAAGAAGGATTTTGTGGGAATGGGTTAACTAGTTGGCTACTTTAACGTTTGGTAACGTTTGACAAAGAAGATTATTGAACAAGCTAGCTTACAGTACTTTTCAGTGCTTTGATTTGTAACATGGCAGGGTCGTCGTAACGTCGATTTTGGAGTTTGTTTGTGTTCTAAAATATCCGAGTTAAAAAAATCAACTCGTACTGGATGATTATAGATAATTTGAGATAATTATAAAAGAGCATCGCTTACCGGAGCCTGACGCTTGTCTGTTGGGTGCTGAAAAATGGGGACAATGAATTAATATTACCCCCCCCCCCTTTTAAACTGTATTTTACACTTTGGTTAATGAATATAATTTACAAGTTTCAAATGCTTGTCTTTAGTTATATCGCAAAATATAAAAGCTTTTGCCTGGCGACCTCGGACGCGCAAACAACGACAATACTTCGGTCTTCACCGAAAAGCAGCCGAGCAAATGGAGATAGGTCTCAAACCGCCGAGACATAAATACTGTTCAAAATACCTTTGTGTATATTTGTCTCCAATATTTACAAATTGCCATACCATACAGTTTTCGTTTATCCGCTTAAGGTCTTACAAATGAACAATCGGGGATATTTTCTCTTTCAAATCGAGTGTTTACTTTGTGTGAAGACAGCCTTATTATTGGTTTCTCTCATTGTAAAATATACGTGCTGAATACTGGCTGATTTTACCTATCTTATAGAAATGGAATACTTCTCATCAAGGATAAAAACTATCTTTGAGAATTGCATGAAGGTCAGTACTTTTTCCCGTACCATCCCTATTTTTACGCCCCTCTGAGAATATACTTGAGAAAACATTGTTGAAAAAGAAGAAATTTATTGTATTAAGCAATTTCTTCTTTTTCCACAATCTTTTCTATTACATAAGATGGCTACTTTTTGAATTGTACTTACTTTATAATGTTGTTTTTACTCCTTTGAATTTGGACAAGTCTAAAATTTTGAATATCAGTAAAGGGTTAATCCAATAGCAGAGGACAGATAACAGACACATCTAAATTAAAGATTTTTAATTGTATTGAGGGGAAAACCTAAATGCGATAGAAAAACTTGTGAGAAAGAAAAAAATACTTCTTCCCCTTTTTCACCATCATCATAAAAGCATTTTTTGAGCGTCAAATGGTGGGGTTATGTGGTAAAGGATTATGCCATTTGCTGACGGCAAAGTTTAGATTTGTCTCAAACGGATAATTGCAAACAAAAATTCAGAGTGACTTTAATTTCTGTAATTACCAAACGACAAAAAGTTAGACTGATCCAAATTGAACGGGCAAACGATGTTTATATGTGAACTTTGACTTGAAAAATGTGCCATAAACACAATAGTAAATAGGTAGAGTAAAGGAGGAAAAGTTTTTTCCTCACAATGTTTTCCGTCATTACGTTTAAATTCATATGGTAATGAATGAAGTCTCAAACAGAGTGGAATTGTGATGAGAAAATAATAAACCAATTGATTGATTAGTTGGTTGATTGGCTGATGATTTGATTGATTGATTAGTTGGTTGATTTGCTGATGATGTGATTGATTGATTAGTTGGTTGATTGGCTGATGATGTGATTGATTGATTAGTTGGTTGATTGATCCATCGATTAATGAAATCATTCATTTATTCATTCATTGATGATTTATTGATTTATTTATCTATTTATTTATTATTGATTGATTGACTGACAGATTGATTGATTGATTGAATGGTTGATTGATTGATTGATTGATTCATGGATGGATTCATGGATGGATTCATGGATGGATTGATGGATCGAAGGATGGATGGATGGGAGGATGGGTTTATGGGTTTATGGGTTTATGGATGGATGAATGGAGATTGCCTTAAAAAAAGGGGGAAACTCTCGATGATTCGACGAGGGTTTCAAATTGCTCTCGAAAGTAAAATCATAAATCTTCTTAAGATTTCCGGAATTCCATGCTCCAATCTACACGTCGAGGGCTTTAGTCTCACACCGATATTAAGGATTGCGTGTAAAACGTCGATTAGATTAGCTTAGTTCATAGATCATGCTCGCCCTGAAAGTGAGTGGGCTTGGAAACAATCCCCGGACTAGCTGCATCTTGTTTACTTTGAGATAGATATATTCACTGGATGACAAAAATTTCGTAAATAAAGCTTGAATATACCTGTATTCAACGATAAACTAACCGCCTACGTTATGTCGCCTTGGTATCATTTTCTCGATACTCAAAACCTATACATTTCAATTTACACTCCGTCTTGGGCAATTAAACCGAATAGTGCTTTATCAATTATTGATACTTTATTTGTTTGATTGATTATTACATTCATTCTTCGGTTTTCGAGGAAATATTTTTCCAGAATCTGCAAAGTTCCTTGATGAGAATTTTTTAACCACAAAATTAGTAAACAATTGATCTTATATATTATCCGTGATCAAGGAAAATTTGCGTAAATGCCATTTTTTTTTTTTAGATTTAAAAAAAAAAACTATCTTCCTGATTCACAGAAATGAATAAAAAAGTCAATACCTTGAAATCTGGCAAAGTTACAAATGTTTGTGTACATTACCAGACGACAAAACTGAATACGGTCGAAATTCACCGATCACTGCTGGCCTCACCTATAGATTCTCAACTCCGACAGAAAGTTCCGCTTCAATATCAAATGCCGTTATTTCGCAAGATTTATGGCTAGTTACATGTAACAAAAAAAGGAAAAATCTTGGTTGGGGACCTAAACGTCATAACTACAGCTTGAATAAGCTGTAGTTACGACGTTTAAGTCATCAAAACAACTGAAATGCTTTACAAAAAAATCGAAGTTAAAATTTCACTTCCAGTCAAAATTGATGATGATTTGGCTGGTCTGATTTTTTTTCTTTGGTTGACAGACGCGATTGGTGATTATAACTCTAAATATAAGTGACAAATAATTGTACATTTCCTTAAATGTGTTTTCTTTTGTTATTTTTCTTCATCCTAAATACACGGAAGGATGCAGTTATTTGTGAGTCGCGACATTTAATGGAGCTCAGTGGGCGTGACCAACAATCCGTCAGTTAGTTGATTGGTGATAATTATTCTTTATTCTATGGGTTTAAACGCCATCTTTATCGGCAAACATAACATAACATAACATATCTTTTAAAACATGGAAGTCATATCCAAACAGCTGGTGAACCTAACTATTATTTCATGTCTATTGTCACAACATATCATCCAAACAGCAATTTATAATCCCAATTAGACGTACTGTTTTTTCTATCTAATACTATATAGCGCCCATTGGTGAGAGATAACTGACGCACATCGCAATGATTTTGTCAACTGTTGGAAATAATGCTGATCGAGCTGAATTTTGAACTCACGACCCAATGATTGTACAGCTTGGTACCGACTGGCTGAGCCCGGCGGTTATGGATTGACGGCTCCGGTATGTCTTGCTCATTCCAGCGTGACTAGTGGCGCGGCAAGGAATCGAACCGTGGCCTTTTAGCTACGTGTCCTCCGCCCTTACTGATGCATAAAAGCGTTAAATTGAGTTTGCATACAGTGACAATAATAATGAGGCATAGAAATATTGTTATGAAGTTTTGAATAAGGGTGTAAGAAATATTTTCTCCACTCGGAACAAGTTTTAAATAGTTCACAGGTTATCTCATTTCGTGGAGAGGCACAAAGTTCAGGTCATTAAATACTATTTAGATCGATAGCATTTGTAGATTCCTCGCTAAAGATCGATATTGTTGATCTCATATCGATTAATTTACTATTTCATCGGCGTCATGACAAAGTCTTTCAAAGTATGAAAAATAAGAAATATTACGATAACGCCGGGATATTAATAAAATAATCTTGCTCTAGATTTATTTTCTATCGCTTCCGTGGCCGATTGGCTGCTCCGCTTTGAGAGGTTGAAGGTTCGAATCCAAGCGGAGTCCGGCTAGCTGGGCTAGAAATGACGCGTTCGTTTGGTGAGACCCTCCAATAGTTAAACGAATGGTTATCGTAGGTCAATACCTGACAGACGCCCGACAACAAAAAGAAGGGATTAGGCAGGTAATGCGACTGTCTCATAGGCCAAAATCTAAAGTGCCCTTTGAATAGGGATAAAACATTAATCCACAAAGGCTTTACATTTATCTGTATAATGTTTGGTACCACATTCATTGATCGCCCCCTCGGTACGATCTGTCTAACATGCACGAATACCTCATCTACGTCTAATTCAATACCGATGGATCAGTTGGTAAAACACTGGTCTTATAGTCCCCAGTTCAATTCCTCGATAAGGAGAAATGGCGAATCGCGGCTTTCAGTCAAAGAACTAACCGACTTATCAAATTATTAATTTACACAGGAAGTGACCCTTGAAATCCGACATTGGCTGACAATTATGTGAAGCATTTCAATTGTTCTTGCGACTTAAATACCGTAACTACAGCTTGGATAAGCTGTAGTTACGGCGTTTAGATCGCTAACCAACTATTTATCTTTTTCTATGTTCCTGGACATAATAACGCCGTGTAGGAGGTCAGTGGACGGGGCCAGCGATCGGTCAATATAACAAATTTACTTAAGAAATGAAGCGAATATTTTTGTTTTCATGGAGGTATGAACCGTTAGACCTAATCACCATGTATGAATCCGCTTCGCGTATTCATACATGGTGATTGTTTTCGGTTATTTTATTTTGTAAAATATGTGTTCAGGGACATAAAATAAAAGCCAAATCGTTGGTTTGCGATCTAGACGTCGTTACGGTGATCCGCCATTTATCAGCGGGAGACTTATCTTTCAT
This sequence comes from Fragum fragum, assembly GCA_946902895.1. Taxonomy (NCBI): domain Eukaryota; kingdom Metazoa; phylum Mollusca; class Bivalvia; order Cardiida; family Cardiidae; genus Fragum; species Fragum fragum. The sequence goes on along the minus strand of OX336382.1, from coordinate 18,953,563 downwards.
AGTTACAGTTCATGTTTGAGCCCTTTAAACCATTCAACTGAAAATAGAAACGAGACGTCACCCTGTTCCTAAAGAAGCCAGAATGCAAAATTCAGAAACATTAATGATCCTATTTTCCCCTCCATATTTGATAATTTGAATTCATTATGGATAGAAGAATCGTGACAAGAAAGGAAACTGAAAGTCATAGGTACGAACCGCACTCATTAAGTTGGGTTGTCTCGTATTGATGACACTATGATGCCGCGGCTATAGCGCAGTTCGTAACGCGCTGGACTTGTGAGGTCAAGGGTTCGAGCCCCAGTCGCGGAAAAATTCCTTTCCGACATTTGTGTCCGACCAAAGGGTAGACGATCGTAAACCTTAGTGGGATTGGCAACTGGAGGCTTGGAAAGGTGGTAGTTGTAGTACTGGTGTGAGAAATATCAGGAGTCCATGGTTTGGTGCTCCAGCCGCCACGTTATGACTGAAATTCTGTTATAAAAATGGCTCCAAACAGAAAACTGATGATATTTTGAAAGTAAAAGAATAAATGAATAGCTTTACTGTTGTTTAACAGAAAGCGGCGTTAAACCTCATCTGGTATTAGGATACCTTTAAATGGTACTATGAATAATTCAAAATGTTACCTGCAAAAGTTGTCAAATTCGATCCGTGTTAGTTTTATTTACTTTAATCGGTTTTAGGATTACCTGTATTTAGATCCCAAGTTACGTGCCAAAAACGATTTAAAATTCCAGGTGACAACATTAGGAATTAATATGCGCAGGGATAATGAGCAGATTTGGATATAATAATATGTAATTTGAATAATTATTGAAGATTTGTGGATCTTTACCTTCTTTGTAATGGCGATTCCAGCCCTATACCTTACGTTTCCCTCGTCGTTTTAACCAAATCATTCCTATATGATCCTCCTTTTCGACACCCCCTAGAAAAAAGCTATGTAAAATATTGTGGAAATGAAGAAATTGCTTGTCACAATCAATTTCTTCATTATCCACTATGTTTTCTTCACACAAAGATTTTATAAATTCCATCCACTAAAAAATGTCGTCTACAACTTCTTCGAATTTGGATCAATCTAAAATTCCGTCGTGAGGTTATGGGCCAAGTTCGTGAGATACTAGTACATCGAAGGCCGAACTGTAATGTTTTGGCGAGGATTTTTTTCCTTTTCCGTCAACGATTTCAGACTTTCACGTACAAACGTTATTTTTTTTTATTAATGTCTGCTAGTGCTTGAATCTTAAGCCACCGACAATTTCCTTTTATTCTGCTTTCCACGTTTCGGTGGCTCTACGGGTAAGTTAAAGTTACCTCGACATTTGCCAAAACAATAGATCACCCAGTTTGGATTAAGGGCAACACTTGTATAACGTTTCGAGACCAAAAAGCTTTTGAGTAGTAACACGAACAAATTTCATTTTTGATAACAACAACACAACAAGGAACATATTTAGATCAAAGGCATGTTTTCAAGGCTAAATAGTAAGGAAAAGGAAGCGAAGTCTATGTATGAACGTACGGAAATAAAACAAAACAACATACAACCCTTTGCTTCGTAATTCTTGTAATAATAACCCTCCGTTTATTTGCTTGCCCCAGATTATGTTTACGGAAACCATCCTTCGCAATTCAAAAACACCATAAGTATTTGTACAGTTTGTATTTGTAACTCATACTTATACATGCTGTAATTACGAAGTTTAACCACAATCCTACTATTTCACTTTTTTATTTCACGTATCAGTGGGCGTGGCCAATAGTCAGCAGGTCGAGCCAGCAATCAGTCAATCAATAAGCATGTGTGTGACATTTTCAACATATGAGTGAGGCGCAGACAATGATCAGTGGACACCCACATAGGGCATTTCGAATATTCACTGATCGCCATAACAATCTTGGTACCAGTAGTTACCTACAGGGCTCTCAGTGAAGACTGTGCGAATATATAGGTTGATCTGAGTCTTTACTTTACACACTTGAGTGTACCGAATAGACTCAAATGTCAGACAAAAAAAAGTAATTTGCTACTTTAAAAGTACTCAAGGTCCACGGTTCAATTCACGGCGAATATCCTTTGCCAAATTTGTCTCCAACCAATGGGCGCATAATCGTAAACCTTAATGTGATAAGCAACTGGATGCTTGGAAATATTTCGTGGAAAAGCTGGTGTGAGAAATACCAGGAATGCATGGTTAGCTGCTCCAGCCTCCGTGATATGACTGATATACTACTGAAAGATGCATTTAACTCCAACCAACCAACCAACCAACCAACCAACCAGCCAATCAACCGATCGATGAATCAATCAATCAATACATCGATCAATCTCTACATGTCAGACAAGAGAAATAAATGAAATGTACCACATAGACTGAAATTTAAGCCAGTTATCAGCGAAACTTTATTGGGTTTTTGTATACTACCACTTGAAAGGTTTGCATACCTTGCTTAAATATTGATGATAAATTCCCATGGCATTGTATTTCAACTCAAGTTCGTCGATTTGGCATGTTATATCCTTATAAATGAAATTTGTCATAGCTTTGATAATGGAGGTTAAAAGTTTTTCATAAATCTTTATACTGTAGGTAGATTCTCTACACCCCAAATTCTGTAAAATAATACCCTTTTTACGTAAAACTAGCTGTAGTTACGCAGTTCTTGGAGAATTAGGCAGATATCCTTTATCCCAAATTGCTCGTGAAAGATCCTTAAAGTACAGGCTTAAGATTTGCAACACTCAAAATGTTATATTGAAGCAAACTTTTCCAGAAAGTATTCGAAAATTATCTTATTCACCGTCAAGCTGGGTTTACAAAATTAAATAATCTTTAGAAAGTCTCAGACTCAATTATATATGGACAAATACGGAATCGAATATCATTGCTTCCCCTTTAATTCAGAGAAGAATTGGAGATCAGATTATACAAAATGGTACAATGATATTTCTCGCTCGTCGAAGCTACAATATTATAAATCATTTAAAAAAAAGAATTTGAATCATATCTTATGAGTATAAAAAACGATAAACAAAGGAATATTTTTACAAAGTTGAGGATATCAGATCATGGATTAGCCGTAGAAAGGGGTAGATATAACGACAAAGCCTTATCAGAAAGAAAATGTAGGGTTCGTAATAAAAACTTCATCGAATCAGAATACCATTTTGTTCTTACTTGATCAACTTACCGTGTACTAGATCGAGATACATATATTAATCAAAGTACTGAAAGTACTGTAAGCTAGCAAAGCATTGTTCTGTTAAGTAATCTTCTTTGGCTTTTGTAGGGTAGAAAACATTGCGGACACTGAAGAAATTTTTTCCTTGTCTACAATGTTTTCAAAGCCTTTTTTTGAGATTCTTAAAAAGATTGGTGGGAATGGGTTGTATAGCATGCTTTTGAATGATTTCTCTACAATTTAAACGAAGTTAATTCACGTGTCCAGTCATTTTGAACACAATAATGCTCGAGTGAGCTAGAATTATACTTAGGAGATGAACCTATGGGCAGAGTTTGCAATATTCCTGAAAAACACAAGAACTACTTCTTACGGCGTAGGAATTTAACGGTTTTAGTGGTTAAGCCTGCAGAGGCAGTTTGCACGCGTTGAACTTTGAGACGACCTCAAAAATTTGTCTGTTTACTTAAGCTATCAAAGCTGACGCTTTTCTAGCTAAAAATACATTTCCTAGTTTACCTTCATTTGTTCGTTTAATGTCAACTACAAATAAGAGAATCCAGTATAATTTATCTCGCTACATGTTAGAAGCAATGGTCGAAAGAGAAAAAAGACTTGTAAATGAAGATTTGATAATGATTTGTTGTAAGTTTTTAGTATTTGTATGGATATTTATATATGTTTGTTGTTATATGTTTGAGGTTTGTCCCAATAAATCGTAGACAACGCCAATAAAACAAAAACTACGGCATTGATTTATCTCGTTTTTTTTCACATATTGATCGGACGCCATATTACACAAATTTGACAAAATTACAAGTTGAACAATTATCTTACACGAAAAATACAAAGAAATTAACAGAGGCATGTGCCGACCTGCGGCGCACGTCACAACGTAGTCCACAACGTCACGCACGACGTTAAATTACATCTTTTCAAAATATTCCCAAGCATGTTCTACACATTTCTTGTGACGATCTACCCATCTCTTAAAAACGTCGTTAAACCACATTTTATCTAATTTTTTATAAAATGTGCTTATAACATGTCTGATTTCCTCCCTATCTTCGTATTTTTGTCCTCTCATAAAGGCTTTCAATGCTGGGAAATACGCAAAGTCCAGGGGCGCCAAATCCGGTGAATATGGGGCATGCTTCAATCGATCAAAACCGATTAGGTCAATTTCCAATTTGGACATCTCAGCCGCGTGGCTTGGGGCGTTGTCTTGATGAAACAGGATGTTTTCTAAATTCTCGGCGAGATTTGGCTATTTCTTCCTAATGGCATGTAATAGGTCACGTCGAAGCACCTGAAAAGAAGCAAAAAACCCGGACCCGGACTGTAAAAACCGACGTCTATCGGCTGATTATTGTAATTATTATTATTATTATTATTGTTGTTGTTATTATGTCATGTTATTCTCAAAATCAATTAACCTTTGAATAATAGACGGCGTTGACAGTCTGCCCAGCAGGAACCATGTGCACAAGTATCACTCCACGACAGTCCATAAACACGACACACATCACCTTCCCCATTGACCTGACAGTCTTAGCTTTCTTCGGTGGAGGGCTGTCGTTGTCTTTCCACACTATCGAATGCTGTTTACTTTCTGGCTCATAATAATGTACCCACGTCTTGTCGGTCGTAATGATGCGCGAGAGGAACTCGCTTTCCCGCTTACACTTTCGTAGAAATGTCTTTGATAATTCAACCCGAGAGGCCTTTTCATCTGCCGATAATAGTCTCGGAACCCATCTTGCACTCTTGACATAAACAGGTCCCTCTTTAGAATGCGATGGACTTTCGATTTCCCAAAGCCTGCTTTCTCCGCCACGTCCCTTACTGTTCTACGTCGATCACAATCAATCACGTCACTAACCTCTTTGACGTCGGCCTCTCTACACTTCTTCGGTCTTCCCCGTGGTGCATTTTCAAATTGTCCCTATGAAAATTTCTTATGCCACTTGTATACAGGTTCCCTGGCGACGTTTCTATGTCTCTCTACAGTTTTCATTTACTTTAAAGTATCCTTAGGCGTCATATCGCTCTCAACACAAAAACGTATGACTGTACGGTGCGCCGCCATTTCATAAAACGTCGCCATTTTACGCCACCAGACTTTTTATTCGAAATCCGTTAAACAAGCCTTGTTGACAAACAAATGATGTCACAATTTTGAAATTTGGCACAACAACGTAACGTTATTTCCCCTACAAAACTACGTCAACAATTTGGCGGGAAATATGAATACTCATGTGAAATTACAATAGTTTATCAAGATCGATGAGGATAGAAAACTCGTATTTTTGACGTGCGCCGTGCAAGCAAAATGCGCTTCCATATATCTGGTAGGAATGAATTAAAAAAGATTTAATTTACAAAAAAAACGCATGCAGATGAATTAAAAAATGGACAAACAACATTCACAGAAAAATTAAATATGTGCGACGTTTATAAGACTAGCGATTCAATGTTTCTACGATTGATTGGGACAGCCCTCTATGTGTATATTATAATGTAATTGTTGTATGGTCAAAGGCACATTAAGTGCCGACATGCCTATTAAAGTATTTAAGTTGATTTGGTAATATACATGTACATAGTAAATAAACAAAGTTCGGTCAGCTGTCTATACGACAGCTGTATAGTTTCATGAGAGATTTTATTAACTTTTGTTTCTTTTAGGCAAAAATCAGTTTTTACAACGGCGTGTTGATCACCTTCCGATATATCCATGTGGTTTCTATCTATATCAAATACGCGCTTTTTATTTCAGGGTTAAAGAAATAAAGACGCTAAACTTATGAAAGATATTTGCGACGATTCTTAAAGACAAGGAACTGCAAATTGTGATGTGGTGAAAAAAAAATAGAAAAGGTCTCGCCTACAACAGGCAAAATGTCCAATCAGATGACGCGAGACTTCACTGCGCATGACGACCTAAGTGACGTCACAATGATCGTAGAGAATACGAAACTCTACGTTCACAGACAATATTTAGCAGAGTGGTCCGGAGTTTGGCGGAGATTATTACTCGTGGAAAGTGGAATGGACCCGACCGCTGCAATAGAAATCATTCTTGAGGATAAAAAACTGGACGAAATTACGGAATTATTACAGTGTATTTATTTTTCTCAAAAACCGATAACAGGTGGGTTCTACAACTTTCTGGCTTCTCTCTCCATTCACGCCTAGCCGCCGTCATAGCGCGTCAGACTCCTAATCTTCAATCATTGGATGTCATGGGTTCGATCCCGGCGGCGGGACATATTCTTTCCGATATTCGTCTCTCACCAATGGGTGGATAATCGTAAACCTAAGTGGAATAGCAGCTGAGACCAAGGGTGTAGTGCACTACATCCTTGCAGTCCTGATGTGAGAAATACCAGGAATCCATTGTTAGGTGCTCCAGCCGCCGCGATATGACTGAAATTCTGTTAACAGCGGCGTTAAACTCAATTCAATCAATCAACCATTCTCGTCATTACTACTGCAACTCAATTTCAAACATCCGTTCTGTTGCAAAAATGAAGGTAAAATAGATAAGAGATGCATACATACTGATCATGAGCTCTTGATTTTTGACTGGGTTTCTAATGAGGGTAGAGTACGTAATCCATTTTTCGTCATTTCAATTCCTTGCTAATCGATATCGTTTCTTAACCCTGGTCACACTAAATTAAAACCATCTGCATTAAAATGAAAGGGCCGGGGGCACTAGTTGTAGGTTGCTTCATATTTGCCTAAAAAACATGCAACCCTGGGGCGGGTGGTTTAGACTAGGTTCAGTCTTTCGAAGAAATTGATCCTTGCATTTCCAGTGAAAGGCCGTAGTACAATTTCATGTATAAAGCCTACACTGGAATTGATCTGTTTATGTTAACAGTCTATTAGTTCTTTTTTTTTTCAGAACACAATGTTAGATACCTGCTTCAGTTTGCGGAGGAATACGACATGCCAAGCATGAAAATGCGGTGTGAAGACTACTTTTTATCCAATGAACGTTCATTAGAAATCCTCATTTTGGCGGAAAAATATGACATGAAAACTTTATACAAACGGTGCATCGAATACGCAAAAACGCTTACAATGGAAGACATAGAGAGGAGTTCCGAACATCAAAATCTTAGCCAAGAGACACTTATAAGGATATATAAGGAAAAAATAAATGTGATGCGGAATTATGCAAATGAGTTGAAACAAGCCGAAAGTAAACTTACACACCAAAGAAATACGTTAGAAGACGAAAAAGAGGGCATGATTGCAATGTTTAAAAACATCAGTAAATTATGGGAGATGCCAAGTAAAAGGTGTTATAAACATATGACGGAGGAACGCTTTAATTACACGTGCAGGGAGTGTAATGAAAAGTTACAGAGAGAGGTGCGCCGAATGTGCCACGATGGTCAGCACGTGCGGAGGTTCTACAAAATTAATAATTCGACGAACAAGTGAAATTTAGATTATTTGAGCATTTTTAATACACCTATAATATTTCAACAGTCCTTCTACACTGTGACTGACTCTTTTATTGACGTCCTCAAAAGGACAAAATAAGAAAATGAACTACATGAAAAGGAGAAATTGTTTGCAACGAGAATGACTTTCTTTCTTATTATTTTCTATTATATGAGGCACAAAGATTTTTGGGCGATTCTCCGGTATTTAAAAACTTCACAAAAAAGTAACCGTTCAAGTTAGACTGGTACCAATGTCGACTTTAATAAACCGGCGGTACCGGTCTACCGGTCAATTATGTTGTCGTCAAGTAATGGATTTACTTGATAAGGAATTCGAAACCCATGTATTCACGATCATAGAAGTAGATACCTAACAATTTTTATTTACAAAATATCTTGAAGCTCCTTCATATTTCTACATTCCCTTTTAGTTCGACCATTTTGACTCCTTTCCGACTATTTGTCTCTCACCAATGGGTCGATAATCGTAGACCTATATGGGATAGCAGCTGGAGGCTAGGAAAGGATGTAATGGTAGTACTGGTGTGAGAAATACCAGGATTCCATTGTTAGGTGCTCCAGCCGCCGCGATATAACTGAAAGATTGTTGAAAGCGGCGTAAAACCCTATTCAAACAATCAAATCGACCATTTTGAAATAACTTTGTACGGAAAAAAGTCAAGGGAATCAATTAGTTTTTTGTTAAATGAGATTTTATTTCGAATTATCAACAAAATACATGAACAAGTTGTGCACATTACATATTGTATTATGTACCACGGCATGTAAACACGCTGTAAAGAAATATTTTTCATAATTGGTAAAAGTACTGATCTTATTTTAGAACCCTTAAAACAATACATACTGGTGGTGCGATATTGTAGTAAGCATTGGTGGTCAATGGAAAATCGCACGTTAGAAATAATTTCTCCTTTCCAACTGTATTGTCTAAAATGGGAGAAAAAATCGGAACTTTAACTTGAACAAATGAATTGGGTTTACGGCGCATCGACAGTCGAGGTCATTTAGCGCTAAAACGAATAAAGAATTTCTAGTTTATGGAAAAAATCGAAGTGATAAAAATATACTAGTTAGTAATATTGAGTCGAAGACAAAAGGAAAAAAATCGACTTGAAGTAATCAATTTTTACAAAATGCTTTGGAAATGCAGACACCTTGAGTTACCTGCGATCTGCACAGTGAACAATTCTCATCTTTCTCAGGGATGGTATAAAATTTAACATTCGCTCAATTCTTTCACTAGTATAAAGCCATAAAACAAACGCCTCCATTTCCACACAATGACGCTTTTGGACGCCTCTCAAGGAAAACAGTTAGGAGAACATTGTGTAAAATGAAGAAATTGCTTGTAACAAGCAATTTCTTCAACTGTCACAATGTTTTTCTCTCCAGAAGGATGTAAAAATCTAAAATTTCATCAACTTTAAACTGTCGTCTGCAAATCTTTTCAATTTGGACCGGTCTTAAATTTTGCCGTCTGGTAATGGGTTTAACCATTCCCGCACGAAAAATGTTTATACTGGTCTAAGATCAAAGAAGTTGTAGCCGATATTTTCAAGTTAGTGGAATTTTAAAAAGATTTGTCTGTTAGAATAGAAAACATTGTGGATAATGAAGAAATTTCTTGTGACAAGTAATTACTTCATTTTCCCCTTTGTTTTCCTAAGTTTTTTCTTCAGATGTGTAGAACAGCGTGATTGTGTTGGAAGGTTTTAAATCATACCTGATAAATAAAGCACATTTCATTTTTACTCGCACATTTACATTATACATATTTATGAATGCTATAGGAAAATGTATGAACATGAGTTAGAGATAATTTTTTACATTTTCGTTAAAAATTCATTACAATTTTTGATTGCTAGATACAGCTCAAGAGACCACCTCAATAAAGCGACCACTTTCATTAAGAAATCAGCATCAAAATTCCCTTTCCAAAAGTAAAGGAAAATAATTGGATGTTTTTGACAATAAATTTATCAAAACTACATGCTATGTTGATGGAAATCCTTGGATGATTTCTAATGAGTTTCATCGACATAGGATTAAGTGAGGACCCTGAAATAATCTATTTATGCAGTTGAAACATTCCCTCAAACAAGAAAAAGACTGGAAAAAAACAAGGTTGAAAATGAAGAAATTGTTACAGGCATTCGTTTAATTTTCAACCTCGTTTTCTACCCCAAAGGACAAAGAAAAACCCAAAATTCTTTCAATTTGAAATTTTTGTCTACAACTTCTTTGAATTTGGACCAGTTTAAAATTTTGTTATCTGGTAAAAGGTTAAGTCATGTGGAATACACACTATCAACTTCATACTACATGTAATTTTCATTATCCAAAATGGGCATAGATCTACAGGACCTTAACTCATTACATACGACAAAATTTTATACTGGTCCAAATACAAGGAGGCTGCATACAACAGGTTTTAGTTGATGCAATTTTATTCTTTTTATCTTTTGAGGTAGAAAACATTGTTGACAATAAAAAAATCGCTTGAAACAAAGCGCTTCTAGAGCAGATTGCGGGTTATTATTTATCATGAAAATTAAATTAAATAAACAACTCAGATTTGAAAGGAAAATCATATGCTGAACTTTTCAATCAGACTGAAAATATATGTACAAGCTGATCCTAGTCTATCCCTCCTGCTAAAACAGGAATATTCTGGGTCCATGACAAAGGTTAAGGTTCTGTTTTTTTTACTTTCTTTTTATCTTTTATTCATGAATGACAAAATTGAGAGCCATTATGATTTTTCTTTTAACCGATTACCATCTGATAAAAATTTAGACTAAACTGAAAGATGTTGCGGACAACAATTTCAAGTTGTTGATATTTGAAAAATCTGTGCCCTTTAGGGTAGAAAACATTGTGGACATTAAAGAAATTGCTTGTTACAAGCAATTATTATTGTTCACAGGGTTTCACAGGGTTTTCAAAACTTTTTCCTTGAGGGACATAAAAAAGTGGGATTTTGTAGGAATGGTTTATACTTTCCGGTAGAATACCATGATTTTTCAGTGGATAACAATTGACAATTTAACCGGTGAAATCGTCTAATAATTAACTCAGTCTTAATAGATTTGGCCCAGCTTTCCTTCACTTCACCCTACTGAACATCGTCTCAGATGGACAAAAGCCATGGATCATGTCATCACTGTCATCATAACCATTTACTAGATGACAAAATTTTAGACTGGTTCAAATTGAAGGAAGTTGCAGACGACATTTCAAATTGTGTTTAAGTTAGAAAATTAGAGCCAAATAGGGTAGACAACATTGTGAGTAGAGGAGAAATTGTTTGTTAGAAGCAATTTCTGCTTTTACCAAGTTTTCCATGACTGAATTTCTTCAAAAAGCGTCATCGTGTGATAATAGGTTAAGAGATTTTGTTGAAAAGAAATTTGCATTATATGCCTCTCTTTAGCAATAACCCATTCCCCCACAATGACACTTTTGGACGCCCCTCAAGAAAAACAATTGGGAAAACATTGTGTCATGGGAATGGATTAAAGAAATAGATAATTGTCTGTTTTACAAATAAGACAGATAATCTAATTTTGTGAACAACAAAAGCTGTATTTTCACTCAATGAAAGATAAATGGATCTTACTCGGAAATAAACAATTATCCTCTACATATTCACAGTATCAAATTTCATTGCATATCATGCCTAGAATAACAAAATTTTCAAATAAAGTTTTTAGAGATCTCTGCTAAAATATTGTATCCCATTTCACTGCACATTATGCCAAGAATAACAAAATTGTCAAATAAAGTTTTTAGAGATTTTTGCAAAGTTATTGTAACAGCATATAATCCTAGGATTAACTATTTTAAGATTTCAACGCCAGAAAAGTAAAACAAATCAATTTGGTTATGCAAACCTAAAATAAGTCCCTATTTATGAGCCAAAATTGTGATTATGCTACCTACACGGCAGAAAAAGTGACTGCCAAATGTAGCAGTCACTTTTCAATAGAAAAATTTCTTAGATAACGCCTACATTTTCTTTGTATTTGAACTAGTCTTAAGTTATCTTATGGTACTGGAATAGATAGTTTAAAGGAGTGTAATTTTGAGTTATGAGTAGTTTGAAGAGGCAAATAAGAAAGAGTGTGACATAATTCAATATTTTCTCTGACATCTTTTGACCCATAAGCAGATGACAAAATTTGAGACTGCACCAGATTCAAAAAGTTGAAGATGCCAACTTTGAAGTGATTAAATTTTTGAAATCTTTGTATTTGGGTTGGGAAAACATTGAGGATAATGAAGAAATTGCTTGTAAGAAGCGATTTCTTCATTTTCCACAATATTTTCCAAATAATTTTTCTTGAGGGGTGTCAAAAAGCATCATTGTGTGGGAATGGGTTAAGACCATTTATGGCACCATCACTAGTTTAGCACTCATATTCACAAAAACCTGATCATACAATGTCGGCGAATCCATACTTGACGAGCACATCATCTATACACAAATCAACATGATCATCCGATGTATCTATGAGCCGTAAGTCAACAAAATCTTCCTCTATACCCTGGACCAAAGCAACCAGATCTTTTCCTCTTGCAAGTTGGATAAATTTGAACTTGGCTGCCTCAAACCAATTGGAATCCTTTGGTTTAATTTCTGTGAAAAGATGCATTTGTTACAAATATTTGCTCCAGCAATTGTTTATATTCAGAAATGTGACCCTTTACACTTAACACTGAATAAAGACATATGATCTTGACTTTAAAACTTGCTAAAAATAAATAAAGGAGATGAATAATCAGGTAAATGATCAGCTGCTAAGTGTTAAATGATTAACAGTTAACTGTTTATGTGACCACGATTTGGAGAAAATCTTAGATTATCATAAGAATAAACAAAACAATATTTTAGTTATTTTCCAAGCTGATAATCAGATCAGAAGTAATTTTGCTTGAGACAATATCATGAATATGACATGTCTCTACATATAGAGTTCACATACAGATTCTATATGGCTATTCATGGAAGAAGGAAAGATAAGTATCTCGTATATCTGACTGCCCCTCCCCAAAAGGCAATACTTACTTCCTAATTTACCATGAATAGCCATCATTGGTAACACTGTAAACTGCTGAGCCAGGGGCTGTAACTCTGAAAGCATCATGACACTGTACTCCCCTAAATCTACTGAATGGACAGACACCTGAAGAGAGATTGAAATGTACAAACAAGTGAAAATTTAGATTAAAAGGAACTGAATTCTTTGTAAATGCAGAGCAAGATTCTTGAATTGAGGATGAAAAATGACCAAGACAGAATAAGATAAAGTTTTTGGTTAATTTTATTTACAACAGGTTCAAGATCAAGGTCACAATATCACAGGGTCAAGGTCATTGTCTCAAATAAAAGTTTATTTAATGATGAGTGCATAGGTGAAATATGAGCCCTGAGGTTGAAAAATGACCAAGATAGAAACAAGAGGGCCAGTGGCCCTAGCGCTCACCTGAGAAAAGGCTCTTTTTATTCAAGGCCTAATACTAACTGGGTTGGGAAAAGACCTCCTTTAAGATACAGTAAAACCCCTCCTTACGACCACCCCGGAAATACGGGCACCCCGCTATTACGACCGATTTTTTACAGAACGGAATTTTTTGTTCTTTATTTCAATGGTCGCGAACCCCTCTAAAACGGGCATCCCGCTATTCCGAATTACGACCACTAAATTCAGTACCAACTATAGCTGATACACTATTTTGAACCCCGCTAAAACGACCAATAACTTCTCACATTGAGACCGACCACACGAATTTCACACTTGATAAGAGCGACACTAATTGGATACGAATACATTGCAAATACATTATCGGATTTTTTATTATGTGATATCGAACCTTTTATAATAGGTGTTATGATTAAAGTGGCCGATCACTTTTAGAAATTATAGCTGGTATTATTTTTAATTTTTATTTGAATGTGTCACGGGTTTTGACTCGAGTAATAAATTCAAAGTGAAAACGTATCCGAGAAGTTACAATTAGTTTGTTTACGGCGTTCCGAACAGTTAATTAGCAATAAAATTTTGATTTCAACGTAATAGATGCTTGGTATTCGCATTGTAGAAGATATGATATAGACAGTTTGACACTTACGTACGTACATACAAATAAATAATCTGAGGTCGGACTTCTGAATCAGATGGATCAAATGGAGAATAGCGAAAGTAGAACTTATCAAAGATCGTAAATTTGAAGATGACATAAGATTCCGCTGTAATACATAGTTTCATTTTTGTATGTATAGCATTAATATATTCAAATAACGAAAATAAAATAAAGATGAATTACTTGACAAAAAACGACCAAACCTCAGTATTACGACCACCTCGCTATTACGACCACTTTCAGAAAGTACCGCAAGTGGTCGTATTAGAGGGGTTTTACTGTATAACTAAAATCAACTTATGTCAACCAACGCTTTCAACAGATTTCCAATCTTTTGGTAATACACAATACCTCGGGTTTTCTCAGAAAACAGCAAAGCAAAATATTCTTCTTTATTTCTATATTTAACACCTCCCCTCTGGGCTCTGCAACCCGAGGTTGATGAATCTAGCATTTCTGAAAGAGGTCAATGATGCTTCATACAAAATATCAAGACTATACACCTTCTGGGTCTGAAGGAGATAATTTTTAATGATTTTTTTTTAAAGTTCAGTTTTGTTACCATGGCAACCATAGTTTTCAATCTAATTTAATTCTTTAAGCATTTTCAAAAGGGCACCATCAAAGGAACATTTCTGTCAAATTTGATTAAAAATGGCTGTGTGGTTTTGAAAAAGATGTTGTTTTTAAAAATCCTTCTTATTTCTACATAAGCCCCACCATCCCCGGGGCTCAACCCTGGAGACCCAAGGGTGATGATTATAGCAATTTTGAAAGAAGTTAATGATGCTTCATGCAAAATATCAAGACTGCTGATGAGCTTATGTTGCTTGGCTTCAAACAAATCAAGGGTTTGGTGCAATAACTTAACCTGTTCCCATTTTTTTTTAAATTTTAGACTGGTCCAAATTGAAAGATTGCAGATGACTATGAAAATTGGATGCGTTTGATATGTAACCACCCCATGTGGTAGAAAATATTGTGGGAAAAGAAGATATTGCTTGTCACAAGCAATTTCTTCTTTTTTCCACAATGTTTAAAACCAAGTATAAAATCACAGTAATGCAAAAAACCCGGGTTTGAAAGGGAAAGAGTTAAAATATGACATTTACTACCTGTTGCCATATAGAAATGGTTGCAAGATTATATAATGGGCTTTCCTGAAAGTAGTTGGAGAAATAAGATCTTAGCAATGGAATATGAACAAGAGCCTCGCATGTTGATGCCAACACTCGGCTGTTCAAATAATGATAGTGGGTAAAATTTCTGAGGAATTTGTTCAAATATACATTTAGAGTTATCCCCCTTGTTAGTAAAGATTGCTCAAAAATAGTTGACATATATTTCCAGTTCCAAGTGAATGTCTTCAACAATACAACAGAAAATGTCAAAGATTCTAGTTAATGACACCTGACATCAAAGACATTCTGACCGTGTCATTACCTTAGGTTTTATCAGACAAACAGCAAAACTAAAAACCATTCAGAATAGATAATACTATGAAAAATGAAGAAATTGCTTTTTGCAAGCAATATCTTCCTTTTCCATTATTTTTTCCCAAGTATATTTGGGGGTCTTAAAAAGGTAGAACTGAGTGGTAATGGGCTAAATGCAATGGTAGCCTACAGAAAACTGTACTTACAAGATCAGTTCCAACAAAGTCCTGAACTTTGACTCTCATCCAATACTGGTCCCTCAAGCCTGCATAGACACACCCCTTCTTGATGTCTGATGGATTAATCTGAAATTTTTGTAAAGAAGTTTATCCCTTTCCTGTTTTATAAACTTTTAGACTTATCCAAATTCAAAGAAGTTGCAGACAAGAATTAAAATTGAGTGCAATATGAAAAGTAACAAATTTACCAGGCCCAAGCACTTTATTCTTTTACCTCAATGCTTTTCAAGTATCAAAACAAAGGGACATAAAAACCAAGGATTGTACAGGAAAGTGTTAAACATTTATGTAATAAAATGAAAGTAAATCATCAAAGCTGTTAGTTTGTATTTTTGCAGGTTATTTAGTAATAGATGTTTAATTGAATGTTTGCGAGATTTTATTTACCTATAAGACTTGGTTTTGCATCAACTCCCATCACTTATACTCACACCTGTTTGATGGGGGGATCTCTCAATAGCAAATAGCTTGAATGGTCATTTTACCTTCATTACATCTAAAACGTGACCTTGATAAGTGACCACAACCTTGTCAAATGACCTTGACCTTGGTATCTACTGATGTGTATCAATGAGATCTATCATTGTGCCAAATAGGATCATTATACATGTATCTTGAATATGCATAAAGTAATTGAAAATATCAAATTTCTTTTATTAACCCTTTACTGTTCAAACACGGGATTTTACGTTCCTGTGATTTTATGCTTGAGAAAACATTGTGGAAAAAGAAGAAATTGCCTGTAACAAGCAATCTCTCTCTTTTCCACAATATTTTCTACCACATAGGATTGTTTCATTTCATATGACATCCAGTTTTCATTGTCGTCTGCAACCTCTTTCAATTTGGACTAGTCTAAAATTTCCAAAAACGGGAAAGGGTTAAATCTGACAGAGAGACAGACATACAATAGTAAAACAATATGCCCCTAATTTTTTGATGCAGGAGCATAAAAATCACTTTTTACAAGAAATTTCTTCCTTTCTTTAGTATTTTCTACTCTGTAAACATGATTTTATTTTTAATATACATTCCCTTTGAAAGTCATCTGCAACATACTTCAATATGGACTAGTCTAGAATGTGTTATGTATTATATAAAGAAGTTTAATCAATTACAACCCATCTCTTGTTTGACACCCACAAAAAAGGGAAATCGCTATACTTTCCCCTTTATCCTCAATATCTTTTTAACTACTTTTGCAATTCAAAAAAACTTTCTAACTGAATTTTTTAAATATTGTCAGCATATTAATTCAATTTACTAAAACATTGTCATAAGATAAATAATAAAAGAGTTCAATGCCAAAGTTAAATTTATCAAGCAAAGGAAAAAATGCATGCTACCAATGTCTGTTCTTGTTTATAATACTGCTGCATATCTTTGATTAACTGGTCAACTAATTTCATCTCCTCATATGGAATGCACTGTAAAATACAAATCAAAGGGAGTACATTTTTTATATTGTTTCACCAATTACCATAAAACAAAATGTAGACAGGTCCAAATTAAAAAAGTTACTGACGACAATTTGAAGTTGGTTACATTAAGAAAATATTTACCTTTTGGGGGTTAAAAACGTGTTGGACAACAAAGAAATTGCTAGTAACAAGCAATTTCTTCATTGTCAACAATGTTTTCAAAACAATTTCCTTAGGGGTGTCAAAAAGCCAAATTGTGAGGGAAAGACCTAATTGGGCTGTGAACAATTTTATGTTATATCATGGCAAATCCATTTATTCAGGCATTTCCTATGTTACACAAGTAACAGGTTTTGCCTATGAATTAACTTCCAAAGGGCATACCCATATAACCAGTGATTCAGATGGAATTTGAACCTATGAACTTCTATTCCCTCAGATTAGGAGTCTGCTCCTAAGCTACCATTGAGCATCTAAGACCACATAGAATAGTGTCAAATTGCAAACCTATGTGATCTACGCTAGAGCTGATTTTCTTATTTGACAATAGAATGCAAATATTTTCCAAATATATATGATCTGAAAAACATTCTGGCAAAGATTCATCTGGATTGAAATAAAATTATGGCCCCTAGAATGTAAACAAAATAATTGGTCTTTAAAGCCACTTTCCCTACAATTTCCTACAGATTGTTCCCATTTTCAATAGAAAGATTAAACTCAAATTATTAATAAACTCAATCAACTCACCACAAAATTATGAGGATCATATACAAATGGCACGTTAACGTCGATATAACCTCCGACAGGTGGTAATGGATATCTGGGTAAAACAACTCCAGCTGAACCTGGTTCTAAACTTGTGGGTCTTTGAGTATTTTCCCCACTAGCTTGCAAACTCAGTCCTTCTATTGAATCTAAAACTTTTTTCTCAATTTGTTGCAAATTTGAATTCACATCACGCTTGTTGCTTGGTGACGTATTTTCACTTTGACTAGTCCTTAACTCTGATTGGCTAGTTTTATCTAAAGCACCATTTGATAGAGTTACAGACACTGGTGTAATATTTGTATCACAGTTTACTTGATTCGTTGATATACTTGTAGCACTTGCAGCAGGGGAAAGTACTCTATTAGGGGTTGTAGAGGCTGACCCTGGGGCTGGGGAAACAACACGCCCTGGGGCAGGGGAGGGTACTCTATTAGGGGCAGGGGAGGGTACTCTTGGACTATCAATTCCTCCGCCTTCTTTCTCAATAGTTTTCAGAATTGTCTCGTTAATATTTATTTCTGTGTCCGAGGAGGTGTCAAATAATACAAGAGAGGGAATTTCATATCTGAAAAAATAAAATGGAAAGACAGTAGCAGGTTATAAATGAAAACATGACAGAAAGTGAAGAAACTAATTATAAACAGAAATATCTCATTTTCTAGACAATGCATAAATCCTATAAAATGATTGTCATATTTGTTTGTTTGAAACAGATTTAACACCATTCTTAACATTATTTCAGTCATATCCTCATGGATGGAGTACCTAACCTTAAATGTATTTCTCACACAAGTACTACCACTGCATCATTTCTGAGTCTCCAGTTTCTCATACCTAAGGTTTACTAATAATGAAAACATGAGGAGAAGTGAGGGAACTAATACAAATATAATACACAGAGGATTTGTGTCAAGTTGGAGGGAGGATCTATGTCAAAGTTTACACCAATGCTATCAAGAATTGAAATTTCAATCTTTTTATGTTGGATCATAATGTCACGGGAGTGGACAACAGAATACAATACTTTGTAATTTACTTCAGCTTTGAAAAAACTGAAGGAAAAATGAAAGTACTGTAAAAAGTATTTGTATTCATCCATTACTTATTTCAAAACAAGAGCCGTCAGAGATGGATTATGCTCCCTGTCACAAAAAGTATAAAATAAACAAGAAAAAGGGTACGGACAGAATGAAAGACACAGATGGTGGTATAAGCTTGCTGTATTTCAATCATGGAAAATCTTAATGCACATCTTTGACCTGTGACCTTGCATCTACTAAAAATAGAGAACAATTGTGCAAACTTATATCAATCCACAATTTTAGGAGCCATGCTCTACACATATAGCCATATAAAAATCGATCATTACCCGAAGCCAGGTAAATTAGCCAGGTGAGTATTTCACACCTAAGAATGGATGGTAGTGGTGATTGATGCCTTAGGTAATAGTTAATTGCTTTGTTAGGGACCTAAGGGTTAAATCAATTATTAATATTGATAAGTTAAGAGTAGATTTTTGAAATCTCGCATTCTACACTTATCAAAATCAAAAGGTCTTGCCAGAGAAAAATTCTAAAGCAAAAATACTGGCGATAACTTTTTAATTCGTTAAACAGAATGTAATTCTATTGATTATTGTGACACATGAAGCATTTTAAATGAAATCGAGCATGCACATGAAGCATTATAAATAAAATTGAGCGTGCTTTTTTACTGGTTAACAATCTTATTTCCTCCAAGTGCAAATCCTGATTTGTAAATACATAGGTTTAGATAATTTATTTTCATACTTTTAATGACAGTAAAGAATTTAGCTGAAGTCAAAGGTCGATCCACATGACATTTTCTCAACGCGTCACTAACCCTTGTTCAATGATACATCAGCCTTAGACATAGTCAAAAGTGAAACTAGACATTCTGCCATCTCGGATCTCTTTATTATGACCTTCATTGTATTAAAAGTTACCCGTTACAAAGTTCAATCCTGTTTTGTACATGTGCAGATGGTCGGTGTACATTCCCAATCCTTAAATGACTAGGTTCTGATAGAGTTCTTGTTGTTTTATTGTTACCTTATTTTCATCGATGATAAAGAAATAAGACCTAGTCTATTACCTCAAAAATGGTTTGAAGGTCGATCCATGTGACATTTTCTCAATGCGTCACTAACCCCAGGTGTTCAAAAACTCGTCATTCTCAACGGAAATGTTGCTATGCTTGATACTTAATTTTTATCCCTTTCTCCGAGAGTGAAAATATTTAAGTCAGTGTAAAACTAAATCTAATTAGCCTAAATGCCGAAAATTCTAGTTTTTTAATATTCCGGGACCAAAAGAAAAACAATTTTTTTAGACCTGTAGAAATTTACAGATTATTTAGTCCCGATAAACCAAAAGGGTAGAATTTAGTAATTTTGATAACGCTGAATTCTGTCGGTTTTTGCTAAATTCTCGTAACTACAGTTGTTGTCCATTTACTATTAGTAATATCTATAAAAATTAAATTATTTAGATTTTAGTCAATGTGGGAGCGTTATCTTGATTCATCAGGTGTTTGGTTTCGACAGTCAAATATTCAGTTACCACGGGAGGGGGACAGCATTATATCATAATAACTCCACTTCCTCTGCTGTTTCATTTCTTGGACCCCACCAACAGCATTATAGAGGAGTTGCAGTTTAATTGAAGGAGCTATTCTCTGGAAATGCTTATTTGCACTGCGATCTTGACCTTGAAGCTGATTTTTTTCAGCTGGTACATTTATTCATGATAGAGAGCAATTGTGCCAAAGCATTTTGAAATCTATCCTTAATTGAAGGAGCTATGCACTGTGAGCAATGTCAATTTTGACCTTTCACCTTGACCTGTGAACTTAAGCTTGGAGCTATCCAAACACGAGGAAAAGTACCTAGGTTCAATACCCTAAGGAATTTTCATGTGAAGATTCATCAAATTTGGCTTAAGCGGTGTGGAGATATCCGGATCGACAGACAGACAATGCGGCGACTATAAACTGTCCCTTTGGGGAGCATAACTTAACACAATCTTTATAGTTGTCTAAATTTTCTTTCAATTTGGACATGCCTAAAATGTTATCTTACTATTCCTACATAATATTTCTCTAAAGTCAAATCACTTAGCTTCACTTGCAGTGCTGCAATAATGGTGCATAAAATACATGAAGTGTTTTTGAAACATCATGGCCTTCTATTGAAAATGCAAATTCGATAAGTGACCTTGACAGTGTCACATGACCTCAACCTTGGTATCTGCAGATAACTAATCAGATCTATCACCATGCAAAACATGCGCATTGTATCTTGAATAGGCTTAACCCATTCCCACACAGCAAAATTTTATCCTACTCCAAATTGAAAGATATTGCAGACGACAATTTAAAGTTTATGAAATTTAAGATTTTTTAAAACTTTCTGGGTAGAAATCATTGTGTAAAATGAAGAAATTACTTATCACAAGCAATTTTTTCATTTTACACAATGTTTTCTCAATTGCTTTTCTTGAGGGGCATCCAAAAGTGTCACTGTGTGGGAATGGGTCAAAGTAATTGTACATGATAAAATCGTTTGGTTAGTTTTTGCAAAAATGTGACCTTGACAAATAACCTTTGCCTTTGTCATACGACCCAACTTTGGTATCCACAAATACATATCAATGAGATCTATCATCATTCAAATTATTAGTATTGTACCTTGAATAGGCTTTCAGTAACTGAAAATTTCATTTTAGTTTTTGCAGATGTCTGACCTTTACAAATGATCTTTACTTGGTCACAAGACCTTGACCTAGGTATCTGCAGATAAGTATCATTGCGATCTATTATAATGCCAAATATACGAATCTTATCTTGAATAGGCAGACAGACAGAAGGACACAATAAAGTAATATGCCCTATGGGGCATAGCAATTTATTATGTAAGAACTTCAGTTTTATATCTTATCTGGGTATTTACTTTATATTATTAAATTTTCTATGGTTTAGATCCTATTATGAAGCTGCACTTCTACACATGCATTTTCTATCACCTTTTATCTCTATATCTGTCATATACATCTAAATATGTCTCATGTATTCAAATATCCTGTTCTTTACCCATTCCCATACGGCAAAATTTTGGAAAGGTCAAATTGAAATAAGTTGCAGACATTTCAAAGCCTGTGTAATTTGATAAATGAATTGACTGAAAGTAAAAACATAGTAGGAAAAAAATGGCTTGATATAATAAGCCATTTCTCCTTTTCCCAAAATGTTTTCCTTTGTATTATTTAACAGA
Source organism: Fragum fragum (assembly GCA_946902895.1). Lineage (NCBI taxonomy): Eukaryota > Metazoa > Mollusca > Bivalvia > Cardiida > Cardiidae > Fragum > Fragum fragum. The sequence continues at coordinate 18,931,588 of OX336382.1, read as the reverse complement.
GGCAAAAAAGGTATTATTGAGTGATAATGGGTTCAGGGGTTCATATATTGTCTATTTTCTGCAAAGTCATGAATCAAACTAAAGTTGTTATTCTTTTTGTCAAATCTTGGACAAGCTTAAACTAATTATGTCTTATGCTATATTTGCACATGTCGAAATATGTACATTGTATTATAACTTTTCAACACATTTTTCTGTAAATCAAAGTCTTTGATGTCATATATGTACAACTTTGTTTTATAATGTATTCCTGGCACATGCTAAAACATTAACAGTGCTTTCACTATGAATTCCATATATGTTGTTGTATTTGTTTAAAACCAGTTATAATGGTATTAGATTTGTCAGGAATTTGCCACCTATAGCCCATTATAATACAGTAATTTGTTTACCTTTCTGTCACTTCTGCCACACAAGTTCTACCAAGTGTCATGTCACATAATTTCTCTAATGCTGTAATATTGGTAGACACTTCTTCTAAGCCATTTAAACTGACCTCTATTGCCTGGAAAATGACAATTTAAACCCTTAATGTAACCTATTATCAAACCATCTGAACTTTTTATCAGCATATAATTAAGAAAAATATTGATGGGAAAAGAAATCACAGCAAATGTTAAAAACTGGCTTTTATAGAAGTTCTCTCTTATAGTTATACTTATTTATTTGAATGTGGTTTTATGCCGTTTGCAAGGTTTTCCAATACATCTATTTTCTGAGTCTGAGACTTACAATAAAGTAGCCTGGACTCTCAATATTGTCTGATGTGAGTCCTATAGACCCCCTGGGGTTCAAATTTAGTCTGCAAGTTTTCCTGGGCTTGAGATTATAAACCTTTTTTGTACTCAATTGAGAATTTGCTCAAACTTAAATTTTGAATAAATAACTTGTTTTAAGTTCAATCATATATTTAGAGTAAAGAGAAACTGCCTACCAATATTACCATTAATTTCAAGCAATTTCCAACAGGATCCAAGCAGAAATGCACCTTTAATCCCAACTCGAGGTTTGAGTCAATTCTCAACTGAGTATGAAAAAAAGTTTTATAATGTCTGAAGTTCAACCCCAAAGGTCATAGTTTTTACAATACCGTTTTTCAAATAACTATTCTGAAAACTTCAAAATCTAATTAAAAACATGACCATAGTTACAAAGAACATTCTATGTTTTAATCAGGGACACCAAGACCCTTATTACACTAGGTCCCAGTTTAGTTTACCCTTACCAAAACCCTGGTTTTGAAGAAACTGTCAGTTACATCAGGGTATATTTGACATATTCATACTCTACCTGGGTATCACCAGTACAAGGCTGGGGGTCAGAATAATGCCAAAAGACATACCCATGTTACCAGCAACATGGCTACAACTGGAACATGAAGCCACCAACACACCTTAGATTACTGGTCTGACCTCCTTACCAGAGCAAGATAACCTTTTTCAGCTTAGAATTAACACTCTGCTTGCTGATTCTGACAGGAAATTCAACTTAGTAAATAAAGTGTTATTTTGGAAAATTTAAGGCTAGTACCATGCAATAAGAAAGAAAATGGTTGATTGGCAATCTAAACATCATAACTAGAGCTTGATGTTTGTTTGAATGGAGTTTTGCGCCACTTTTAACTATTTTTCAGTGATATTGAGGCAGCTGAGTCTAACAATGAACTCTTGGTATATCTCGCACCAGTACTACCATTACATCCTTTCCTAGCCTTCAACTGTTATCCCACTTAGGTTTACGATTATCCACCCAATGGTGAGAGACACATGTCAGAAAGGAAGCTTGAATAAGGTATGCTTATAATATTTCTACAGTCACAAAAAAAAGCTCTATATGAATGTCTGCAAATGTTGGATTACAAAGTTCACTAATGTCCCTGAAATATATATAAATACATTTTTTTACAAAAAATTGACTTTGATAGGTAACTTTGACAAATGATCTTGATCTTGTTATCAGCAGATAAATATCCATGAGAGATAACACCAAGACATATATGAGCATTTAATTTGAATGTAAAGAGTTACTTTAAAATGTAAAGTTCATAAGTGAAGTGATCAGATTTCTATACCTGGTATGGTAGTATTTTGTTGACTTTTGGATCAAGGGGTTCAAGCTGTTGTGATAACAAATAGTCTGTGTCCCCATGGTCAAGAAAATAACATAAAACCTAGAATAAAAACAACATAATATCTGAAATAGAACTCGTAAAATTGACTGATTGCTAGCCCTACCCACTGACCTCCTTCAGTAAGTTCTACTTCTACATTACAATTCCTTGGGTCAGCGCAAAACAGTTGTAATTGCCTATATGTTTATAGGCAGTTACAATCGTTTTGTGCTGAACCATCGAATTGCAAAATTTATGGCCAATAACATGTAACAAACAAGAGGACCATGATGGTCCTAAATCACTCACATGAATAATCTGCTCATATAGGTCTTCTATTTTAGAAAGACAAGACTTTTTAATTTGCTATAATTGAGTGCTTTACAAAACTTTGGACTACTAGGGACATCATTTTTAATCACATACTACAAAACCATCTAGTTATCTTTCATTCCAAATATCAATGCCCTATTCAGTATAGTTAAGAAAGAAAACACCCCAGGGGCATAATTCTTTAAAAGTTGGTAGAGATCCATGCTGTGTATGAAATGAAAATGCCCTTAGCCTTTTAATTTCTGGAAAAAAAAGTATTTACGAAAAATTTCCCCTTTCAAATGCCAAGGCAACCAGAGTTTTTCATGGAATTGAAATCTTTTAACAATTTTTGTAGAAAAAAAGTTTCAGATTGATCAGCTGGTTTAGGTAGTGAAGATTTTTAAAAGTAATTGTTAAAGGACAATCAGTTAGTAGAGAACCATGTGGTAATGCTATATATAAAATATGAATTCATTACACCTTATAAATTGGAAAGAGCAGATACTTGAGCATGCTCTAATGGAGTGTTTATCCAAACTTTGGACCCCTGTTGCATAATTATAACAACCAAAAGTAAGTTTTCCAGGGACAACATGTCGAGCCAACTGATTTGTACAGAAAAAGAGGAGCACATATCTTTTTTTTAAAACTGAGACCCTAACCTTGGACTTATCATAACAAACTTTTCACAACACTAGCATTCACCAAGTAGAACAAATGTGCCCAGTTATTTTCAAATCCATCCATAAATATAGAAGTTATGCTCTGGACTAGGTTGTTTCACCTTCAACAAGGACCTTGACCTTGCATGTATCATAAGACACTAGCATTCATCAAGTAGAACAAATGTACCAAGTTATTTTCAAATCCAAACATAAATGTAGAAAAAGGATGCGGACAAGGTCAATTTTGTCAATTCACCTTCAGCTGTGACCTTGACCTTCGAGGTATCACAACAAATGTTTCACATGACACTAGCACTCATCAGGTAGAACAAATGTAGTGTATATTTTCAAATCCATCCATAAACGCAGAATTTATGAATCATACCTCTCTGACCACACGCAGCCTTAACAAAAATGGTAGATAACTATTGGGCTATGTTACATTCTAAATATGAATGCTTCTGGTCCTATTCATAAGATTTTTTAATGAGCTTATTTTGACAACATTCCGAACTTTGGTTCCCTGGTGCAGGGCTGATTTTGACCACAGGGGCATAATTTCAATAATATAGTACAAAACATCTAGTTATGCTATATACCAAATATGAACGCACTAAGCCATATAGTTAAGGGGGAGAAGACTTTTGAACTTACTCTAATTGAGTGTTTTTCCCTACTTTAGATCTTCTTGGTCAAGCCATTTTTTACCCCAGGGGTATCATTTCTGATAATTTTATAGAAAACCATGCGATTATGCTATGAAGTATGACTGCCCCTGGCCTTGTAATTTGCCTTTGGTAAAAGAAAAAAAAAAAAAAAAAAATTTCTAAAGATTTATTAAAACTTCCCATTTTCAAATGTTGCGGCAACAAGAGTTTTTCATGAAAAGAAAATCTTTCAACAACTTTTGTAGAGCTTAAACCAAGGAACATTCTTGAAAAGTTTCAGCTTGATCAGCTGATTGGTTTTGGAGGAGAAGATTCTTAAGATTGTGGATGGACAGTCTGATGGATGGACAGACAATGTACAATAGCTCATCACACTTAGTGCACAGGTGAGCTAAATTATGAAATGGTTGGTTTTCAACCTAAACATCGTAACTATGGCTAGAATGAGTTAAAAGTTATGTAATTTAGGTTGCCAAACAAAGAAAATGCTTCACATAAATGTGGACTGATATCACATTTCACACTGTCTACATGAATAATTTGATTGGTCAATTGATTCTTTCATTGACAGCTATGTTCCCCAAATCAAGCTTGTGTGTGACATTTCAACAATACAAACGTACAAAAAGTGAAAATTAAGATCAGCCTGCACATCAACAAAGTTCTAACTATGTGATTTGTAGAAAGCTTCTGGTACAACATTTCATTAGAACATCAGTGAATATTCTTAAAGTATTGAGTGACTGTCCAGACCCTTAACCCATTCCCACTCAGTGACGCCTTTAGACGCCCATACGGAAAAAAAGCTTTGGAAAATAATGTGGAAAATAAAGAAATTGCTTGTTACAAGCAATTTCTTCATTTTCCACATTGTTTTCTTCCAAGTAAGTTGAAAAGATAAAAAAAATCATTAACTTTAAATTGTTGTCTGAAACTTCTTTCAATTTGAGCCAGTCTAAAATTTTGTCGTCTTGTAATGGGTTAATACATGTTCAAACAGTGAGTTAATTTCTTTTATATTTCTCTTATTCCCATAATATTTCATATTCTATCTAATGCTTCTTTTCAATCTACATCCATTTCAAACTAGAAAACTGACCCATCCAGCATTTTGTCACTCAAAGCACGGTTACCCTTTGACCTACAGGTCCTGAAAAACAAAGAGGCACTTCCTTGGATCACTGACAACAATTGTATGAAGTTTCACGGTTGTAGGTAAATTAGTTCTAGAGTCAGAGCACAGAAATGGACAATAGAGAGACAAGGTGAAACTAATATCAGCCCCCTCTACTTGGTAGGTGTTGGGTATAATAATTCGAATGGTTGTCCAAGCCCCAAACACTTGACCTGATAAATGTCCTGCAAACTTTGATCTTCAACTTTGACCTTAAATAAAAGTTAGGTCTAAGGGAAGTAAATCATTTTCCATAGACGACCATTATAACATATTCGCTTACAGCTCAGTCCAAGAGTTTGCGAGAATGACCAGACCTACTTTAAATTGAAGAACATCCATTCATACATCCAAAAAAATAAATTTTAGTGCGGCATGATCCCTTTTCTCTATGAGTTTTGACCCCATTTTTGAGATGACCCTCCCTGTACAGCTGTTTCTATGGGCAATTCCCACATTTAAAACCCGCTAGTAAATTGCCGAAATGATTCAAAACCGTAACTTTTGACTTCGTATTTTTTCAAAGGAACATAAAAGGTCTTGAAAAAATCATTGATTTTGAATTGTAATATTATTGACCAATCAGAGGCCACCTTGATCTTGTGTTGATATGAACCGGAGTTTCCCCATACTTACCTGACAGATGACAGGAAAATGATTTACTTCCCTTAGACCTTGACTTACCAGAACCAAATGGGAAATCTACTTACGATGGAAGAAAATTTGATGAGTCATCTTGGAATCAATCCATAATTCATAGGATCTCTTCAAAAATTATTCATTTTTTCAGTTTACGAAATAAGTTTTCAGTTAACCCATTCACAATCAATCACACTTTTTGAGGCCCCCAAGATAAAAAGCTTTGGAGAACAATTTTGGAATTGAAGAAATTGCTTGTTACAAACAATTTCTTCTTTTCCACAATGTTTTCTATCTCAAAAAAAAATAATCAAACTATAAAAACATAAACTGAAAATGTTCTTCTGCATGTCTTTTTGAATTTGGACCAGTTTAGCATTTTGTCATTTAGTAATGGGTTAAGGTATTTATGAAGTTGTACCTTTTTATTTTCTACAGACATTGCTCGTACTCTGTGATACAACTCGTCATCATAAGCAACATATATTCCACCTTCCACAATATCACTCTCACTGTCTGTACTACGAAAAGCTTTCTCTAACTGTGACTGGAAGGCATCCAGTTTATCACTATATTCATCTCCGACTAAACGTAACATCACCGAGTTGGTCGATGAACTAATATAGGTTATGTGGACATCCCATTCTTTTTCTTCTGGTAACACAATTGCGTCTACAAACATTTTATTTTGACAATTTGGTGAAAGGGAAAATAGTATAAATTGATATAAGAGACCACGCTACAAGCCTATTGAATTTGTCCCTTAATATAATGATTGCTGAAAAAACTGTTTTTCCTTTCCCAAACAAGGATTGAATTGATTCCATATAAAACTTGTATAACTCTCACTAATTCTTACATTCTTATATTTTCTAACCAATTACAACACAATCCAGCCTTTTTACTTCCTTCAAAAAGACAGTTCAGGAAAATGATGTGTCAAATGAAGAAATTGATTGTTACAAGCAATTTCTGCATTTTGCACATTGTTTTCTATGCAGATTTACAGATACTTGAAATCATATCATCTTGAAATTGTCATATGTAACTTCTTTGAATTTAAACCAGTCTAAAATTTTATTGTTAGGGAATGGGTTAACTAATTAGAACCCTCTCAATGAAATAATTATAATGAATTTCAACAATGTGTCATTTAGTGTTAAAAATCTATTGAAGAAATTTATCAACTTTTTAACCCATTCCAAGAAAAGAGTTTTGGAAAACATTTTGGAAAATGAAGAAGTTACTTGTAACAATCAATCCTCATTTTACACAATGTTTTCTATTCAGAAAGTTGAATTCAAAGGCCTGAACGGCCTCAAATACAGTCAGAACTGTATATAAACAATTAGTATGCTAATTGAAGCCATTCTCTGATTTGTCTGTCAAATTCACATCTGAAGTCTTCTATCTTTTCCACCAACATGTTTTAAATGCAACTGGATATTTTGATCAATCAAGATCCTGGTAAAATGAATTTGATATACATAAGATAATTGATATTTTGTCCTTCATTAGAAACATCCTATACCACTACAGCATTGCAAGAAATTTGCCAAGGTATACAGAACTTTTCACCTTGTATATTCCTTTCAAATTTTTGGTTAACTTTTGTACATACCAGTATCAGTGAGAAGTGTTAAAGCTTTGTTAGATAAATCTGTTAGTGCACCAGTATCAGATGTAATTTGAGAATTACAGATTTGTTTCCAAGGTAACAAAATTTTCAACTTGTTCTACAACTTCATTGGGAGTGTTCACACCATTTTACATTTTGTATCGCACCAGTATCAGAGAGCAGTTTTCATATATTTACAGAATTAAAGAAGTGTTTCTAAGGTAACTTCACTCTAACCTGGCTCTAAAACTTCATCCGGTGTGTTCACACCTTCGTCTGATACATCTCGTATCACACCAGCATCACAGAGAAGTTTTCCTATATTTACAGATCTATCTGATTGTAAGAAGAGATCAACATCAACCAAACCATCTGAAACAAAGAAAATTTCTCACATAACTCCACATGTCTATGGTGGACAACAAAACCATTTGTAAGAAAGACAATTTCTCACATAATTACACATGTTTTTTATGGTAGATGTACTATAAACCAAATATGAATGCATTACAACTTGTACATTGGGAGAGGAAGATATTTGAAAATACTCTCATTGAGCATTTTTCATAATTTTGGATGCCTTAGGAAAGGTTGTTTAGTCCAAAGGGGTATTACTTCAAGAAACATGGTAGATAACAACAATGTTATACTATGTTTTTAACATAAATGCTCTAGTCCCTATACTTAACCCTTGTTACGCTGTTTTAAAATCATCTATAGAATTGCTTTATTTTCAAATGACTGACATCATTGGAGGGTCTTAATGAGGGTCAATATTTCTCTCTAGAATTTATTATTTAAACAACACTGGCTTACAGGAGAAAAATAGGAGGTGTAGACCAAAATCAGACTGCACATATGTGTAGGCTGATCTTTGTCTATACCTCCTACCCAAACAGGAATATTTCGGGTTCAGCACGAGAAGGATTAAGTAGAAGATTTTTTTCAAATTGAGTGATTTATGCATTTTTGTCCCCTTGAGCTCAGACATTTTGATCCTAAGGGCATGTTTTCCTATAAAATATTACAAAATTATCTACTAATGCAAAATACCAAATATGAATGTCCCTTCTCCCCAAATTTTGGACCTTTAAGACAGGGCTAAGTTTTATCTAAGGGCTATGATTTTAGAAAAAATGGAAGACAACCATCGGGTTATGCTATATACTAAACATGAATGCCTTAGACTTTTTAGATTGGGAGGAGAAGACTGTTGAACTTGGTCTTATTGAGCAATTTTACAAACTTTGGACATCCAGGGAAGGGGTGTTTTTACCCTACAGGCATAATTTAATTGAAATTGATAGATAACAGCCAGGCTATGCTACATTCCAAAATGCCCTCGGCCTTAAAGTGAACATTTTTTTCAACTGACTCAAATTTTTCACTTTACCCTATTTTGGTCACCTATTGCTGGACCGTTTTTTGACCCTAGGAGCACAGTTTAAATGAAATGGTACAAAACCATCTAGTAATCTATCATCTACATACCAAATATGAATGTCTAAGTCCTTATAGTTTACTAGAAGTCTTTTGAACTTGCTCTAATAAATCATTTTTCCGCGGCCATCATAGCGCAGTTGGAAGCGCGTCGGACTATAAAACTCAATCACCGACGGCGGCACTCATCCTTTCCGGCTATTTGTCTCTCACCAATGGGTCGATAATCTTAGACCTATGTGGGATAGCAGCTGGAGGCTATGAAAGGATGTAATGGTATTAATGGTGTGAGAAATACCAGGATTCCATTGTTAGGTGCTCTAGCCTCCGCGATATAACTGAAAGATTGTTCAAAGCAGCGTAAAACCCCATTCAAACAAACAAATTAAGCACTTTTCCAAACTTTGGACCTCAGAGACGGGATCATTTTTTACCTAAGGGATTAAATATTTGAAAACTTGGCAGAGAACCATGTGATTAAGCTACATAAGAAATAAGATTGCCTTTGGCCTTGTAGTTTCTGAAAAAAAATCAAAGATTTACTAAAGTTTCCCATTTTCAAATGCCACTGCAACCATAGTTTGTCACAGAATGAAATTCTTTTAACAACTTTTATAGAGCTTCACCCAAGGAATATCCCTGAAAAGTTGCAGCTTGATTAGCCTTATGGTTTTTCAGGAATTTCCCATTTCCAAATGTCACAGCAACCAGAGCACAAAACGAAATTCTTTTAACAATTTTTGTAGAGATTCACCTAAGGAACATTCCTGAAAAGTTTCAGCATGGTTGGTCAACTGACATTGGAGAAAAGATTTTTAAAGATATTGTGGATAGATGGATGGACAATGGACAATGAAGGATCACAATAGCTCACCTCTCACTTTGTTCTAAGGTTAGCTAAAAACTTGTACTATGAGCTTTAAGTACATGTACTATGACATCAGACTGACCTATGTTGATCTTTTAATCTTGCCATATCATTTTATGATTAGTTGTCATTCCATCAGTTAGTTTGAAAACCAATCTGCAATGACTTGATACATTTTTTATTTCATTAATCAAAATTGAATCCCCTTTACATTAGCAGTTACAAGTCTTTATATGAAACTAGAAATGTGTCACAGAAACAGACATCCCTGCTTAAATGCTTGTCACATGACTTTCAGTTGTGACCTTGAACTTGGGATGACCTTGAACTGAGGAGTATCCAACACAAATTAAGCAATACACAAGTCATCAAGGGGAGCAACTTGGATAATTTATATTGACCTCAATCACTTAAAGTAGAAGATATGCTCCAGACAAGAATTGGACACACCCAAAAACATACACCCTCACATCCAACCACACATGGACAGAGGTAATACTATGTATGCCTGTCACCATTAAATGAATGGGGGCATAACTATCTTACCATAGAACTCCCTAGGTACTGCTATCAAAGCTGTGTCTTCTACATGTTTAGCAAACAGTCTGGTGGATTTATTGCTCCATTCTATCTCATCCTGTAACACAACATCATTGATGTACATTACGGTGAATCCAATAGTACACTGGGTTAGAAACAGTCTATATTGCAAAGCTCTAGGATTGTTAACACATTACCAGATGGCAAAATTTTGTATAAATTAGCCCATAACCACATATAAAAAATTAGACTGTTCCAAATTCAAAGATGTTGCAGATGACAATTTTAAATTGTGACAAATTAAAATATCTCTGTTATTCTGTCTAGAAAATAATGTGGAAAATGAAGAAATTGTAACAAGCCATTCTTCATTTTTTTTGTATTGTTTTCCTGCACTGTTTTCTTGAGGTCGTAAAAAGGAGGGATTGTGCAAATTTTCATAGAAACACATTATGAATAATGAAATCTCTTTTGTAACATGGAATTTTTTCATTTTCCATAATGTTTTCCACAAATCCCTTACTTGAGGAGAGTCAAAAAGCAGGATTGTGAGGGATTGGGTTAAAACCTATTTATTTTACATCCTTTTATTCGGAAACCGTTCTTACAATGTCAATTCATCCATCTTGGTTCAGCTTTCTTGAAAATACATCAGAAAGGTCACTTCCCAAACATACCATGGCTTTGTAAGTAATGTTGTATTAGTACCTTGAATAATTCCATTCACAAGAGGACTACATATAATTCATTGTTACAGACTCCATAATACAGTAATTTACCAATAATACCTCTACAATGCACTAACATAAGAGGGTCATGATAGTCCTTTATTGGTAACCTGAATACATGTAAAGAATTCCATATTTACACTCACCTCTAATGGCTCCATTTCAAACAAACTACATGTGACTGACTGAACAGGAATCTTAGCTAGTTCAGGGGACAGCCATCTGATATCTGTAACTTTTACTGACTCCATGTTGCCGTAGTCAACAAACAGGAGCTCTACCATGTCCTAGAATTAAGAGATCAATTTCCTTTTTCCTTTTCTTATTCAGTTTAATGCCATTTTCATCAGTATTTCAGTTACATTGCATAAGCTGGTTCACCTAACCATTACTTCCAGTCTTTTCTCCAAGCAACAAAACAAAAACATTCGGCACTTATATAAATAAAAAGCATTTCCCGAAGTTGAGAGACAAAGTATGCTAGTGGCAACTAGACTATTACTAAAAGTGATTAATACTCCTGAGATGGCTCCATGTCACAGAAAATGCATTCTATTACAAGAATAAAACATTTTTTAACCCTTTGCTATTTAATCCCTGGTTTTTATGTCCCTTTTTTTAAACTTGCAAAAACATTATAGAAAAAGAAGAAATTGCTTTTAACAAGCAATTTCTACTTTTTCCACATTATTTTCTATCCTCCTGAATGATTATTTTACAAACAAGTTATACTGTAAATTGTGTTCTGCAAAACCTTTGAATATGGACCAGTCTACAATTTTAACAAGAGCACCATCTACAGTGCCTACGCTCGGCTATTGGGTTCTGGATAGTGGATAAAATGCATCTAGAGTTAACCTTTTGATAGTATAAATTGCTCTTTTAAAAGTGACCAAGTGTGCAGAGTTTAAAGTGAATGCCTTTAGTAGAACCAGAGATATCACAAAAGGTTTAAGTTTTTCACAAAACGACAATAACAAGGACGGTGATGAAACCAAGGCTATAGCAATACCTCTGCTTTTCTCAGAAAATAGCCAAGCTAAAAAAAGGAAATGGATAAACAAAGAGCCATAACTCTTAGAACTCTGTGGTTGATACTGAATGCATAGACAAGGTTTTAAATAAAGTGCCATAGCTGTGAGAAAATGCAATGGCCTCAAATGCAATCAGGACTGTATATTAACAATTTGTATGATAGTTGAAGTCATTCTCTGATTTGACTGTTAAGTTTTCCTTATTATAAAATCACATTTGAAGACTTCTAACTCTCCCTCCCCCGACAGAATCCCAACCATGTTTTCTCGCCCATAACTGACTTGATCAACAGCGTAATTGTCGAAATTCGGACAAATATACGAAGGATAGTTTAAGGAGCATCACCCTCCAATATTTCGAAAGATAAAAACTGTAGTTACAAGATTTTAGCAGAAACCGACAAAATTCAGCGTTCAGAGAATAATTAAATTCTATCCTTACCTTCTGTCTATCGGAATTGAATAATCCATACATTTTTACAGGTTTACATTTTTTGGTTCTCTTTTGGTCCAAGCCAATATTTAAAAGCTAGAATTTTCACCCAGACATGCTTTATTATAACAATTAATCTAATTGAATTTAGCTTTACACAGACGTAAATATTTCCATCCTTATCCAAAGGGATAAAATCTTAGTATCCCGCATAGCGACGACGTCTCCTTGGAGACAGACGAGTTGTTGAACACCTGGGGTAACTGACGCATTGAGAAAATGTCATGTGGATCGACCTTCCAACCTCTTTTGTGGTAATGGACTTGGTCTAATTTGTTTACCATTGTTAAAAATACGGTAACAATAAATCAGGTCGTTGTCAGGTTCCTAGAAGCAAAGAATGAATTCGGGCTTACATTTCCAGATAGTATACTACAAGAAATTATGAACCATTTCACAAGCAAGGAAAAAATTTTCAGGTAGTTGTCAGGTTCCTAGAAGCAAAGAATGAATTTGGGCGGATCCTAGATTACAGTCAGTATCCTGACTGCAATAATAAAATCTAACCAGCAGACTATGGAAAAACAAGAAAACAGTACATACTGACCAAAGGACAACCAAATTAACAAATTGACCGACAATCTGACTCCTATATATCCCCAAATACTTAAACTATGTTTACGGAGTATATCTGCTTTGTCAAATGTCAGAAACAATTTTGGTGTTTTAACTGACACCCTCATGATTTAGAACAGCTTATTCCAGACTAAGTTAACTTTTTTTTTTCTATTTTCCATTAGAATGGTCCCAATTTCAATATTAGAAATCCTTATGAAATATAAGGATCACAAAAGCTCATCACGAGAATATTGTGCTCAGGCGAGCTAAAAAAAGTAATCTATCAAACATACATTGTCCTTTAAATGTAGAACTTCTGCCCGTGTCCAGTTTCCATCACCACTAAATATTCCTGCACAGAACATTCCTTGTTGTAGTAACTGTGGATTTACTGGGTTTTGAGCCTAAAATGATTAAATCAAAGTACTGAGGGTACTATCAAGTTAAAAAGAATAGTAAACAGTATAAATCAAAGGTAAGTATATTAGAAAACAGTATAAATCAAAGGACTGAAGGCATTGTCATGCTGTTTTAAACTAACAGCATTTGGTCCGAACAAAATTTAGATACAAGAGGGTTAAAATGGCCCTGAATAGCTCACCTGAGAATGATTTCTCTAAGTCTGATTAGGCCAGCCCTGCAACGCCAATATCAATTTGCAAATCAAAACAAATCATGACAAGTAGCCTAAGGAACATCCCTGTCATGTTTAGTTCAAATTGGCTCAATGGTATAGGAGAACATTTTTAAAGAATAAATTCATGATTTCTCCAAGTCTGAAAGCCAAGCCCTGCCACGCCCACAATTATTTGCAAATCAGAATTTCATGAATAGGTTTTGAAAAGGGTAGCCCAAGGAACATTCCTGTCAAGTTTAGTTGAACTTGGGCCAATGTTGCAGAGGAGAAGATTTTTTGAATAATTGTGGATGACTTTTGAAAGACACTGGGCGATCACAAAACCTCACCTTCGACAAGTTGTGCACAGGTGATCTTTAAAGCATTCAAATGCCCTTTTAGATGCATAGAATGCTGTGTCAAAATTAATAAATCATCAAATGGAAGCAGTCACTTATTTGTGTTTGAATGGTTTAAAGACAGATGAAATATCTACAGTTCTCTCTTAAATTTATAGGATTACAGTCTTTTATCATATTCTGTTTGCTCTTTTCCATATTCGATTGGAGCTCCAAATCCCAAGGGCTGCTTCTTACCACAGACTTCAGACAGGTTAAATGTCAAGGTCACAAGGTCATAGAGTCAAAGTCATTGTCACTAATGAAAGCTTAAGTTGTTTGTTTACAGTCTTTTATTATTGGTGACAGGTCAAGGTCACAGGGTCAAAGGTAATTGTCTGAAGTGAAAACTTTTCTCAAGAAAATGCATGAGTGAAATATTACCTTCCTAGCACTAGTTATAACTCAGTATGGAAAAGGTCAAAACCAATTTAAGAAACTTCTTTTTACCTTACAATGGATTTGTAGCTGATCTGTTACATCATCAATAGGGGAATCCTCTTTTTGGACACAAAAATACCCGGGGTTAAATATATAGGATATATACACTACCACCTCTTCATCTCTGTAAAAGGTAACAAAATCCATTTTGCTAAATGATAAATTTCACATTAAATAAATATCAAAGTTCTTTTTATCCTATTCTGCATTCAAAATACTTCATGAAATATCCTTTACCACTCTGAAATGAAACTAATTTCAAAACAGCCACTTGGTTTTTCCTGAAACAATAGTATCTAATGTTGTTTTTGACACAGGTATATGACAAATTAAACAAGGTGCCAAATTGTCACAAGATACGCCCGTCACACTGCTTAATATTAACTGGGGGTTTGAATAGAACTGATGTTATTTCAAATGAATATTTTTTGTCAAACAAAGTATGAAAAACAACAAAGGGCAATAACTCAAAATATACGCTAGGTAAAGTTATGGTTCTTGTACACTGCATTCCTACCTTGTGAGCTCTATCAATCCATGAAGTTTCAAGATTCTAGCTATTATACTTTTGGAGATATACTCCGATCAAGATTCAAGTATGAAAAACAACAAAGGGCAATAACTCAAAATATACACTAGGTAGAGTTATGGTTCTTGTACACTGCATTCCCACTTTGTGAGCTCTATCCATCCATGAAATTTCATGATTCTAGCTATTATACTTTTATAGACAGACTCCATATAAGATTCAAGTATGATAAACAACAAAGGGCAATAAGTAAAAAAATAGGCCAGGTAGAGTTATGGTTCTTGTGCACTGCACTCCCCCTTGGTGAGATCTATACACCCATGAAGTTTCATGATCCTAGCTATAATACTTTTAGAGATATACTCCAGACAAGATTCAAGAATGAAAAACAACAAAGGGCAATAACTCAAAAATAGGCTAGGTAAAGTTATGGTTCTTGTACACTGCACTCCTCCTTGGAGAGCTCTATCCATCCATGAAATTTCATGATCCTAGCTATTATACTTTTAGAGATATACTCCCGACAAGATTAAAGTATGAAAAACAACAAAGGGCAATAACTCAAAAATAGGCTAGGTAGAGTTTAGTTCTTGTACACTACACTCCCCCTTGGAGAGATCTATCCATCCAATAAATTTCATGTTTCTAGCTATTATACTTTTAGAGATATACTCCATACAAGATTCAAGTTTGAAAAACAACAAAGGGCAATAACTCAAAAAATAGGCCAGGAAGAGTTATGGTTCTTGTGCACTGCACTCCCCCTTGATGAGATTTATACACCCATGAAATTTCATGATCCTAGCTATTAAACTTTTAGAGATATACTCCGGACAAGATTCAAGTATGAAAAACAACAAAGGGCAATAACTAAAAAAATAGGCTAGGTAGAGTTATGGTTCTTGTACACTGCACTCCTACCTTGTGAGCTCTATCCATCCATGAAATTTCATGATTCTAGCTATTATACTTTTAGAGATATACTCCATACAAGATTCAAGTTTGAAAAACAACAAAGGGCAATAACTCAAAAATAGGCTAGGTAGAGTTTAGTTCTTGTGCACTGCACTCCCCCTTGGTGAGATCTATACACCCATGAAGTTTCATGATCCTAGCTATAATACTTTTAGAGATATACTCTGGACAAGATTCAAGTATGAAAAACAACAAAGGGCAATAACTCAAAAAATAGGCTAGGTAGAGTATGGTTCTTGTACACTGCACTCCCCCTTGGTGAGCTCTATCCATCCATGAAATTTCAAGATTCTAGCTATTATACTTTTAGAGATATACTTCGGACAAGATTCAAGTATGAAAAACAACAAAGGGCAATAACTCAAAATATACTCTAGGTAGAGTTATGGTTCTTGTACACTGCACTCCCCCTTGGTGAGATCTATCCATCAATAATTTTCATGATTCTAGCTATTATACTTTTAGAGATATACTCCATACAAGATTCAAGTATGAAAAAAAAACAAAGGGCAATAACTCAAAAAATAGGCCAGGTAGAGTTATGGTTCTTGTGCACTGCACTCCCCCTTGATGAGATCTATACACCCATGAAGTTTCATAATCCTAGCTATTATACTTTTAGAGATATACTCCGGACAAGATTCAAGTATGAAAAACAACAAAGGGCAGTAACTCAAAAAATAGGCCAGGTAGAGTTATGGTTCTTGTACACTGCATTCCTACTTTGTGAGCTCTATCCATCCATGAAGTTTCAAGATTCTAGCTATTATACTTTTGGAGATATACTCCATACAAGATTCAAGTATGAAAAAAAACAAAGGGCAATAACTAAAAAAATAGGCTAGGTAGAGTTATGGTTCTTGTACACTGCACTCCTACCCTGAGAGCTCTATCCATCCATGAAATTTCATGATCCTAGCTATTATACTTTTAGAGATATACTCCATACAAGATTCAAGTATGAAAAACAACAAAGGGCAATAACTCAAAAAATAGGCCAGGTAGAGTTATGGCTCTTGTGCACTGCACTCCCCCTTGGTGAAATCTATACACCCATGAAGTTTCATGATCCTAGCTATAATACTTTTAGAGATATACTCCGGACAAGATTCAAGTATGAAAAACAACAAAGGGCAGTAACTCAAAAAATAGGCCAGGTAGAGTTATGGTTCTTGTACACTGCATTCCTACTTTGTGAGCTCTATCCATCCATGAAGTTTCAAGATTCTAGCTATTATACTTTGAGATATACTCCGGACAAGATTCAAGTATGAAAAAAAACAAAGGGCAATAACTAAAAAAATAGGCTAGGTAGAGTTATGGTTCTTGTACACTGCCCTCCTACCCTGAGAGCTCTATCCATCCATGAAATTTCATGATTCTAGCTATTATACTTTTAGAGATATACTCCATACAAGATTCAAGTATGAAAAACAACAAAGGGCAATAACTCAAAAAATAGGCCAGGTAGAGTTATGGCTCTTGTGCACTGCACTCCCCCTTGGTGAAATCTATACACCCATGAAGTTTCATGATCCTAGCTATAATACTTTTAGAGATATACTCCGGACAAGATTCAAGTATGAAAAACAACAAAGGGCAGTAACTCAAAAATAGGCCAGGTAGAGTTATGGTTCTTGTGCACTGCACTGCCCCTTGGTGAGATCTATACACCCATAGAGTTTCATGATCCTAGCTATAATACTTTTAGAGATATACTCCGGACAAGATTCAAGTATGAAAAAAAACAAAGGGCAATAACTCAAAAAATAGGCCAGGTAGAGTTATGGCTCTTGTGCACTGCACTCCCCCTTGGTGAAATCTATACACCCATGAAGTTTCATGATCCTAGCTATAATACTTTTAGAGATATACTCCGGACAAGATTCAAGTATGAAAAACAACAAAGGGCAGTAACTCAAAAAATAGGCCAGGTAGAATTATGGTTCTTGTGCACTGCACTGCCCCTTGGTGAGATCTATACACCCATAGAGTTTCATGATCCTAGCTATAATACTTTTAGAGATATACTCCGGACAAGATTCAAGTATGAAAAACAACAAAGGGCAATAACTCAAAAAATAGGCCAGGTAGAGTATGGTTCTTGTGCACTGCACTCCGTATTGATGAGAAGAATATAACTGCCAAGTTTACAGTCAATCGGACTTACCGTTACAGAGTTATGCTCCGGACAAAGAAGTGGACACCGCCCGGACGCCTGGAAAACCGGACGCCCGGACACCATGGGTGATCCCATAATACGTCCCGTCTTCGAAGGGCATATAAAAAGGAAATTCATTTTGGGAACTAATTTTTATTCTGAAATTTGTTTCTTTTGGTGTCTTTATGCAGTACTAAACAATTACAATTAATTTTCCTTCAAAATTTTGGTATCAAGCATGAATATGTTATCCAAATTTGTCTACTGTTGTTACAACATTTAGGTAGCCAACCTAAGATTTCCTTTTTGTTCTGTGGGGCCGACCATAAATTCTGCAAACCCACTTTTTTTAGCACCTTAGTCAAACTTCCTTGTCAGAGTTAAATGGCAGTCGCCAGCAATCTGTCAATTGATCAATCACTGGACCCTGAGATTTGACATTAATTGTTGACCTTGACTTGGTATCAAAAGTAATGTCATTCAGGTCACTACAATTAAACATATGAGAAACATATAACTAAGCAAAGAAAAGTTACGACAAATGATTACAGTTTTGAAGATGAATAAACACATACAAATTTACAGACATACAGGGAAAAACTTTTTCTTAAACTTCTCTTTCAGTATTTTCATCTACAATAGTTTACTATTCACATACCTTTTCACTAGAAAGTCTCTCGGAATAACCAGATTCTGAAAAAATATGAAATTCTTATATTTGTTCAGGGCTTTGTGTTGCTTCAAACAATCTTTTGTTTAGCCTATAAACGCAAATATTGGGAGCTTTGATAAGTAGCTTTTACTTTTAACATTATTTATGAACCTTTCTTTGTTATTTTGACAATGTGCTTGATTCATAATCTTGAGGCCAGTCCTTTGAGCATGTAGTCATCCGGATGCAACTTCAGTCAGCCCAAGTCTACCCTGCTGTAAAGTTGGACAGCAGAAGAATTCAACTTTTCACTTTAGTAGACTGTGGCTCTGAATTCACTTGCAAAAACAAAATACACTATTAATTAACAAAGCTCAACCAGTCTAGTTTGACAGGTGTTTACTTTTTGAATCTCATGAGGGATAAGATAGGCAATACATATCTATAGCTAGTCAGTTATCAGTCTTTGTTCTGATACTTTTGTTTGGACTTGATGATTGGACTGGTCAGTGAATACATACCTAGGGCTCAACCCAAAATTGGATACTTAGAATAAGGAATCAAGTGATATCCTTTCATCTAGAAGCAATAGTAACACTTTATCCTCCAAGTAACAATATCTCCTATAGAATTATTGGAAAGATACCCAGCTCTGAGAATCTATTCTTTTACATCTTATCATCCTAAAGCATTTGACTATAACATATCAAAAGTTTTATTTCTTAATTTAACTATCAATATAATCTATGCAAGAATGACAAACAGACACTAAGTGGTCGAGGATGACTCATTACAGACGACAACATTCTAGACTTGTCCAATTGAAAGAAGTTGCAGACGATTAACTCAGGTTGATGGAATTTCTAAAATCTTTATCTTTCTGGGTAGAAAACAAAGTGAGAAAAGAGTATATGTTTTGTTTTCATTGAAATATGAACCTTCTAGGTTCATACCTCGGTGAGAACAAGATATACAGTCTTCAATTGTTGAATAAGTTAAATGTAAATATAAAATTTACAACCTACCATATTATCATTTAATTGTTCTTCTACTGGAAATACTATATCCCTGTCAGTGTTTGCCACTCTGTAAACAAAAGTAAGAGGGTGTTACAAAACCATTAACAGAATCATAATTCACCAGGCACAAAACACAAACACAATCAAGTGATTAAAATTAATGCAAAGCTATCATATTCATTCTAGATTTCTAGGTCTAACTAAACATTTGAAGTTATATTGAGATAGAGCCTCTGATTAAAGCCTTATCTGAATGACTGGAGAAGTGAGAAATCAAACTAGAAAAATAGTGATGGGGATAATTAATCCAGTACATCCAATTATCAATTACATATTCCACTAATGTATTACTCAGAAATAAAATAAAATCATAGGAAAATTTATTCCAAAAATTAAATTTTCTTTCCAAGTAGAAATCTATCAATTTTAACGCTGTGCTTAAGAAGGGGCAAGTTTGCAACACCTGGTTGTCTGCTGATCAACTAATCCATGGATATTGCGCTTAATTTGCAATAAAGTGCTAAAACATATTATTCATGTTGTCAAACAAGGTCATAAATTTTTGCACCTTTCAATAAGCAGATTATCTGATGATAAAAGATTTTGTTCTATTTCTGTCTGCTACCTGAAGAAACAACATCAACTAATAAGAAAATTCTTCTTAGTAATTCTAGCCATATCTCTGCTAATACTTGGGAAGCACTGAAGCACTGAAGCTTTGCAGCTGAAGACAATACAGAACAAGAGCCTTTGGAGACTGATTATGCTCCCCGAATAAGGCTTTTGTTCTATAGAACTATATGCCATTATTGGACAAAAAACTTTTTATTGAATGCAACTCTAGTTTGAGAGTTCAGTTCACAAGAAATTTGGAAGTTTGACAAACATTGAAGGAAGCTGTTTGGCTTCACAGACCTGATTCTAGTAAAATTCAATATCATTATATGGTAAAGGGTTAAATGTTTTACCTTCACTTTCCAAGTTATCAATGAAAAATGTCTCCATACAAAAAAGAAGACTCTAACTTGAGTAGTCTTGCAGAAACAATAGACTGATTTATTTTAGAATAGGATATATACAAAATGTAAAGCTACATGGCATTAAGCCCCCTTTTAGCATGGTAAGGATCATTGGGTCAAAAATTGAAATAAAAATTACCTAGGGCTTTTAATGAACAACATTTTATGTAAAGTAACAAGAAATTTTGGCAATTAGTGAAGGAGGAATATTTGAAAATTAATGACCTTGACAATTTGACCTTGACCTTGATCAATGACCTTGAACTTAGTACCAACAGAAAGTCCATGTCATAAGCAATGCACATGTAAAATATGAAGGCTATATCACTTACCATTGTTTACTTATGGGAGATGTTAAAGTTAAAATTTTCAAAATTTTGACATTGAGAAATTACCTTGACCTTGACAGATGACCTTGAACCTCATACGAACAGAAAGGTCATGTCATAAGCAATGCACATGTAAAATATGAAGAGTGTGTCACTTACCATTGTAAACTTATAGACAATGTTAAAGTTAAGCTTTTCAAAATTTTGACATTGAGAAATGACCTTGAACTTGACAGATGACCTTGAAATTGGCACCAACAGAAAGTCCATGTCATAAGCAACGCACATGTAAAATATGAAGGCTATATCACTTACTATTGTATACTTATAAGCTCTGTTAAAGTTAATTTTTTTGAAATTTTGACCTTGAGAAATGATCTTGACCTTAACAGATGACCTTGAACTTAATTCCAACAGAAAGATCATGTCATTAGCAATGCACATGTGAAATATGAAGGCTATACCACTTACGATTGAAAACTTATAGACAATGTTAAAGTTAAAATTTTCAAATTTTGACCTTGTGAAATGGACGGAAGGACAGACGGACGCATTTTTTCGGGGAGCATAAAAATGTACACATCTGGCTGCTACTGCTGAAATCAACTGAATTATTTTGGTTTTTTACCCAACAGTTAAACATATTAATCAATCCCAATAAGTCAGCCAATAAGGATGCCCTTTGTGAATAGCTACAAAACTACAGGAGTCTAGTTTAAACTTATCTATGTATTTCTTACAATATGGGTGAATATTTTGGAGGCAGTTGGTCCACTAACTATTTTACAATTTATACTGTAAATTTTGACAGTATCTCAGCCCATATTTTAAGAAAATATCTGTTTCTTCAAATACACCAACGGCGCAGTATCTGTTCAACAGTCATGTCCCCAACAGAAAAGCTGAAAACAGCTCTACCAGTATGTTTTAAAACAGTGAGTCGATCCTCAAAAAAAATGTTATGTCTATCCCAGTGCTTGAGTTCTCAATTGAAAGGTTGACTGAGTATTTGATTAGCAAATTTTTTTTTTATCAAAATATGTTATAAACCGTTAAAAAAAGACTGAGGTCGACCCATCCATTCATATCCTAATTGAAGTCTTCATTTTGTGCTCTGTAGATAGCGATCAACAAATATTCTAAATGCACAAATGTGTTATCAAGGCTCCTAAGCACTTTATGCAATATGTGCAGTTTTTGAAATCATAATGCACAGACTAACATGACGAAAATATTGTACAATGAGAACGACACTAAGGCTACAGCAATACCTTAACTTTGTTCCAAAACATTGGAGCTAAAAAGGAAAGACTATTTTTGAAAGTATCTGTACCAAGAAATGGAAAACTTCACTTAAAATTCTGACTACATCAGAGTAGCTGTTCTCAGAGTGGCTCTTCTCCAAACTTTTCTATGTATTTGATTTAAGTAGAAATGAGTCAAAGACTAGGATGCTACATTATAAGTGCTTTTCACTTGCCCTTCAGTTGTGACCTTGAACTCAAGGGTATCCAGGAGAATATTACTCATTAAATATTACTCATCAAGGTGAACAACTGTGCCATTGTAGTAGATATATCCTGGACAAGACTTGGATACACACATGCACACTCTCACACATGGACAGATGTAACTACAGTAGAATCCTGTTAATGGCAACATCAATTTGTCAAAACTTTTCTATGTATCTGAATTACAAATCTCCAAAAGCACACAACCTCCACTTACACTTCAAACCTAGCTATGTCCGTCCAACCTCGAAGTAGCTCTATCAAATTATCAGGCGGCTCCTCTTTAAACTTCTCTTTGTACTCAAACGGTATTCTTGTGCTCCACAGGCCATTTTTCTTGTTCTTAATTATCTGAAATTGAGATGTGTTTGTGAAGCACTAATGCCCTCCAAATACAATTTTAAAATAATCCAAACCCTAACCCGAGGTAAGACCTTGATATATAACTTTAGGCTTGTCAGATTACCTCATCAGATGACCAAGTCATTGACCTCCACAGACATGCATCAATGAGATCTGCATTCATGTCAAACATGCACATTCTACCGTAAAAAGCTTTAACCAATTACAACATGATAAAATTCTGGACTGGTAAAAATTCTAAGAAACTGCATTTTGTTAGTTAACAAAATTGAAAAAAGTCTTTGTGCTTTGGGGTAGAAAACATTATGAATGAATATTCAAGAAATGGCTTGTAAGAAGCAATATCTTAATTTTCCAAAATGATTTCCAAAGTTTTTTGCTCGGAGGACATCAAGAAGTGTGATTATGTGGAAAATGCTTAAAGATAGAGAAAATGATATATTTTTTTAGTTTGGTTATGCTTGGAAACACAGATGATTGAAGTTGTACAAAGCAAAGACATCTGTGATCATTAAGCAATATAAACACTGTTAAAAATAAACCACGGAGATGCATACAGAGACAAGCATGAAACTTTCATGATGAGGAGTAAAACAAATACAACATGAGGCCCATTTGGCCTTATCGGTCACCTGAGTCCAAAGAGCTAAAAACAGATAAAAGTCCACCAGATGATGCTAAAAACCAAATATCAAAGCTCTAGGCTTTCTGCTTGGGAGAAAAAGATTTTATAAAGTTTTCACATATAAGCCTATGCTAAACTTGTGACATCGACAAACAGACTAATATTGACAATCTTGATAGGAGACCACCAAAATGATGCATTAAAGCTCTAGGCCCTCCTGTTTGGGAGAATTTATCTAAAATTTTCACTATAAAAGCCCTATGTAAAACTTGTGATGTACGGGTATTGGCTAATTATGACCCTGTGGCCATAATCTATATAATCTTGATAGAGGTCCACCAGATGATGCTTCATACCAAATGATACCAAATATCAAAGCTCTAGGCCTTTCTGTTTGAGAGAATGATGCTGCATACAAAACATTAAAGCATAGGCCCTCCTGTTTGTTTATACAAGCCTATGTTAAACTTGAAGTATGGGAACAACCTGATTTTGACCCTCTGGCCATAATTCATACAATCTTGATAGAGGTCCACCAGATGATGCCACATACAAAATATCAAAGTTGTAGGTCTTTTGGTTTTATAGGAAAAGACTTTCAAAGTTGTCACTATATAAGGTAATGCTACCCCCCCAATTTCCCCCTCCCCCCTCCCCCTAGCACGGCCAGTTCAGTTCTTGACAGATTTTTTTTTCTTGTGCAAGCGTTATAGTCATTGCCCTGAAGACCCTAGATACCAAATGAGAATCCAATCCAACAGCTAGTTCATGACAAGAAGATTTTTAAAGATGTACGCTTTTTTGCTCATTATGGAGCCCCCAGGGAAGAAAACTCAATGACACGTACAAATCAGGAGCACCTTCTCATGGGGATGCTTCCTATCAAGTGTGGTTGAAATCCAATCAAGGGTTCTTATTTAAAAAGAAGTCGAAAATGTAAACAAGAGGCCCAGTGGGCCTTAACGGTCACCTGAGTAAAAGAGCATCAAGACAAGTGATTTTGTTTGAAAGAATTAGAAAAAGGTATTTATGATTGATTGTTCTACATCCATGTTTGTCAGTAGATATGATAGTCGCTAATTTCTGCCAGTTTATATTCTTCCTTCACCTAAAACAAAAGATATGCACCATTAACTGTTAATGATGGACTAAAAAAACTTTTAAAAACTCTAAGCCAAGCTGCCCAGTGGTTCTTGAGAAAACGATAAAAAATGTTTAAAAGTTAATGGACGACGGACAAACGATGACCATTTGGTGGTGACCTAAAAATATGAATTTCTTAACATGATGAACTTTGAACCCTGGGCGTGGCCCGATACATGACCCCAGGTACATAAATTTCACAAACTTTAGTATACCTGTCCTACCAGTCATGCACATAAAATATTTAAGCTCTTGCATTTAGGGTTTATTAGAAAAAGATTTTTTAAGAAGTACAAAAATTTACCCCTTTCTGCCCCGACTGGGGCCCCTTTTACCCCAAGCTCCCCCAACCTCTTTTCACAAACTGGAATTGGCATCCCCCAATGATGCTTCCGACCAAGTTTGGTTGAAATCCCCTCAGTAGTTCTTGAGAAGATGATGAAAATGTTTAAAAGTTACCAAAAATGACCCCCTTTTGGTCCCCATTTTAGGCCCCCCTGACCTCCAGCCTTTTAATTTTCACAAATCTGTATAATCAGTACCCAATGATGCTTTTCACAAAGTTAGTTTGAAATTGGCTTAGTACTTCATCAGAAGATGAAAATGTGAATTTTTTAACATGATGAACTTTGACCTCTGGTTGTGGCCCCATACATGACCCCAGGGACATGAATTTCACAATTTATAATATACCTGTCCTAGTTGTCATGCACACAGAATATTTAAGCTCTGGCATTAATGGTTTATTAGAAGAAGATTTTCAAAGAAGTACCAAAAATTACCCCTTTTTGCCCCCTAATTGGGCCCCTTTGACCCCAAGAACCCCTATTTTCACAAACTTGAATTGGCATCCCCCAATGATGCTTTCTACCAAGTTTGGTTGAAATACCCCCAGTAGTTCTTGAGAAGAAGATGAAATATTTAAAAGTTACCAAAAATTACCCCCTTTTGGTCCCCATTTTAGGGCCCCTGACCGCCCAGCCTTTTAATTTTCACAAATCTGAATAACCATTACCAAATGATGCTTTTCACCAAGTTTGTTTGAAATTGGCTTTGTACTTCATCAGAAAAAGATGAAAATGTGAATTTTTTAACATGATGAACTTTGACCTCTGGGTGTGGCCCCATACATAACCCTTGGGGCATGAATTTCACAATTTATAATATACCTGTCCTAGTTGTCATGCACAAAAAATATTTAAGCTCTGGCATTAACGGTTTATTAGAAGAAGATTTTTAAAGAAGAACCAAAAATTACCCCTTTTTGCCCCCGATTGGGGCCCCTATGACCCCCAGAACCCCTATTTTCACAAACTTGAATTGGCATCCCCCAATGATGCTTTCTACAAAGTTTGGTTGAAATCCGCCCAGTAGTTCTTAAGAAGAAGATGAATATGTTTAAAAGTTAACGGACGACGCATGACGCACAACGACGGACAAACGATGATTGCAATAGGTCACCATGACCATTCGGTCAGGTGACCTAAAAATGAACTCACAACACATAAACATACAAAGGACGAACGAAACATGATCGCAAAAGGTCACCATGACCATCGGTCAGGTGACCTTAAAGTGCTTGCTTCAGATAGATGGAGGGACTGGAATAGACCTCACATCTTGTCAATGCAGGGACGTAAACTGATGCTGTTTAAATAAGCCTGATTTGGACCCTTTATGCTTACTCCTCTCAAATCATGAATCCTCCAAACTAGAGTCATGCAGGACCCTCAAGTGTATAAATATAACATACTTAGACAAACAGAAAGGGAGTTTGCGAGACAGTCCTAAATATCTATACAATCTTTAGATACTCAGATAACTCTTTTTGCTTAATCCTCTTATGTCGGAAATCTTTCCATCTCAGGTCTGACAAATAAGAAAAATCACATTCCAACACAACAAAATTTTAGACTAGTATAATTTGAAACAAGAGGACCTATATTGTTCCCCTGATGGCTCAAGGCTTTATTATTAACAAAGTATCAAAGCCCTACACCTAATTATTCTGGAGAAGATTTTTTAAAGATATTCCATTTAATCCTGGGTTTATTGAAGATCCTACCATATATGTTTGGTAATTCTTTGAAGTATTTTGGTAGAGGGTCAATAGATGACGACTTATCAAAGCTCTAGGCCTAATTGTTTAGATATCCTTCCTTTTGGTAGAGGGTCAATAGATGATGATTTATCCCAAATATCAGAGCTCAAGACCTTAGGGTTTAGGAGATGAAGATTTCAAAGATTTCCTTCCTTTTTTATGTATATCAGGAATCACACAGAAAAGGGCTAATTTTCAAGATACAGTAATTCTTTGAAGTTTTTGGCCGTTTGGGTCGATAGATGATGATTTAAACTAAATATCAAAGCTCTAGGCCTCATGGTTTGGGAGAATAAGATTTTCAAAAATTTCCTTTTTTATTTCTATGTAAATTCAGGGATCAAACAGAAAAGTGCTAATTTTCAAGATACAGTAATTCTTTGAAGTATAATGGTAAAGGGTCAATAGATGATGATTTATACATAATATTAAAGCTCTAAGCCTAATGGTTTTGGAGGAGAAGATCTTTTAGGTTTTTTCACTGGGTTGCCATGGCAACTAAAGTTCTTCATGGATTTCAATCCTTTGATATTTTTTGAAAGAGCATAACCTAAGGATCATTTCTTTGAAGTTTGTTTGAAACTACATGGTTAGCTTAGGAGGAGAAGATTTTTTTGTAATTGTGAACGGATGGACAGATGGACAGACATTGGACGATGACCGATCACAGGTGAGTTACATTTTCTGTCTTTTTGGATAGAAATTATTGTTGATAATGAAGAAATTGCTTAAAAACAGGCAATTTCTTCATCTTCCGCAATATTTTCCGAAGCTTTATTCTTGAGGGGTGTAAAAAGGAGGGCTTGTGTGAATATGGGTTCAACTTTTAATTAATTTAATAATATCTCAGCTGTTACCTGTTCATACCTTCAGTTTGAAATCCAATGAAAAAATTTAAACAGCTTACAAAGTTTGAATTCTACTCACTTCCTGTAACCTTGACCTTATAAGTGTTATCTGATTGGCTGGTAAAGGGAGGGCACTCTCACTACTACCTGAAAGAAATTGATTGATTAATTGAATGGGGTTTCATGCAACTTTTAACAGTATTTCAGTCATATCAATGTGGCTTGAGTCCTAACTATGGATTCCTGGTATTTCTCAAACCAGTACTAATAGTGTATCCTTTCCAAGCTTCCAGCTGCTCATCCCACTTAGGTTTACGAATATCCACCCATTGATGGGAGACAAATGTCAAGAAGGATATTCGCTGCAGCAAGGGATCGAACCAAGGACCCACCTGGAAGGAAACATATTATCATATACTGTAGAATATTTTCTAGTAAAATATATAGTAAATACCTCAAAGACAAGTTTCAGACAATTCTGGAAAAAATCAGTATTTGATAGTGTCAAATACGGCTCCGTAAGATGACATCATTTTTATTTTGCAGACGATATTATAATGCATGTTAATGCTAAAAAAGAAGAGAAATACTTGTAGAAATACAGATGTTAAATCATTTTATCACTTTCATTAAAAAAAAGTGTAGGTTTGTAATATTTTAATGTAATACTAAGTTGAAATAGTCTCTACAACATCTTGTATTTGCTTCTCGCTGCTCAGAAATATTTTGATATTCCACTCGTCCTTAGCCCACATGGCAAATTATAGACTGGTTCCAATTGAAAGATACTGCAGATGACAATTTCAAGTTAGATAAAAAGTTTTATCAAAATATCATATCCTAGAAACATGAATTTGATAAGGTCTAGATTGAAGCATTATTCTAAAAATTTAGGACTATATTAGACACTGTTTTCATGGTAACATAAATCCATTATTATCTCATTTACATTATATCAAAATATTAGAGTTCAATAGAGTGGACTCCTCTTAATTAAAACCTGGACAATAGCAACTCATTGCTCAATTACAACTGGATTTATTGACAAATGATTAATTGAACTAAAAATACCTTTCAGTTGAAACTTTCTACTGCATTGTTGTAGTAAGCTAATATTTGTATTTGTTTACTTGTAATATATAATATATTAACCAATTCCCACACAATCCCTCCTTTTTACTCCCCCAAAGAAAAATGAAAATGAAGAAATTGCTTGTGTCAAGGAATTTCTACGTTATCCACAATGTTTTCTATCCCAAAAGACGAAAAAGATTAAAATTCCATCAACTTGAAATTGTCGTCTGTAGCTTCTTTCAAATTGGACCAGTCTAAACTATTATTGAGTGGGAATGAGTTAAACGGGTTTATTTCACCTCTCTATCATGGGTGCTATTATAATGTTAACCAATCATTTTCAACATTAACTAAGCTAACTTATCACTCAGGCTGTTGGTTTGGCCCTCTATGTGTGATAATAAGAATACAGTTTGTTTTTTTACTTTTAACCATTTTCATACTGAGTCCAGAATATTTTTCATTTGACAGGAGGTATACTGTAACTGGGTATATCAGACAAAGATCAGACACCCATATAAGCCGAGTCTGATCTTATCTGATACAACCGGTTTGTCCCTTTTAAGCCAGAGATACTATTAATTTTCAAAAGAAATATTGACAAGGTATGTGCCTTCCAGTAGTTGCAGTCCTTTGATTTAAAAACAAATCAGAAAAAGGATTTTATTCCGCATGAAAATGGCTTAAAAAAGGTTTTTAAAACAATGATTAAGAACACAGTCACATATTTGACAAAAAATCATTTTTGTTTGTGCATAGTTATGTCATATTTTATGGTAGAAAACAATCATACTCCATAGCTAGCACAAAGTACTTCCTGTTTTTATATTCTATTTTTACTTGACATTAGAAAATGATACATGTAATACAGTTACAAGTCATGTCTGACTGTTTAGTGAACAAACAAGACTAAAACTTATTTTTTTGGATAGACATATGGGAAACAGTGAATCATTCTACCTCTAATATGTGCTTAGATTAAAATAGTGCCTTGTGTCAAAGATCAAACAAAGAATGTACACAAAATCTAAATGTGATTGTTGCAATATCATAGACTGTACTTTTTAATCGGATGATGAAATATGAAATTAACAGGATTTCGTTACTCCAACACTAATGCTCCTGAAACACTTATGCTCCTGAAACAAATATTGCAACCCATTACCAGATTATGGTTCGATTGTATAGGGTTGAACATCACTTTCAATATCATTTCAGTTTTATTGCAGTAGCTAGAGCCATAACCATGTAACCATGGGATACTGATATTTCTCACACAAGTACCACCACAACATCAAATCCTAGACTCTAGCTGTTCATCCCAGGTGGGCAAATATTCACTAATTGACTGATAGTGGCTGTCAATCAAAGAATCAATTGACCAATCAAATCACTCAGACAAGAAATGAACTTTGAACTTCAACATTAGCTGACATTTATGAGAAGTATTTTTTGTTAGTTTGGCAACTTAATTGTCGTAACTACAGCTTATTCAAGCTTTAGTTATTACCTTTACGTTTGCCAATGAAACATTTTATTTTCTTGTTATATGATATTATCCATAAGCTTTGCTATATAATGCCATTTAATATACATGTGGAAATTCCTGCTGGAGCTCAGTGAACAAAGCCAGCGTTACTGACAACAATTCAAACTGATTTAAAAACTTTTTTAAACCTAGATTTCCAATTAACATACCTTGCCTTAGCCCATCAACAGACAATGAATTTTCAGACAGGTCCAATTTGAAAAGTTGCTGATAACATTTCAAAATCATCTTTAAATTGAACTAGAGGTGCTTGAGCACATGAATTGGTCCACTAGCCTGAATTTACCCATCATAGAAGCATTAAGAATCATTTTTTTTGCAAAATCTGATAAAGGGATCGTCCATGTGAAATTTCACTAAAATCTATCGACTGTTTTTTTTTAGATTTCTTTTATTAAAGTTTTCACTATATACCATATTTTGATATAAGTGCCCTCTGTAAAAGCCATAATTTTCATCTAATCAAATTCCTTTTAAAGAATATCATAAGTGTCATCAAAGTATTGCTCCTGTAAAATTTATTTGAAAACCATCCACTGGTTTTTAAAAAAATATTCCAAGTTTTCTCCATGTAAGTTTTCCGCAAATTACAGCCATGTTTTGCATTTGATCAAAATTCCTTGAAAAGGTCAACAAAGGAGCAAAAGTTTAAAGTAAAAGTTTATGGACACACACATGTTTGCATGGAAGGATGAACACATGCACAATGGACATAACCCACAACGGACACAATGAGATGAAAATAGCCCACTGACTTTCAGCAAGTGGAGTTAAAAATGATTGTCAAATAATTATGAAAAAACATAGTCCTTTGTAGCAATCTCAATGATTTTAATTATTTGAATTCATCAGCTTGTGAAAACGGGTAGTTGCATGGTAAAAGATTAGATTATCATCAGCAACATTTTTCAATTTAAACAAGTCATTGTTATGTCTGGTTACATTTAAGAAAGCTATTTTATACGGGGTGTTACACATCACATAAATGATTTCATCTCAGATGATGAATCGGGTATCACAGATTAGTACATCACAAGTTGAGAATAAGGTACATGTATCACAAATACAGAATAAGGACTCACAGATTTAGAATAAGGTATCACATATAGAGAATAAAGTATCACAGATTGAGAATAATGTATTACAGACAAACACATTACAGATTTAGATCAAGGAATCCCAGATCAACACATCAAGGATTGAAAATAAGGTATCGAAGATCAACATATCACAGATTTAGAACAAATTATCAAAGATCAAAATATTACAGATATGGAACCATGTATCACAGTTCAACACATCTCAGATTCAGAACATTATCAAAGATGACAGATACTACATATCATACAAGATATCACAGATCAACACATCTCAGATTCAGAACAGTATCAAAGATGACGGATACTACATATCATACAAGATATCACAGTTCAACACACCACAGACTTAGAACATTATCAAAGATGACGGATACTACATATCATACAAGATATCACAGATCAACACACCACAGACTTAGAACATTATCAAAGATGACGGATACTACATATCATACAAGATATCACAGATCAACACACTACAGACTTAGAACAGTATCAAAGATGAACTGATCACAGATACAGAACAAGGAATCACAAATCAACACTTCATAGATTCAGAATGAAGTATTGCAGATCCAACACATCAAACACAACAAATGTGATTAAGACTTACAAACTTCTTCTGCCCAATCCTTTATACTTTCATAAGCAGCTTTGTGAAGTTACATAATATAATATATCTTATTGCTTAACAAATCACCAAACCTAAAAAAAGCTCTACACTGGTCCAAATTGAAAGAAGTTGCAGACAACATTTAAAAGTGTGTTCAATTTGAAAAATAATGACTGTTACAAGCCATTTCTTCTATTCCCACAATGTTTTCCTTGGTATTTCTTTACAGGGGTGTTAAAAAGCATCATTAAGTGGTAATTTGTTAAAACAAATATTCATAAAAGTTAGATGAATTAAAAAAACATACACTTTTGAACAAAGAAGATCTTAACCCATTACCACACAATCCCACATTTTACACACCAAAGAAATATAGGTATGGAAAACATTATAAGAAAAGAATTGCTTGTTTTTTTCCCCAATATTTGCTTCATCATATGGCCCTTATTTTCAAATTCAAATATATTTTTAATTTGTCGTCTGCAAACAATTTAAATTCGGAATAGTCTAAAAAATTGTTTGGGAAAAACAGCATACAAACTAATGGAGAAAAAATACACACAAAATTAAAAAGCATAGACATCTGTGGAATAGGTATAACAGTGCAATTTGAACAAACTCAACGAAAAGGAAGAAATTAACCCTTTCAAGTATTAACCCGTGATTTACATCAAATTTTCATTGTCTTCAGCAACTTCTTTCAATTTGAACCGGTTTAAAATTTCAAAAAATGGAAAAGGTTTGAGAAATTTTGATTTGTAAATTGTTATTAACGAGATAATAGATCTTTAACATCCGACTCAGTTAACCCATTACCAAGACCACAAAATTTTAGACTGGTCCAAATTAAAAGAAGTTGCAGGCGACAATTTAAAGTTTATGAAATTTTAGATTTTTTCACTTTTCTGGGTAGAAAATATTGTGTAAAATGAAGAAATTGCTTCATTTTCCACAAAGTTTTCAAAAAAATATTTCCCTGGGGGCCTCTACAAGCGTCAATGAGTGGGAATGGATTAAGTAAGAAAGTAAATTCTTTAATAATTCTTTCCTAACCAATTCCAACAATCCGGCTTTTTCATACCCTTCACAATAAAGCTAAAGAAAACATTGTTGAAAATGAAGAAACTGCTTGATTATCCACATTGTTTTCTACTCAAAAAGACAACAATTTTATCAATTTCAGCAACCAACAAGATGTGTCTGTGAAACACATTGCCCCCTTTAACAGTCCTTTTTGGAAATGTGACCTTGATAAGTGACCTTGACATTAATGGATGACCTAAACCTTTATACCAACTGATGTCTATCAATGAAAGGAAACTATGTCCCACATGTGAGAAAGGCATCTCCAGCCTTGTTTGAATAACAGCAAAATGTTATGTTTTTTGTATAAGTTGAACTTGATAATTAACAATGACTTTGATTGATGACTCTGACCTTATAAAAACTGATGCCTATAAATGCCAATAAACCTATATCCCTAATATGAGCTATGTGTCTTGAGTGATATTTGAATAACAGCAAAATGTTAAGCTTTTGCATAAAGTTTTACTGATTAAAGATGGACAGACAGAGATTGGAAAAAACAATATGCACTATGCACCCTAACTCATAGATGTTGGGCATAAAAATTGTGGTCTGTAACTTCTTTCAATTTGGACAAATCTAATTTTTTTCATATGGGAATGGGTTAAATTCAAGATTATGTTTGTTTTTTTAATGGGGTTTCATTTATGTCAAAGAGGCTGGAGCACCTAACCATGGATTCCTAGTATTTTTCAAACCAGTACTACCAATACATCCTTTCCAAGTCTCCAGCTACTCATTCCTCTCGGGTTCACAGCATCGTCCTTCATATCTTTTTCAGGAGGAATTTGGAGTAGCTAATTTCTTAGATTTTTTTCAAAAGACATTTCTTAAATATTTCTTTTAGGAAAACATATTATAATTTAATGCTAACAAGTAAAACAAGCAAAACAAAGCAAACAATTTACTAGGTTGAGTAATTCTTATGGATCTACATTTTGTGCAAACAGAAAATACAGTCGAATACCATTACCTCGAACGTCCCTTTACCGAAGTTCTCTCTACAACGAAGTTATTCTAAAGTCCCAATCTTATTACTCTTTAGTTCTATGTATTTTAACCTCCATACGTCGTTCTCTTTATCTCGTAAACTACCCCTACATCGAAATCAATTGCAAAGTCCCATCACTATTTTTTGCACATATTTACACCTCTTTAAGACGAATCTTAATCATAAAGGTCGATTTTTGCAATCAACTAAGTTTTTCACACATTTCGATGTGTTAACACAGTTAAGAGATAGGTGTGTTACAGTAACGGATATCAATTGCTAACTTGATTTGGTTTGAATATTTGTCTACGATCTGAAATTTTGAAAGATTGCATGAAGTGGAGACATTGTTACAAACAAATTTTACAATGAATAAAGAGGCATCTTACGCCCATACCAAGCAGGACTTGTTTGACGCCCGACCTGGTCGATCAAGGGGACGGCGGGACGCGCTAAAGGAAGAACCCGGTAGCCAATCAAGATGGATACTTGGGTTTTTCGACAGGAAAGAGAAAATACATGTAGTCAAACTATGTAATCGACACGAAGAATAAGCAATATTAGAAGAAAAAAAACAAACAAACAAACAACAACAAAAAAGCTAAGTCTAAACAAAACTTAAGCTACAAGTTACAGTAATATTGTAATATTGATATGAGAAATTACAATAAATACATCGTCTTTACACCTTTCGTTCGATTAGATAAGCATACTAGTACAAATCATCCATGGCCTTATTCAGTTACAGTATTTCGCCACCATTTTGGTCGTACATGGAAAATATTCGATTATCTTCACGTCAAACTATCTCTATGTCGAAGTTTTCTCGTAAGTCCCCTGAACTTCGAGGTAAAGGTATTCGACTGTAGTTGCATGCACAAATTTTATTGATGGAAGTATGAAACATAATAGGTTGTCCAAGGACAACATGTCGAGCCTGCTGATTTGCACAGAGAATGTGGTCACAGAATATTTTTTTTAACCCTTTGACCTTGGACATATCACAACAAAAATTTTGAATGACACTAGCACTCATCAAGAAGAACAACTATGCCAAGTTATTTTCAAATCCATCCATAAATGTAGAAGTCATGCTCTGGACAAGGTCGTTTCACTTTTAACAGTGACCTTGACCTTGCAAGTATCATACGACACTTGGACTCATCAAGAAGAACAACAACTGTGCCACATTATTTTTAAATCCATCCATAAATGTACAAGGTCAATTTGTCATTACACCTTCAGCTTTGACTTTGACCTTAAACTTAGAACAACAGACATTTCGCATGACACTAGCTCTCATCAAGAAGATCAACTGTGCAAAGTTATCTTAAGTCCATCTGTAAAGTAGAAGGTAGGTTATAATTATTTGACCTTCAACTTTGACCTTGAGCTTTATGGTATCACAACAAGCATTTCCCTTGACAAAAGCACTCATCAAGAATAAAAACTGTGCCAAATTATTTTGAAATCTATCCATAAACTTAGAAGTTCTGCTCCGGACAAGGCCGATTTTGACCTTCAACTGTGACCTTGACCTTGGAGTTAACAAAACAATCATTTTGCATGACACTAGCACTCATCAAGAAGAACAACTGTGCAAAGTTATTTTCAAATCCATCAATAAATGTGAAGGTTTTGCTCCGTACAAGATAAATTTTGTCGATTGACCTTCAATTGTGACCTTGACCTTGGAGGTATCACAACAAATGTTTCATATGACACTAGCACTCATCAAGAAGAAAAACTGCACTAGTTGTACAAAAAACCTAATCCCTCTTATAT
Organism: Fragum fragum; assembly: GCA_946902895.1. Classification (NCBI taxonomy): domain Eukaryota; kingdom Metazoa; phylum Mollusca; class Bivalvia; order Cardiida; family Cardiidae; genus Fragum; species Fragum fragum. The sequence goes on along the minus strand of OX336382.1, from coordinate 18,895,810 downwards.
ATGAATCAGCTTCGCATATTCATATAGTGTGACAAGTTTTTTTGGTTCATACCTCCTTGAAAACAAAAAATATTCTCTTCATTTCTTAAACTGAAATTAAATTAATTCATAATAAAACTAACATAAGCAATAACTTAAAACTTAAACAGTTTTACAATAGCCTCTCAATAAGTTAAAAACACTTACTTGAGTTGTTCCAGTCAATCTCTGGAAGTGTTCTCTCTAAAATGCAACAAGAAGCAAGAGGAAGGTTGAGTAAAAATGTGAGTAAGTGTAACGGCAAAGCAAAAGGTTTGAAACACACATTCCAACTTCTCCCTGGGTGAAAAAATAAACACATCCTAATTCAATTCTTTGAATTATGTTTATGCTTACGTAATATTAAACAAAATAGAGATATTACAATCAAAAGAGATTCCATCTTCTTTGACTTTAATTGTCAACATGATAAAGCCCTAATCTTCCTATTTTGGAAGGTGTAGAAAAAGATCAACCTACAAAAATTAGCAGTCTGATCTTTAGTTTACATCATCTATTTATCCCTTTCAAGTAGTCATTTAAAGAAAATATTGACCAACACTAGTGCTATCATTGAAATTAATTTTGATTTTTTTTATAAGACAAAGACTAAGATCAAATCCATTTATAGTAGAGACAAGCAGTTCAAAAGGGTTGATTTATGAATTGAATGGGGTCTAACACCACTTTTAACATTATTTTAGTTATATCACAGTGGGTGGAGCACCAAACAATGAATTCCTGGTATTTCTCACACCAGTACTACCACTACAACCTTTCCTAGCCTCCAGCTACTAATCTCACTTAGGTTTACAATTATCCAAACCATTGGTGGGAGACAAAAACTGGAAAGGATATTCTTTACAATTGAGAATCGAAACCTGGGACCCTACAAGTAGGAGTCTTACTCGCTACTATTGCTAATTCAAAAGACATTATATATGTTTGAGGTCAATACCTAAGACAAAAATGGCACAGCTTTTGCATGCAGATTAAAAAGAACAGTGCAGATGAAAACTATGCCAAGACTTAAGATAAAATCACATATCTTTCTTCCTATTTCTGATAGCCAAATTTGTAGAAAATAGTGTCGAACAACATGAGAAAAATTTATTTTGCTGTCAGATTAAACCAACAACCAGAAGGCATCTTTTTCTTGGCCAGCGCTGAAGCAGCACTTTAGTCAACAATTAGAAGGCTTTAATTTAACTTCTTTTGTAGCTCACTCAAAGGGGAAACAACTTTCTTTAAATAACAAATGTACTCAGTCTCTCAAAATCAAAAACCTCCCTTACATAAATATGTGATCTCTTACTTCAATAAGGCTGTTCCCAAAAAACTCGGAAGGAGTATTATTTTTAAAAATCAATCTATATTTCTATATAAGCAATATCCCTCAGGGCCTCGGCCATGAAGGTCTCGAGGGTCATGAATTTAGCAATTTTTAACTCTTTCCTGTTCAAAATACGGGATTTTACGTTCCTGTGATTTTATACTTGACAAAACATTGTGGAAAAAGGAGAAATTGCTTGTAACAAGCATATTCATTTCTCCTTTTCCCAAAATATTTTCTATCACACAGGATGGTCAGATTTCAAATTGCATGCATTTTTCATTGTTGTCTGCAACCTATTTCAAATTGGACCAGTCTAAAATTTCATAAAACAAGAAAGGGTTAAGGAGGTCAAAACACTGATGCTTCATGATAAATATCAAGGCTCTAAGCCTTCTGGGCAAAGGAAGATATCATTTTTAAAGATTCTTTTAAAATTTCACTTTTGTTGAAATGGCAACCAGAGTTTTCAATGAATTTCTTTTTTTTTTTTTAGCATTTTATAAGGGAGCTTCAATAAAATTGGCCTTGTAGTTCGGAGGAGTTATCTTTAAAAATTCTCTTCAAATGTTATTTAGTTAGTTTTTTTTAAAAATCTATATTCTTTTAGCTATCTTAAGAGAGGATCATCTAAAAAATATTCCTGCCAAATCAGGTTTACATTGGCCAAGTGGTTTTGAGTTTTTGTTCATAGAAATTGTTGATTGACAAAACACAATGGTAGGGCGCTGGACATAGAGTGATCACAACAGCTCTCTTGAGAACTTTTTAGTTAAAAAGTAAAATGATTAGTTGGCAGCCTAAAAAACGTAACTACAGCTTGAATCCACATTATCATAAACAAGGGGAGCATGGTGGCCCTATATAGCTCACCTGATAAATATAGCTCTAGGCTTTACTGTGATAGTTTGCAGAATAATGGAAGGATACCATAAGGCAATGTATTATATAACAAGCATTCACAGTAAGCTTAAAAAGATTGATCCAAAATTGTGACCTCTAGACCATTAACAAGGAAATTGTCAGTAGGGCCCCTTTTCCCTTTATGTAAGTCAGAATGTCTAATAATTCAAAAAGGATCTTCATAATGACTGTACAATCATTTTCAGCAAGTGTAACCTCTAGAGAAGTAACACTGAATTTTTGATGACAGACAAGAGACAATCAAGTATCCCAAAAGCTCACTGGAAGCAAGTTGTGCTCAGGTGAGCTATATATATCGAAACAAACCAAATCCAAACTAGATCTGTTAGTTTTTGTTTGCAGACTCACACACAAAACATCAGCTCAATAACCTCAATTTTTAGAAAAGTCTGGAAAACAGATTATAGAGGAAAGCAAGAATACAAGGGATTACATAACAATTGTGGCCATTCAACAGAGCTTCTGATAAGAGGACTGATAAATATAGACTCTGTGTTGTGGGTATTTATTGGAATCATCGACAGGATAATTTGCAGTAAGCACAACAAAGTATTTAACCCATTCCCACACAATGACACTTTTTGATAAACACACAAACAAACACAACCTAAAAAGTTTTGAAAAAAAATGTGGAAAATTTTATCCACAATTATTTCTACCCAAAAAGAAAAAAAAGTTAAGATTTCTTGAACTAATATCATCTGCAACTCCTTTGAATTTAGACAAGTCTAAATTGTGTTGTCTGGTAAAGGGCTAATGAACAAGTAAGACCATTTTTACTTTGGAATTAAATTACTCCCAATATCTGGAGCTCTGCATCTTTGAATTTGGACCAGTTTCAATATGGAAATGGGTTAAGGAGAAAAAAGTACCTTGCTTTGTCCTTTTATTCAACTCTAAAACAGCGTTTCTGGCTGCTGCCTGTTCAGCCTCCTCTGATGTTTTAAATATTGCTGGAATAGAGAAGTAAATAACAGATTTTTTTTAAATAAAAATCAACTAACTTTATCCAGAAATATGTGCTAGATAGGGATGCTGCCTTAACTCTAGAGTATGTGACATATAATGAAAAACAAGAGTACCACATGTGGATGCCAACACTTGTCTGTTCAAGTCAAAAAGGGGCATTATGCATTCAAAAACATATTGAGAGTTATCCCCCTTGCTGGTATCTATTACTCTTTTGATAGTGAACATAAATACTAACTTTCAAGAGAAAATGTTCATTCATACTAGGGATATTACAAAATGTTGAGTTATTCAGTCAGATATAGCAATACCTCAAGTTTTCTACAAAAACTGCCAAGCTTAAAATTTGAAATAAGCTTTTGTCAATTTTGAAATGTGGCCTCCACTCCTGACCTCTAAACAATGTAAATAATGTAATTGGACATCCTGCTATATCTATTACATTGAAAGAAACACAACAGACATTTTTAATAACAAGTTTAAAGATTTTGTCTGAAAAAAGAATAATTGTCTTTCTTTTGCATTAACCCATTACCACACAATCCTGCTTTTTGATGCTAAAGAAATATAGTAATGGAAAACTTTGTGGGAAAAGAAATTGCCTGTACCAAGCGATTTCCCCATTCCTCACTATTCTTTTACTTTTTTGGCACTTTTAATCCAATTTTAGCAGATCTTGAAAAATCATATGCAAGTTCTTTCAGTTGGACCAGTCTACATTTTTGCAATCTGGTTATGGGTTAAAGAAAAAGAATAATCATTTGTATTTCATGTGAGCAAGATAGATATATCTAGCATTTAATGAATGACAAAACTATAGTCTTTGTTGCTCACTCAATGAAAGATAAATTGATTTTACAATGAAACAGACAATTATCCTTAATATTTTTTATTTGTTAACCCTTTCCTTTTTTGCAAAAGTTAAGACCTGACCAAATTCAAAAGTTTTGCAGACAAAAATTGAAAGTAGATTTACATTATTGTATTTTGAAACTAATCATTCAATAGGGTAGAAAATATTGTGGAAAAAGAAGAAATTGCTTGTAACATATATGCACAAATATGTTCATACTTTGCTCATTGAACGCATGTCAATTAAATCCATATACAGATATACAGTACTAGAGGCGCTTGAGCCCCTGATTCTCCTGAATTTACTTACCATTACTGAGTAATTTACTTGAAAACCATCCTGTAGTTTGCAAGAATAAGATTTTCAAAATTTCACTATATACCATAATGGATACAAGCCTTCCGCCCCCCCCCCCCCCTAAAAGCCATAATTTTCATCTGAGCTAAAGAGTCACCAAAGGTTTGTTTTGTGAAATTTTGTTGCAAACTTGTAATTGTTTGTAATCTAAGAAGATTGTAGGTTTTCACTGTTTACTATGTATGGAAATTAGCCATATCCATTTAAGCAATGTTTACAGCCAATCAATTCTTTTTTAGCAATCTAATAAGGGGTCACCAAAGGATTATTCCAGTGGAATATTTGGTTGAATCCAATTGTTTCTGAGAAGAGGATTTTCAAAGCTTTCACCATATATGGAAATTAGCCCTGCCCATTAAAGGCATGATATCTGTCCTATAAAAATTCTTTGAAGGAATCTGATAAAGGGTCACCAAGGATCATTTTTGTGAAATCTAGTTGAAATCCATCCACTGGTTTCTGAGAAGAACATTTTCAAAGTTTTCACCATAAATGGGAATTAGCCCCACCCATTAAAGCCATGTTTTTCAACTGATCTTAATTCTTTGAAGGAATCTGATAAAAGGTCACCCAATCATCATTCCTGTAAAATATGGTTGAAATCGATCTATTGGTTTCTGAGAAGAAGATTTTTAAAGGTTTTGCCATAAATTTAAATTAGCCTAGCCCATTAAAGCTATGTTTTTCTTCCGGTTAAATTCTTTGAAGGAATCTGATAAAAGGACACCCAAGGATCATTTCTGTGAAATTTGGTTGAATTTTGTTCTGTACTTTCTGAGGAGAAGATTTTTATGGTAAAAGTTTATTTACAGATGCACACACACATGGATGCATGATAGACACAATTCCATGACAATAGCTCACTGGCTTTCAGCCAGTGGAACTGAAAAATCCTCCTTTCTGGAAATATGGGCACCCCCAGGGATTTTTTGTTCTTTATTTCAATGGTTGCAAACTCCTTTAAAACCGGTACCCCACAATTCCCAATTATAACCATTAAATTCAGTACCAACTCCCAATGATACAATAATTTGAACCCCATTAAAATGACCAGTAACCTCCAACCTTGTGACTGACGATTCAAATTTCACACTTGATCAGAATAACACTAATATGGTACGAACACATCGAAAATACAGTATCGAAATTTTGATGATGTGTTATTGACCCTTATCATGTTTGGTGCTATTTTCATTAAAGACCTAGTTTAAGGAATGTTGTGGATGTTGGACCCCAACTGATAAGCTAATTGCCTTATCTGTAAATCACACCAGGGGGTAAACAATCTTGTATATTCCATTGATGACCATGGTCAAAATTTGTCAATATTATGCAATATTTGCACCTTAGCTTTATGCTGATGAGAATTTGATAGAAAACAAAGTAAAGTTATTTTTTTAAATTTTATCTTATCATTTTTTATGCATTTAAAATTACAAATTACTGAATGAAGATTGACTAAGTTGCAGATTGCTGTATTGAAAGTAATTGAAAGAAATTTACATGAATTACTGTTTATGTAATTAACCGGTTAAACAGTTTCTTCAAACATTGTGGTAAAGTAAGAATTCTGGTAAAAATACTTTTTTTCCATTTTGATTCATCTCCTGACCTAGAATATTGAAGTATTTCCTGAATATTATAGCAGTTTTACAAACTAAAAAAGTTTGATTTAATAAAAGAAATAAAGTGTTGAAATATTAAGACGAAAGTGGGAATCAGAAAAATCCATGTTTTCTCCTCTTTTCTCATTGTTGTCTATCAAAGTTGCTATTTGCGATTTGTTATGATAACAATAGCATAATATTTTATATGTTTACTGTCTCCTGCACTTTGAAAAAGTTTTAAAAGTGAGAACTTATTATTCACTAACAATCATGACCAGATAATATTCAAAATTATTTTCAAGAGACAAATTAGCTACAAAGAAAGTGCAAATATATGCCACACTTATCCATGGTAATACAGCAGATTTAATCCCTTGTATACTGTATATAGCTTCCTTATCAGATAAGGTCGTTAAATTCTCAGCGGGAGGTTAATTGTATATCTCATTTGGGGGGGGTCAAATAAAGAAGGATTAAACTAGGCCTTTAAACAGATTAAAATAGCAGTCGGTCTTAGAAATAACAGTTTGTATAGTTTTAAATTATCATTTGTATTTGACACAAGTTTTCACTCGAATAATAAAACTGAAATTGAAAATGTATCCAATCTATTTTGATTGGTTTGTTTACGGCATTCCGAACAGTCTTAACCTGGATTTATTAGCAATTGAAATTTTTATTTCAACTTAATTGGTGTTTTCTATTGGCATTAAAGAAGAAATTATATCAACAATTTGACACTATAAACCTGTACTTAAGTATAATTAATCCGAGGTTGGCCTTCTGAGTCAGATCAAAATGGAGAAATAATAGAGAAAAGAGCTAACTTTTAAAGAGACAATAGAAATACTACCTTCACTTCCATAAGTATCCTTGTTGACTGTAATACTGCTTACATAACCATAGGATGACTGGGTTGTTTGAAAACTTCTTTTCTCTCCCATCTCCTGCATGTACTGATGAAGTTTATCCATGTACATTTGACCTTGGTATACTATAGAAAACAAAATAACTTTTTTTTCAAAACTCTAGGACTCTAGTTGAACAAGTACACAAAATTACATTAAAGGAAACAGAGTGAGTTTGTAAAACACCAGCCCATCCTCCCAAAGTGACCTTGATATGTTACCTTGACCTTGATGGATGACAAGAACAACACTATCAACTGATACCTAGCAATGCAACGAATTTATGACTTAAATATGAGTCATATATTTTCTACAGTCTTTGAATAGCAGCAAAATGTTAAGTTTTTGCGGTAAGTTTACTGCACACAGCCAGTCAGCCAGACAGACATCAGTAAAACAACATGCCCCTGATCTTAAAGAATGAAAATATAAGACCCATCAGATTTAATTATAACTTATGAACTTGGACCCGTTACCTTGATTTAAGAGCAAACAGGTTTTTTGATGTTGGTGTTTCTATCAAATAAGGGGCAAAGTCTAGAAAGTGAGAGATAACATTAAGTTCAGCAAGCTGTTTCACAAAAATTGCCTTGAGAACAAAATATGCAGACAGATACACTCATTAAATGAACAGTAAAAGCTACATTTTTCAGGACAACCAAGCCATAACAGAAAAAATATCTTTCATTGTTTACAGAATAAGACTTACCAATCTTAAATATTTTTCAAACTATTGCTTTATTTCTTTAAAAAATAGCCTATCAAACAGCTAGATCACTCAACATAGTTCTTTACTGATTCATGAAAAATGAGGTACAATTTCACACTGGGAAAATATTTTGAAGAAGAAAGCAGTATACAAGTATTGTGCAAATTTTGCTTTATATAATAATAAAACTCACAATCAAACAATATAGATCAAATATTTTTCAAAGAGTGATAATGTAAAGTACGTAGCCTCAAAGAGAAACTTATGGTAATATTTCATAATTGTGCCATAAGACAATGCTACATACAAAATTTGAAAACTCTAGGCCTCATGGTATAATCTAGAACAAAATTTTTCAATTTTTTGCTGCTTCATCTCTTCATAAAATACAAGGTCTCACAACATAAGACTAATAATGATTTGTGAGTGACAACCCAAAGTATTTAGGTAGAGTACCATAAGGAAATGCTACATACAAAATTTGAAAACTCTGGGACTCATGGTTTGGAAGAAAAAGGTTTTCAATTATTTTCTGCTTCATCTCTTTACAAAATCCCAGATCTCACGACATAAGACTAATTATTATTGGTGCGTTATAACTAGACATGTTTAGGTAGAGTACCTTAACCCATTATCAGACGGCAAAATTCTAAACTGGTCTAAATTGAAAGGAGTTGCAGATGACAATTAAAATATTACTCGGGAAGAAAACATTGTGTAAAATGAAAAAATTGCTTGTTGCAAGCAATTTCTTCAATTTCCATAATGTTTTCCTAGTTGTTTTGCTTGAGGGGTGTCAAAAAGCTCTCCACCTCATGGCTTGAGAGGAAATGTTGTCTTGCCTGCAGTTTCTGAGAAGATTTTTAAAGAAAAAAAAATTGAAAGACGGACGGACCCATGTACAATTAACACAACCCCATGACAATAGCCTGTTAGCTTTTTGGCCAGTAGAGATTGAAAGTAAATCCTGAAGTAAATCCTGATTGGGGATTTAACCCTTTCCTGTATAGTCCCTGTCATTTCATACTTAGAAATTATTGTGGAAAAAGCAGAAATTGCTTGTAACAAGCAATTTCTTCTTTTGTCCCACTTGGATGGTTTCTTTTCAAACTTTACTCACCATTTATTGTCGTCTGCAATGTTTTTCAAATTGGACCAGTCACAAATTTTGAAAAACATAAAAAGGTTAAACACTCAAACCTCAGCTTGAATAGGCTGTTGTCACAAAATTACATAGATGTTGTATATCAACATTTTATTTTTCATAAATGCATAATTGGTAAATCATCTTTTTAATTGTCAAATGCAGACAGTCAATTCAGTGAAACGCTTTACTTACTTTCTCCATATACATGTTTCTCCCCTTTTCTCACTGGATGTCCTACCCGGGAAAATGAAGGAGCCCCAGGTGGAGACGTTTTAGCACCCATTTTCTTTCGAAATCGTGGTGGTAGCTCATATTTCTCACCACCTCTCTGCAAAATGATATTAAATATTTCAGTGTTATATTGCAGATTTTTGTTAACCCATTCCCACACGAAAAATTTTTTTAGACCAGTCCAAATTCAAAGAAGTTGCAGACGACAATTTTAAGTAGATAAAATGTGTACAATCTTTGTCTTTTGGGGTAGAAAACATTGTGGATAATGAAGAAATTGCTTGTAACAATTTCTTCATTGTCCACAATGTTTTCCAAAGCTTTTATATTGTGGGGCGTTTAAAAGCGTAAGTGTTTGGGAATGGTTAAGACAACGATAAAGTTGTATTCTAAATAGTACAACACTTAATAGAATTAATTCTTAAGTTCAATCTTTTTACCATATTCCCACATAATCCAGCTTTTCCATGACCCTGAAGCTTAGAAATTATGAAATTATGAAAAGGCAAGTAACAAGCAATTTCTTAATTTCCAACAGCCTTTTTTTACACTGAAATACAAAAGGTTTAGAATTTATATTAGCTTAAAATTTGTTATCTGCAAGCTCTTCCATTCTAAAATATTTATAAATGTATGAGGTATAGACATGTATCAGCTTGCACATACCATCAAATCTTGTTACAAAAACATGTTTGTTCAAGATAAAAGATCTAGTTATACCAAAAATGTCAGTGTATTGAAAATTGACCATTTAACTTTGCAGATGGTGATATTAATCTCCATCTCATGTTCTAAAATACAACAATAATGTAACTTTGCTTCTATATATCAGTAATTATCAAACTACTGTATTTTTCCCAATAAATATGCCATGCACAGTGCAACACACTGTTTAGGAAGCTCTGATCTTGTACCTATTTTCCTAAATTCTACCAGTCTATAAATAAATTACCCAAAACTTTTAGTCCAATTATAAACCATGCTGATTTACATGTATTTCCCTTGTTAAAAGTGATGCTTGTAAATTGTATGTTGGTTTTAAAATTTTCATCAAAAATCATTGCAGATGATCTCCTTCATAATCTTCTTGGGGTAAACATTCGAAAAAAAAAATCCAATGTCTTTCCAAATCTTCAATAATAGGCAGTTTTCTGAAGGTGATTCAAGTTCAAAGTCCATAGAAGACTTGTCGTCAGCTAATACCGATCACAATAGTGATGGACACTGAGTTTGATACTGTGTTTATGAAAATTCTAGAATAGTTTTGATAAAGTTTGAATCTAGTTTGAACCCTTGTCATGCTGAACCCGGAATATACCGGTTTTAGCAGGAGGTATAGACAAGGATCAGACTGCACATAAGTGTAGTCTGATCTTAGTCTACACCTCCTGTCTGTCCTTTTGAAACCAGAGTTATTTATGAAATGAATTTTCCACAATGTTATCGAAAAGCTTGTTTTATAAGGTGTGTCAAAAAGCTTGATTGAATGGGTCAAACAATGGTCTATAGTGGTGTTAATAATAGTACTGCAAACAGTTATGGCAGTATGAAGCTAAATGTATTTGAATGAATTTGCGTTAAGTATTTGTAGCACCTAGTCATATCTCTGTATGATCTTATCATTGGCACAAAGTTAAACGAGATGAGTTTCTGCAAAAAAAATGTCCACAAACTGGCAAATTTTACAAACTATGTTAGTTGCCAAAAATTTTGCAAAATTACATCACTTAACATCAAAGTTGAACTTTCTATCGGAACTCTTTTTAACATGTATCACAACAGTGAAATGCTTGGTTGTCGACCTGATTGTTTAAGTTGCAAAACTAACAAGCATGCTTCACATAAATTTCAGAGTTCAAATTTCACTTACATTCTAAATGTATGATTTGAAAGGTCAAATGGTTCTTTGATTGACAGCCGTGTCATTTGGTGAGTAAAAATACAACTTTAGTGACTCATCAATTGATTGTTTATATAAAGTGCTCAAAATAATTTCAAAGGAAAACTCAGAGTTGTCATTTGAAGAGAAAAATATTCTCCTTGGTAAAATCAAGATGCCACTAAATTCCTGCTAGTCTGTCAGTATAACTATTTATCATTTATTGGACAATCCTTTCCATCAATTACATTCAATCACGTTCAATTGGCTTTCAGTGTGCATTCCGATAATTAACATCAACATATTAGTTTTGGTGATTGATATTTCCTTCAAAATAAAATTGGGTTATTCAAATATCAGATACAAGAATATTTTTGTTAAGATGATTTCCGATATCATAGTGATTAAAAGAAATTTTGCAATGATTGAACAATTGCATCTAAACAAGAAAGAATTCAATCGGTTCAGAGTGAAAAGGCTATCCACGTTCTATCACAATCATTCAATCATGATAGTGTAGCGTTCAGCATTCAACCGATTGTCAAAATAACAATGTTATTTGAGCTTTGTTATTCTAAGTATGTATTTGACTTATTGTGTGTGGAGTCAAGGACAACTAATAGGCCAACATCAACAGCAATGATACCAAGGTAATAACAGTTGCTCGACTTAGGTTTTCAAAAAACAACGAAACTAAAAATCAAACAAGGTAAAGCTTGGATAAATAAACTGGCATTTACTGAAACAGGTGAACTAAAAGATGAAAAACAAAATCGCCCCTGATTAATGTCCATAACTTACCTTCAACGGTTGCTAAACAAAATTAAATGAAACATATTAACATAGCTGGAAGCTTAGGTAAAATAATACTCACGTCTCTTTAGAAACAACTTTTAATAATAAGACCTGAGGTGCACAAGTTAAATAAACTTACTGAATATTTTCATTACATGTGTATTATTACACTAGTGCACATATATACTATACAAATAAGCTATAGCCATAATTTTGTCTTTTCATTACGGTGAAAATGATGTTATGCAACAAATATAATAATGTCATTTTACAGAGTTATGTATATTATTTCATGGTATACCCTACATCGATGAATTTCAAGAATTCTATCAATCATTGCAAAAATCAGGGTCATTATCAGAACATCAGATTTATATTCATGTAATACCTATTTCAACTGTTTAAAGATGTTTACAGATGTTTATAGATGCTTACAGATGTTTATGGATGACCAGTTTCATAGATTTAATTTTTCATGATCAGTCATTCAAAATCAACTATATCCGACAGTCAATTACAATCCTTGAAACATGTAGAGTTCCAAATTCACAGGGTTCTACATATAACTAATTTTTTGCCACAGTCCTACAGAAGCTAATGGCTCTACAGATCGTGACTGGTCCTCTTCAATGGGTTAATGGTTAACATGAATTCTGAATTTAAGATCTGTAGTATAGTATGAGATATCACAAAATGTCAAAGCTTTTGCACATAGACAATAAAACTTGGGATATACCAATACATCAGGTTTTCTCAAAAACAGCCAAGCTAAAAAATGACAGGCCCGAAGAACATTTAAACTTTGTCATACTGAACCCAGAATATGCCTGTTTTGCAGTAGGTATAAACAAAGATCCGCCTTGTGCAGCCTGAACTTTGTCTACACCCCCTATTTTTAATTTCCTATCAGAAGATTTGAGTATTTTTTGAATTTTCACTGAAATATTGACCAACATCTAAAGCTTCCAGTACTTTCTGTCCTTTGATTTTAATGCTTTTCTTAATAGGAAATGTATCCAGCATGACAAGAGTTAAAATAATATCTACAGTCAGACTTCCCTAAATAACTCAGATATCTTGCCTGACAACTGATGCTAGTTTTAACATCTGTATTGAGTATCTTTAATTTGAATTTTTTCAAAGACACTCACACACACTCTGTGTTAAGGGTACTTATTGGAACCTTCTTGTCAAGACAAATTAAATGTGAAAATTCGTTCACTTTCAATCAGTCTATAATTTGATCATCTGATAAGGAGTTAAGAACTCACCTCCATTTGTTTTTGAGAGTGTACATCAGACATGGCTCTATTTAGTAACTCTGTTCTCCCAACATGTACTGTTCTGGTTGCTGTGTTTGTGTTGCCTATATGTACTGTCATGTGAGGTACTGGTCTGAAATTATTTTGAAGGTTTTCACAACAAGGTCATGAAGAATGATAGGACAATCATAGGACTGACCAATCATGGCTGTCAATTCAATTATTGATCAACCAATCAAATTATTCTTTTAGACTGGAAAATTAATTTCAAACTACAACATATGGAACCCTATGTTGATCATTGATGACAGGACACTCCCAAAAAAGACTTTGTGCACAAGTAATAAATTTACATTTTGACATCCAAATCACTCTCACTGTCACCCCCCCCACCCACCACTGGGCAGTAGTTACACACACCCCACCCACCACTGGGCAGTAGTTACACACACCCCACCCACCACTGGGCAGTAGTTACACACACCCCCACCCACCACTGGGCAGTAGTTACACACCCCCCACCCACCACTGGGCAGTAGTTACACACCCCCCACCCACCACTGGGCAGTAGTTACACCATTTGAGTCACTAAACAAAACATGATTCATATGAATATTGACCATTTTCAAAGATCAAAGTTCTCTTCTGGTATAAATCAACAATTTGATTTGTCTGTTGATTTTTATTGACAGCCTTATTCTCTCAATAGTGGTTTACAATTTGTTTATGGGTGAAGATATTTCAGAAAAAAAACTAAAGAAAAATCTCGAAGCAAATCATTTGTGTGAGAATCATATGTTATGACTATAATTTGATTAAATTGTTATAAAATTTTCATCATCAAAAAATTAAACAACATTGCATTCTTTGTATGATGCTTAGTACAATTTTCACATTATTTCAGTCATATAATGTCATCTGGAGGACTTATCAATAGGCTTCTAGTATTTCCCCAACCAGTACTACCATAACAGACTATTCATACCTCCACCTGCTCATCCCACTTAGATCATTATTCATTATATAGAGGCATCTAACAAAAACTAAAAACTTAATTGCACTGTATAAAGTGTGATAGGGTTTTAATTTCGTACCTCAATGAAAGAAAAATTCACTTCATTTCTTTATATTCAATTCAATCAACAATATATCATAAACAACAAGAGCATCGCCTACAGATGCCTAAGCTTGGCTAGTGGGTGTTGGATAGTGGATAAAAGCAAAAGATGCATCTAGAGTTAACCCCCTTGAGAGTATAGGTTGCTCTTTTGATAGTGAACAAGTATGCCAACTTTCAAGTGAATGTCTTTAAAAGAACAAGAGATGTTACAAATGATTTCGCACAACGACAGCGACGACACCAAGGCTAGAGCATTACCTCGGGTTTTCTTCGAAAACAGCCAAGCTAAAAATGTCAAATAAGCAACATTTGAGACAGTTTTGTGCAGAAATATGTTCATTCGTATAAAATAGGTCTCTTTACTTTTTTTTTCTATTTGAGGTATAAAACAAATTTAACAGCCAATCAGAATGTAGATAAAACAGAAATTGTAAGATGTTTTTGAAGAAAGCGTGTCAAGCTTACATTCATTTAACAACTTCTAGAGTACATACTTTCTATATTCTTGTGGAATAAAGCTTGGCATCCCAGGCTCACTCCTGGGAACTGATGGGTGTGGCTTTGGAGGCCCTGTTGGTGGTCCTCGTGGTCGAGGATTAAATCCAAAAGCTCCACCTCCCCTGGGTCTTCTTGTAGGCTTCTATGAAATAAAAAGAACTTAATTGACAAACCGCAGCTGTCAATCAAAGAAACAATTGACCAAAAAAATCATTCAATTAGATAGGGAGTGAAGTTTAAACTCCGACATCTAACACCATTTTAGTTAAGCTTTTTTTGTAGCAAGCCTAAGTTACAATGTTTAGGTCACCAAACCTACCATTCAACATTTTGATACATACTACTGGCTATAAATTTTGAAAAATAACATTGTTAAATATCAAAGCAGAACTTCCTGTCAGAGTCAGTGGGAAGGTCCAACTGAGTATGTGGGCAAGGCAATTGAGCCTATGCAGGGATGTGGAAATACGGATTTTTTTCTACTTGTCCATGGACAAGTAAAATATGATTTTCTACTTGTCCAGGATCAATATGGACTTGCCCGTGAAAAGATGAAGAACAGATAAATTTTGAGAAAACATTATTTTAAAGAAGAAAATGCTGGAACTCAGCATTTTCTTCATTAAAAACAGTATTTTCTAGCCTTAGATACAAACATTACGCTAATAAATCTCTTCTATCTATCTAGTACCATTCCAAGATTTGCCCTGATATTTACTTGTCCACGGACAAGTAGCTTTGAAAAATGTACTTGCCCGCAGGTAGAAAAGCCTGTGTTGGACAAATCGGGCATGGGAATTCCACACCCCTGAGCCTATACATGACATGTCCAACAATTGACAGATTCGACTTAGATATTGAAAGCTTTTAATTAGTAGAATTTATGGTCAGAAATGTGTAACAAAAATTCACATGGTTGGTATAAGCTGTAGTTATGCCATTTAAGTTGGTAGCCAAACCAACATACATGCCTCACATAAATGGCAGCCAGTGTCAGAGATTAAAGCTCACTTCCAGTCTAAATGTATGATTTGATTAGCTATGGTACGTCAAGTGATAAATCACACTATCTATAAGAACACTGATTAACCAGTCTAATCATTCATTTAGATAGAAAATAAAACTTGAATTCCAATATTAATGTTAAGCATTTTTGTTGGTTTGGCTATTAAATATTTAAATGTTGTAACTTCAGCTTATACTAGATGTTGTTAGTAAATTTAGGTTGCCAACCATTAACCCTTTCCCATTTAATCCCTGGTTTTTACGTCCCTGTGATTTTATAATTGAGAAAACATGGTCATGGCAACCAAAGTTCTTGATGGATTTCAATTCTTTGAAGCATTTTGACAGAGGATAACCTAAGGATCATTTCTGTGAAGTTGGATTGAAATTCCATGGTTAGTCTAGGAGGAGAAGCTTTTGTAATTGCAAACAGACAGACAGACAGATGGACGGCTGGCCAGACGATGACCGATCACAACAGCTCACCAAGAGCACTTTATCCTCAGGTGAGCTAAAAAGTAGAATGGTTGGCTGGTGACCATTATATCATAACTTCAGCTTGATTAAGATAAAATTATGTTTAAGCTACCAATCCAACAAAATGCTTCATATAGAGGGCAGACAATGTCAAAGTGCAAAGTTATCTTCCAGTCTAAATGAATGATTTCATTGGATGACTGATTATTTGATTGACAGTCACAATTGGTCAGTTGAATGCTATGAAAAAGGCAAGCTAGGTTCCGCAAACTAAACAGAGTGAGTGCATAAAATCTGCCCTCCAAGTTCCGGATATCTTCAAAAGATGGGCCTGAAATCATTCTTCAAATAGCTGAGTGATCACAGTCATTCTCTACATTTGGCCTAATACTTCCAAAGCTGACACCCTATTCACCAAGTCTTGATCATAGCAGGAATTGGTAAATAGGCAGCCAAAGCTTCTTGAATACAGATTAAACAAGCTGCAGTTACAAGATTTGTTAAACATAAAAGACTAAACTTACCTTCAGTTTTCTTTTCCCCCTTTGCTTACTGACCAATGCTTTAATATGCGCTGTGCTCTCATCAGCCACTGCATGGAAAATATAATCTGGACCTCTTCTGTGGAAATAAAGTAGATGGGCAACTGAATCATTGATCGATTGATTGATTGACCAATTAATTGACCAATTTATTTCTGTTTGTTTCACATATACTTAGAACAAATGATTTATTGTGTGCATTTTTATGCTACTTTAAACAGTTATCACTTATATTATAGCGGCTGGTGCACCTATCTGTGGCTTCCTATCATTTCTCACACCGGTACAATCACAATAGTCTTGAATCAAAATATTAGGGCTTATAGTTTTGAATCAATATATTGAGGCTAATAGTTTTGAATCAATATATTTTGTCAAAAGGTAATACATAAAATTTCAAAGAACATCATTCATAAGAACATCTCTAAAATCTTATTGAGCAGTAATTTTCACCTCACTGACAGAATAATGTTTAAAATTCTATCAACTATATAAATTTTCATCTGTAACTTCTTTCAATTACCACCAGTCTAAAGTTTTGTTGTTTCTGGTAATGTGTTGACCAACCAAAGATTTACCTGTCAACTCTGACAACATCGGGAATGGACAATATGAAATCTTCCAGTGAGGGAAAACCAAGCCTTTTGAAGGGTAGCTGTTCACCTGTGACTTCCACATAGTCCCCTGAAAGTAAAATATAATTTGTCATCCAAAAATCTAAAATAGAAATATTTCAACAATAGCAATTCTAATGCTAGGCTGTTCAAGTGCTTGATAGTAAGTAAAAGTTCTAAATTGAAAAAGACGCATGATTCATTCAAGAATGTATTTAAAATTATCCCCCTTGATAGTATAGATTGCTCTTTTGATAGTAAATTTTCTGAATTTCAAGCTAATGTGTTCAGTAATACCAGAGATACATCAAAATGTCAAAGTTTTCAGAATATGATGTGGCTGCTGCAAATGATATCAGGCTATAGCAATACCTTCAGGTTCCTCCGGACACAACCAAAACAAGGTGCCAAATTGTCACAAGATACGCCCATCACACTGCTTAATATTAACTGGGGGTTTGAATAGAACTGAGGTTATTTTGAATGAATATTTTTTGTCAAACAAAGTATGAAAAACAACAAAGGACAATAACTCAAAATATACCCTAGGTAGAGTTATGGTTCTTGTACACTGCACTCCCACTTGGTGAGCTCTATCCATCCATGAAGTTTCATGATTCTAGCTATTATACTTTTAGAGATATACTCCAGACAAGATTCAAGTATGAAAAACAACAAAGGGCAATAACTCAAAAAATAAGGCCAGGTAGAGTTGTGGTTCTTGAACACTGCACTCCCACTTGGTGAGCTCTATCCATCCATGAAATTTCATGATACTACCTATTATACTTTTAGAGATATACTCCGGACAAGATTCAAGTATGAAAAACAACAAAGGGCAATAACTCAAAAAATAGGCTAGGTAGAGTTATGGTTCTTGTACACTGCACTCCAACTTAGTGAGATCTATACACCCATGAAGTTTCATGATCCTAGCTATAATACTTTGAGAGATATACTCCAGACAAGATTCAAGTATGAAAAACAACAAAGGGCAGTAACTCAAAATATACGCTAGGTAGAGTTATGGTTCTTGTGCACTGCACTGCAACTAAGTGAGCTCTATCCATCCATGAAATTTCATGATTCTAGCTATTATACTTTTAGAGATATACTCCGGACAAGATTCAAGAATGAAAAACAACAAAGGGCAATAACTCAAAAAATAGGCAAGGTAGAGTTGTGGTTCTTGTACACTGCACTCCCACTTGGTGAGCTCTATCCATCCATGAAATTTCATGATACTACCTATTATACTTTTAGAGATAAACTCCGGACAAAATTCAAGTATGAAAAACAACAAAGGGCAATAACTCAAAAAATAGGCCAGGTAGAGTTATGGTTCTTGTGCACTGCATTCCCTCTTAGTGAGATCTATACACCCATGAAGTTTCATGATCCTAGCTATAATACTTTTAGAGATATACTCCAGACAAGATTCAAGTATGAAAAACAACAAAGGGCAATAACTCAAAAAATAGGCTAGGTAGAGTTATGGTTCTTGTACACTGCACTCCCACTTGGTGAGCTCTATCCATCCATGAAATTTCATGATTCTACCTATTATACTTTTAGAGATATACTCCGGACAAGATTCAAGTATGAAAAACAACAAAGGGCAATAACTCAAAAAATAGGCCAGGTAGAGTCATGTTTCTTGTGCACTGCACTCCCATTTAGTGAGATCTATACACACATGAAGTTTCATGATCCTAGCTATAATACTGTTAGAGATATACTCCAGACAAGATTCAAGTATGAAAAACAACAAAGGGCAGTAACTCAAAAAATAGGCCAGGTAGAGTTATGGTTCTTGTACACTGCACTCCCACTTGGTGAGCTCTATCCATCCATGAAGTTTCATGATTCTAGCTATTATACTTTAAGAGATATACTCCGGACAAGATTCAAGTATGAAAAACAACAAAGGGCAGTAACTCAAAAAATAGGCTAGGTAGAGTTGTGGTTCTTGTACACTGCACTCCCACTTGGTGAGCTCTATCCATCCATGAAGTTTCATGATTCTACCTATTATACTTTTAGAGATATACTCCGGACAAGATTCAAGTATGAAAAACAACAAAGGGCAATAACTCAAAAAATAGGCTAGGTAGAATTATGGTTCTTGTACACTGCACTCCCACTTGGTGAGCTCTATCCATCCATGAAATTTCATGATTCTACCTATTATACTTTTAGAGATATACTCCAGATAAGATTCAAGTATGAAAAACAACAAAGGGCAATAACTCAAAAAATAGGCCAGGTAGAGTTATGGTTCTTGTGCACTGCACTCCCCCTTGGTGAGATCTATACACCCATGAAGTTTCATGATCCTAGCTTTAATACATTTAGAGATATACTCCAGACAAGATTCAAGTATGAAAAACAACAAAGGGCAATAACTGAAAAAAAGGCTAGGTAGAGTTATGGTTCTTGTACACTGCACTCCCACTTGGTGAGCTCTATCCATCCATGAAATTTCATGATTCTACCTATTATACTTTTAGAGATATACTACGGACAAGTTTCAAGTATGAAAAACAACAAAGGGCAATTACTCAAAAATAGGCCAGGTAGAGTTATGGTTCTTGTGCACTGCATTCCCCCTTAGTGAGATCTATACACCCTTGAAATTTCATGATACTACCTATTATACTTTTAGAGATATACTCCAGACAAGATTCAAGAATGAAAAAAAACAAAGGGCAATAACTCAAAAAATAGGCCAGGTAGAGTTATGGTTCTTGTACACTGCACTCCTACCTCATGAGCTCTATCCATCCATGAAATTTCATGATTCTAGCTATTTTACTTTTAGAGATATACTCTTGACAAGATTCAAGTATGAAAAACAACAAAGGGCAATAACTCAAAAAATAGGCTAGGTAGAGTTATGGTTCTTGTACACTGCACTCCCACTTGGTGAGCTCTATCCATCCATGAAATTTCATGATTCTACCTATTATACTTTTAGAGATATACTCCGGATAAGATTCAAGTATGAAAAACAACAAAGGGCAATAACTCAAAAAATAGGCCAAGAAGAGTTATGGTTCTTGTGCACTGCATTCCCCCTTAGTGAGATCTATACACCCTTGAAATTTCATGATACTACCTATTATACTTTTAGAGATATACTCCAGACAAGATTCAAGTATGAAAAACAACAAAGGGCAATAACTCAAAAAGAGGCCAAGAAGAGTTATGGTTCTTGTGCACTGCATTCCCCCTTAGTGAGATCTATACACCCTTGAAATTTCATGATACTACCTATTATACTTTTAGAGATATACTCCAGACAAGATTCAAGTATGAAAAACAACAAAGGGCAATAACTCAAAAAATAGGCCAGGTAGAGTTATGGTTCTTGTACACTGCACTCCTACCTCATGAGCTCTATCCATCCATGAAATTTCATGATTCTAGCTATTTTACTTTTAGAGATATACTCTTGACAAGATTCAAGTATGAAAAACAACAAAGAGCAATAACTCAAAAAATAGGCCAGGTCGAGTTATGGTTCTTGTGCACTGCACTCCCCCTTAGAGAGATCTATACACCCATGAAGTTTCATGATCCAAGCTATAATACTTTTAGAGATATACTCCGGACAAGATTCAAGTATGAAAAACAACAAAGGGCAATAACTCAAAAAATAGGCCAGGTAGAGTTATGGTTATTGAGCACTGCACTCCATGTTGATGAGAAGAATATATCTGCCAAGTTTAAAGTCAATCGGACTTATGGTGACAGAGTTATGCTCCGGACAAAGAAGTGGACACCGCCGGACGCTCGGGCATATAAAAAGCATAAGGTCATGGATGAATTATTTAGAACTCCATAATGATTGAATTGACATTCTATATAACTCAAATTACAATTGATGGACCCAACAAATACCATGTATATATCATATCAAAACTAGTAATTGTCGCAAAGCCGACTGATTCCCCCCAACAGCACTTGTCCTTATACAAGTGCTATCCATCTAAAGGCCGTAACAAAAAATGGACTTTTTAATAAAAAGAACCATAAATCAGTCAAAAACTAGAAATTGTCACAAAGCAGACTAATACCCCCCAACAGCGTTTGTCCAAAAACAAGTTTTATCCGCCAAAAGGCCGTAACAAAACATGGGCTTTTTAATTAAATGGCCATAAATCAAAAAATCAAAAATAAATGGACCGAAACCAAAATAGGATATGCACATGTCTGACTTTTACCAAGTTTTTTTGTGTAATTTGAATAAAATCCGTCAAATGGTTGCCAAGAAATTGAGCAGACACAATTTTTACCAAAGGCCCAAAACTCTGTCAAAAATCAATGGACCATAACCAAAAAAGAAGATGCACATCTCTGCTTGATACTAATTGTATCAGTGAAGGTTGAATAAAAGCCGTCCAATAGTTGCTGAGAAATTGAACGGACACAAAAAAGCTACTGACAGGCGGACAGACCGACCAATCGACAAGGTGACTCCTATACATCCCCCCATAGTTTTGGGGAGTATAATAAATTGACCATAACCAAAATAGAATATGCACTTGTCTGGCTTATCCCGAGTTTTTCTGTAAAATTTGAATCAAATCCTTCCAATGGTTGCTGAGAAATTGAGCGAGCACGATTTTTCACCAAAGGGCTATAACTCCATCAAAAATCAATGGACCGCAACCAAATGCGAATCTCTGCTTGATACTGATTATACCAGTCAAGTTTGAATAAAAATCTGTCCAATAGTTGCTGAGAAATTGAGCAGACACGAAAAAGATACGGACGGACGGACCGACTGACCAATAAGCTGTTCCAATTTAAACCCCCCAAACATAGTTTTGGGGGGTATAATAATTAAAATCCATTTATTACTCTTTTTAACAATATTCTATTAGAAATATAACAATCCCTCGCCAATGCAATTTTAGGTTTTTGTTCCATTTGACCTAAAACTGCAAACTTGATCTTAAAAGAAGGTAACTGAAAAGCAGCAGTATGTACATTATCTCATCATGGTTCACAATTATATGGAAGATATGCTAACTACAATTCAAATTTGGTCATTTGACCTAGAACTGTGACCATGACCTTGAAATTGGGTCAAAGAATCTTGCACTCAGCACACCACCTCATCAAGTTGCACAAGCAGAAATCCAAAAATATTACAGATTTGTTCTAGACAAGGGAAATTTGGTCATTTGACCTTGAACTGTGACTGACAGACAGAGACCATTCCTATAATCCCCCTCCCGCTTCATGCAGGGGGATTGAAAATTACTCATTTTGGATAATAAATAGACTTTGTTATAAGAAACGTATATCTGCTTATCAATAGTTACAAGTGGAGTTTGCACTAAATTTAGGAAATCTGTTAAAAAAAAAGGAAACTCTCAACTCCGGTCATCGTCCAAAGTTGAGATGATCTCTTTTTGCCTGACAGTTTGTAGTGTAAGTATCTTGAATAGGCTTGAAGGAATTGTACATATTTAAAATTTTGGTTAAGTCTTTAATAGCTTTGAAGATATTGTTAATGTTGAAGTTTTTGTTCAAGCTTAGCAGAAGTTGTCCTTGTCTGTCAACATTGTTATCTACAGGTAAGTATCGATGAGATATATGATCATGCAAAATATGAGTATTGTATCTTAAATAGGCTAAAAGTAATTGTAAATAATAAGTTTTTAGATTAATCTTCAGAAATACAGACTGGCAGATGGACAACAATAAAGCAATAATAATATATGCCCAGATCTTTCTATGCTTGGACTTAAATACTGACTATCATTAAATCAGTTTGAACTTAGTAAATTCAAACCATTTCCACTTATTCTATCAGCTAAGAGTTTTGACTGTAATGAAACTTACAAAGAGATACACTGAATTTCTGCCACCAAAGACTCAGAGGCTATAAACTCACATCCATCTGATCACAAGTCAATGAGCCAACACACTAGACCAGTACTTACTCAATAAAATATTGGCTCTAACACCCTCCTTAGAGCTGATCAGCACAGACCGCAGCATAGACTTTACCATCTTCAACTCTGCGCTTTCCTCTGCCATATTTTACCTGCCAAATAAAAAGATATTTTTCAAATTGTATATGACATAATGTTTGTCAAATATGAAAAGAATTAAAATCAGAATACCGGTAAGGCCACTCCATTCCTTATAAAAATACCAGAACTGTTGCCACAGTTACAGATGACAATTTTAACCTGATAGAAAAAAAAATCGATAAGAGTTTTACTATGTAGATAACAAAGAAATAACTTGTAACAGTGTATTGTCCCTGTAAGGTATAGCACTTTTACATTGAAATCATTCAGCTGCTCTTATTCAATCTTATGAATTCATTCTGAGGAAAGTAAACCTGTTCAACATTGGCTTAGACAAAGAATAGCATTGACATCAATTGTTTTTATTCAAATTAAAAAAAACTTTCAAATCTTACCAACCTCAAAGAGCAGAATTCATCATTAAAGGGGGTCTTGAATCCTTTAGTGGTTGGGGAAAACTGAGTCATTGTCTGAGGAAAGTAATTGGTTGCAAGTTCAAGTCCCTGTCACGCCAGCGATCTCCTGAGAATGTCCTTGAGCAGGGCATTCAGGTTCTATACCCGCAACCAATGGGTATATAAAGGCGTACATCGAGCAGTAACTCAGTCAAAGCAAGAAACCAGTCTTGCGACAAGACAAATCCTCTGAAGAGTTGAAATTCTCTAATGCAGGTCTCAAGTCCAGGACCCACCAAAATTAGGAACAGACATTAAAAATATGATGAGATGGGTCTGGGGGATCCTATTGTTTGGAGATCAGAGCTTTAAATCTCAGAATAGGAAAAGCAAATGCAAAAACAAATCAACTATAATTGATTTAAAGCTTTGGAAATTCTTTTAAATCACTATAAACAGAGCTTTTGTAATTTTGCTATATCTTTTGTAAAAAGTTTTTACTGTGTCAACCAATGACAATGATTACTTTTGACAAAAACGGTAGCGATATGTCATGTCCAGACAACTGTAAATTTTTCTTAACTAAAATATTAAACAAAAAGTATCTTATCTAGGTACAGAAAGTCAGATATCAATTATTTCTTACTGATAATGATAATTCTAAAGGCATGTATTCATTGTTTTGATTACCATTGATATAAATAAATGTCATTGATAGTTTCAAGAATGGCTTAATGCAATTTTTCGTTCAAGTAATTATCTCTGAAAAGGTAGGTGGTCTGAATGACTAATCTATTCAAAGAAACAGCACTTCGAAACATCTTTAGTTCGGAGTTATACAAATTGAAATCACTGGATCACAGTTTCAGAAAATATGTAAAATCATTTATTCAGGATAATGTGACTGAAATATACGGATCTAAGAGAATTCCAAATTTTAACAAATGATATCTTGGATACTTATAGCTCAAAATATTATCTAGCCACATAAGGCGGAAACCCTTTCAAGAGAAGGAAATGATATTGTATTGGGATTTTTCTTAAGTGTGAAACGGCTTGAGGGGAGGTAATTTGCCATGGTATTAAAATTAGGAAACCTCTAGAAAGGCATTTTAGTTAATTGGAGTTGAATATAGACTATCAACCCATTTAGGGTTGAGGATCTCTGAATGGATAGGCTTTATTTGCAAGCTGGGAGCGTTACATTTGATGGCAACGTTTGGAATGATGACAACTGCCGGACTGGAGTTGCCTTACCCATGGAAGCCCCAGGCCAAGACTCAGGAAGAGTGATATTGGAGGGGAGAGTAATGAAATGGCTTCAGGGGAGGTAATTTGCCATAGTATACAAATTAGGAAGCCTCCGGAAAGGCATGAGGTTAATAGGAGTGATATATAGACAAGGTCAACCCATTTAAGGTTGAGGATTTTTTTCTCTGAATGGATAGGCTTTGTCTACAAGCTCAGTATGTTACACCTGATTTGGGGATAAAAAGTTTTTTTTGAAATTGGGAATGGGTCTGTATATTTACAAACCTGTCCATAGAAGGAAAGGAAATGCTCTGAAGATGTCTGATTAACCACAGAGCTCCTTGCACCCTCCTACAGTCAATTTCCTGACATTCAGGTTCTAGGCCAATGTAATATTTTTTGGAGAAATTTACTATGTAGATTATGATGAAATAACTTGTAACAAAAAATTTATTAACCCTTTCCTGTTTTATGAAATTTTAGACTGGTCCAATTGAAAGAGGTTGCAGACAACAATTAAAATGCATGCAATTTGAAATCTGACCATCCTGTATGGTAGAAAATATTGAGGGAAAAGGAGAAATTGCTTGTTACAAGCAATTTCTCCCTTTTCCACAATGTTTTCTCAAGTATAAAATCACAGTGAAGTAAAATCCTGGGTTTATCAAGGAAAGGGTTAATTTCCTAGCTTCTTCTCTTGAAGAGTGTAGAAAAGCAGGAATGTTGAAATTGACTTATTGTCAGATAACTCATTGATTAACAAAAGTACTTGAATTCACTGTTGGTGGGTTAATTGGTTATTAATCAGTGCTCCCGTTAATTTTCGCACACATCAGTACCGTGCTGATCGAATTTAAAGTTAATTAGTACCAGCATATCGGAATCAGTACTGCCTGTTAGACTGTTATAAAGTTAAGTTTCCATTGTTACCTTATATACATAATTATTACATTTATAGTTTAATCTTACATGAGCATGCCTTTAGGTAGAAAATTAAAAAGTCTTGATTCTTCAGTAGAAACAGTAATTCAAAATCAAAGCTATAACTTTGCTCACAGAAAATACCAATAATATGTACTATAAATTAGTTAGACTTTGTGTTCATCATCCATTTCACTACAATCTTTGGAACATCACTTAGTCAAAATCAAATTCTGAAATATCATCTGCAGCTTCCTTCAGTCAGAGCAAGTAAATATATTGTTTTGATTCACTTAGTAAATAGTTCATAAATCAAGGGATGTGAAACAAGAAATTGAATTGAAAAGGATTTAAGCCTTTCTCTGAAATATGTATTTCCTTTTACAGTTGACATGTGAACTTTCCTTTCCTTTTCGAACATCAACTTCCAGTTTCATTATCCTAAAAACAAGAGCACCGCCCACGGGTGCCAACGCTCGGCTGCAGGTGCTGGATAATGCAAATATTTTAAGTCGAAAAAAGGGCATAACTCTTACAAAAACGTTTTTAGAATTATCCCCCTTGAGAGTCTAGATATAGCTCTTGTGATGGTCAAAGCACATGCCAAGTTTTATGAGGATATCTTCAATAGCAACAGAGATATAGCCAAGATTAAAGTTTGTCACGCCAATGCCAACCCTGAGGCACAAGACGCCATGGTGATCACAATACCTCAGCCAGGCTAATAATGTTAAAAAGCTACCAAACCTGTTCCAAAATTGCTTTTCATTCTTTCATACCACAATGATAGTGATATAGCACAAAAGTTTACCTCAATTGAGGTACATCAGAGTGCCCATTTATATCGGTTTTAGTATAGATTTTTAATCCAATACCAGTGCTCTCATTAAGGTCCAATTTCAGTTTCAATTTCGGGAAGTTTTCACAAAATCAAGATTTTTTTTTTGCATCCTAGACCAAAGACACACACCCCAAAAAAAAACCCTAGATGAAATGAATATAGAAACATAAAGCCTACAGTAAATTCTCTTCCATCATTTACTTAGAGTCCTTCAATTTCATGTCCCATGATTGAGAGAAAATAGAAAAAAAATTGTGGTAAAAGAAAAGATTGCTTTTTGAGAAATTTTGTTCTTGCATTAATTTCTTCTTTTCCCACAATGTTCTCGCTCCTTTTACACATATGGATGAACATATTTGGTAATTGTTGTTTGCAAATCTCTCAGTATTTGGAAAAATTTCTGATTTTCAGAATGAGAGAAAATGACTCAACTGACTGTTCGAAACATTAGGGGTACAAAAAATCGAAACTAGATTATTCTGAAACTGTCTCTGGTCACATAATAGATATCCAAGTACAAATACATACGAAATGAATTTCACTTACGTAAATAAAAGTAACAGTACAAAAAGAAATTTATAGCAGAGTTGCATCTTGTAGGAAATTCCCTGTTGCATTTCTACTTGTTTATGTTTACAGACAACATGTGTGATGTCATTGGAAAGGGAGAGGATTCTCAGAAACTAGCGAGATCAATCAGGTAACTTCTATATATCCACAACGGACTTCATGTCAAGTTAGTAAATAGAATCAGTGTGTCATAAATTTATTTAGAATGTAAAATGGGTGTGAATTCCATATCCGTCACAATCTTGAAGACGGGACTTGACATTTCGTGCAAATTCCAACCCAAACTCAGTTTACAAATATTTGACCGGATGACGATATTTGATGAAATTTAGTCCGATGTCCACGGGCCTGCTCAATTTTTAGCTTGGAATGTTTTCAGCCAAGTGACATCCAAAGAAATGGTCTAAGATGCAGCAATGGCTCGGTTAGCAAACCGGCTACAATCGAGTATGCCTTATGTAAATTCCCATCCTACATCAGTTGTCATTGAGATAATGCGGATCCTGATGGCATTACCAGTTTGTTTTGAAACAAGTCCAAAAGTAAGCTAATTTTCAAATAAAATGCAAGAAATTTATGCGTTTTTGGGTGAGAAACTGAAAAGAATTCATATATAAGAAGAATTACTGTAGAATTTATTTTTGAAACTAGTTTTTAGTGAGTTCCATTGTAAGTCGCACATGAAAAAAATGCAATCATTTCCATTTTAGCTATGTAATTTGCTGTCTGCAAAATGTCACAACAAAACCTAATTCGTTTCTTCAAAGAAGGTGAGTTTTGGACAGAAAAAGGCCATTTGGTATTTTCTGTACCAAAATAGTTTCATCATCAGAGTTTGAGCTGACAATGAAACACCCTGTATGGTATAGCCTAGCTGTGATATCATAGCCCTCTTTCTGATAATCTGCTGGCGAGGGTTAGGACCATCTCCTTCTTTATTCTTTGTTGCAGTGCCCAGAGTGATTGACTCCGGGCACCTTGAGGTCATTATTGGAATTTTTTAAATAGAACAATCACAATTTTAATACCAGAATAGACCTTAACGATTTATCTATCCATCTACGTAAATATTTATCTGCAAAAAATTGGATATTTTATGAATCTTAGTTATCGGAAAATCCAAATTTTTCGACCATTTTGAATCAAATGTCAGACATTTTTGCAGCTTGACAGTGAGATCTCATGAGATCTCGCTTTTCCAACCAAAGTAATAAAAAATGAATATTTAAGTCACCATATTTGGAAGACATAGTAATTTATGAAAACAGGATAGTTCTGATAGAAAATAAGAACAAAGTTGTATGAAAAAATTCAAGTATTAAGTGAATTGGATAGAAAAAATAAAAATATTGACGATTCAGTATCTTTGATTTGAAATTTACTAAAATAGGATACTATGATTTATTACGAGTGCCTGTTTTGATGGCATGATAGGGGTAAACAACTTGACCTAATAATAGATAACATGACCAACCAAAAGTGATGATGCCAAACTTGGGAATTTCTCTATAAACTGAGAAGAAACTGGTATTTATTGATTGATACAATTGATAGTCTTACTTTTCATATATATATGAAATTTATCCATAGAGAGTTGCTTATCACAAAACATACAATATTAGGACTTGCAACAAAGCACAAAGAAGGGGGAGTCGTAGCCCTCGCCAGCAGATTATCAAGAAGAGGGCTACAATATCGCAGCTAGGTATTACCTGCTCCTCTATTTTCACAGAAAACTGCCAGTCAAACGCTCATAATCAAGTTGTTTAGCCATCACTCTCATACCTGACTTTAGCTCTTCCCTAACCTACTCGTGACGAGTTTGTGAAATCATACCATGTAACCAACATTTTAGTTCAGCAAAAATGTCTTGCATGTTTCTGATATTCGATTGTGTATTGGTTGGTTATGTCCATGCACTATGATAACAATAGCTCTTTACAATCAAAAGTAGTTGATAAGCCGACAGAACTCTACAGTTCTGATCACACACTGAAAATGTGTTTCTTACCGTTGACGTCATGCAACCTCGGCAAAATGTTGGTATCTAGACTAAATATCAAAGGAACCTCGCTCTTTAAACCGATTTGTTTTGATTTTCTTGACAAAAACTTTTAAACTCTAGCTAAAATTGTGAAAATTCCTGTTTTGTACTTTCTACTTCGAAAGGAAAGGGAGATAATTGAATGTAAGTTGTTGTTGTTCTTCGGCGGTCTTGATTTTTTACATTACTAGATTAATCGAACAATATTTTATACAAAGTACTTATAAATCATCTATGATTTTAATATATTAGATCTAGTATTTTATGCCAGAAGCTACCTAACCGCATCACCGGTGGACTTAATGTAAGCCGTCCTTTTAAAATGTACTAGAGTTGCTTATTTTTTTCGAGGACTATTTAGCATCATTACGAAGATATATAAATACTTAATTTGATACAATATCTAGTCCTTCAACTTTAGTGTGTGTATTTCCGTTTATTAATCGTCGCTACCGTAGCTCATGCCCATATGAACGACGCCCCCAGAAGGCGGTTAGTTGTTTCGGGTGATAGTACAAGGATACAGGACGAAACTGCTGAGAGCTTCGCCTGGTTCTTTGACGTGCTCGGTAGCCGCCGTCATAGCGCAGTTAGTAGCGCGTCGGACTGTCAATCTAGAGGTCCCGGGTTCGATCCCCGACGGCGGCACTCATCCTTTCCGACAATTTGTCTCTCACCAATGGGTCGATAATCGTAGACCTATGTGGGATAGCAGCTGGAGGCTAGGAAAGGATGTAATGGTAGTACTGGTGTGAGAAATACCAGGATTCCATTGTTAGGTGCTCCAGCCGCCGCGATATAACTGAAAGATTGTTGAAAACGGCGTAAAACCCCATTCAAACAAACAAACAAATGGACGTGCTCGGTGGATAGCACCGTCACACGGGGCCTCGGGTTAACGTCTCACCCGAAAGACAATTCGTTTGTTAGTTAATATGGTCAGCCCAGAGCTCGAACCCGTGATATTGGGGTCAAGTGAAGTGCTTTACCAACTATGCTAATCAACTTAGATAAGAGTTCCTATTTAAAAGTGTTGTGTTGGCTCACAGGATCATAAGTTATCCAAGTTAGTTTGCACCAATTTCTATGTAATTTATGTCTCTGCCTTAAGCTACTGTGATAGGCAACTACTTTAGTTAGTTTTACAAAATATAACTTACACAACGCACACTTGTTTTTTGTTACCAGCAACATTACATATTTGTTACTTCATATGAAAATGACATCCATATCCAGTTTTTATTTTCCATTTTTGCATGGATGTGGTTTAACGCTACTTTCATCAGCCTTTTACATATCGCGGGGACCAATGGCGCATGAAAGAATATTGTGAATTGTACATGGGCTCTTGAATGGGACACTTAAATCGAGAACCCTAAATAGAGAAAAACGATTTGTTTGTTTGAATGGGGTTTTACGCCGCTTTCACCAATCTTTCAGTTATATCGCGGCGGCTGCAGCACCTAACAATGGAATCCTGGTATTTCTCACACCAGTACTACCATTACATCCTTTCCTAGCCTCCAGCTGCTATCCCACATAGGTCTACGATTATCTAACAATTGGTGAGAGACAAATAGTCGGAAGGGATGAGTGCCGCCGTCGGGGATCGAACCCGGGACCTCTAGATTGAAAGACCGACGCGCTTCCCACTGTGCTATGACGGCGGCTAGAGAAAAAACGAACAAATTCAGAACTCTGTCTAAATATTTCATAACTCAAATCTGTTCAAGATCTGTTTTTATGGATTTGAAATTAACTCTAGAAAAACAACTCTAGCAGCGATTCGGCTAACTACTTTTTTATAATTGCATAGGCTAGTGATAAAACTTTTTAAAAGACCAGTGCTTTGCTGGTGCTTATTTGGAAGTAGAATCTTATTGAAAAAGGTGTGTGTATTTTATTTCATTAGAATATAATTTGCTCCCAGACTCTCATACCTGACCATATTGTTGAGGGCAAAAGTATAGAGGCTAGTTAACCTCATCTGCATTAACTTTGAGACATCTTTAGAAAATTTATACAAAAGATACTGCGTAGTAGGTTTTAGAAAAACACGCCTTGCCTACAGGAAAAATCGCATTGCAAGTCGTGGACTTGGTTACCTAAAACGCTAATCGAAAATTGTTCGGCAAAATAATGTGGTATTTGTGAGGAGTAAAGCCTAGTTATCATCTGCGATTGCTCTACTATGCCATTCTCGCTACGATAGGCGTGTCACCGGGAGCGCGAGAAAATCCAGTCTACCGAGGCACATGGCTGTCGCTGTTATTCCAGTGCAATCTGTCGAATGGACAACATCGCCGTTCTCCCTGGTGCATACTACGAAGACGATTCTAGTCACTATCCTAGGTGAGACACTTTATTGGTGTCAAAAGTGGGAGAATCGCCTTCGTAGTAATTAACCTCTTTGATATGTTAGATGCTGTGAGGAAGTGACACCCGGTCATGTTAATCTAACCATGCAAGATGGAGATTTGGAAGTTCTGATGCAACAAGAATCCGAGCGAGTCCAGACTTTGAAAGTCACTCAAGACCCCAGCCAGTCAGCATAGAAGAATTGGTGAAAGCTCAAGAAGAAGTACAGCGACCAAAACGTATACGCTTAACAAGCACAAATTGGTCGGCGGAGTGCTGTTAAGATCCACAGACAACCAAGATGACATTGTGTTTGTAGTTCCCGGAAGCCTTAAGTCAAAAGCCATTTCATTCAATCATGATATTCCTTTAGCTAAATATCAGGGTGTAGCAGGGAAAAATAAATAAATTAATAAAAAAATAGAGTTAAAGGAAAATTCTTCTAGTATGGGACAAGATATAGCTTTTTGTAGCCGAAACAAGAAGTCTGACTGCTATTGTAAAAGGCAAATGCAGAAGTATCAAGAAGGTGTTCAAATGGAAAGAGTACACTTGTACTTTCTTGTGCCACTACAGAAGACGCCGAGAGGTGGTGAATATGTGTTGATGGTGGTGGATCATTTTACGAAATGGGTCGAATACAAATACAGACCGCATAAGCCATAGCGAAGGCGGCCGTCGACCAGTTCTTCTCAAAGTTCGGTTATCCCCTGCAAATACTCAGCGGTGCAGGCCGAAATTAGTATTCTAGGTTATTTACAAACTTGTGTTGTGCCTTACAAACCTATAAAGCTTGCACAACACCGTACAGACCGTCAGTCAATGGACAAGTGAAGAGGTTTACATAGAACTCTGATGGACGCAGTTAAGTGTGTCATAGTCTGGTCAGAATGTTTGTCTTTGTGGAATATTGGATAAGTTCCTAATTGGATCACTTAGGATGATAAAGTTCAGATCTGTGAAAAAAATCTTGTGAAAGCCCTAGTAGCCACATTTCTCCTCAATAAACCTAAGTGTTAGTCAATATAGATGTCTTGATAAAAACTTGAGTTTATAAATCGGGTCAACTAGATCAGGCCCTGGAAACATCTTGTTGACGCTGTAGTCGGAATTTTCTGCTCAAATTACCCGAAAATGGGTATGATTGTTTGTCTCAATTGTAAATAAACGCGAGCAGTTCAGAACCATAACGGTCACCTTGTCTTTCAATTTAAATTGCCTTGACATATCGTTTGCGACTTTTTTAATTTGGACCAGTCCAAAATTTTGTCGTTTAGTAATGAGTAAATACTGTATCGGTTTCAGGGGAGCTAATTTTCCGTGAGATGCAAATTAAGGAACCTTCGAAAAGTATAGTAACTATTTGGAGTGATATATAGACAAGGTCGGCCCATTTAGAGTTGAGGATCCCTTTCTCTGAATGGATAGGCTTTGTCTACGAGCTTGGATTACTGATAAATGAAATTATTATCACGGCTCTATGAATGCCACGGTGCATATGTGAATAGAGGAGGCTACAAAGATGCTTAACCGGTTATGAGGGTCGTAAAATAGTTTTTCATCAAATAAAAATTCCCGTCTACAACGTCTTTGAATTTGACCCATGCTGAAATTTTGCTGCGTGGTAAAATTTCCCGTCTGCGCAACTTACAAACTGGAACGTAATTAGAATTTATATTAAATCCATCAAATTTTATTTATTAAAATCATCATAACTCGGCACTTGTTACTTATTGCATTCAACCAAACACACGTTAATAGAATACACCTTTAAGTGGCGTGCTCACGTGTTGAAAAGTTCAGACACAAGATAAGCCAGACGCGTTATTGATTTTTTACACGACACCTGTCAGCAGTTAGCCGGGTCGCGTGACCGTTTAAAGGGATATACATCAAGTGCAAATTGGACAATTAAAGGTGACCGCTGGCCACATACGACAGATTACCGCTATTCACAGTAATCTTAAAGAGCAAATTACACGGGCGGACCTGGGATAATCGTTATACGCATATTTGTCGCTATTCTCAGTTGACCGCTAACACAGTTTTGACTGTACGTGTATGTCATTGTATGATTACTATATAAGTTTTGTAGAGGCACGCCCTTGTCATTCGAGGCTTGCAGCGCAGACGATAGTCATTGATGGAGAAGAAGATGGGCATTTCACACACAGAGAGGACACTTTTTCTCAGATGAAAGATTACTTTGAGACGAAATTTGACGAGCTAAAAAAGGGTATCTCTCTAGAGCCGGAATGGACTGTGGACGAGAGAATTAAATCTGTCAAGAAGGAAAGCTAGATTTCGCTTAGACAATTATTTAATGAACAGCGATTTGCTTTTTACTTTGAAATTTTGGATTCTTTGGATTCTATCGAGCGCGCTGTAAAATCGAGGGACGCATCCAAGGCTTATTCTTGATTTGACCAAGCTCGTAGTAAGTTGAAGCACCGAAATAAACTTATTGCAGATTCGTCGGAGGCAGGGTGGGTTACTATCAAGGAATATGAGACCCTTGACATCGCCAATGATTCCGACGACGACAGGCGTATTCGTAAATCCGAGAAAAGAGGGAAGAAGAAGAAACCTGATTCTACCAAAAACCGTTCGTTCGTGCCTTCTTCTTCTCCCGGATAATCAGTTTTTTGTGGCCAATACAACGGGGACAGATTGGCGGGAAACAACGACTTCCCGCGCAGGGCACCGGGGGCTTGTTTTGGGACATTTCATCGGTCAGTGCCCGGAAAACTTCGGAGGAGACGGCGGATACAAGAGAATGGAGGGGTTTGAAACACAACCTGACGGGAAGGAGCGATCAACCGACCTTTCCTGGACGCGAGAGCCGAAGTTAAACCAAGTCGAGACTCGCTATTCTGATAAGTCTTATTTTAATGAATTTTTTACTAGAAAAGGAAAATAGTTGTCGTATAATTGAAGGTTCTGTGAAAGGTCACTTGAAAGAATCTTTTGCGGTTTGGAAGAATGCTTTAGAATCAAATGAAGAAACATTAGATTTTGTTAAGAACGGATATGTTATTCCTTTTAAGGAGAGACCACTATCTTTTCATTTAAGGAATAATTCGTCCGCTCTTAAACATTCTAGTTATGTCGGTGAAACGATTAATGATTTTTTTACAGAAACAATATATTTTTGAGGTACCATTTAGGCCTTACAATGTTAACCCTTTGACGGTTTCAGTGGGGCAGTGGGAAAAAACGTTTCAGATTAGATTTTAGCAATTTAAACCATTATATCAAGAAAAAGCGTGTTAAATTTGAAAACAAAAATACTGCGTTAGAATATGTTGTACCAGGTGGTTATATGTATAAATTCGATTTGACTAGTGGATACCATCATATTTCTATAAGGCTTATTTACCAAGTTCATTTAGGTTTTTCATTGAAAATTAACGGCAAAATATCGTATTTTGTCCATTCTGTTTTACCTTTCGGCTTAGCGATAGCCTCTTATTTATGCACCAAGATGCAAGACCCAAAGTTAAATAATCTAGACTTAATGGCTTAAAATTGGTTGTTTATTTAGATGATGGTTGGGGTGTGAATAGCAGTCGTTTCCTTTCGTACAAAGATTCGCATTTTGTCTCGGAAGTTCTAGCAAAAGCTGATTTCATTATCAATGTGGGAAAATTTGAGCTTTTACCAACGCATCACTTAGAATGGCTAGGCTATGAAGTAGATCTTTAGGAAAGTTATATCCGAATTCCAAAAAGAAGAATTCAGGATGTGTTAATTTTAATTCACTCAATTAAAGCATGTTTTACGATTACTTCGGCTCGCGTTCTTGCCCGTTTATTAGGTTTCTAATTGTTTCTACGTCATTGGCGATGGGGGAATATTTGTCTTTTGATGACCAAGCCTTTACTTACGTACGTTAATTCCTGAATTTCTCTTATATTTGAATTCTGTCGGTATCTTTCAAGTCAATTTACTAATAAGGTGCTTGTGATCAGGTTAGATAATACAGGACGACTCAGTAAGGGAGGTAATCAGATTTGTAACTTTGGGAAGGGTTATTCATATTGCGGCATAGTTTGTAATTGGGTCAGTTGTTCGTAAAGGTTCGTTGATATAACAGTCAAGTATAACAGGTCGATTTGTTCATAACAGACGTCTGGGCATGTGTTTTTATAATAAAGATTAACCCATTACTAGGTTATTTGTTACATGTAAATTATAATATTTGGCATTTTCGGTCATTTAACAGTGTTTTAATCTCAGGAGATAAAACTTTGTGTCATGTTACGATGTAGGTTTATATGAGTTAGCACTTATTTTCATGAGAATCGATTAATTTTCATTGTCGCAGATAATTAACTCATTGTTGTTTTGTGAATTACTTGGGTAATTAGATAAGATAATAAGAATGAGTGGGGAGGGGGGGTTAAAAAATGCAAATGTTGTCAAGGGAGATAAACAATAGAATCTTATATGTAAGGATAAACCTGTCGTTTTTCTTTTATACATGATAGTTTGTTCAACTCACAGAGATGGCCTGATGTGAACGATTTATGTTCAGGACTGAACAACGATGAACTGTTCTTGAAGGTTAAACAGGCTACTCTCTCTTATATCGAGACAACATCGAGGACTACTTACACTAACGTTTTTAACAGATTTCGCGAATAGTGTCTTGAATAGGAATTTGCTTATCTTTATCTACCGACTAAACTCGAAGTGGTGGCCCTGTATCTGGTCAGTATAGCTAACAATTCTACACAATATGGAAAGTCGAAACTTCATCAAACTTTCTATAGTATAAAATGGATGCATAAATTACATGGTGTAAATTCGAATCTTTGCGACGACGAGTAGTTGAGACTGTGTTTAGAGGGCTGTGTAAGGAACAAAAGTAAACCCATCAATAAAAAGGAACCCATAACGTCAGAAATTTTGAAAAATTTAATAGATACTTTAGCTGTGGATAGTTGTTCTGTCAAGTAGTTGAGCGATGTAGCCACTTTGTAATTTGTTATGCAGGTTTCCTAAAGATTAATGAAGCTTTGCAAATAAAACGGTCGGATATTGAGTTGTTTGATTCTTACTGCGAAATAACGTTACCGAAATCTAAGATCGATGTCTACAGACAGGGAAATTTTGTGTTTATCGCCGCTAGTGAAACACCTTATTGTCCTGTTAAGCTGCCAGCTAGATACTTACACGCAATTAATTCGAAACTTG
Organism: Fragum fragum; assembly: GCA_946902895.1. Lineage (NCBI taxonomy): Eukaryota > Metazoa > Mollusca > Bivalvia > Cardiida > Cardiidae > Fragum > Fragum fragum. The sequence continues at coordinate 18,858,933 of OX336382.1, read as the reverse complement.
ACTTCGGATACTTTATTTTCAGAAATATTACTTGTTATGGTAATGAGGGTAACACATTCTCATTTTCTTCAAATATTGGTCTTTCGTATTCGTCCGTTTTTAAGCGTAAACTTGAATATTTGGACTACAAATCAGCTTCCTTCGGTTTACATTCTTTAAGGGCTGGAGCGGTCACTACTTGTGCTGATAAGGGTATTGAGTCGAGACTTGGGAAAAGACAAGGTCGCTGGAGATCGGATAAGGCTAAGGACGGATAAGTACAAGACTCTTTATCACAGCTTTTGTCGGTTTCAAAGCACCTAGGTTTATGATTCACATTTGTTAGGTTTGTAAATGTTAATGGTATGCCATTTTTGAAAGAGATTTTTTCAGAAATTGTTCACAGATTAATATTAAAATTGCAATGATTTCAACGTGGTATGTTTTTTTATTGTTGGTGAAAGAGCTTTCGAGGTACGGCGTAGATTATATATATTATGTTTAGTAACGAGGTTTATAAAGGGGTAAGAATGGCCGCTCAATTTTGGTAACATCGAATGTTGCTAAAGTACAGGAATTCATAACCACTTGCACTTTTGAGCCGCTGATGATTTTATTAATTCAGTTGTAGGATAGATTAATGTAATTCAAATAATTATTTCATCATATTGAAGACAGGATCCTGAGTAACAATATTGATGAATCATCGTATGACTGAGTACGTAATTTCGTATTATTCCAGGATTGTGAAAGCCAAATATAGGCTTATAGAATAATTTGTTAGTTACTACAGGGTATCGAGTCGGCTCCCTATAAGGAGAGAATTGGAGTCTTCTTATATGTGCGGCAAATTACAGATAAGGTAGTCAAATCGCGGGAAATCATTGTTTTTATCTTACATGATGGGCTTTTTTTAATTAGAGAAAGTTTAGTACCGTACTCATAGAGAGAAAAGCCGTTGTTCTTGGTATATATGGGGAAGATTATGTACAGTGGGGGAATATAAAAGGTTATTGAATTGGAATATGTTGTTTGAAGTTGAATCGCCAAGAGGGCGTACAGTACAGAAGATTACTGGACACCGAGGTAATACCCATGATGGTTCTTGCTAGATAAGTGGAAGGATTTGAATAGTTGAGAGAAATTGGAAGTATTTTTTTTAATTTGAGTACATTGTTGGAAGTTGTTTCGCAAAGAGAGTGTATAGACGAGATAGTTACAGGACACCGAGGTCGTACATGTATCTGGAGAGGGTAGAATCGGTGTTCTTGTTATATGCGAACGTTTTGAAAATGAGATTATGTTAAAAGAATCGTTCTTTATTAAATTGTTCGAAGTTGAGTCGCCATTTGAAAGGGCGTGTGGATGAGAACATGGTTACAGGACAGCGGTGTCTTACCCGTAAGGGGTAGAGTCTTTGTTATTGTTATATGATGATGTTTTTTTTGTTTTTTTTGAACGGTCTATGCAAAGATAAGAGTGACGAGATCCGACACAATATGGTGATGTTAAAGATGCGTGTTAGCATATTGCAGTGAAAGAGTAATGTTGTGGTATTTTGGTTCATGGTTCTGGTGTGGATTATGGGTACATGATGTGGAATTGAAATGTATTGGTACGATGATGCTGGAACGTGGTGGAAAATTAGTTCGAAGAAGATTATCAGTTGAGTATAAATATCACAATTTATTTATCTTAGATATACATGTAAACTAAATCAGGGTGTCAGTACAGTGATATAAGATATTTCTTTCTTGGCAATGATTTTCCTGTAATTTCACTCTGGTTGTGGGCGTAATTTCATTTTGAGGGAGGCATGTAAGTATTAATGTGTATTTTTTAAAGGTTATTTATTTCGTTCAGAAGGGTGTTTTGTCTGCTTTCTTTGTTTTAATTCGAAAGCAACCAAGAATAAAAGCCTCATTCCTATTATATAATCGTGTTTCTTAGTTAATTGTGTGTGGTTGTTGAAGAGAGCAAGTGAGGATAATTGATTTATTCACACGCCTGTGATAAACTGGTAGCCCGCTGTCTGTGAGAGACTATAGTATCGATTGATCTAGGGGCAGTAACCCAGTCAAACGCCTGTGAGTAAATGATCTTTCACGACTCCCCCCCCCCTCTCCAGAAAACCCCGAATCTAAATACAATATGTAATATCTTTGATCCACCCCACCATCACCATTATTTTTATATTTGTCCATTTCGTTCATCTGGAACATTATTCTGTAATCTAGAAATAAAAACAAATCAAAGTAATCGCAGACGTGCAACATGGAAGAAATCGACGTTGACGAAAGAGAACAAAACAACCAAAAGGAAGAAACAGGCGTAAAAAGTTACAATGCTGATAGTAAAGAACACACAAAGGAATCTAGGAAAGATAGAAAACCTAAAGGAACTGTTATGTCGACCGAAGAATTGGCCAAAACAGGCATTATCTACCTGAGCAGAATTCCGACCCTGATGAACAAGGACATTCTACGCAGATATTTCTCCAACTTTGGGGATGTTAATAGGATATGGCTGGAATTGGACAGTAAGGTTTATTTCTCATGGATTTTGAATAGGGTAAAATTCACTAGAAAGGAGTCCAGTTTACAGAAAGGCCCCGCCTAAAAATGTCCAGTCCAAAATCGACCAGAAAGGCTCTCACAAATACAAGGATTTTAGAGTTATAGCTAGTCAATGTTATAGTACTCAACTTTTAGACAAAAAATATTTATATAAAAATGCGGTCACACTAAAACAAGCCCTACAGAGATTTATAGCCCTATAGACGCCCTACGGAATTTGTACACGCCCTACGACTATAGGACATATAATAATGAATAATTATTAATTAATAGGATTAAAAATCACATTTTTTCTCTTACTTCAAAAAGAATTCTGTGAATTTCGCATATTTCTGATGATATTGATGTTTATTATATCACATAATTTGACCGGAAGTACTTGACGAAACGCACTATCGTTTAATTGATCGCCTAACAAATTCTTAAGCAAAAACCTGTCTATGTATTAGTACTTTTGAGAGACAAATTATTAATGTTTTGATTTTTATCTTTATTTTGGTATAATTTCATGTTAGAAAAGACTTTTTAGATACAAAGTGATCTCAATGCAATTCAAGGGAAGTAACTTTTTATTTGCAATCAAAATAGACTGGAAATTCCTTTTTATGAAATATAGTACGGGACGTTTAGCTTAATGAGACCCTATTTGTTGCAAGCATTTTTTTCGCAATAATTTCCAACATTCTTCAGTTTCCCCCCCAAAAAAAGAGATTGTGTGGCTGGGTTCACTGTTTATTCTCAAAAGACAGAAATTATTTGTAGTCTTCCTAAAAATTCAATATGATTTAACTCAGACTTTAATGCTAATAATATTTATGTGACCGGTAAGCGATATAGTTAATTCTTTTCTTATAGTACGGCAGCCATTGTTTAAGGGGAATAATAGTTCGTTATTATGATGGTAATTAAATTTCATTGCATTTCGGTTCGGGCAGCATAATAAATTTGTTTTTGGCAAGTGTTGATGAAAGTAAACTACTAATACCCAAAAGGGGAGTTGGGCAGTATATATAGATAGAAATGCTGATAGGATGTGCACCTTAGCCCAGTACTATACAAACTTGTATGTCATATATCGAAGTTGTAAATAAAGGTAGTTACTACTGTTTCGGGCTGTCCCATGAATATATCATTTATATTAGTAGTATTATTAATACTACTCATATTGTTGTTGTAATCAAGATCATTATTTTTTCCATCTTTGTCGTCGCGATTGGTTAATCAGTTACCTTATAAAGTTATGATAATAAATGAAATGAAATAAATAAATAGTTGATATACGACATTTTTAAATTGTGAAATTGAAAACCAAATCTGGGTGGAAAAGAAGAAAATTCTAGTTACAAGCTTTTCTAAAGCCTATTCCTTTCGGGATTTTAATTAGCAGATTTGGTTAAAGGTTTCACCAGAACATCAAACAAGGATTTTAAAGGCAACTAATTAATTTCCGATAGAAGACACAATAGAAGAAGGCAAAATTGGTTTTAACTTGCGACAAACTTAATGGGAACATGTTTACTTTCATTTTTCGGCTCGTCATTTTGTCCGTCTCATTCGATAAATTAATTCATCCAATATGGCTAGATTTGGACTAATTGGCGATTTCTAAATTAAGAATCTTGACAATTTCTTTACTTATTGATAGGCCACAAGAAATAGACACATCACAACTGCTAGATATTTGCGGCGCACTCCATGGTAGAGGAACTTTCAACTTTCCCCTCATACCATTGGTCTTAAAACACCTCATTCGATTTGGATCACAATAAATGATCAAGGGAGAAAAAGAGCTGCTGATCGTTTTTTCAAATATATTCCAAATAACATGTGTTTTGTGACCTCAACATACCAATCTTTAAATATTCCTGTCACTGCCAAGATTGAAAAAAACCTGGTCAAATAAAGAGAGTACGGGCAACAAAAACCACATCAGTTCAAAGTAAAAAAGGTTAAATACCTCCCAGCATGAGGTATTTCTCTCTGTCAAGTGAATTACAGAATAAAATGTAACCCTATTCCTCAAAAGAAGACGTCCCTTTAGATAAACAATTGGGAAAACATTGTGGGGAAAGTAGGAATTGCTTGCAAAAATCTAATATTTTATAAGCTTTAAAATGTTATTCCATTTCGTAAAACAGATAATTAAAAAAATAGAAATAAAAAAAGGGCTAAGAGTAGATCCACGTCCATGTCGTTGAGTCTGGGAACATTTCATTCCTATTAACACATACAGAATTGAAATTCTGAAAACGGAAATATAAACAGATGGGTTGATGGCTAAGAGTTCTACAGGAAAAGTACTTCCATTATATTTTTCACATTATTAATTCAATTGCAAATACTGTCCAAATGTATTGCCACTTGACGATCAAAACATTTAAACCTAGTTCAGTATTTTGTTCATCATGTTATATGCAACAACTACAAAAAACAAACAAACAAAAAATCTCAAATAATATGGACTTTTACTGGTTTTTAATTCTTACTTCAACACAATTGTATTGAACAATACAAGAACTTAACCCTTTCCTGTACAAACCAGGATTTTTACATCGCGTTTAAACTTCTGAAAACATTGAGGAAAAAGAGAAATAGCTTGTGACACAAAATTTAACCTTTTTCTACAATATTTTCTACCATATAGGATCATTTCATTGCAAATTGCATCCATTTTTCATTGTCATCATCAACCTTTTTCGATTTGGACTAGTTTTAAAGGGGTTTATATCTGAAAATAATGCGAGAAAAGGGAAAAATAATGTCTGTTTTCTGACAATGTCTACATTATCAGGCACTTGAAATTTGAACAATCTTTCGCAGACAAGGCAAAATCTTTCCAATTTTGTCGTTGGGTAACTAATTCTCCCATCCTATAGGCTTCTAGCCTATGCTAAATTGAGTTGCCTCCCTTATCTTTACAATTTTGACTTGAAAAATCATTAAAACCTGAAGATAAGTTCTAAAAAAAATTTTAACAAAAAATCTATTCCTTTTCTAACCGAGGGGTTAAGTATTTTAATAGAAATTTGACTGTAGATTTGAGGGGTATCTTATTTAACGGTCTGAGGTTTCCTCAAGTTACTTCCGGTCAGGTTTCGGCATTTGTAAACATCAAAATCATCATAAATAAGATAAATTAACAGAAAATATTTTGAAATATAAAGAAAAATGTTTATTACAATCATATTAACTAAAAATTATACACCATTATGGCTTATATACTCGTAGGGCGTGTACAATTTCCGTAGGGCGTCTGTAGGGCTATAAATCTCTGTAGGGCTTGTTTTAGTATGACCCTAAAATGTGCATATATTTTATGGCCTTTCCATTTACCCCAGGGCGCCTACTTATATATATCAAGTAATAAACAGAGGCATATACACTAAACTGTGAGATAAACAAGAAGATGCCACTTAAAGGTGTACTCTTTAACATGTATTTGGTTGAATGCAATTAGATAACAAATGCTTAGATACATTGATAATAATTAATCAAATTTGATGGATTTTATATGAAGTCTAAATATGTTTTTAAGTTGTGAAGATGGGTAGTTTTACCACACAGCAAAATTTCAGACAAGTACAAATTCAAAGAATTTTTCAGACAAGAATTTTTACTTAATGAAAACTTAATGATTAATTTTTGTCTTTTGGGGTAGTAATTTATGGATATGAAGAAATTGCTATGTCTTCATTTTCCACTTGTAATGTTTTCCAAAGCTTTTTTTGTTGGAGTCGGTATGGGGCTGGATCCAAATATTCTTTCTACTCTGTGTCATCAAGCAGTTCATAGACTTTATAGTTGACATAAAGTCGTGATAGAATATCTAAAATATATTTTTCTGCGAAAATAAATTCAACGGAACGTCTGCCTAGATCATAAGTTTTATCTTGCAACAAATTGTCATCCAAATCATAATGACCGCAAGTGCTTAACACTAGTCAAACTTAACAGGTCAATTTTCTTCAGTTTCTTGATCCCGGTCTGAGTCCGGGTTTGGGCAAATTAAAAAATAAATGGAAAAAAAACTTTGTTCAGAATACATAAGTATTCCTGTATTGTAATAGCCTGGGTGTCGTTGTTGATGTCATCATCGTGGTTGTGTGTAACTTTGACATTTTGTGATATCTCTGGTTCTACTGAAGGCATTCACTTGAAACTTGGCACACATGTTAACTATCAAAAGAGTAACCTATTCTGTCAAGGGGGATAACTCTAGATGCATTTGTGTGAATTACAGGGATTCAGATTGGGTCGGCCCTTTGGTCTTGGACCGATGAAATTTAGAGATGACAGAAAGAAAAAGTTTCTGTCCGTATATCGGGCCGATATAAATTATGACCTTCAGACAATTTGTCCGATGGTTTTATGACCTGCTCAGTCAGGGTAAATGTCATTTTCCTGCTAAATCTACTTCAATTACTAACTTTATTTGGTCTCGAAGTATCCCGATTTAAAAAATAATAACTAGTTTCCTGCTGTGTAATCGCTTTGTGTTCTGTGCGTGAAAACACGGGAAACCAGCATGGAGTACTTGGTTTGCATTTCAAATAATACAGGAATATGTGTTCAGGATTCGGGATATATATCCTATTTCCATTTCATTCGGTGTCGATTCTTTGATTCTATTTTCTTTGCCATCACCATAATGATTTGAATTTAATACATCGCAAAGTTCTTTTACCCGAGATTGATTTGTAGGTAAGTTGGAATAGTACGTTCGGATGTTTTGTTGTATACTTTTAAAATCTAACGCGTCTAATCTTTATTCGGAACATTCGGTCTTTATCCTCCTAAATAAAATGGCGAGTAAAAAGCATTTGTCCCAAATAGAAATGGCTTAATTTCAGCATGTTCTTCTTTTGTCTCAATGTTTTCCCACGCTTTTCTATCAATGACATCAAAGACAGGTCTTGTTTGGGAAAGTGTTCAGAAAGCATGATATAGTGATCTTCTTTAATGTAGAAAAACATTTATAATAGTACCGATGATATCATTACCTTGCCTGTCTATTTTAGCATTTTTTACATACTATTCTAAATGTCCGAAGATTTTTTGGCAGTTTCAGACATATGTCCTAAAAAAAATTTGCCATTTCAGGACATGTGTCCTATGAAAAATGAATCCAATCTGAATCACTGGAATTATTTATGCCCCTTTTTCGACTTAGATTTTTTTATCCACTATCCAGAACCCAACAGCCAAGCCTAGGCACCTGTAGGCGGTGCTCTTGTTTGTTAACTAAAACACTTATTTTTTTTTGTATTTTGTGCATTTTTATGGCCATTCTGATGGGAAGAAATGACCTTGCGTCAATGATTACTCTATGTCCCCGGACCAGGTTTTAAAAAAAAAAGATCTTTGAAAAGCTGTTGTGTGTGGCCAGTTTTGATCTGTCTCTTTACTGGCTGCGTACCACGGGTTCGACTGTATGTCATAATGTAGATATATTATTTATCAAATTTAGAACTTTATCAACCCATTATTACTTTATTAATAATCTACCAAATACATGTAATTTTAATTTTGATAGAGAAAACCACGCATATTAACACATTACCAGACCGCAAAATTTTAGACTGGTCCAAATTGAAAGGGGTTACAGACTACAATTTAAATTTTTTGAAAATTAAGATTTTTTTCAATTTTCTGGGTAGAAAACATTGTAGGAAATGAAGAAATTGCTGGTTCAAGCAATTTCTTCATTTTAAACAATGTTTTCCCAATTGTTTTTACTGAGGGGCGTCCAAAGGCGTCACTGTGTGGGAATGGGTTAAATAGATCAATCTATTTAGGGACTAGTTCAAGTTGTTCCATCAATGCAAGTTATTTCTAAATGAAATCAACACCACATAAAATTAATTAATAGCTTAGAAAATGTTTTTTCAACTGTGGTTTCTTTATTTGTTTAAGTTTACTGAATTACACCAGGTAGTGACTTTTTGTACCCCGGAAATTTGTTGAAGAAATACCCTGGGACACGTCCTGGTGTAATTCTAATACATTTTTTCAATGATCATTGCATAAACTGTTTTGCATATAGATTAGCTGGAAGAAAGGTAGCTTCAATTAATGATTAGATTGATGCATTTTTAGCACTACTGGCCGAAGGCCATTAAAGCTATTGCGATGGCTTTTTCCTGTCCGGCGTCCATGTGTCTGTCCGTCCGTCCATCATACTCAAACAGAATAATTATACTTTTGTAGGTATAGTTCCCTTTGGAAAAATGTACCATTCCATCAAGTAACATGGGAAAAGGGGCTGTATATATTTAATTAAAAAATCCCCATTAACACAATGAAGCCCAATCTTGATCAGATTTTGTTGAAACTTTCACAGAATGATTGTAAAGTCATAACGATCATAACAGGGTTTGAACTGTCAAGAAACTTGGGAAAAGGGGCCTTATGAAAATTTCATTTATAAATCCTTGTTACCAAGTCCAGAGCTTTCATCGGATTTTCTTCAAACATTCACAGAATAATTGTACAATAATAATGATTGTTGATGTTTGCATTAGACCTGATCCATCAAGTATCACAGGAAAAGCAGCATTATGAAATTTAATTTTAAAATCATTGTACCACAATAAAGTTAACTGTTTTCATCAGATTCTGTTTAAACTTTCACCGAATGATTATTCAATCATGAGGATTCTTTCTTTTCAAATTAGGCGTGATCTGTCTAGTATCATGGGAAAAGGGGCCTTTTGAGAATTTTATCTCTAATCCTTGTAACCAAGTCCAGAGCTTTCATTGGATTTTCTTCAAACCTTCACAAAATAATTGTACAATAATAATGATTGTTGATGCTGACATGAGACCTGATCCTTCAAGTATCACAGGAAAAGGAGCCTTATGAAAATTTTATTTTAAAATCTTTACACAAAGATAAAGTCGGTAGTTTCATCTTATTCTGTTCAAACTTTCACAGAATGTTTGTACCATCATTAGGATTGCTTCTTTCCAAATTCGTTCTGATCTATCTAGTATCATAAGAAAAGGGGCTGTATGAAAAATTATTACCAAATCTTCATTAACTCAAGACTGTCCTCAGTCTTTATCAGAATCTCTTCAAACTTTAATAGAATGATTGTACTATTATTTGGATTGTTCCTTTGTAAATCAGGTCTGATCGGTTAAGTGACACAAGAAAAGGGGCCTTATGAAAATTTTATTACAAAACATCATTATCACAATAAAGTCCTCAGTCTTTATCATTTTCTTCAAACTATCATTAGGATTGTTCCTTTGTACATTGGGTCTGATTTGTTAAGTTTCATGGAAAAGGGGCCTTATGAAAATTTTATTACAAAAATTCTTGACACAATTCAGTCCAATGTTTTCATTGATTCTCTTTAACTTTTAAAGAATGATTGTAACTTCATGAATATTGTTTCTTTTGAAATCTAGTTGGTTCTGTAAAGTATCATGGGAAAAGGGGCCGTATGAATATTTCAGTATAAACTCATTAACACAATGAATTCCACAGATTACGAAGATTGATTGCACCATCATTACAATTGTTGATTTTGACAGTGGATCTGATTATGGCAAGTGTCACATAAAAAGGGGCCTTATGAAAAACTTTCTTAAATATTTTGGTTAACATAATGATGTCCCTTGATTTCACCGGATTCACTTCAAAATTTCACAGAATGATTGTACAATCACTTAAATGGTTCTTTTCAGAACTGGGTACAATACATCAAGTATCATGTAAAAAGGGGCCATATGATATTTTTTTTAAATATTCTACTGAATTCCCAATATTTCATCGGATTCACTTTTAACTTTCACAGAATAATAAAACCAACAGTAAAATATCACAGGAAAAGGGGCCTTATGAGAACTTGATTTTAATATCTTTGTTAACACAATAAAGTCAATAGTTTTATGAGATTCTCTTCAAAGATGCATGGAATAATTGTGGCATTTAAAACACAGGAAAACAGGCCTTACAGATTATCATTCAAAACGTTCTTGTGTACGTGATGAAGATTACAATCATTATCAAATTGTCTTTTAAATTTCACAGGACAAATGTAGGGTTGTAAGGAAATTTCCTTTTGGAATGAAATTGATCCATCAGAAAACACAGGAAAAGGGGCCTTATGGATTTTCATTCAAAACAATCCTGTTTATGTGATAAAGTCCACAATTATTGTCAGATTCTGATGAAATATTCACAGAATGATTGTAGGGTCATAAGGTAACTTTCTTTTGGAAATGAAGTGGATCCGTCATGAAACATGGGAAAAGGGGCCTTGAGGATTGTTGCTTAAAATGATAAAGGGGATAAGCCCTTTTTTTTTCTTTATTCATTCTTCTTTGAGCAATTAACTTCCTTAAATATCAGATTTCTTTAACGGAAAACTTGATAACCAGTAGAGCGTCTCAGGCCCTCATGGGCCTCTTGTTTTCTTTATGCATTCTTCTTTGATAAATTAACTTCCTTAAATATCAGATTTCTTTAATGGAAAACTTGATAACCAGTAGAGCGTCTCAAGCCCTCATGGGCCTCTTGTTTAGTGAGTCTCAAAAATCTTATTTAGCAGGGTTTTCGATTTTACGTAAAGAATGCAACTCTTATCTAATTTAGGGTATTATTGCAGTAGTTTGGTGATCTTATGCGCTTGTATGCTTTGACGTCATTGAGATGAATTCTAAAATTTTTTTGGCTGTTAAAACAGCTCTTGCACTGATTATGAAAGACAGGTTTTGGCTCTTGATTGAAAAATTTCAAACTGTAATGCTTTCATACATTTGTAATAAAATGATTAAGCAACTTTGAAAAAATATTACTTTCATTTACTTTAAAAAAAGAAAGAAAAGGTGCAAAAAAACTTTGCTCTACAAGACACCAAAAAATCTGTGACAACCCAAATGAAGCCGATATTCATCTGCTAAATATCTTATGTGTTTATTGCACCAAAAATTGCAGTATTTGTAGTTTCCATGACATATCAATTACATCATCAGCTTCTGCTAGCAATTAAGTCATTATCAACATCATCTGTAGACAAACGACTCCACTGGATGAGTAGGGCGTTGAGAAAAAGTCATATTAAATTGAATTTATAGCGAATTTAGTCGATTTAACAAGAAGAATGAATATTTATCGTGAAAATTAGCAGATAAGTTACCTATATAAAATTTTCATTAAAATCTGTTCCAGAGCGGCTTTAAGAGCAATACACACTCTTTATGGTTTGGTAATGTGCTACCACTTAACCCTTTCCTGTACAAACGCTGGTTTTTACGTCACTGTAATCTTATACTTGAGAAAATATTGTGGAAAAAGGAGAAATTGTTTGCAACAAGCAGTGTCTCCTTTTCCTGCGATTCCTTCTACCATATGTGATGGTTTTGTTTCAAATTGCATCCAGTTTTTATTGTTGTCTGCAACCTCTTTCAATTGGACCAGTCTAAAATTTCAAGAAACCGGAAAGGGTTAATGCATCAAATCAGAGAAATTGCTGTTAAAATTAGATTTAAGATCTTAGATAATTTCTAGATTAATTGTTTACTGTGTTTGATTTGCAAGAAGACCAAACGTTTTAGCTTGATTGGAAGGAAAAATATCAGAGCCAGTTTTTATTGGAATCTGGATTAATATGCAGGAGTTTATGAATACTTAAGTAGGATGATGTCATACACAAACAACTTCAGATGCGAATAGAAATGTGTACTCAAATTACTTTCTGACAATTCTTGATTACAGTAAATTGTCAAACACTCGAGGTAAACAAGCTTTAGCAGACAAAAGAACAAAAATACCTAAATGTGCAAGGTCATTGGACATGATTGTGTGCTTGTACATTTGTATTTCATGGTTTCCTGATTTACATACACTGCAAATTACCTTCCCTAAAATAATTTAATTTTTTATTTTTTGCAAGTCCTGATGTGGAAATACAATTTTTTCCAAACATATATTTTGCAAATTAATGATGTTTAACCCTTGTCATGCTGAACCCAGAATATTCCGGTTTTGGCAGGTGGTGTAGACATAGATCAGCCTGCATATAAGTGCACTCTGATCTTAGTCTACACCTCCTGTTTGTACTTTTCCTGCCAGAGTTGTTTATGAAATTAATTTTCAAAAAAATATTGATGGTTGAACATCAAGTGCTACCAGTACTTTCTGCCCTTTGATTTTAATGCAGCATGGCAAGGGTTAATAGTACAGTCAAACTACATTGCCTGAGGTCAGTGAGTGTGGCTAACAGTCAGTTAATTATCCTTGTTGTATTTTCTATCAGCCAAGGCACCTCAGAGAGGGAAGAGGTTGGTTTACGCTGAGGGTTGGATTGAGTTTAAAGACAAGAAGATTGCAAAGCAGTTGGCTAAAGGATTAAATAACACACAGGTTGGAGGTAAGAATTACGGATGTTTTGTATCATGAGCATCACATACCATTTTTAGGATTATTGATCATTTTATATCAAACTCTATCAGTAATTTCCTACTGGGATATTTATGTGTCATTTGTATCTTGTTTGAACTATTCAAATGATTAATTAAAAAATTAATGACAGAAGAAAACTAATACAAGTTCATAAAAAGAATAATACCTAGATAACTCAAAATGATACAGCAGAATAGAACTATTAAACAGACCACAAAAAAACAAATAGGGATAAATTATTTTAAGGCTACTGCATTACCTCACAATCTGTTGCTTTATTCATACTGAGAAGCAATGTTATCTAAATTGCATAGAACTTTTTTTGGAAAACATGATATTATTTATGAAATGTACTTTTTCTTTCATTTTCTCACAACATTTTAAGTTACTGTGCATGTTACCATAGGTTGAGAGTGTTTTGATGGTACTTACTCTTCAATATGCAAGTTTGAGATAATGTATCAGTGTGTGGAAGTAATTGGAATAGTTGGTATTTCTTTTATCACAATTGATATTCACCATTATTTTGAAATGTATCGCCCTTTGTTATTTTGAAGACTTACATTTTGTCTGGGGTATATCTCTGAAAGTATAATAGCTATCAACTTGAAACTTCATAGATGGATAGACCTCATTGAGGAGATGTGCAGTGTACAAGAACCCCAACTCTTGCTTGCATAATTTTGGAGTTATTGCCCTTTGTTATTTTAAAGACTTACATTTTGTCTTGGGCATATCTCTGAAAGTATAATAGATATCAACTTGAAACTTCACAGGTGGATAGACCTCATTGAGGAGAAGTGCAATGCACATGAACCCCAACTCTTGCTTGCATAATTTTGGAGTTATTGCCCTTTGTTATTTTGATGACTTACATTTTGTCTTGGACATATCTCTGAAAGTATAATAGCTATCAACTTTAAACTTCATTGATGGTTAGACCTCATTGAGGAGAAGTGCAGTGCACAAGAACCACAACTTTTGCTTGCATAATTTTGGAGTTATAGCCCTTTGTTATTTTAAAAACTTACATTTTGTCTGGGGTATATCTTCGAAAGTATAATAGCTATCAACTTTAAACTTCACAGGTGGATAGACCTCATTGAGGAGAAGTGCAGTGTACGAGCCACAACCATTGCTTGTACAGTTTTGGAGTTATTGCCCTTTGTTATTCTAAAGACTTACATTTTGTCTTGGGCATATCTCTGAAAGTATAATAGCTATCAACTTGAAACTGCACAGGTGGATAGACCTCATTGAGGAGAAGTGCAATGCACAAGAACCACAACTCTTGCTTGCATAATTTTGGAGTTATTGCCCTTTGTTATTTTAAAGACTTACATTTTGTCTGAGGAATATCTCTGGAAGAATAATAGCTATCAACTTGAAACTTCACAGGTGGATATATTTCATTTGGGAGAAGTGTAGTGCACAAGAACCACAACTCTTGCTTGCATAATTTTTGAGTTATTGCCCTTTGTTATTTTAAAGACTTACATTTTGTCCAGGGCATATCTCTTAAAGTATAATAGGTATTAACTTGAAACTTCACAGGTGGATAGACCTCATTGGGGCGAAATGCCGTGCACAAGAATCCCAACTTGCTTGCTTAATTATGGAGTTATTGCCCTTTGTTATTATCAAAGCTACTGGTGGGGGCATCTGTGCCCTGTGGACAAATCTCTTGTTAGAGTTAAATTAACCCATTCTCATACTATCCCCCTTTTTATGCCCTTCAAGACAAAAGTTTTTGAAAGCATTGTGGAAATTGAAGAAATTGCTTGGATCAAGCAATTTCTTCATTATCCACAATGTTTTCTTTCCAAAAGGACAAAATAAATCAAAATTACATCAACTTTAAATTGTCATCTTGAGTTTCCCTCAATTTGGGCCAGTCAAAAATTTTGTTGTGTGGGAATTTGTTTAAAGCTAAACATACAAGTGTCTTGGGTTGTTCCAGAAATTGGCAAACTTCTTCAATGATTCAGAAATTCATGGTCTGTAATAAAAGTTACATTATAAGTTCATAATTATGTTGAATACTACAGTTTGGAAACCTTGGGATATATTTTCCTGATTTAATTGTCATCAATCATTCAGTGAGAAAACACATGTTGGGAGTTTGTCTCAATGTTTCTATGAACAACCTTCAAAATTAGGTCATGTGGGGTGAAAAACTATGTCACTCAGTGAAATCTGAGATAAACCTTTTGTGTACACTAGAGGCCACGATGTCATCTCAAATATCTTGATATTTAGTCAGAATGTATGTCTCCATATATCAGGAAGGTTTCATGAAGGGTGATTTGGGTCTAATCCATTCCCACAGAGTGACTCTTTTGGACACCCCTCAAAAAAATAATTTTGTAAGCACTGTGAAAATGAAGAAATTGCTTGTAACAACAATTTCTTCATTTTCCACAATGTTTTATATTCAAGCAGTTCAAAAAATGTAAAGTTTACAAACTTTTAATTGTCAACTGCAACTGACCTTATATCGATAATCGTAAACCTATATGGATCAGCAGCTAGAGGCCAGGAAAGGATGTGATGGCGGTACTAGTGTGAGAAATACCAGGAATCCATTGTTAGGTGCTCCAGCCTCCGCAATATAACTGAAAGGTTGTTGAAAGCGGTGTAAAACCCCATTCAAACAAACAAACAAAAGCAACTGACCTTTCAATTTGGTTTTTATAGGAGATATAGACAAAGATCAGGCTTCACCTTATACAACAAATAATGGCCAACAACTAATGCATCCAGTTTATTCAGCCCTTTGATTTTAGCTTTTCATTTAGTATAACAAAGGTTAAAATGATGATTAGAAAAACATCACAGCAGCTCTCCAAAATTCTTCCTAATCAAAGAAAAAAAATCTGTAAAAAGTTGCAATAAATTCATCTGTTAATTTAATGTCTGTAAAGCCTTGAAGTTTATGCAAGCTGTAATTTACTGGTTTTTTGTTATCCCATTGGTAGCTTACTTACTGTAAAGATTATAATTGGTACCATGGTTTCATTTCAGGAAAGAAAAGGTATGCATGGAGTGAAGAAATATGGAATATCAAATATTTACATCAATTTAAATGGGTTCATTTACATGAGAGACTTACTCACGAGAAAGCCGTGCACCATCATCGCATGCGGACAGAAATTGCTCAGGCAAAAAAAGAATCAAATTTCTATATTGAGAGCGCAGATAAAAGTGAGAGGTTGAGACGTCTAGCTAAAAAGAAAGACAAACAAATGAAAGATGGACAGAGTAGTGAAAAGAAAGAAGGTATAGAAGAAAAAAATACAGATGGAAAGAGTGAAAAAGTTTTTCATTTCAAACTCAAAGAAACGGAAGATGAAATTGTAGGGGACAAAAGGAAGCGAGCTGAGAGATTTAAATCGAAAAACAAAAAATTAAAACGTAGTAAACAAGAAAGTGAGTCAAAAGTGAAAAATGTAAATAAAAGCTTTTTGACAAAAATCTTTGGTGGTAAAAAGAGTGAAGAAGAGATCTAATATTTGGAACTGACATTAGTTTCTTTTTCCAAATGATCAATAGGAAGTGTTGATTATAACCTGAAACTGTTCTCTCCTTAGATTACAGATTCTCTTATATAACTAGTGGATCACTGGCCCAACCCACTGACTTTTTTAGCCCCCACCAACTGAGCTCCAACAGGAAGTTCCACTTTGATTTTTAATGGCATTATTTTGCATAATTTATGACCAGTTACATGTAACAAAAATTAGAATGGTTGGTGTGCGACCTAAATGTCATAAGCACAGTTTTAGTAAGCTGTAGTTATATGATTTATCACCAAACCAACAAAAAATGCTTCACATTAATGTTGGCTAATGTTGGTGTTCAAATTACATTTCCAGTCTAAATGAATGCTTTGATAAGTTGATTGAATCTTTGATTGACAGCTGCGATTAGTCAATTCTGTTAATGTTGGTTTTAAGATTTTTTCCTGGTTTGACTTTTGTGAGCGTGTGTCATAAATCTTTCCAGATATAGAAATTACTTTTATTTTGAGAAGGCCTTGCATCCTATAGAAAATGTGTGTGGATAGGACAGAAAGCAGGTCACTAGGTCAAATCTAAAGAAGATTTTTTTCATTTGATCCTATGTTCAAAAAACTTTGTAAGAATGTTTATATGGGTTATTTTCTGCACCCTATTGAAAATTGGTGTGGTTGGATCAAAAAGTAGGTCACTAGCACAAATCTAAAAAACTCTAGTTTACACACTATGGTGCTAATCCTTCTCAAAATTTGACAGAATGTTTATATTGATGTAATTTTGTCCTTATTCAAAATCTCTGTGATTGGGTCAAAAAGTTGGTAATGAGGTCAAATATTAGAAAACCTTGTTTATCTGAATGGATACATCATATTCTAAAAGGAGATTCTGGTTATATATCAGATTCTTTTCTTTAAGAGATATTGCAGATACTTAATAAATCAAGTGAAGTATCATCTCATATTCTTTTTGCAAGAGTATTTCTATATATCTTCTTACTATTCTCTTTTAGAATGAGATGCAATAATAAAAGAATAAAAATTTGTACATTATTGTGACAACAACTCATTACCAGTCAAACAACTTTAGATTGGCCCAAATAGAAAAAAAGAAATACTTTTTGAAAAATAATCCTAATCCCATACAGTGAGGCTTTTAAACGCCCCTCAATATGAAGGCTTTGGAAAACATTGTGGAAAATGAAGAAATTGCTTGTTAAAAGCAATTTCTTCATTATCCACAATGTTTTCTACCCTAAAAGACATAGAATCGGTGTTTACTAGATTTTAATGGTGCTCAAGTTGATTTAATCTGATAACTCACAACCCATCAGCCATGTACTCACAATTTCTTTAGAAATGCTAAAATTTGACAGGGATGAGATGCCCAAAGTCTTACTCTAGTGACCAGTGACTGTGTGGTATGATTTTGATGACAGTCAGCAGCATAAAAGTTTAAGGGGCATTTTGTTGAGAGAAAAATGCAAATCGTAGGCAGGCAACCTAAACCATCAACAAACTGTGCTTAAAATATTCTGATCACCCACCAACAAATCTTTTAGGTAACCTGGCCGAAGGTCATGATGACCTCTTGCAATTGTGTTTCTTCCGTCTTTGTGTGCTGTGCATTAACTTTTTACATCTTCGACTTCTTAACCTAAGAACCTATGGACAGATTTCAATCAAACTTGACAGGCAGCACTATCATGGGAAGTGCTTCAGATTTTAACACGCCATAGAGTTAAATCCCCATTAGGGACTAAGAAGGGTACATCTTTAAAAATCTTCTTGTCATGAATTAGTTGTTGGATTGGATTCACATTTGGTACTTAGAGTCTAGGGCAAGGACTATCAAGTTTGTACAAGAAAAAAAATCTGTCAAGAAATGGCGATGATGGGGGGGGGGGGGTGTGTGCAAATGTGTGGGGGTGCAAAAGCTTACATAGTGACAACTTTGAAATTCTTTTTCTACCACATCACATGACCTGCAGCTTTGATATTTGGTATGTGGCATCATCTAGTGGACATCTATCAATATTGTTTAAACTATAACCCAAGGATTAAAATTAGCCCGTTCCCGGATGTCGCAATTTTAACATAGGCTTATATAGTGAACATTTTTAAAAGTCTTCTCCAAAGCGAGAGGGCCTAGAGCTTTGGTATTTGATAAACAATATCTTCTGGTAAACCTTTATCAATATTGTATAAATAATGGTCATAGGGTCAGAATTAGCCCGTTCAAAGATGTAATAAGTTTAACATAGGCTTGTGTAGTGAACACTTTTAAAAAATCTTTTTTTTCCAAACAAAAAGGCCTAAAATTTTGATATTCGGTATGTAGCACAATCTGGTGGACTTTTGTCTGTTTTTGTGCTATTTGGACTCAGATGGCCGTTCAGGCCCTATGGCCTCTTGTTTTACATAAATTCCCGAGACAATGCCAGATGTTTCCCATTGAAGAAAGCCATTATATTTCTACATAAAAGCTATCGTGATTGATATATGCTTGTCAGTCAGTCTGTCTATCCGTGAGTCCAGAATTATAGGAAATTTTTTCTCAAACACTTTCCATTCGATTTCAACGAAACTTCACAGAAATGATCCTTAGGTATTGCAATTTTAAAATACTTAACAGAATTGCAATTCACGAAGAACTCTGGTTTCCATGGCAACAAAGCAAAAAGAACTTGAAAAATATTCTAATCCAAAGGCAAGAGTTTTCAAATGATTGTTCTGCAATGAAAATTAGACATATCTTGTTGAGTCCTTTAGTTAACAAAGAAGGAAGTTTTTGAAAATCGGCTCCCCCTATATTACTCGTAAATGGCACAGTGCTACAATATTTTGAATGCGGTAAATACTTATGGTACACCCCATTCCCACTCGGTGACGCTCTTAGACGCTCCGTAGGGAAAAAAAGCCCTAGAAAATGAAGAAATTGCTTGTAACATCCTAAATTTCATAAACTAAAATTGTTGTATGCAACTTCTTTCAATTTGGGCCAGTCTAATTAAGCCATCTGGTAAAGGTATACTCTATATAAATCCTTTGAAATATTATTCTTGGATTAACACACGCCTCATGTTGCTGGTTTCTAGATTTGGCGTAGAGATAGGTGAATATTTGAAAAATATTTTTCCTACACCAATAAAACCATATTTGTAGTCTTACCTGATCATATTCTACCATGATACCAATCAAAGTACTGAAAGTACTGTAAGCTAGCAAAGCAATTTTTTATACCCCCAACAACAAAGTAATGGGGGGTAGACTGGAATCAGATTGTCCGTCTGTTTGTCCGTCCGTGAACATAATTTTGTGTCCTCATCTCCTCCCACATTTCTAGACCAATTTTTCTGAAACTTTACCAAAATCTTCCTTGCAATGAGAACTTGTGCACCTGCAATTTTCATTATGATTAATCAACTGTTTCAGGAGTTATGCCACCTTGATTTATTTTCTTATATATAATATATAGAGAATAAATCTTAACTCCTGAACAGGTTGACAGATTAAAAAAAGAAAAGTGGTTCACATGTACGATGTTATGGGGGTATACTGGAATCAGGGTGTCCGTCTGTCAGCCCATTTGTCTGTTCGTCCGTTCTGTCGTCTGTCCATCTGCCCGTTGACATAATTTTGTGCCCCCATCTCCTTCCACATTTCCAGTCCAATTTTGCTGAAACTTTACCAAAATCTTCCTTGCAATGAGAATTTGTGCACCTAATGATTAATCAACCGTTTCAGGAGTTATGTCCCTTTAATTATATTCTTATATACAATACAAAGAGAATAAATCAAAACTTCTGAACAGGCTGACAGATTAAGAAAATTAAAGTGGTTCACATGCACGAAGTTATAAGGGGGAGGGGGTATACTGGAATAAGGTCGTACGTCGGTCTGTCCGACCATCTGTCTGTCCGTCCGTCCGTGGACATAATTTTGTGTCCTCATCTCCTCCCACATTTCCAGACAAATTTTACTGAAACTTTACCGAAATCTTCCTTGCAATGGGAACTTTTGCACCGGCATAAAGATTAATCAACTGTTTCAGGAGTTATGCCCCTTTGATTTATTTTCTTATATACTATATATAGAGAATAAATCATAACTCCTGAACCGGTAGACAGATTAAAAAAATAAAAGTGGTTAAAATGTTTATTCCAGAACATAAACGCCATGTTCGACGTTGCACGAAATCCATAATTTCCATCTTCAATGTTGAACTAAATCCCCTTTTTTTACACAGTCATTGCCCCTCATTGACTTAAAATTAAAAAAAAAAAAACAAAACAAAAAAAAATCAACTGTCCACTTGATAAATCATGAATGGCCAACATTTTAATGGTTACAATTTGGCCTCGTTTAAAAAGAGGCGGAAGTGGGGGGTATTCGTCAGCCCTTACAGGCGACAGTTCTAGTTGCTCAGTAATCTTCTTTGTCAACGTTATCATGGTAAAGTACGAGGTTAAAGTATCCAAGGAGTTAACCTATCCCACACAACCCCTCCTATTCATGCCCCTTAAGAAAATAGTTGTTGAAAACAACGCGGAAAATGAAGAAATTGCTTGTTACAAACAATTTCGTTATTTTCCACATTGTTTTCTACATAGAGAATTAAATATTTTAGAATTTACAACAATTTGAGATTGTCGTCTGAAACTTTTTGAATACTTTGAATAGAGTCATTGTGAACACGATGTTCTCAAGTGGGCTAAAAATACCTAGGATATTACCTTGCAGGCAGAGATTGAAATACATAACAACTACTTTTTATGGCGTAGGCATTAAACGGATTAAATGGGTAAGCCTCAAGTGGCAGTTCGCACTCGTTGAACTCTGAGTAGACCTCATTTTTTTCTGTTAGC
Organism: Fragum fragum; assembly: GCA_946902895.1. Classification (NCBI taxonomy): domain Eukaryota; kingdom Metazoa; phylum Mollusca; class Bivalvia; order Cardiida; family Cardiidae; genus Fragum; species Fragum fragum. The sequence goes on along the minus strand of OX336382.1, from coordinate 18,837,585 downwards.
TTAAGGTATCAAAGCTGACGCTTTTCTAGCTAAAAAGTATAACTCTAGGATCAACATAACCTGTAAGTTCGGGCTCTCGAATCTTGTAAAGACATAAAGAGGAAATCTTTAAAAGAATCTTCTTTCAAAACTGTAAGGCCTGATGTTTACTTAAAATTATTAAGCCCTATGTTGTGGGTCCCTTGATTTGACATTCACAATCTCTTCCGTCCAATCCTTAAAACATAATGCTGTCAAATTTTGAATCCAGTATCACTTCATGATACTCTGTCAAAATACCTAAAATTATTACTAGATAAATCTAAGCCTTGTGCTGTTCCTTCCGGGATTTCACAAAGAGATAATGAAGAAAATCTTAATAACAAATCTTTTCTTAAAAAAATTGTAAGGCCTACCGTCTTCTTATAATACAGAATCACCTTTTGATACTGTACATAAATACCTAAAATATAACTCGGAGGCCAACATAAGCCCTATGTTTTGACTTTCGAATTATACATAGAAATAAAAAAAAGGATATCTCTCACCAATGCAATAGGCATGGCGCTTTAAAATTTTGCATCTACTGTTGCCTTATGTAACTCTACCAAAATACATAAACTAAGAGTGTTTAAAATCTTGAACTTCTTCAAAACCATTAATGGGCATAGTTTTTTCAAGTATTAAACATTGCCTTTTGGTATGTTACAAATATTCTATATTTTTTCACAATAATGCCTAAAGCTTTAATGATCCGGTGAGCGATATAGGAACAATAAGGTTATCTTGTTTTAGATTTCCATTTAACCCATTCCATTTGGGGTAGAAAATGTTGTTGATAAAGAATAAATTGCTTATAACGTACTATTTTCGAAACATATTTCTTTTTTTTGGCATAAAAAACTGAATTTTGGAAGAACGGGTTAAATCAAAGGGTTAAAAGCACTGGAATGCCTTATCGTTGGCCAACATTTCTACTGAAGATTACTTTTGTAAGCAACATATGTTTAGGGTTAAATATGTGATGTAGATATGGGCAGGTTGATCTGAGTCTATGCACCCGACAGAAATATTTTTGGTTCAATTTGAAAAATGACAGGGTTAACAGATGCTGTGTAAATAGACCAAAACCAAAAACGAAGGAGGCAGGTTTTCAATACATTCACCAAAATCCTTCAAGAATTGATGGAGTAGTTGCACAAACAAGAATTTTGATTATGTCTCCTTTTTGCATGACACGGTCTTGAGTAACAAAACACTGATAATACTCTGTAGGTCACATGAAGGCAAACATTTGGTGAACATTTATCAAATCCATTTCAAGAATTGTAGGGGAGTTGTCCACACAGGATTAAGCTAACGAACAACATCCAGCTAAACGCCGACATTACTTCGGAAATATGTCAACCCGATGTCTGCATGATAAATTTGGCCCCCATTATTGTCGAGTCCGCTTGAGGTGAGCGAGACATAGTTGTCACTATGACAAGTCGGTGTAAGTGCGTTATTCCGTCCGTCCGTCCGAATTTATCCGGACAATTACTCCTATATTTATGGATTGATTTCAAATTACCTTGCACGATTATTCTCCATCTTGAGTAGATGTGCTATTTGAAAGCATTTTTGGGATAGTTCTTGTGTCAAGGTCAAAGTTCAAGGTCAAACACTAAAGTTGTGATTGTCAAGAACATTTCTCCAACAATTATGGATGGATTTCAGAATAGATTGGCACAATGATTCTCCATCATGAGTAGATGTGCCATTTGAAAGAATTTTTGGATAGCTTCAAGGTCAAAACTCAACGTCAAGCACTAAATTTGATGGTCATGGTCAAGTTGATGGTCAAAACTTTGCGGGTCCGACAGCAGTTGTCCTGGGACAACCATCTAGTTATACAATATAATGGTAGACTGATGTTTTAGGAGTACCTATTTTGCTATAATCGAAGTTAGTGTAAGTTCGGGCTGAATACATTATGAGAAAGGATGATATTAAAGCAAATTCTCCCTTACAGTGTAAAGTCATTCCCGTTTTTAGCTAATCTGAGTACAGCGTGCCAAAGGTAAGCTTTTGTGATCATGCTGTGTCTTCGTTCGTCAACATCTTATGTGCCCTCGAGAGGCCACATTTTGGCTGAAATGTCTTGAATTTTGGTCAGAATGTTTGTCTATATGAAATTTTGGTCAAGCTTGACATTTGGTCACATTGGATAGAAAAATTAGGTGAAAAGGTCATATCTTAGAAAAACCTTTTTGTGCGCACTCTATGACTTGGTATTTGGTCAGAATACTTGTCTTCACAAAACCTCGGTCAAGTTCGATTTTGGGTAATATTTGGTTAAAAACTAGGTCATGAGGTCAAATTTTTGAAAAACCTTTTGTGCACTCTAGAGGCGACATCTTTGGTTCAATATCTTGATATTTGGTCAGAATGTTTGTCTCTACGAAATCTCAGTCGAGTTCGATATTGGGTTACATTGGGTTAAAACGATGGTCACTTTGTCAAATCTTCTAAAACACTTGTATGCACTCTAGATGTCACCTTTTTTAGCTGGAATTTCTTAATAATTGGTCAGAATGTTTGTCTCCTTGAAATCTCAGTCAAGATGGATATTGAGACACATGGGGTCAAAAACTAAGCCACAGGGTCAAATCTTTGAAAAAACTTTTGTGCACCCTAGAGGCCCCATTTTTTGGCTGAAATGTTTTGATATTTAGTCGAAATAACATCTTGGTCAAGAGTAATATTTTGTCACATAGGGTCAAAAATTAGGTCACTAGACCAAATCTTGGAAAACCTTTTATGCACTCTAGAGGCCATATTTTCGTCTCAAAAGTCATAATATTTATTCAGAATGTTTTGTGTCCATTAATTCTATGACAGAAATTATATTTGATCATATGGCTTAAAAAAATAGGTTACTCGGTTAAACTTTAAGGATTGGTTGTGTGCTCTCTAGAGGCCACATATTTAGCTTGATTGCCATCATATTGGGTCAATATGTTTGTCTCCATATCATAGCCAAAGGCAAAACAATTCTAGATCTTTGAAAGAATGTGTTTTTGTTTCTGATTTCTTTTAAAAGATATTGCTCACGTGCGACTTTTGACTGAAATTAGGTCAATGGGGCTTTGATTACTTCTGCAGTCTTCGACTCATGTGAGGGTGCTTTAGGGCCAATGAAAACTGGGTGCAATTTGTAATGAAACTATTTTATATGACAGAAAACAGTGTGAGATAAGAAGAAATTGCTTGTTTCAAGCAATTTCTTTCCTTTTCCACAATATTTTCTTAAGTATGAAATCATATGTACGGGACTGTACGGGAAAGGGTTAAGCGAGTCAGATTGCGGGATCGTTTATGTTAATAGTTTCAATTGCGTCAAACCTTGGTTATGGATTTTTCATTAAACTTGAAGCATAAACTTGAGGAACATATATTATCACGGAAGAAAACGACATTTTTGTAAGGCCAATTGGCTCTTTTTTCTCAAGTCTGCGGTGAGACATTGTTGTTACTGTGTCAAGTCTGAGAATATGGGCTAGTGCGTCAGTGAGTCTTATTTGTTCATAGCATATCGCCTACATTAATGTGGAGATTTCAAAATAACATCGCATCATGAGTAGATGTGCATTTGAAACAGTTTCTCAGGCAGCTCCAAGGTAGGTGACAGCTCAAGGTCAAAAGTTTAAATTGAGCTTATCTAGAGCGTACAAAATAATTTTGGACACTTTATTCCCCATCATGAGTGGTCGTGCCATTAAAATAAATTTTCAAAACTCAAGGTCAAAACTCAAGGCAAAACATTCAATGGGCTCGTTAAGTTGTCCCTGGATGATTCTCGTTTCAAGCACTTGACAGCCGAACTTCAGTTATCTGTGTATGGCGGTAGTCATCAACTTTGAACTCGTTTTACATCATCAACTATTATCGATGGAATTATAAATGAATGACATTGAATGATTGAGTGAATCATGCAGTATGTTTTTATGCAGCCATTATTTCAGCCATATTTCAACGACCGAAGCACTTAACCGTGAATTATATTTATCACAACAGTTTTACCACCGTATTATTCAAAACCTCACAACACGCATCATAGCTGGGTAATTATTCACCCAAATGCAAGACGAATGTCGAACAGGATGTTGGGTACAGCCCGAATCTAACCTGTTACACCATGATACGGAGTCTAATGCGCTACCATATGCACTAAAGCAGTGACCAAGATTTCATCAAAGCAGATTTGTATCAATCAGAGAGATGATAATGAACGAGAGGTCTTGAATTACCGAATATAAACTCGGCATTTAACTCTTGTCATTCTGTATAAATTACCATACTGAACTGTAATCAAAGGAGTGAAAGCGCCGATAAAACTTGTTCAAAAACCAATATTTCTTATAGAAAAAAACTTCATTAACAAGCAAGAGGTGTAGATTAAGATCAGACTGCACTAACACCTCCGGCCAAAAACGGAATATTCCGGGTTCAGCAAGACAAGGGTTAAAACAGATGACTTTTAATAAATGCGATAGTATTGAAGAAAAGATCTTTGAAGAAAACTTGATGACACAATCCTTGGAATTTCAGTCACCTTGTAAAACTGTGATAGGCTGTAAAAACAAGATGGCTATGTGCATGGTGTCGGTGAATTACGGGATAATAAATTTATTGAAATTTAAAGCGTTTTCTGACAACCTTTTAAATGTGTATGGGTTATACATAGTGACAACTTTTCTCCCAAACAGCAAGGCTAAGAGCTTTGATATTTTTTTTGTATGTGACATCATCTGGTGGGACTTTTATCTGTTTTTGTGCTCTTTGGACTCAGGTGATCGATAAGGCCCTTTGGACCCCTTATTTAGAAAAAGCGTTAATTAGATTAATATTTTTTAGCCGCTAATTAAGTATCTTAAGAATTCTTATTAAAGAATTCAGGCGCACACAGCATTGGCTTAAACCTTGACGATGTCGAATATTTCCATTCAAAACAACAATAATCGCTCTTAGGATACCTCAAAAATCTTTGGGATCTTCATCTTGAACAAAAAAAAAAAAAAAAAAAACGCACGCCAAAGGTACGTTCTTTTCGTTGAGATTTTAAGATTCTTATTTAGTTTTTAAGCTGAAAAATTCTATTTATTAAGATTTTAAACCGCTAAAAGAGAATCTTAAGAATTCTAATTGAGGAATTTAATACTCAGCATTGACTTAAACGAGCAGCCTTGGTGACGTCGAATGTTTTCATTCTAAATAACAAGAATCGTTATTTAGTGAGCCTTAAAAAGCTTATTTAGTTGGAATTTTCATCTCGACGAAAAGAACGCACATCAGAGTTTTTTTCCTAGATATGAAAAATCGCACTTGATAAGATTTTTGTTATTTTTCTTAAAAATCTTAAAGGGAATCTTAAGAATCGCGACGAAAAGAACGCATCTCAGGGCTAAATCGACAAAAAAACGGGGAGTTTTTCATTTTGATTACTTAACCGCTTTTTTCGGTGAAATTATCAAGAGATAAACCATGCAGGAATTCCAATAATCGACCGGAAAACATTAAGGAAAGGGGCACCTTCATGGTTCTACATGACTTAATGGTTAAGTACGATGAATAGAGAAAAGTCAAGGGTTTAGGGTTTAATTCCAGTCTGTACCACTCGACACGTGGATCCTGCAACATGCAGTGCCCCAGCCTATTGAGATTTGTCATAATGTAACTAAATGGCTGCACAGACGGCGTAGAACCTCATTCAATGAATTCATACCAAGTTAATAGCATTGCGGCGAAACAGCAACGAGAAAACGGGAGAAATGTTTAAAGGTTAAGTATTAGACAGACGGACGGACGATTTGACATACTAACCGGTAAAACAGTATTCCGACGATCTGTATGGGGCTGGGACAAATAAAAATATATATAAATTATAGTCAGGTATCTGCAATTGTATTTCCAGACTAGAGAAGGCGATATCGCTCTACGGGTACAAATTGGGAGTTTTATCAAGCCTAGTAAGGGTTCTATTTTTTTGAGACTGAATAAACTTTACCTGATTAAACTCCAATAAGTTAGTATTACTTAGATATTGTACCATTTTTTCATTGGTCTGAAACGACATTAAAGTTTTAGTAGACAAACCCCCGCAAAGAAAAATTTTGATAGTAAATGTAGCCTAACTACCATGTTTTTTTGAGAGCACACTAACTTTGGGATTTTACACAAACGCATACCACCCATATTCCCCTTCAAATAACCCCGGTTGTAGTAGAAAATCATTTTTGCTAATTTGATATATGCCGGTTATCTTTTAAATGAAATGTTAGTTGTTCTTTTTCTCCAAAAATGTAACTCTACCTAACTTAACGGGGATGCTCCTTGGACGATTCCTAATCAGATAACTTCAAGAATTATGTACACTTTCTCTTACAATGTCGTTTTTGACGCCACTCAACGAAAAAAAGCCTTGGAAAGTATTGTGGAAGATGACGAAATTTCTTCTTGCAAGCAATTTCTTTATTATCCACAATGCTTTCAACCTAAAACACAACAACAACAACTTTTTGTTAAAATTTCATCAACCAAAAGTTTTCGTCAGCAACTTCCTTCAACTTGGACAGTCTAACATCGTGTCATCTAATATTGGTTAGTTGAGGGAAAATATATAAATTATGTTAACGGACTTAATTATCCCCCGCCGTTTCGGCGAAGGGGAAATAGTAATGGTCTCCGTCATTCCGTCCTTCCGTCACTAAACTTGACCGGAGCATATCTCTGAAAGTATAATTGCTATCAACTTGGAACTTCATAGGTCGATAGATCTCATTGAATAAAAAAGTGCTGTGCACAAGAACCACAACTCTTGCTTGCATAACTTTGAGTTATTGTCCTTTGTTGTTTTAAACACATTTTGTCCGGAGCAAATCTCTGAAAGTATAATTGCTATCAATTTGAAACTTCATAGGTGGATAGATCTCATTGAGGATAAGTGCAGTGTACAAGAATCACAACTCAGTTTACTACCAAGCTTTTACGGCGGGGAATGGCCATGTCCGACATGGCTCTTGTTTCTATAGATTGTATGTAATGGATTACGTGAAATTTACCATTACTGTTTTTGTTTGTTTGTCTTCATTCTTATTTCATAATAAAGTCCATTTGAATCATTGAAAAACATTAATTTGTGGCGGCGGGGCGTTAAAGGTGCGCTAGTGCCTTTTCATTTCTAGTTTAAATCACTATAGCGTGCAAAAAATGGCCCGTTGAACTCAAGTCTATATTACCTGTCGAGTGGCAAAGGCAGTTTAGTACCTCTTGATTTTTAGTTCATATCCCCATATCGATAAGATTGTTGCATGTGGGTGCGTTATCGGGATAATTCTAATGCAGATGTCCACTTTATGCTTATGAAAAATTTGTTACAAAATATAGTGAAAAAAGAGGAAAAACAGAAGAAAATGCTGGTTACCATAGCCTCAAAAGTGAAGAACAATTTCCTTATGGCCAGAAGGCGTAGAGGTTTTTTCTCTCTGATGAGCACCCAGGGCTAATTTGCCCCTTTCAGAATTGCTAAAGGAAATTGAAATCTGTTAAAGACTCTTATTGTCATGGCAAAAAAAGTTAAGTTAAAAAAATCTGTGAAAACATCTTCTCCTTTCCAAGAAGGCGTGGAGCCTTGATATTTTGCATGCCATCGTCGAGCTTTTATCTCAGGTGAGCGCCCCAGGCCCAATGACCCTTTTTTCCAAATGCCATATGCGTTCGTTCTTTGTCTTTTTTTCTTTCTCGAATTCGTAATGAAGACTGGGCTTTAAGGCCTCCGGTGCGTTACATGATATATTTCATCGGTATACGTCTGTCCGACCGTCAGTCTCCACAAAGAAAGCCTGCACCCTTCAAATTAATTTTTATTCCAAACTTTCCAAGATAAAAAGCACACGAAAGCTCACGAAGTATATTCCAATGGCACACCGGTTACATAAAGTCTGCTCTGTGTGAGCTATTGTGATCGGTCTGTCCATCTGTCCGTCCATATTTACAAAAATTCTCCTTCGTTCGAACTTCACAGAAATATTCCTTGCGTGAGGATCTTTCAAAAATTTCAAAAGACAAGAAAACCATGTATTACTCTTCTATAGCAGTCGAATGATCTTTTTTATAGGGTATTCAACGTTTGCATGCAATATCTATTTATGACACCGTAACAAAAACAACCCAAAAATTCAAATTAAAATGTAAGTATCAACATAAGACCTTCATTGAGTTCTTTAGATTCTTCATAGAGATAAAGAAGGAAAATCTTCTCCCAGACAGAAACACCAAGTGCTGTCAAATTTGACATGTATGCCTTATGGTACTGTAACAATAACACCAAATTATTACTTTACGATCATCATAGTTCGTATGTTGTAGATTCTCGAGTTGTACAAATATACACGTATGTTGAAGGAAATGTTTAAAATAAAACTCCTACAAGAAACCAAAAAGGAATAGGGCCTTCAAATTGAGCTTGCAAAATGGTTTTATGGTACTTGACGAAAGTACTTCAATTCTGGTATCAACGTAAGCCTTTTGAAGTATGCTTCGAGATTTTACATACCGATAAAAATGGAAATCTTCAAACATCATTCTCTTCCAATTCAAAAAGCCTAGATTAATAAAATTTTGCCGATTGAACTAATGGTACTCTTAAGATACTTCCAACTTTAACTCTTAGGTCAACCTTAACTTCATGTTGTAGGACTAGGTTCCGATATTTTGAAAAGAAGTAAAGAAAGAAATCTTCAAAAATCACCTTCCCAGACAAAGGCCAATAGCATTCAAATATAGCATGCAGAATAATATTGTGGTACTCTAACAAACGCTTTAATTTCTTACTCTAGGATCACTATGAACCCTACTTTTTTGGTTCCGGTATTCTACATAGAAACAAAGAAGGAATCTTCTCCTGAACCAAAAAACATAGATCGTTAAAATTGTGCATACTTATTAACCCAACGGGACTCTTTAAGCGCTTTAAAATACATCTCTTGGATCAACATGAAAACAATGTTACAGGCTCTCGGATTAGAGAAAATGCAAGGAATTCTTTAGAAAGTCGTCTCCACCAATACCAAAAGGCGTGAGAGTTTTATCATTTTGCATGCAAAATCACCTAATAGAAACCCTACTTAAATGCATAAAATTAATACCCTAAGAACAAGAAAAGCCTGGTATTGTGGATGCAAAGATTTTATATAGAAATGATGAGAGAACCTTTAAATACCCCTTCTCCCTAGCTATCGATTGGCCTAGAAATTTAAATTCTCACAAAAAAATGCCATAAAATAATTTTGAAAACTATCACAGTAAGCCAAAATTAACCATGATCAGGCGAGCGTTGTAGGGACATCATGACCCCTTTTTAGTTTTGTGGCTAATCTTCCTCAAAGTCACCAAGCAAAAAAATGCTTCAAATAAATTCCGGCCAATGTCGGATGTCAAAGTTCTCTTCTGGTCTAATTGCTTCATTTGATTGATTCTTTGGTTGACATCGAGGTACGTCAGTCATAACATAGTTTATACAAGGCACACTTAGATGGTACTGTTTGTCAAAGACATGATGTGTAAATTATCTTGGCAATAATGTCAGATGCTTATGGAATTAGGTACTTCAACTGGGTCTAAATATGGGTAAGGTGGGTCTCTTGTCTGGTTTCTAGCTTTAATCGTTCTGCTTGCATTCTCCAAGTTTGCTCTGAATTCATTCACCACCCCGACAGCTTTTGGGTCAAAAATATAGTTGACCTCGAAATCTCCGAGTGGTTTCGTTACCTCAAAACTGAGTATTTTTGTTATTTTCATTACTTCTAGTGTTAATGCTTTATCGGGGAGGGAATCAACTAAGTCTTCCTCTGTGACGGCGTCCTTTGTTTTCGGAAGATTTCCCCTCATTTTAGAAGGAAAATTTGGTGGATATGCGTATTCATCGTACTGTTTGAAATTTGTAGCTGCGTGGCCAACACTGCACGTGTAAATAATACTCGTGACAACTTCTATAACCTGGTCTCACGTCGTAAAATTTCCTTCTTCTCCTGCGACGCCCCTGATGCCTAGTCCACCTTTATTCTCTGGTCCTACCATTTCTTTGCGTCAATTTTGCAATTCTTGGTCTTGTAAAACAACATCATCAAATGTGTAGTAGATTTTCACGTAATCAGTGACGTATGTTTTGATGCAGTCAAACAGCAATAAAGCGTCCTCTCTGAAGTGGTACTGCGGAAGAATATCCAAATCGTCAACACCGCGTGCTTTTAAATCGGCCGGAAGTGTACCTTCTACATTCAACCGCCAGTTTGGTTTCTTTTTCCGAATAAGTTTCAATATTCCAACAACAGCTACTGTCATTGCTTGATCTACCCATCCACCTGGAGCTAACAAGGTCACAATTGCATCTTGATTAATTGCGAGCAGATAGCGAAAATGAGGAGCTAACAATTTAAATAAAGGGTGTGATTTTGACAGGTTACGGTGATTTATAACGGCCACACCTTCCATGGCTAAATGAGCAAATCCTAAATGAGTTATAGCTTGTTGCATTGCCGTGTCTGCATTATTGAACCACATTTTCGCTAGAATCCAAGTGTATTTCGGATCTGACGGAAGGAAAACGGGATTATCTTCTGCTTTGTCCTGTAGTAATTGTATTGCTATTGGAACTATATTTCCATCATTTCTTTGAAAAAATAAAGCAATTGGTGCTGCAGAAACGGCGTCTGGAGAAGTGGGACAGCCATCGAGAAGTTCATAGTCAACTATGAATATACGGCGGGCTTTAAGGGCCATCTCTAGTGTAAGATCCTCGAGAAATGGTTCTAGTATCACGTTCGTCACAGCGAGTTTATCTGGTATTTCTTTGCATAATTTGATTGAACTGTTGTTAACACCGGCGAGCCTTTGAAGTCCAAAAGCAACGTCATCATCCCACCTGCAATAAAACAAGGATTTACATCGTTTGTTTCCGATTGAATTTGTATAAATTTGAAAAGCGATTTTTTGGCAACTGATACGCGGATACGAATTTCATATCAATAGCGTTCTAGCGTTTATATTCAGTTTTCTCTTACATCGTCTATGGTAATAGAAAAAAAAGAGGAAGATTTATTCGGAACAATCCATCCGACGGTAAAACCTGGACGAGTGATCTATAAATTGAGTTGACCCTTTTCTGCACAATCCCTTGTTTTTACGTTCCCATGGTTTTATACTTGGGAAAACATCATGGGAAAAGACGAAATCGTTTGTAAGAAACAATTTCTTTGTTTCCCACATTATTTTTATTTTTTAAATTACACCCATTATTAATTATCAACTCCATTTTAACGGGAAAGGGTTAAAAGGGCCGAGAGATAAGGGACAATCTTATTCACCTAAGCCAAGGCCATGATTATATATCAAGGGTACACTTTGTCAGGTTAACCTTCTTTACCAACTTCCACACAATATTTCTTTCGATAAAAGTATTTGAAACACTTGATATCACCAGATAGGTTATTATCCATGTTAAGGTCGACAATTACATTGGCCATAATTTATTGTATATCATTGAAATTGATGCTCACGAAATGTAAAACTGTTGACCGAATCTCTTAACCGTATTCCACTCGGTCCTGATTTCTACTACTCTGAAGAAAAAAGATCGGGCAAACGTTGGCGACATTGTAGAAAAGCCTGTTACAAGTTAATAATTTGCATTAGACACAATGTTTTTCACCAAGATGGACAAAGTCTTTTTTTTTAAATTCTCACAAACTTCATTTTGTCTTCTTTATTGAATTTGGACCAGTCTAAAACATTGCCATTCGGTAGTGTATTCAGAAAGCAATTGGAATCATACCTTTTAGTATTGGAATGCTTCTTAAAAATGTACTATGTGTACACTCTCTTGATATCGTCGAGGCTGTTCCATTTCCAAGTTGTTAGTTGAACGTACTTGCCTACCAAATAAAGCACGACATCAATTACCACGATGACGATAGTATAGCAGATTGAGAATCGTTCATCTCGGGGGAGCTTCTTCACCTGCGGAAGAAATTCTGGGAATTTCTGCTCCAGTTGGTATTCTTGTCGCTTTCTTTCTAGCTCTTTCTGTCGTATATCTGTGAAGAATTAACAATAACCTACTTAAAATGTAAGTAGCCTGGGAACAAGGGTCGATAAGATTGAAAGTATGTTTCCACGGCGTTAGCATGTCGCCTATACATCTTGTTCTCAGGTAGACCATTGGGGTACACGTTTGGCTCTGTTCACGAGCGAAAGAAGATTTCGTTCAGAGATGACTGGTGTGATTTGGGATATGAAATTTATTTATTTATTTGAATGGGGTTTTACGCCGCTTTCAACAATCTTTCAGTTATATCGCGGCGGCTGGAGCACCTAACAATGGATTCCTGGTATTTCTCACACCAGTACCGCCATCACATCCTTTCCTAGCCTCCAGCTGCTATCCCACATAGGTCTACGATTATCAACCCATTTGTTGGAGACTAATATTCGGAAAGGATGAGTGCCGCCGTCGGGGATCGAACCCGGGACCTCTAGAATGACAGTCCGACGCGCTACCAACTGCGCTATGACGGCAGCATTGGGATATGAAAGGAATAAAATGAAAATCGATAATTAGAGTATAGGTAATGAGAGAACAATCGTGCCATTCTATTTTTTAATCGACAAAGGAATGCAGAGGTTACAATTTGGACAAGTTGATCTTTACGTTTTACCTTGACCTTAATGCTACCAAAGAATTTTTCAATCGACTAACCTACTAAAGATTAAGAACAAGTTATTTGAAATTCACCATTAAACGTAGGGCTCGACAAAGAGATGTAAAAAAGTAAAATACTTTATTAGTTTGGAAGTGCGACTGTTACAACTATGTGTTCAGCATGTTTTCATAAAAGCATGAAAACTATCTTTGATGCAAATAAAAGTGGCGTTAAACACCATTTAATTAAATATCGTTATTCCAACCGAAAAGAAAAACTCGAAAGATTTCGAATTGATTAATTATACCCATCAAAATTATGTAGGGGGTATGTGGGTGTCAGCTTGTTGGTCGGCCCCTTGATTGGTCCGTCTGTAGCTTTTCTCTTGTCCGCTCAGTTTCTCAGCATCTTTTTATGGATTGAAACTTTACAGACAGACTCAACATCAAGTAGAGATGTGCCAAGTTTGATTTTGTTTCGGTCCATTCACTTTTAAAATAGTTATGTCCCTTTGATGAAAAGTCTTGTCGAATCAATTTCTCTGCAACTATTGTATGGATTTGACTCAGATGTGCTCTCAGTCATCCAAAGATGTGCATTTTCCATTTTGGTTAATGTCCATTGACTTTTCTTGGATCATCACCTTTGTTCTGTACCAGTAACAGATTGTTTTTCAGTGAACCGTTGGAGGGTATTATTCAGTGACAATCTAGTTTCCATTAAATTTCAGATTTTTACGCAGTATAGTTGGCTCGATGTGCCAAAGGTGTACTGCAGTTATAGGTGTGAACGGGGGGGGGATACTAATTACTGATTTTGTTTTATCATTGTTAGTTCGTAATATAGTCTTCCCCACTAATCTAAATTCTTTCAAGTTAAATCATCAAAGATATCTTGAATTGTTTTTTCTTGATTTAATTTTGTGTTCTGAACAATATTCAATATTTTGTGTACTTGGCAAGACTTTTTCCATTATTTTGTATATTACAGTGCTTATAACTTTTAGACCATAGGTAGTTTCTGTATAGATCACTTATACCCAACTCACCTTTTTTGCCGTCATATTGAGGTAGAAGACCATCTGGCACTGCTAATGAGTAAAAAGCCTCGGATTGCATCGACAGGAAAACTGGGAAAACTGTTTTTGTCTCTTCAGTTTCGTTGATCACCGTTATCGTTTCAATTATCCATCCGTCTACACTAGCTTCTGCATCCGTCCATATTTCAATACCATCAACATTTTTAATCTAAAGACGAAAGAAATCAATAAATCATTCGTGTGTGTATGTTTGTTGGTGTGTGTGAGTGTGTAAAAGACACATACTGCCTTGATGGATAGGGTGGTATAGGTGATTGACTCGTGATCTGAAGGTCACGGGTTCGCCGGGAAAGACACGTAAAAGCAAGTTCCAGGCTATCCAGCTGTAGAAGTGGGTAGCACAGGGACGTGAAAACATCTAGTTTGTGTGTTCGAGAGCGACTTTATAAGCTTAAAGCTTTCGTCGCAATCGAACTATAATAAACTAGTATAAACAAAATAAAGTCACAGAACTCTATATGATATATAAGAGTAAGAGTGAGAGAGAGACAGGTGGAGATAGACAATGAGAATAAGAAAGGGTGTCACACACATACATAAATACACACACTATATGTAATTAAAGATAAAGAGATCGATAGATCGATAAATCGATAGATCGATAGATCGATCGATCGATAGATAGATAGATAGATAGATAGATAGAGAGAGAGACTTGTCTTTAAAATATTCAGTAAAGTCCAATCAAAGATTATTAACTCAAGTTCTAAAATTTTAAATTAATATGATATCTGTTTAGTTACTTTACTCAACTCGTCTTGCCCATGTTCAAATGAATTGTGAGAGTCAAAGGCAATGATGTAAAAGCTTATGTGAAAAACTATGTCGAGTCATAGAGTGAGAGCCACAGACGATTATATAATATAAGCTTATGTGAAAAAAGGAGAAATGTATTTAAGTGCATAGAGTTATTCTCCCTTCCTTCGTTGCAGTCTTTTTTTTATATAAAATAGTTTCTAATGCTTGCCTACATAATGCTATATTTATAATAAATTTCAATATATATGATAAAGATAATATTGATAAATGTTGGTTTAAAAATAAACATAATGAGGAGTCACCGTTTGGTCTTTTAGGGAAAAGGTATCTGTTTGTCCGCTCTTGAAATCTTTGTCAAACTTTACGGAAAAAATAAGCTTATCAGATTTCTTCTCACGTTCCTTCATTATGCAGTAGGCAGTTGAGATAGGCGCCTTCGGAGGGGCCCTGGTTTCAACACATATCATGTAGTCAGAAAGTTTAGTTTTACTACTAAAGAGGCCCATGTCGTTCTCCTCAACTGCGCCAGCCTGAAGAAAAAAAGTAGAAGAAAAATTATTGAAGCGATGAATAGAAATTTCATTTTTTCGTTGAGGTGTAAAAACTTATAACCTAGCCACGCTTCTGCACAAATAAGGTTCGCGCTTACAAGCAGTGTGATTAGGTTTCCAATTTCATACCTCCACGAAAAAAAGTTATTATTTGTCATCTTTACATATAATTTTTCGATCATTTTTTATTCAGTTACTCATTTGCATATTGGCAGATCGACATCATAATATTTCTTTTGCTGGTTAAAACGCTAAAAAACATGAAAAAAAACGAAGATCAACAGCAAATGATGTTGATGCTAAGATACAGAATCATAATTATCATAAAATAGTGCAACATAATCTATGTTATCTATATTATTGCTATTGAAAGGATAAAAACAGGCAGCGAAATCGAACCGCCTTGATATAGACCCATCTATATATTGAAAAGGTAGATTGACATGTGTGCGAGAGAGATTGTATTCTAAAATTGTAAGACATTGTAGATTATCAATATTCAGTGACGGGAGAACCATTGAATCTTCGGGTTCAGATTCATGCGTTTGTTCATATGCAGCTTTGATTCTCGAATATATTGCTTACGGAATAATGTACATGTCATGGTAACAATGTATTTGCAGTTCTCTGACTGCAGAGCAAGCGCTGTACTGCGAATTGAAAGTCTGCGTACCTCGTATGATATTGCAAGTTTAGCATCTCCCTACTTTCCACGGCCAAGAACTCCCAAGAGGGCCATTATTGCAGAAGAAATCACATTTCTCTTACAAGATTGTCTCGAAGTAATAGCGGTCTTCGACATGCGACCAATAGTTTCTCAGTTTTTAGCTTACACGATGACTCAATTTTAGACCAGTGTTTGACATGTTTAAGCAAAAGTGGTCCTGCTTGATTCCTGTACAACTTTGTAACTAAACAGCCACCGCCATAGCGTGGTCGGTAGCGCATCAGCCTCCGAATCTTTAATCATGGATGTCATGATCGATCCCCGGCGGCGGCACATATTCTTTCCGGCATTTGTCTCTCACCAATTGGTGGATAATCGTAAACCTAAGTGGGATAGCGACTGAAGACTAGGAAATGATGTATTGGTAGTACTGGTGTGAGAAATACCAGTAATCCATGTCAGGTGTTCCAGCCGCGGTGATATGACCGAAATACTGTTAAAAGTGGTGTTAAATCCCAACCAATCAATTAATTGTAACTTGACAAAAGGTCCCCTCGCTTAGCAGCTGCAACTCTCTAAATCGAGTAATATACGAAATACTTTTGGTAACATTTGTTTTTGTTTTGTAAGTGTTGTGATAACGCAATCTTGTGTATGTATAGATTCTACAAATCCGAAGGGTTAGGTCGTAAGGGCATGTTCCTTTAACAATGTCTTGGAAGACAGCTGGTTGAGAGTAAGTACTGGTGTTTACCTGTTGGTTTTGAAAATATTCTACATGTAGTTCTCTGTTATCAAGATGCGATGCAGTGTCTAAGAAAATGCTTCGTTCTTTTGTGACTTCAAAAAGTAAACTTTATTGGTAGATGGAAGCTACTTGCGATATTCGCTTAGTTTTTCCATGCCGTGACGCCACTTCTTACTTCCCTATCGTCACCGACCGGTATGCAAGGAATTTGTCCTTAAACATTTTCTCTTTATTCACAGATGTCTAGACTTTCATGATGGTCGTAGGCGTGTTTGGAGGAAAGCTAGACAAAGAACAGCCAGGTAGCTGAGCACAATAAGTTTGGGGCGGGTCTGTGATGATTTTGGGCTGAATCTCCCATGCAGGTGGCGTTGACATGGTAGCCACGAGAAATGATACTATTATGCTCTAGGCTACAGGGTCGAAATTCTTCACCCACTGGTCAATTTATTTGCGGCCGCAATTTGAAAAAACTTTCATTCGGATTGATGATAACGCCCCCCCTTCGTACTAGTATCTTTAGAGGGAATCTATCGAGTGGAGTGGCCTGAGTGGAGTTCCTAATTCCCATTGCGCTAAGAGAGGCTTGGACAATGTAAACTCCCACAACAGAACATCGTCAACTTAATTATGAGTATGCCATGTTCTTGGCAGGTTGTTTCCGAGAGCAAATATGAGTCACACGGAATAATGACGACATTATTTGGTCAACTGTGAAGTTCAAGTAAATTCTCATATTCGTTCTTTTTTCACACCTTACATATAGACGTCGTTCTTGTTTCAATGTCATGGAAAGAAATAAAGATTGCTATTGATTATTGATGACAAAGGGTGACACTGCTTTTATTTAATTCAAACCGTAATAAGTGTATAGGAAATTTGCTTTAATTAATGAAACGGTTCAGTCGCACAACGTGGACAAGATGATCTTTTGTCATCTGTGTCTGCCGTCCGTCAGCAGTCTTCCATCTTCAGTCAGCATCACATGTGCGCTCTAGTGGCCACATGGGTAACTCAATATATTGATATTTGATAAGGATGTTTCTCCCCAAAATTGCAGTCAAGCTCGATATTGGGTCACTAAGTCTCTAGTGGTAATCTTAAAAAACCTATTTGTGTACACTCCAGAGGCCAAAATTTGATTCCAAAATCCTACTGTTTTGAAAGATTGTTTTTCTCTGTTACTTCAAAGTCGTACTTGATATTTGGTAACGTTGATTAAAGAGCTAGGTAACTAGGTCAAATCTTGAAAAAAAATGCGTGCACTCTAAAGGCGACATTTTTAGCCGGCAAAGCGTCAGCTTTGATAGCTTAAGTTAACAGACAAAATTTGAGGTCGTCTCAAAGTTCAACGAGTGCAAACTGCCACTGGAGGCTTAACCGCTAAATCCGTTAAATGCCTACGTCATAAAAAATAGTTCTTATGTAATTCAAGAATATTGAAAACTCTAAACAAATTGTACAGAACTCTGTCAAAAGCATGCTTTTGAACCCATTCCCACTCTATTTCGCCTTTTAAGCATCTCAAAAAAGAAAAAGAAAAAAAATAAAAAAAAAAAAAAAATAAAGCTTTGGAAAACATTGTGGACAATGAAAAAATTCTTGTATAAAGCAATTTCTTCAATGTCCACAATGTCTTCTACCCAACAAGGGAATTTTTTTCTAAATTCAACCATGCTTTGCTAGCTAACAATACTTTCAGTACTTTGATTTGTTAAATGGTTTGGCATTTTTTCAGAATTTTTGTTTCAACGAATGTTTGATCAAGCTAAATATTGGGGTTTAAACTAGGTCAAATCTTGGAAAAAACTTTTAAGCAGTAGTTTTGACTAAATGTCTTAGTATTTTGTAAGAAAATTTGTCTGCATAACTTCACTATAAAGTCCAGAAAAAAATCTAGATTGATTGATTGAATGGGTTTAACGCCACTTTTAACCATATTTCAGTCATATCTCGGCGGCTGGAGCACCATGGATTTCTGTTTTTTCTCGCAACAAAACTGCTACTACATCCTTTCGGAGCCTCCAGCTGATCATCCCACATAGGTTTACGATTATCAATCCATTGATAGAAGACAAATTTCGGAAAGGATATTTGCCGCGGCCTTGGATCGAACCCGAAGACCACGAAGAACGCGTTATGCGCTACCACTGCGCTCTGGTCGCGGCCAGAAAAAAACTCTAGAGGCCCTTTTTTTACAAAATGTTTGCCTTCACAAAATCTCTGGCAAGTTCAATAATTTGTCAACTCGAGTCAACAGCTAAGTCAAAAGTTAAAATCTTAAAAAAACAACCCCCCCCCCAAAAAAAACACCACCAACAATAACAACAACAAGAATAACCATATAACCCCCCCCCCCCCAAAAAAAACCCCAACAAAACTCGTGTATGCACCTTAGAGTGTACGTTTTCGGCTAAATGTCTTGGTATAAGGTTAGAAAGTAAGTCTCCATTTTATCCCAGGCAAGATCGATATGGTATCATAAGGGTCACAGACTTGATCTCAAGGTCAAATCTTAAAAATCAATGTGCTGTAAGCACTGTAATTGGTCGTCACCGAAGAATTATACAGACGGCTGCATTTCGACTTTAGAATTAGGGTATAACGAATATAATGTATATAAAAAAAAAAAAAAAAAAAAATGCGGTAAAAAAAGTACAGCGGATTTTAATACAAGCCTAGGATTGATTGATTGAATGGGGTTAACGACACTTTTAACAGAATTTCAGTCATATCGCTGAGACTGGAGCACCTTACAATTGATTCCGCCATGGTATTTCTCACACCAGTACTACCTCTAAATCCTTTCCTAGCCCCCAGCTGCTACCCCACATAGGTCAACGATTATCCGCCAATTGGTGAGAGACAAATGTCACTGAAGAGTAGGGAAAAAACACACACAAAAAAACAATAAGGTCCTCTCATGGTAAGCGAGTGATATTACCAGTATTACTTATTTGTAATACGTTGAGAGAACTCTTTCGTCATGTGGACCCAACTAAGCTACCCTCGATATATCGATAGATTAGGACAGGCTGACATATTTCTTAATAGTATATTACCCAATAATGGTATTTTCAAACAAATATGTGGCAGTATCATCTATTCACTACTTCTTTCTTTACACCACCCGATTCTTTCGGCGAATTGGATGGTAGCGTGACTTGCCGACGTGCACAACACGAGTGGAGAAGTTTGATTGTGGCCTGTTTAAATAACCAGAGCGTCCTTTTTTTTCCTTTACTCCCATTTGATAATCCTTAACTCGTAAAATACAATGATATTATGCTGTTTGCTCTTCAGCATCTACTGTTCAATTCTTTATCGAACACAATCAAAATGAAACTTTGACTTATCAAAGAAATTCAGATAGTAGCAATGATCGAAACAGTTTGTGTACGAATTCATCTTTACTTTATTCATCCAGTTGAGCCAAATGCAATTTTGGGAAATTGGGACGAAGTAAATTTCAAGAATCTTGTTAAACAAATTGGTATTCCGATAAATTAATCAGTGGAATGAAAGTACCGAGAAGTTGGAATTCGGTTCAAATTCATTTTTACTTTCCGAGTAAGCCTCCATCCTTTTAACTTAAACAAGCATTCCCATTCGTGTACATATGTGCGTGAATAACGCACCAAAACATAAATCCACACACAGAAATCAAAACTATCATTGTATTAACCCATTCCCAGACAGTGACTTTTTTAAATGACCCTCATTTTTGTAAGCTTTGGAAAACATTGTAAAAAATGAACAAATTGCTTGTTTTCTGTCCAAAAAGACCAGGATTATTGCGTCTCAAGAATGCACAATAATTTTTGGGTTTTATGTTTGAATGCGGAGCAATTCCAACTTAGTTTAAACAAAACCCCAAAATGGACACAAGACAATTTCATTTCGGGTTTCTTAATAACACATATCACGTGATCTCTTAGATATGAATACACCTAGGGTTTCTTCTCATCTCATCTTGCCACGAACAATCAATTATTTGTAACCGAAGACAACAATATGGCACATGTAAAAGACAATATGAAAATTCCTTTAGAGACTTCTAAACTTGCTTTATTTTGCTTTAAATTATTGAAAATTAGGTAACAACCAGCGCAGTAATTTGTTTTTTGTTATTCGCCGTCCCATGTTTGGTAATCACGTGTTCTCAAGTGTTCTCAAGTGACACGTGGTAGTCATGTGACCATAGATAGGCAATGTTTACAAATATGGCTACGTAGGTCGCAAATGCATTTTTACAATAATCACGCCGCCCAGTACTTTAAAACATTCTAGAGCGAATAAGGGGGAACATAGGTATGAAGCAAACGCGAGTTTTGTGGAATTTACGGCATTTGCTCAATAAAAATCAAACAGATGCAAAACAAAAGTAGAAGATTTTGAAAATTAGAATGTAAACATATCAACTTCCGGTTTCTACTTCTTTACTAATTACACTATATTATGTCTTCATTTACAAGTTTAAAACACATCAAACCTTTAACAAGTGTCATCTAGCTTGAATTCATCTCCGTCCTTTTTACTTAATATTTTTTACGGTTCTAAAGCCGAATAACGAATAAGGAAATCGCGCGACTACAGCTCGCCGAAGATAATTTGATACTATCTTCATCACATTATAGGAATTTTTAGGGAAAGGGCACAACTACCATGTGCAAACAATAACGCTACAATAACGTTACCGTCTTTTTTTCTTTTGAGTTTTACTCACAGCGCTTTAAATATATTTTTTCCTAAGTCTAAACCGGTGTTTCAAATCGATCACCCCGAAACATGTTTCCGCGCATTTCCCTAAATTTCCACGTATACTCATAAACGTGAAGTGAAAATCTACGTTAGTTAAGTATGATTCAGAATTGGTAGAGTTTAGGGTCAAATAATCATCGAGGTCATTGATTTCTTACTGTAGAAGCCTTTTAGATTCTAAAAGGAGTTTTTGTATTACAGTTGATCAAAAGGAGAATGATATGCTCAAAAATTCTTATTTTGCTCTGCGTGACACGACCTTATAACCCATTCAAACACGATTTAATTTTAGACCAGTCCAAATTCAAAGAAGTAGCAGACGAAAATTGTAAGTTGATGAAATCTTTAAAATCCGGGTTTTTTGGACAGAAAACATTGTGGATAATGAAGAAATTGCTTGTAACAAGCAATTTCTTCATTTGCCACAATGTTTTCTAAAGCTTACAAAAATGAGGGTCATTTAGAAGCGTCACTGTCTAGAAATTGGTTAAGACAATGCTAGTTTTTTATTTCTGTATGTGGATTTATGTTTTGTGCGTTATTCACGCACATATGTACACGAATGGGAATGCTTGTTTAAGTTTA
Organism: Fragum fragum; assembly: GCA_946902895.1. Lineage (NCBI taxonomy): Eukaryota > Metazoa > Mollusca > Bivalvia > Cardiida > Cardiidae > Fragum > Fragum fragum. The sequence continues at coordinate 18,815,696 of OX336382.1, read as the reverse complement.
AAGGAGAGAGGCTTACTCGTAAAATAATAAATGAATTTGAACCGACTTCCACAGTTTTGACCCTTTCAGCGCATTCCAACTTCTCAGTACTTTCAGTCCTTTGATTAATCATACATAGTAAAATCACATTGTTAAGCAAAAATAAGTTGGTTTTTGAAATATTCCAAAAATAATATTACTTATTATAGAGTTACACTAATAAGATAGTCCGGTTAGCCGAAGTTGCTGTTCATAGCTGATAAAAGAAGCTGTCGGTGTTACGCATGATTGGATGTTTTGTTTAACAAATTAATTAGTCATTCATGGGATCACATTCGCTCTGTCTGCAAACAATTGGAGTCTGATCGTATTTACAGCAGAGTTCAAAAAGTCTTGGGTCAAAAATGGCCCTCTTAAGGTCGGAAGTTTGGAAAAATGCTTAATTAGAGGAGGTTTAAAAGACTTCTCCTCAAAAACTACAAGACCTAGGACATTCATATACTAAGGAAAAAAGTTTTGTAAATTTTTTCAACCTACATTATTTTTCAACGTAAATGTATAAACCTTATAAAATCAGTCTCGTTTACAATTTTTAAAAGCTAATTAACTTATTATGCATTAAGAGCACGTTTTCCTCGCTTCTAAAGGCTGTCTGACGCAATTTTGCTGAAACACGTTCTGTACGTGCTTCCACATGTACGTGAAGTCTATATCCACAATATCTATCCCAGTTTATTGGTTAGCATCAATAACAAGATAACTCATTAAAACATTTAAAAAATTCAAATGGGACGTCGCCCAGAGCTTAACTTAGACCAACGGAACGTAGCCATCGCTATGCTGGCTGGTGGTATGATGGTAAAAGAGGTTGCTCAACATTTTGGCGTGAGCCAAAGTTCCATTTCAAGACTTCGAACAAAGTATCGTCAATTAGGCACCGTCAAAGACAGGCCACGTTCAGGCAGGCCACGTAAGACTACCCAACGTGAGGACAATTACATCGTGACGTGTTCACGGCGTAATCGCTTCCTCAATAGCACTCGTATAGCAGGTTTGGTCCGAAATGCAACAGGAACACGGGTCTGTGCTCGTACTGTAAGAAACAGACTTCGTTCGGCACGTTTACTTGCTCGTCGACCTTACGTTGGCAATCCTTTGACACGTGCACACAGACATGCATGATTGAATTGGACAAGGGTACACCGTCGATGGCCAAGACGAATGTGGAATCAGGTCCTATTCACAGACGAATCCCGTTTTAATTTGATGTTTGCGGATGGCAGGGTACGTGTTTGGAGGCGTGATGGAGAAAGGATGGATACCGCAAACGTCATTCAACATGACCGTTTTGGAGGCGGCAGCGTCATGGTCTGGGGTAGAATATCATACCGTGGCGAGACTGACTTGTTAGCTATTCAGAGAAACTTAAATGCCGTTCGATACTGCACCGAAATTGTCCAGCCGGTGGTATTGCCGTTCTTGCGTTAAGGCCTTGCTACCATTTTTCAGCAAGATAATGCCCGCCCACATGTCGCTCGGCACACGTTGGACCTTTTACAGACTAATAATGTTGATGTGTTGGATTGACCAGCCAAATCACCGGATCTGTCGTCGATCGAACACCTTTGGGACCATCTGGGTAGGAGAGTAAGAGACAGTAATGACGTTAATAACTTTAGAGACCTGGAACGTGTTCTTCGTCAGGAATGGGGTCGTATCCCTATGGCCATTAATCGTAGGCTCATTTCCAGAATGAGAAGACGCTGTGATGCCGTTATTGGAGCAAACGGTGGACACACAAGATATTAAATTTTTGTGTTACTTTTACTTCCATGTTTGACGCTGTACAACAAACACGTATGACCTTGAAATCATCTGTTTTTTTTAAATACTGTGGCTAACACATAAAAGATCGATGTGTGAAAATATGGTTTGAATCCAAAGCTAGACACCGGAGAAATTGGCTGTAACGTACGAAATTGCTAAACTTTTTCCCATAGTATATTTGGTATGTAGGATTCATAGATGGTTTTATACAAGTTTACTTAAAATTGTGCTCCTAGTGTCAAAAATGGCCCTGCAATAGTAATTTAAATAAATCTCAGGCCGAGGGTATTTATATTTGGAATTTAGCATAGCCTGGCTGTTATCTATCTATTTTTGTTGAATTATGCCTGTAGGGTAAAAATGTCCCTTCCCTGGATGTCCAAAGGTCGTAAAATTGCTAAATTAGACCGTGACCAACAGTCCTTTCCCAATCTACAAAGACTAAGGCATTCATGTTTGGTATATAGCATAACCAGATGGTTTTCTACTATGTTTGCTAAGATCATAGCTCTTCTTCCATGTTTACTAAGATCATAGCTCTGGGATAAAACATTGCCCTGCCCAGGAGGTCCAAAATTTGTGAAAATGCCCGATTATAGCAACCTCAAAAGTCTTCTACTTCTGATATATAAGGTGAAGGACATTCATAATTGATACGTAGTATTACTAAATAATTTTGTACTTTGTTACAGGAAAATGATATATGATCAAAACCTTCTCTACTCCAGGGGTCGAAAATTGCATAAATGGCTCAATTTGAAAATATTCTTCTTCTTAAATATAGAGACTAGAGCATTTATACTAAGAACATAGAGTAACAATATTGTTATCTACCATGTTTCTTGAAGTTATACCTCTTTGAACAAAAAATTGCCCTTCTCAAGGCATCCACAGTTATGAAAAACGCTCAATAAGAGCATGTTCAAATATCTTTCTCTCCCAATGTGTAAGTTGTAATGCATTCATAATTGGTTTATAGTTCATTCAGATTGTTTTCTAGAGCATTTATACTAAGAACATAGAGTAACAATATTGTTATCTACCATGTTACTTGAAGTTATACCTCTTTGAACAAAAAATTGCCCTTCCCAAGGCATCCACAGTTATGAAGAACGCTCAATAAGAGCATGTTCAAATATCTTCCTCTCCCTATGTGTAGGTTGTAATGCATTCATAATTGGTTTATAGTTCATTCAGATTGTTTTCTACTGAGGTTGCTAAAGCAATACCCATTGCGTCAAAATGGCCCTAACTATGAGGTCCCAAGTTTGGTAAAATGCTCAATTCGAGCAATTTTAATGTCTTCTCTTAACACGGGTCCATATTAAAAGAAGTTGCAGACGGTAATTAAAATTTGATGGAAATTTAAATGAGTTTTTTAGGTAGAGAACATTGTGAGAATTGTAGAAATTACATGTTACTACTAAGTTCTCCCTTTCTCAGAATTTTTTTTAAACCTATATTCCTTGAGGGCGCCAAAATGCTGGATATTTTGGTAATTGGTCAAACTATAAATCCATAGGCATTCATATTTATTGTATAGCATTACTGTACTGTACTGTACTAAGGTAATGGATCGTTTTGGCAACCTAAGGTAAATTTCTGCCAAATTTGGTTAAAATTTGCCAATAGTTTGAAAGAGTTGCGTTCTTTATTTCTATTTAAGTCTAATCGCCCTTATCTCTGAAATTTAAGCAATTTTTAAAGAGGTTAATGTAGTGATAATTTTTAAAGGGCACCACCCAAGGAACATTTCTGTCAAAATTTGGTTGAAATCGGCCCTATGGTTTAGGAGGAGATGTCGTTTTAAAAATCCTTATTTATTTCTATATAAGCCCTTACCCCCACCCCATCCCCACCCCTTGGCCTACGCTCCTGGGGACCTGAGGGTGATGATTTTAGCAATTTTGAAAGAGGTTAATGTACCGATGCTTCATGAAAAATATCAAGACTCTACGCCTTCTTGGTCAGGAGGAGACAATTTTTAAAGCTTTTTCTTTTAATTTCAGTTTTGTTACTATGGCAACCAGAGTTTTCAAAGGATTTCAATTATTTTAGCAACTTTTAAAGAACACCAGCTGCGAAAAGTTTCTGCCAAATTTGGTTGAATTTTGCCCGATGTTTTGGAAGGAGATGTCGTTTTAAAAATCCCTCTTTATTTCCCCCGGGGCTGGTGATTCGTTTGCTCGATGGCTCGATCAGTAATCGTAGTACCGCGGTCAGGTTTTAATGTTTTCACTCGAGCACCTTTCTGGCATATATTATTTTGTAAGAAATTAACATACAGTGAGTGTTTAAAATTCAAACGCATCTAAAAGAATATCCTTTAGGCCTCGTTTGCGGCTTTTAACGATTTTGAAAAACCTTTTTAACCTCACAATATTCTCATTTTCTGATGAAAGGAAGCTATGAAAAACATTGTCAGAAATGAAGAAATTGCTTGTAACAGACTGTCTTTTAGTTGGTTAAGACTAAAACGTGTCATTCATGAATGCAAAGCATTGTATTAAAGGAAGAAATTGTTTAAAATTGCTCAATTGGGCATGCCTAATCTTTCGCAGGCCGACGGTTTGATTTTATGTTCAGCGGCTTTAAATATTGGCGTAACTTTGTTTTCTTTGCAAAGCTCATAAAATTGATTAAATGCACAAAAATAATTTTAAAGCCGAAATCAAAATACAGTCAGTATATTCAGAAAACCATTTCATGTGCAGTAATTAACATTTGCCTTATTATTGGGTATTATAAAGAGAAGCGTTAAAAAAGTACGCATTAAAAGTATTAAAACGTCTTGATAGTGCAAACACGAGTCTTGCGATGACTCGAGCAATTTGGTCGGTTCCGTACGTGCTCGAGCCATCGCGAGACCACTGTATTTATATCGTTACATTCCTTGTGAAGCGAGAAGAAAATTCGATTTTTTGTTTGCAACCGGCAAATCTGCGCATTATCGACAGCATATTTAGGTCGAAAGTGACATCTCCGATTATCCAAACACTAACCTTTTTCTACCCAGGTTATAAATCTCGTGTATATATCTCAGACTTTCAGCATTTTCAGCTCTTCTATTTTTTACAGAGATTCTGTATCCTTATAGCTTCACTTACTTTCCAGCACCAAGAACCTTGTTTTCCGACGAATATTAACCCTTGTCATGCTGTATAAATTACCTTACTGAATTGCTGTAAAATCAAAGGTCTGAAAGCACTGATAGAACTTGTGGTTCAAAAATCAGTATTTCTTTCAGAAATCAATTTCATAAACAAATCTGGCAGGAAAAATACAAGCAGAAGGTGTAGACCAAAATCAGACTGCACTTATGTGCAGTCTGATCTTGGTCTACACCTCATGCCAAAATCCGATTATTCCGGGTTCAGCATGACAAGGGTTAAGATTTTCCTACCATTCTCTACTGTATATTGTAACCAATTCACATATGGAATATCAATATATTAATTCTATATTCTATTTGCACTACAATGTGATATAGACCAATTCAATAATACTCAAACTCATAGATATCCATTTTTATTTTGATGAATATCGATGTTATTTATTGAATAACTTTTCATAAACTCCGAAATTACCTTTGTTCTGTCGCATGTTTGCGTAGACTATGTAAAGTATAGGAACCATTTAAAAGGTTTGTCGTATGATAATGAATTTATCTCGGGGGGTAGTCTTATTATTTGAAGATTGGGGGAGTTAGATCATTAATCTATTTAACAAATATTAGGAGACTGAATAGGGATAAAATATAACCTGGTTTTATAGGATGATTCGTTGGAGTTTGTATAGAGGTCAACTTATCGTAGACTTGCCATTGAAGTATTTCTCCAAATTGAGACATTGGAATCGAACAAAACCATGTCTTTATCTTTTCAACTGTGCCATGACCGCGGCCGCATATAACCTAACAATAACAAAGTCGAATCTTATTGGCAGTAACATGGAGAATCCATGCGCGATTTTTTCCCTCAAATTTAGATATGAGTCTGTATAGGCCATCCAGCTAGCAATAATAAATCCTCTTTTAATGACTCGCATCTCTGATGACATTAGTTTTTATATTGGTTAACCCTTTCATGAACAATTACATGCTTAAAAACATTAAAACATTATCATAATGTATATTGCTAGAAAAGTAAAGAAATGCTTAGCACAGAAAATTACAATATTTACTGTTCTTGTACATGAAATTTTTTCGATAACTTTTATTTCGAAGAATGTTAACCGAGCCGGGTACAGACACACGACAACAGAATGAAGAGGACCACGTGTTACTGACACAGGTAACCAGGCTCACTCAATATCTGAACAATTATATGTCTAGTTATATTTACGAGATAAAGAGAATATTTTTTGTTTTCATGGAGGTATCAAACGAAAAACCTAATAACACTGTATTAACACGCGAAGCGGATTCATACAGTGTGTGATTAGGTTTTTAGGTTCATTCCTCCATGAAAACAAAAAATATTCTCTTCATTCTTATGATTTAAAGGGCAAATTCAAGAAATTTTTTTTTTGTCTTTTCATTCATTATTTTTTATGTATATGGTATTATTTTAACACATGAACAATATTTTCGCGATTGCAGACCGTGCACATGTACAAAAACCAATTCGAAATGTCAAGATTTAATACTGCTCAAAAACAGCGCATCGCTTACTTCCCCTGTACATTCCCCAAACCGCTTATCTCCCCTGCATTTGTGACGTCATAGTGGAAGCTGTGTCAAATGGATGCTGTAGTAAATACAGGCGACAATACATAAAAAAAAAAAAAAAAAAAAACAGAATAATGACGATCTGTGATGCTTACGGTTGTAATGATGAATCGGGAACTTAGAGGACCTGCATTTTTACGTTTCCGATTGATTCTAAAAGAAAAAAGTTGTGGATTCATAAACTGAACCGAGCAACGACAAATTCTGAACCATCGAGTTATGCAAAGCTTTGTGTAACGTTCCGAGCTAGTAGACAAAGCCTATCCATTCAGAGAAAAGGATCCTCAACCCTAAATGGGTCGACCTTGTCTATATATAACTCCAAATAGTCACTTGACTTTCTGACAGTTCCCTAATTTGCATTACCACTGCAAATAACCTCCCCTGGAACCGTTACACTACTCTCCCCTCCGGGAAGACTCGTCCCGAGTCTTGGCCTGGGAGATCCGTGGGTAAGGCAACTCCGGTCTGGCAGTTGTCATTATCCCACCGCTGCCACCAATGTAACGTTCCGAGCTAGTAGACAAAGCCTATCCATTCAGAGAAAAGGATCCTCAACCCTAAATGGGTCGACCTTGTCTATATATAACTCCAAATAGTCACTTGACTTTCTGACAGTTCCCTAATTTGCATTACCACTGCAAATAACCTCCCCTGGAACCGTTACATTTGTGTGAGACACTTTAATTTTTTGATCAGCCCGAAACTAGTAAATGACGTTGGTTTTGAGAACTTTCGACTACGATTGAAACCTGACGCCGTGCCAACGGTGCCAACAATCTTTAACCCGGGGAACTGACGGGGAGAGGGACCGACATGCCGAACGTCAGCTAGGGAAATTTCGAGGCTGAGGTTAGTTCATTATGGTGAACAAACTGATATCTCGGCCATTATATTATGGGAGTGGGGATAATATATATATAAAAAAAGAAAATAATGAATCTCATCACCAATTTTTAAGACAGCAGAAATGAAAGTGTTCCTTTTTTTCTTTTTCTGGGATATTGCCCTTCCAATTGACAAAAGGGGGCTTTCAATAGAGGAATATACTGACCCAACAAATAATTCATTCAGCCTGGACCTAAGCTTATCAAATCTAACATTGGTTGCCATTTTTCTTTACCTTTATTTTTGATTTGGCGGCTTAAACCTCGTAGCTACAGCCTTTTTAATCTGTAGCTACGACGTTTACTGTTTGTTACATGCTACAGGGCATAAATTTTGCAAGAGAATGCTGTAAATATAAAAGCGGAACTTCCTGTTGGAGTCAATGGGCGGAGCTTAGTAGTAATGGGCAGAGCAAGCAATTGGTCAATTTTTATATATTCACAAAAACTGTGTGGCAAAAGGAGAACTTAGTAATTATAAGTCATTTCCCTTTATTCTCACCAATTTCTACTCTAGCCATACTCTCATTTTTCATTAATCCCATTCCAAAATGACATAATTTTAGACTAGTCCAAATTGAGAAGAGGTGCTTTGAATTTAATTGCTCTTATCAACTACTTTAGACCTGTGTTAATTATTGATATGAACATAGTTCCCCTGGAAACATACTGTTTATCTAGAATTTCAACATAGTTTCAAAATGTTCCTTTTACATGGTTGTTAGAAGGTATTGTCTTTTTTTTACCACCAACAAATCCATTCAGCCACAACAAGGGGTCGACACTAACAGTGTTCCGGGATCCCTTAAAATTGGAAGGGACCCCAGCAGTTTCTCCTTTTCCTGCAATATATGTCACAGCTATTTCCTACTGTGAGTACAAACGAGGACATATGATTGAACAGAAAACAGTGGCTATCATTATGTTAATATTTTTTCAAAGATCACAATAGTCACTAGCGGATAGACAAGCTACTGATTGCTTGGTAAAGGGTAAACTAAGGTCATGTCATGTCATTTACAATATAGGAAATGATTACATAACAGATGCATATACCATCCTTTCATGTTAGACAAACTAGTGATGTATATGGCACCCTTAATTTTTACCCGTGATCTATGTTTATTCCAAGGACTGTATAACTTCTTTATTAAATCCCTTTATATTCTATTGCAACTTATTATGACTTTGGAAATAAGCAAAGATGATACTAGAAAAGATCATGATTTTTTGTCATGTATGAATTAATCTTAATATGTTTATATGAATGAGAATTCTATCTGTTATTTGAGTTTTGGAAAGTTTGAAATTATTATCAGTAAACTGACTTGTTAAACTGACTAATGAATCTATATCAATTACCCCAATGAAAAAATCATTATCACCCTTGTAACAGTTCTTGGAAATATTATGTACTAGGACAAACATGACAGGTTTTGATACTTTTAGAAGGACAAAATTATATAAGATTTAACCCTTATAATGCTGAATCTGGGATATCAAAGAATTCTGGAATATTCCTGTTTTGACATGGATATACACATTGATAAGTCTGCACATAGAAGGGGGCAGGGGTCGTTACTAAACCCTGTCTGTAGCCTTCATGGAGGAAACCCAATAAAGGATAAGCTCATACAATGGCGGATCAAGGATTTCTGTTAACCCAATCCCTCACAATGGCATCTTCTCACACCCCTAAAGAAACAAATGGGAAAGCATTGTGTAAAATGAAGAAATGTGACAAGCAATTTCTTTATTTTCCACAATGTTTTCTACCCAAAAAGACAAAACTAATTAATATTTCGTCACTTTGAAATTGTCATCTCTTACTTCTTTCAATTTTAACCAGTCTAACATTTTGTCGCCCAGTAAGGGTTTAAACAGAGGACACAATTTCATTTATGCCCTAATTCAAAGAAGATGGAGATGACAATTCTTTTAAATTTCAAAAAGCCTTGTCTCATTTTTGACAGAAAATTATGTGGGAGTAGTAAGTTTGGAGGACAAGGAAAAAGCTATTCCTTCATGATCCACAATATTTCCCAAGCTTTTAGCTTGAGGGTCATAAAAACCAGGATTGTATGGTAATGGGTTTGAACTTTTTTACATTTTGAGCTCCACCTATTGTTTTCACCAGACAAGTCAGGGTAAATTTTCTTTTTTTGCAAAGTTTCTCATTTTTTCAAACTATTAACTAAAAAAGGAAAAATCTTGTCAACAACTTGTTTGGATTACCAGCATTTCTAATCATGCATAAAAATTGTTTTAACCCTTTACTGTACAATCACTGGTTTTTATGTCCCTGTATTTTTATAATTGAGAAAACATTGTGGGAAAAGAAGAAATTGCTTGTAACAAGCAATTTCTTCTTTTTCAACAATATTTCCTACCCTACTGGGTAGTTATTTCTCAAATTGAATCCACTCTAAATTTTCATCTGCAAAACCTTTGAATTTGGACAGGTCTAAAAATTTTCAAAACAGGAAAGGGTTAAACTGTTTGGTTATTGTATTTTTTCTTTGATTTTAGATAAATTAAACTATCATCAACATGAGATCAGACAGCAGAACATGCATGGATGAGGAAGTAACTGTATTTGGAGAAGTCTACTAAGCTTATCCAATTGTTACTGTGAGCTCTTCAGCTGCTTTAACAACCACGATCATTACAACTACAGCTGCATCAGCTACAACTAGTAACAAGTATGACAACTTCACAGACTAGCCAATCATTTCTGTGTTCAGTGACTTGGTTTGCAGATTTGACTCTAAACTTACCCTGACATTCGACCAACCAATGGCACAAAACACTGGACAAATAGACAAGCAAAGACCACCTAAACAGACAAACAGCAGCCATCATTTTATTTCAACCTCTTCTAAAATACCCTATAACCTTGTAAGTTTTTACTATGTGGGTCACACTGTTGACCCATTACCAGACTGCAAACTTTTAGACTGGCCCAAATTGAAACAAGTTGCAGACGATAATTTAAAGTGAATGTAATTTGCATTTTTTCAACTTTTTTTTTAGAAAACATAGAGGAAAATTAAGAAATTGCTTGTAACAATCAATTTCTTCATTTTTCACAATGTCTTCTAAAGCTTTTTTCATTGGGGTGTCTAAAAGGGTCACTAACTGGGAATGGGTTAAGCCCAATTGCAGTGTTCTGGCAAGATAGAAAAAAGTATGGGACAAATGTCTCATAGTAGCTCATAAGTTTGCGACATCTGAGAAAATCTAGGGACACAATATCAAAATCAAAATCGATTTTTTACTCAACATTTAAAAGTTTGCAAATGACTGTTATACCGCATGTACATTATATTAAAATGGGTTAAACATTAAAACACCAGCTCCAGGGTTCTTCTTCTCCGTTTCTGTGGGAATAGGCAATACAAGTTTTCACATTGACAAAGAAAACAAGTCATGCAAATTGAGGCTTACTTGAAATCACTTGAACTCTTTCCTGCACAAACGTCAAATATTAAGCAATTTCTTCTTTTCCACAATATTTTCTACCAAATAGGATGGTTTGACTTCAAATTGGTTTTTGTTGGCAACATCTTTCAATCTGGACAAGTTTAAAAAGTGAAAAAAAAGTTAAGTATCTACATAGCTAAGCCTGACAAGCCAACATTGACTGGCCAGTACTGTATTTAATCTCTCTTTTTTTACGTTTTTGTTGATCAAAATTCTGTTGAATGACAGATAGTCCCATTTTGCTTGACAAGTCATATATATGAGCTTGATATGTCGTATTGTGAACAAAAAATCATTGCCTATCAAATCACTTCTTTGGTCATGAGTACAGATGTTAATCTCAAACACATAACTGGGGGAAATGATTTTGTAGATGGACAACTAACAACATTCCAACAATAGCTAACTCAAACTTTGTAAGTTAGCTCTCAGCAGCCAAAAAAATAATGTTATTTGGTATCTCAGACAAGTTTGTGATTGATGCTGGTATGGCTAGTAGATGACATATAATTAACCTTTTACTGAATTTCAAAATTTTAGACTTGTCCAAATTGAAAGATGTTGCAGACAAGAATTTTAATTCTTTGTTTCCTTGGCAGAAAAGATTGTGGTAAATGAAGAAATTTATTGTAACAAGAATTTTTCCAATTTTCCACAATGCCAATCAAAGCCTTTTCTTGAGGGTTGTTATAAATTGGTTAATAATTTATTTAAATAATTGAAAGATTTTCTGAAAACCATAATTTCTTTTTTCCATGATTGTTTTTGAATTATTGTTTCTAGGGTACACTTAAATTTTGCCCGTGTTCACATTACACACGACTTTCCTTTCTTTGTACATGCATTTAACCCATAAACACACAATTCTTATTTGGTATGTGAAAATATCATAAAATGGAAAAGAAAGTGGGAAAAGGAGAGATTTCTTGTTATTTGAGATCATATTTGGTACCCAAATTTTCACTCCAAACACTGTGAATTGTCACCTGTAGCCTTAAAATTGAACCGGTCTCATTTTTTGTCTCTTATTGTATGGTAGTAGGTCATTCAAATGAATTGTAGAATAACATTGCATAAAATTCAAACGAAACAGAATAAAACGTATGAAGCTTGCAGATATTATTTATTTTCCAAGTCCCGTTTTATCAGTATATCTCGCCATTTCATTATAGTTTGTTTTAGTTCAATCAAAGTGAAAAAATAGCTTTTCGAAATTGTCAAGTCTCAGGATGAAAACAGATTCTAAACCTTGAACATGTTCCTTCTAGAAATTGATTGAATATGCACCAGTCTAAAATCTATCTAACTATATACTGCCTAACTCCCCTTTCAGGTATTACTGGCAGGTAAATCATCTAGAAAGGGGTTGATAACAATCCCGATAATTGCACTTCAGTGCTTATATGCAACTGACATATCCTTTTCTGTTTTTTGGAATTTTAAGACTGGTCCAAATTGAAAGAGGTTGCAGACAACAATGAAATTTGGATGCAGTATGAACTGAAACCATCCTATGTGGTAGAAAATATTGTAGGAAAAGGAGAAATGACTTGTTAGAAGTAATTTCTTTTCCCACAATGTTTTCTCTAGTGACGTAAAATCCCATTTTTTTACAGGAAAGGATTAAATACAAAATTTACAGGACTTTTTTCCCCTTTTTAACAGAAGCCTATGAAAACTACCTTCCCAATAGTAAAATAGTTGACATGCTAGTGTTGAGACTGGAAGGATTCCACTGTATCAGGGGCTCTTAACCTATAATGCCAAGATAACAAAAGTTTACACTAGTCTAAAATTAAAAGTTGACAATGCTTGCTTAAACAGGATTGAGGTTGACACTTAGTCTAGAAACTTTGAGAGGAAAGGAAAAATTGTTTGTCATTAACAATTTCTGCTTTTCCTGCAAAATTTCCATATTTCTTTAGGGTGTCAAAAAGCTGGGTTTTATGGCAATGGGTTCATACCAAAAATGACAAAGGCGGGTCTAGAACATAAATAGTAGGCAAAAATTCAGTATGTTAAAATTGAAAAGTATGTGTAAAATAGGTATGAAGTTTAGAGATAATGTCCTGAGCAATGGATACTTTTCTCTGTGTATTTTCTTCAGCTTGGTTTTCTTAGGAGCATAAAAATAAGGGATTGTATGGAAATGAATTGAACACTTTTTCTCCATGGCAAAATACGATCATAAAGTTAACTACTGAAGGTATTTGAATCCACTATAGTCCTCTGATAGCAGTCACCACACATGGAGGAATCAATTTTTTCAATCCTTTCCCGAGCAGTCCATAAATCCATCTTATAAATCATCCGGGTTTCTGTATAGCCTAGAATAAAAAGAAAATTGTGAAAGAGATCTTGGCTTTAGCACCATGAATTTTTGGTGACGTTTAACTTAATAATAGACAACAGAGTTTGGACTGGTCCAAATTTAAAAAATTGCAGATGACAATATAAAATTGATGAACTTTACAGGCTTTGTCTAAACAAGGCAGAATCAAGTAACAAGCATTTTCTTCTTTTTCTACAGTATTTCCAAGATGGTTGGCTGGTGATCTAAATCTTACCTAAAGATTGAATTAGCTGCAGTTACAATGTCAAGTTCAACATACCAAGAAAATGATAGATGGCCAAAATCGCAGTCCAAAGTTCACTTTTGGAGGAAAAATTGCATGTTAACAGCACTTATTCCTTTTCCCACACAATTATTTGCAAACTATATAGCTTCAAGATGTCAGAACATGGGATTATGTTGTAATTGGGGCAGTTTCCTTGCCTTAACCATTTTCTGTTCAATCCCTGATTTGAAGGTCCTATAAATTTATGAATGAGAAACATTTTGGAAAAAAGAGAAGTTGCTTGTATCAAGTAACTTCTTTTCTTCCACAATATTTTCTACCCTACGGAATTGTTGTTTTCAACTAGAATCCGCTTTGAATTTTTGTCTTTAAGTCCTTTGAATTTGGACAGGTCTAATTTTTTTTTCAAAACAGGAAAGAACAATATAGGGTCATGATAACAAAACAAGAAAATATTTCACTTACTCATGATTTCCCTCAAGTGGGCCTGTCTAACACATGGTCATTAGGCAACTTCCAAAACACGAATGTTCAGAAAATTCGCCTGGAATCCAATGTGATCTGTCATGCACGTCAATCCTTCTGCTTCAACCTTCCCATCTATAATGTTTGTTGTCATGCAGCACTTGGATTCTGTCACAGATAGCATATTCACACCTGTGAAATTGAATTTTTTCAAATTTGAGAATGATTTTACAGAGTAAACAAACAGTAATGTAACTTATCTGATGAGGGTAATAGAACCTATTCACCTGCCAGTAATACCCGAAAGGGGTGTTTGGCAGTATATATAGATAGCGTACAATTGTAGACCATATAACAACAATTGTTTTCAAACATTTGATAATGTAGTACTGATTTCAAGGAACAAAAAACCATTTAAGACAGTGTTTGACATTTGCATAAATGATCCTGTCTGATCAAGCTTCACCTTCACTTTGTACCTAGTAGATAGCTACAGACTGAAAGTTTCTTATGACAGCCAGATAATCATCTAATGCACTGTTTGGGCAATTCGACTGGAAATGCCATGCACTTAATTTCTTATTCTCGTCTTAAATTCATAAACGAGATGTTTGATCGTAACGGCAAAAAATCCGAGGGAGTATTTGTTTACCGTGTTAATAATCTCCGTGAAATTCAAAAGGGTCCCATTCGTAAACGTCACCTCATTGGGATCTCGATTTAAATTTGTTGTTCAAGTCAATACAGATATGTTTTATGTTCATACTACGCATCATTTATGATTTAAACGTTTTAAAAGGGAATAAATTAAATTTATAACGTTTCAAATGTTTATAAGGGCAATATTCGCCGCAAATATTAATCACTCACCATGTTGACACCTCAGGGACAATATCGTCAAAATCGTGACAAAAAGAAGACGAAGAACTATTGTCATCACTATCTCTCGATTCCGGAGCGATTGTCCTGCAAACTGGTTCGTACATATATGGCCTTACAGTACCAGAAACATCATTTCCTTCATCGGGAATATCGCTCAAATCGCTTTATACACTACGTCCATTTTTAATAAACTTACACTATGACGTCACAATTCAGGGGAGTTAAGCATGTGTAACCAATAAGTACGTAAGCGAGGCCGTAAAAACGAAAATGTAAAAATAAAAACTCTAATAAAGTGGTTTTGAAACGTTCTCAAGAAAAATCAATGAATATCAATGCACTCGTTTATTAATAGAATTTTGAAAATTGAAATTATGTTACCCCTATGGATTTGCCCTTTAATAGTATCGAGCGAAAAAAAAAAAAAAAAAAAAAACTTTAAAAATGTTGATACTTTTTTTGTATGGGACTATTTTGTGCGGAAGCATACAAAATCGCTGCGTGCTCAAAATTTTGTTCATTAAGTTATGAATTAATTTTTTCGACCAATCAGAACGCTCGTTTTTGATAGACAAAGCATAAAATTAAGTTATTGAGTTTTATAGACGAAAGACAAAAAAGGGATGGAGTGAAAGACGAAAAAGAACTTGCATCATTTATAAATCGGTTACATTTTTGGGGTTGAACAAAATAAATCACTCCAATAAATGTCTTAAGCACCATAAAAAACACAATTCTGGTTTTTGTGGTCATAAAGAAATATAGTTATTGAAAACTTTGAGGGAAAATTAGAAAATACTCATAAAAAGTAATTTTCTTTTTTTCTCACATTGTTTTTTATCATTTTATATCCTTATTTTTCTATTTCAGCGCAATTTGAATTGTCATCTACAACTTCTGTCAATTCGGACAAGTCTGAAATTCTGTCTGAAATACACTGTTCCTCAGGAACTCAAATTATACTCAGTAAATTATTAAGTCTTATTTCAATATTTCGGTTAATTGCCCTTTTCAATAATAGATCGTGAACTTTTTTACTTCTTTAAATTTCTATCGTCTGGTAATGGGTTAACACAATTCAGTTACAGTAATAATTTTAATTGTCTTTGAAAATGATCTGTACAAGATTTATCGGACAGGTCAGCGGTTACAGAAGAGGTCATGGCATGCAGTTTCTGGAATAATCTCCTCTTACTGTGCTGTTTTCTGCGTTAAGTATTTAAAGACTCTCGTGAACCGTATAATACAATGTGTACCCCTCAACATTTTTTTACTATTTCGCCGGAAGTAACTCTAAATTTCGTCATTCATGATCAAAATTTTACTAATGAATATGTTTTATAATGAAATGAATAAACAAACAAGTTAACTTCGATGAAACACCGACCCCATTCCATTCGAATACAATGATGAGACTGAAACAGGCAAAAATCAGGAGGTGTTTGAAGGAAAATGTTATTTCCTATAAACTGCAGAATTTGACCATGTACTAAACGGAAGCATGCACATAAGGAGACTAGCAATAAAGTGAGGAGGATTATATACCTTCAATGCATGTATTACTGGATAAGAAGCTGATTTACTGCCACTCTGACTTTTGGTAGAAGTAGCGGAAATAAATTTCTGTCAAAGTTATCTTACCTTAAAGTATTATTCTTTTTCACAATATAGTACCTGTCCACTTAGGAACCCTCTACACTAATGTCTAAAGTTTGATGCGTGATCCGTATTTAAAGCAATTTTACGATACCCAAAAGCATTTCAAGCGTAACTTTGGGAAGGTTGGGTTTAGAATACAATTAGGAGTGTCATCGAAGAAATGTGTAAAAACTTTGAACAATGGGATTTCTTACAATCTCTTCCTTACATAGAACTCTATATCCTTCCTTTTTCGCTTTGCGTTGGCGTTATTGCCAAAGCAGGCGAAGTCAGTGTATCCCCATATTTTCCTTGTACCACTGGTGCCATGTTTTGTGCTGAAACGCATCTTTTGATGACAAACGAATCTATCTCTCGAACACAAATATTGTAAATTGACGTTACAGAAAATAATTGGTTAAAGCTGTATTTGCGAGGTTTTGAATTACACCGACGAAAAGTAACTCGCATATTGGAATACCTTATCGAAATTACAAATGTATAAAATTGGTTTGAAAGAAATATCGGAGGGATATTTGCCGCGACAGGGGATCGAACCAAGAACCTTATGATTGAGAGTCCTACTTGCTACCAACTGCGCCATGACCGCATACAATTTAGAAAAAGAGTACACCGTTTAAAGACAGCCAGAACGTGCATATATATGCTCGTTAGAACTTGAACCCACTTGTTTTTTGGCCGTTCCCTATTTAAGCAATTATAATGATCGTTCCGTTTCGTTAGCTGCTTTTGAATAAATGTTAGCGCCTTACTAATACCCAGCCAGTAACTTTTCCGCGTGCCTCAATGTTTTGTTTCAAAACACACTGAAATTTAGTAATTTGTTTGGTATGATAGACTTATCTATCTTGTTTGCTTAACAAATAATTTTTGAACTATTCTTTCATAGGGTGACTATTGACTCTGCTTGCCACGCCCACTGAACTCCTACAGGAAGTTCCAATAAGATAACAAACAGCGCTATTTTGCAAAAATATGGTCATTAACATATAACTTCAATATAATGTTGGAGTTTAAAGTTCATTTTCGACATGAATTATTTGGTTATTTGAATGGGGATTAACGCCACTTTTAACGGTATTTCCGTCATATTGCGGCGGTTAGAGAACCCAACCATGGATTCCTAGTATTTCTCACACTAGTACCTCCACTACATCCTTTCCGTGCCTACAGCTGCTGCGATCTAAATAAATAATTTGACTGGTGGAATGATTGTTTGATTGACAGTCGCGATCCGTCAATTTTCAAAGAATCTTTTTAATAAATTTGGATGCCTGTTTGAATGGTTTTGGTTACTTATTATTGAAAAACAGTACCAATCATTGGAAGACCCTTTCCAAAGGGTCAACGGAGCAGATTTCCTTTGCTTAATCTCGTTGAACATTTTACAGTGAGCAAATTTCATTCCAAACGTCACTTGATCATGTTGGATTTTAAGAACGATCATGTTTGCAAAATAAAGTTCGTTTAATATCGAAACGGGACTTCCTCATATGAGTCAGCGTTACCAGCAATTCTTCTCTTTACGCATCACTCCCCCTGATTTTCCTTCTTTTTTTCCTAAAATAATTTGAAATATTAGCCCACTTTAATACAAATATTTAGACATGTTAACGCTCTACTTCCCCCGTTTTTCCTTAAAGTGCTTAATATTTATCAAAATTGCCTTTCAAGAATAGAATACATACATGTATAACTTATGACGATTTTCCGTGAAAAAGGGGGAGAAAATGTATTCATTTCGTTGTGACACGGAAAGCAGGCCCCGAGTTAAAACATGTTCTCTTACTGCTTTAGTTCCACACGAATTCGCGTCTTCTAAAGATATATGGCCCGAACTATATATCTCGTATTTTTCGAAGGGTTACATTTTCGTGCTCAAAACAAATCGACTCAAAAGTACTTTTTTATTACAATAGCTTAATATTCGGACCTGATGATCCTACAGCAAAAGTTCCGATTCGGCATGTACACTACGCACAAGGATATCGGGTTTTGACATATCCTATTTTGCCTTGTATCTTCACGTGCCTTGGCAAATTTCACTTTTAACAAAGTTATCACAAATTTTAGATTGATTTTTATTTCATATGACAGATAGACATTTGAGACGCAATCTTATTCAAGATGAGATAAATGGGGTTTAGGATGCTTCATTCTGTGTGATCCCAAAGACATGTTGCAAATGTTCTCATTATGCATAGAGTGTTGTTTCCAGAATGTGAATTCGGTTTATTATGACCAGAAATGTTAAGCATTTACATGCTTATCCAATGAGGTTCAAGACCGATTCCTCATGTTTCAGGCACGGCGTCAACGATTTGCCAACGCAACAATGTTATGAAAGGACTTCCAGAACGCTGCCGTTGTATAAGTACCCTATAACCGTCAGAGATCGGTTTCGTGTGTGTGTATTTCCGTTTATTTATCGTCGCTGCCGTAGCACATGCCCATATGAGCGACGCCCCCAGAAGACGGTTAGTTGTTACGGGGTTTAGTGCAAGGATACAGGACGAAACTGCTGAGTGCTCCGCCTGGTTCTTTAATGTGCTCGGTGGGTAGCACCGTCACTGGGGCCTCGGTGTAATGTTTCGTCCGAAAGACAATTGGTTTGTTAGTAGATATGGTCAGCCCTGGTCTCGAACCCGTGATATTGAGGTTTGAAGTCAAGTGCTCTACCAAGTGAGCTTATCGGGCTGACGGAAAAAAATCGGTTGCATGATGCTGACCTGAGGTCAAGACGTCCTGCACTCCGGGTTCCGTTGACCAGATATACGTTTAGCATGGGCACGGGGTCATGTCACTTGGACCCAAAATGACTGCGCTTCTGGTTCAATTTAGACGAGTCCAGGTTTTTTGTGGACTTTACCGATAGACGTGCTTGGTTATTCAGACAGCCAAATGAGCCTTTTTCTCCAGTTTATATGACAGATCATGATCGGTTGGGCGGTGGCCTCAGTCTTGGTTTAGGCGAGATTAAGTGCTCAGGGGAAAACGTAGCTCCACGTCATTAAAAACGGCACGTTGGCGACTCTCAGGTACGTAAACGAGGCCTTGGATGTTAACCTTCCCCCATATGCAGGTTCTGTTTGTGAAAATTCTATTCCGATAGATGACATGCGCGTGCACATAGAGGGATGCCAAAGTAATTAGTTGATTGCTTACCCCGCACATTGACTCAGTTTGCCTCCTCGACCACTGACTCCGATAGTAAGTGTCACTTCGTCACAAACGGTGCTATTTTGGAAAAAAAAAACGTAGAGAAAGAAATCCCAACCCTCTTTAAATCAACTTTGAATCAAGATTTGTACGAATTCTTTTAGGACAATAAATATGAGGAGTGTCCTTTTCTTATACAGACCGATAGATTACGCAGAATTCCTAGTCAATTGTGTTGCAACACGTTCACCGGTAGACAGGCATAACAATCACCTAAGGTTTAGCGTCACAAATAACGCGTATAAAGTTTCACAAAATATCTGGTTAATTATCATTATAACGCAATAGTAATCACTCATGTACATTGATACTCCTATTTTTCCTTGTGTGTTCATTTGCGCGCCTTAAATGTTACCGAGCTCAACATTAACGACATTGTATTCGAGTCGAATATTGGTTTTAACGAGTCACAGTCATTCTGACATTCGTACACTTACCTTCCTCGTTTTTTTCACAAAGCCGTTCAGTTTGAGAGCTCATCTGCTCGGATAAATTATACATTGGAAATAAAATGAAATAAATCTTGACAGAGCGATTTCGCAAATGGTTCACGTGGGGTAAAAACCAGGTCAAATCTAAGAAAACATTGTGTGCACTCTAGAGGTCACATTGTTGGATCAAATGCTTTGAAACTTGGTCAGAATATTTTCTCTACATGAGGTCTCGGACGAGTTCGAGTTCGAAATTAGGTCGCGTGGGATTAAAACAAAGTCACTAGGTCAAATCTTAGAAAAACCTTGTGTGTACTCTAGATGTCACATTTTTGGCTCAAAGGTCTTGAAACTTGCTCAGAGTGTTTGTCTTCATAATATCTCGGACGAGTTTAAAAATGGATTAAAAATTGATTAAATTTGTTTAAGTAAGAGCTGAGAAATTTAGAAAACAAGAGGGCCAGAATGGCCCTAAAATCGCTCACCTGACTAATGTAAGATGATTCAAAATTGAAATTGGCCCAATGGTTACTGAGGAGAAGATGTTTAAAAATTTCAAAGTCAAAAACTGCCCTACCCTTCCAAGCCCTTATTTGGTCATCAATCAAAATTCAAGAACAACTTTTGAAAAGGGTCACTCAATGAACATTCATACCAAATTTGGTTGAAATTGGCCAATAGTTACTGAGGAGAAGATGTTTAAAGATTTCAAAGTCAAAAACTGCCACGCCCATATTTGGCCGTGAAACCAAATTCTGCAAACAACTTTTGAAAAGGGTCACCCAAAGAACATTCATGCCAAGTTTGGTTGAAATTGATCCAATGCTTACTGAGGAGAAGATGTTTAAAGATTTCAAAGTCAAAAAAGTGCCTGACCCTGCCACGCCCATATTTGGGCATAAATCAAAATTCCAAGAACAACTTTTGAAAAGGGTCACCAAGGAACATTCATGCAAAGTTTGGTTGAAATTGACCCAACTGTTACTGAGGATAAGATGTTTAAAGATTTAAAAGTAAGAAAAACTGCCACGCCCATATTTGGGCATAAATCATAATTCTGCAAACAACTTTTGAAAAGGGTCACCCAAGGAACATTCATACCAAATTGGTTGTAATTGGCCCAATAGTTACTGAGGAGAAGATGTTTAAAGATTTCAAAGTCAAAAACTGCCACGCCCATATTTGGGCGTGAAACGAAATTCTGCCGAACAACTTTTGAAAAGGGTCACCCAAGGAACATTCATACCAAGTTTGGTTGAAATTGGCCCAATGGTTCCTGAGGTGTAGATGTTTAAAGATTTCAAAGTCAAAAAAGTGCCTGACCCTGCCACGCCTATATTTGGGCATAAATCAAAATTCTGTGAACAACTTTTAAAAAGGGTCATCCAAGGAACATTCATGCCAAGTTTGGATGAAATTGGCCCAATGGTTACTGAGGAGAAGATGTTTAAAGATTTCTAAGTCAAAAACTGCCACGCCCTGCCACGCCCATATTTGGGCATAAATCAAAATTCCATGAACAACTTTTGAAAAGGGACACCCAAGGAACTTTGATGCCAAGTTTGGTTGAAATTGGCCCAATGGTTACTGAGGAGAAGATGTTTAAAGATTTCTAAGTCAAAAACTGCCACGCCCTGCCACGCCCATATTTGGGCGTAAATCAAAATTCCACGAACAACTTTTGAAAAGGGTCACCTAAGGAACATTCATACCAAATTTGGTTGAAATTGGCCCAATGGTTACTGAGGAGAAGATGTTTAAAGATTCCTAAGTCAAAAACTACCACGCCCTGCCACGCCCATATTTGGGCATAAATCAAAATTCCACGAACAACTTTTGAAAAGGGTGACCCAAGGAACATTCATACCAAATTTGGTTGAAATTGGCCCAATGGTTACTGAGGAGAAGATGTTTAAAGATTTCTAAGTTAAAAACTGCCACGCCCTGCCACGCCCATATGTGGGGGTCAATCAAAAATCCGCGAACAACTTTTGAGAAGGGTCACCCAAGGAACATTCCTACCAAGTTTGGTTGAATTCCGCCCAGTGGTTACTGAGGAGAAGATGTTTAAAGAATTGTTGACGACTTCCGACGCACGACGCACGACGCACGACGCACGACGCACGACGGACAAAAGGTGATACCAAAAGCTCACCTTGAGCACGTTGTGCTCAGGTGAGCTAAAAATAGGTCATTAGATCAAATCTTAGAACAACCTTGTGTGCAGTCTAGAGGTTCTATTTTTTGCACATGTTATGAAATTATGTCAGAATGATGTCCACATCAGATCTCGGATGAGTTAGAAAATGGGCCACATGGTGTAAAAAACTAGGTCACTCTTAGAAAGACTATTTGAGTACGGCTTAAATATTATGATACTCGGAATTTTGTCTGCAAGATATCTCGGTCATGTTAGTCATCAGTTCATATGAGGTATAATACTAGGTCACAAGGTCAAATCATAGAAAACCCTTGTGTGCACTCTAGAGGCTATATTTTGGCTCAAACGTTTTGAAAGTTGTTTAAAATGCTTTTCTCTAATATATCTCAGCCAAGTTAAATATTGGTTCACATGGGGCTAAAGAACAAGGTCACGAGTTCAAACCTTAGAAAAAACTCGTGTACACCCTAGGGGTAAACGTTTGTATTAAAGGTCTTTATATCTGTTCATATTGTTTGTTTTCATATTTGATATTAGGTCACCTGAGTAAATAAGGTAGGTCACTAGGTTAGATCTTATCATAACATTCCTTGCTATGAAGTCACTATACTTCTTTGATAAATATCTTGAAACATGAAACATGATAAGAATGTCTTTCTAGTTTAATGTCCGAGACAAGACTTTAGTAACATGCAATCCTGGTAAGGACAAGATTGTCATCGCCGCAGGTGAGCGCTTTAGGGTCAGTGGCCCTCTTTTTTGAATTTTGATAATCTAGAATTTCGGTGTACAAAATGGCACTTTTAAAATAGATAATCTGATAAAACGTCTCGCCTAGCCCGGATGGCTTAAAAGGAAATACAGGATATTTTTTTTATTCTAGTGTCCCGAGTACGATCCCAGGTTCGGCAAAAAAAGTTTTAATAACTTTCAATAACTCCTGTTGGGTAGTTAGAATGATCAGTTTTATTAGCTAGCAAAGCGTCAGCTTTGATAGCTTAATTTAACTGACAAAATTTTGAGTTGATCTCAAAGTTCAACGAGTGCAAACTGCCTCAGGAGGCTTAACCACTGATCAGTTGAATGCATACACCATAAAAAGTAGTTCTGGTTTATTTCAAGAATATTACAGACTCTATTCAAATTGTAGTGCTTTCCTTCAAATGCATGCGATCAAACCCATTTCTACTCGATTCCGCTTTTTGAGCATCTCAAGAATAAAGCTTTGGAAAACATTGTGGACATTGCAACAAGCAATTTCTTCAATGTCCACGATGTTTTCTTCCAATTCCACTATCTTGATATTGCCGCCTGCAACTTCTCTCAATTTGAACCAGTATAAGATTGTGACATGTTGTAATGGTTTACCTCCTGGGTTACTTTAACCTAGTTTATTTATCACGATAACCTTTGACAAAGAGGATTACTTAACAAAACCATTTTTTGCTAGCTTACAGTACTTTCAGTACTTTGATTTTGTAATTGTGAACGGACGGACAGACAGACAGACGGACGTCGGACAACTGACCGATCGCAATACTAAAAAAATGGCTAATGGCTCAAATTTAATATTGCAGGTGTATATCTACATGTCCTGGTGTGAAACGTATTCTAGTAGGATTGTTCCAACGGAGTTTGTTTTTCAAAATAAAATACAGTATGGTATAATTACCTTTGTCATTCAGAAAATCTACGACTTGCGCAAAGTTCGGCCTTTGCCAGCATCCGCCATTCGCGCAGTCTGAGACTATAATTTTTGTACTTCAAAGATGGCCATTTTTATATGACGGATAACAAATGAGCGCATGCGTGACATTTCCAACCATTAAACATGTGCGCCAAGTAAAGACTCAGATCAGCCTGTGCATCCGCACAGTCTGATCAGAGTCTTCAATCTGCGCTCTGTAGATAGATACTGACCCAATACTTCTTTAAACAATCAGCGAATATTCTAATTGCCCTGAATGGCTGTCCAGGGTGCTCAATGTGTGCGAGTCACGCACCTGCGAAATTGTTGGAAATGTCACGCATAGGCTCAAATAATATAGAACACTTCATCAGATGATAGTCAAGGTTTGTCCTGACAACAATACAACGTGAAAGGAAATCCCCACTTAATGTACTGTGAAGAGAATAGACAGTGAAAATGAAAAGTTCGATATAACACTTATTTCCCCTTTTTGGATGCATATATTTTAGATACAGATCCATGCGTCATTTTGACAGTGATAGGAAGCCATGGTTTTGGTGTACCTTCCAACGGCGGTATTACTTAAATACTTCTGAAAGTGACGTTAACCCAAATTCACTTTATCGCAGTCTAACAACCTATCAAGATCAACACTTTACTTTGCAAAATGTACACAATATAGTTCTTCCTGGGTCATAAGATGTCGAGATAAACTTTCTTTACAATGTTGTTAAAACAAAATTGTGAAATGGATCGGAAAAAATGCTAACCTTTTGTTTAAGTTAAAAAACATCAACAATAAAAAGAAAGACAAATAAACTTTGAACGCTTATGGTTAGCCCACCCTAGACCAAACATTTCTTATTTCAACAAACAGTCGCTACGTACGTTATCATTGTAAAACAGAGAAAAGACGGCCTCAAACAAGTTATTTCTTTTTTCCACCAACGCTCCTTTTTTTATTATTTGTGTTATGTTTTGATTCAGTAGCACTGACATATTCGACAGTTCTTATTTTATTACAACATTTGCTGTTTTAATTGCAGCAGCTAAGAAAATAAAAAATGTCGACCCTGAAATCCATGTATGTCAATTATTTTCCTTTTAATATTTTACATAATATCGTTTGATTTTTTTGTTTTATACCAATATAAAGCTTTATTCTAGTTAGAGAAACGCAAATACTTCCATAACACAAAATGATGTAACCAGTCTTACATCAACAAACAGGAGATTTTATACCCCACATGTCTCTATATTCGGTGGATCTAGGGGTAGAATTCTCGGTTTTCAATAAAAGATCGATACACAAATCAAATCTGTTCATTTAGACCGGAAATGAACTTTGAACTCCGACATCTGCGCTAAGCATTATTGTCGGTTTGACAACTGAAACATCGCAAATACAGACTGTACAAGCTGTATTTACGACTTTTATGTCTAGTCAAACCAACTATTTCATGTATTTCATTTTTTTGTTACACAAAAATGACCCCCACACCCAAAACACACACACAAATAAAAAAAAAAAACAACCCCCACCCCCACCCCTAGAAAAAAAAAAACACACACACACAACAAAACTAAACGATAGAAATGTAAATTTTATATCTGTGGTGTATTCACAAAGATATGCATAAGTTTATACGGATTTTTTTTCAAGTTTAATCTATTTTAGTGTAACAAAATTCATGGAAAATATGATACTAACATTCTTTGAAATGGGATAATAAAATTCATGGATTACAAAAAAGAATTTCGTGGAATAGATACACTTTTAAAACATGAACGTCAAACGTGAAATCTGTCAGATAACGTTTCAGAATCAAAGTACTGAAAGCACTGTTAGAGAGCAATTTTGATTGTTATGCTTTCAAAGCTGTCCTAAAATTTCTTCGAAGAACAGAATTAATTGTTTTACTTTGATTATATACAGCCCTGTCTAAGAATTTCGCAAGTTTTTTTCTACCCAGAAAAAAAAAGAGTTATACAATTTCATTAACCTGCTGTCAGCATTTAAACTGAAACTATTTGTATAATCTAACTCTATGTGACACTTTCAATAGTATTTCAGAGATAATACTGCTAAACCTTTTTTCCACACCATCCTCTTGAAGAAAATGCTCTGGAAAAAAATTGTGGAAAATGTGAAAAAAAAGTTCATTCCTTACCCACTCATTTTTCTTTCCAGTAAGTTAAAGATTCTAGGATTATACCAACTTCAAAAATTTGACTTTAATTTGAATCAAGCCTCCGTCATAGCGCAGTTGATAGCGCGTCGGACTGTCAATCTAGAGGTCCCGGGTTCGATCCCCGACGGCGGCACTCATCCTTTGCGACTTTTTGTCTCTCACCAATGGGTCGATAATCGTAGACCTATTTGGGATAGCAGCTGGAGGCTAGGAAAGGATGTAATGGTAGTACTGGTGTGAGAAATACCAGGATTCTATTGTTAGGTGCTCCAGCCGCCGCGATATAACTGAAAGATTGTTGAAAGCGGCGTAAACCCCATTCAAAGAAACTAATTTGAATCAATCTAAACTTTTATCATCAGGCAATGGGTTGTTAATAAAATTACACTTTATTGCCTTATTTCACCTGTAAAGGAATTAACTATATAAAGTTTCTAGCAGACATCGGTATTACTTCCATTCAACCCATTACCAGACGACAAACCTTTGGACTGAAACTGGAAGCCCGTTGTCTGTGAGAGACAGTATCGAAAGATCTAGGGGCAGTAACTAAGTCAACTTTGGACTAGATGTTGCAGACGACGATTTAAGTTTATAAATCTATATATTTATATATATTATATATTTCTATATATTCATTGTTGATTTTTTATTGATTTATTTACTTTTTATGTAGAAAACATTGTGTATAATGAAGAAATTGCTTGTAACAAGCAATTTCTTTGTTTTTATGATGTTTTCCGAAGATTTTCTTCTTGGGCGTCAAAAAGCGTTATTGTTTGTAAAAGAGTTAACCATATTCTGTTTTTAGAATATGCAACATGTATAATTTACATGTTTATTTTTAGAAAAACAGCAGTAAAAGGCACAGTTAAGTGAACTTGCTCGTATGACCTGATTTTCAATGAAATCCGTTGACCCATAGTCAATGCAAATTGCTACATCGTTTAAGAACAAAATATTAGACGAACAAGCAAATGCATTCGGTATAACGACATACTTGAATCGAGAGAATATTCGCTTGTTGTTCGTCTTAATTCCCTGCTTTCCCTCTAACTATTTTCTGAAAGTAGTTCAAAAGTTGTTTTTCCATAGCCGATTTGCGTAAGAGTACTGCCAAAAAAGAGCTATTTGCTCTCCAAAAACAGTTTCAGTTACATTGCAACAGGTTTTAAACTTGCAGGGGCTTTGCAGAAATCGTTGACGAGTCAAAACTGTGACAAGAAATCTGGACTACATAGTTCACATGAAAGTATTCGAGCATGACGGATCCACCGTATTTTTATATAGTATGTATAATTACCCCGCCAAGTTAGGCCTTTGTCAGCATGCGCCATTCGCGCAGTCTGACAAGAGTCTCTACTTTTGTACTTCAAAAATGGCCTTTCTTTATGACGGATTACAGATAATTTAGAGCCCTTCACCAGATAAAAGTCAAAAAGTCCTGACTACAATACAACGTGAAAGGAAATCAACACTTAATGTAATGCGGAAAAAATGACAGTGAAAATGAAAAGTTCGGTATAACAATTATTTTCCTTTTTCGATGCAAATATCTTAGATAGAAATCTATGCGTCATTGAAAGCAAGTACAAGTAAGGAACATGATCAATAAGGTTATCATATTTTAGCTACCAATTGTCGGCTTTGATAGCTTTAGTTAACGGACAAATAATTGAGGTATCGGAGTTCAACGAATGCAAAATGCCACTAGAGGCTTTACCTCTAAATCCACTACGCCATACAAAAAAGTGCGTATGTATTGCAGGAATATTGAAAACTCTGCCTGCAAATCCACCTCCTTGATATCTTTAGATCACTTGAGCATATTGTGTTCAAAGTGTGTCTGATCAGAGTCTTCACTATTCGCACTCCTTTGTATGGCCTCATGAATTAACGTATTCTAATTGTAGAGAATTCCTTCAAAAGCATGCTATTTAACCATTTCCATTCATTCCCACTTTTTAGCATCTCAAGGTAAAAAGGTTTGGAAAACATTGTGGACAATAAATGAATTACTTGCAAGAAGCAATTTGTTCAATGTCCATAATGTTTTCTGCCCTGCAAGGCAAATATTTTCGAAATTCCAACAATTTGAAATTGCCGTCTGCAACTTCTTAAAATTTGAACCAGTCTAATATTTTGTCATGATGTAATGGGTTATTTCTTGGGTTACTTTAACCTCGTTTATCTATCATGACAACCTTTGACAAAGAAAATTACATAACACAACCATGCTTTGCTATAGCTTACAGTGCTTTCCGTTCTTTGATTATAAGCGTGTGGTCATAACAATGCTTTGCCATGCAAGTTAACAATAAATAATTCCAGAGGCCGTATACTTTTCAAAATGTCTATTATTCAAGTCATGCCAATAATATCTAAGAAATGTAAGAAATGTAGCAAGAGTCCATACGCCACCACATAAAGGTCCCCTTGCCTTTGACACGGACTAGAATGCCTGAAAACCAGATAAGATCAGCTCACTTTGAACATTCTTTAAATGTCATGCAAATCTGTCCGGAAATGGAGGAGGAGTAGTGTTTACAAGAAAGTTTGCATTAAACCCTCTTTTTCTGTGACACGGACTAGAATGACTAAACCCTTACATTATGCTTGAGGTAAGGTTACTCGAATATTCTGAGAAAATTTTATTCAAATTCGTCTTTAAATGTAGGATAAGATGTCTAAACAAGATGAGGACGTGCAAACGGACAGACATACGTCGGGAGACGGGGAAGATGATGCCAATATATGCCAAATGTCGGTGGTGAATAAAAGCTAAACGGCTAGACTTGTAGGTAAATACTTATCATAATCACTGTGTAAATACTTTAAAGTTAGCTAAACCGTAACTGACCAGACAAAATAGCTTCAGTAAAACTAGCCAATTGGTTAAACAACTGTCAAAATTAACATAACTTTACAACCCGAACTGCATTTTAACGCGATTTTTGGTGTTGGAAGGACGATTTCAAAATTAATGTCCGTATGAATTCCATTTTGTCAATCGTAAAAAACAAAACAAAAGAAACAAACAATAAAAGCCACCCATCAACAGTAACAACAACAACAAAACAAAACAAACAAACAACAACAACAAACAACATTGATTTTAACATGCCAGTTGAAGACGGGACGTAACGTCTTAGGTCCAATTCCATTCCTCCCTTAAGCCTAGACCTATGGTACCCTAAAGTAGTTCCGTTAAATTTCATGTTTCTCCTTTTGGAGTCTTGGCGAAAGCTGAAAATCTAAAATCATGTTCTGTGCAATGATAGACCACTGCTGCTCTGTATTCATGTGTGCAAATGGATTTCTGTCGGGAATTTTTGTTGCTTAGTGATGAAGTTTGAAATGTTCTCCCCCTGGTCCCTAATTAAGGAAATTTCGATTGTTGCTGTGTTCAATTTAAATTTGTCGAGAAGTTTAGTGCTAATGATATCATTGTTCTAACATGAATTTCAAGGCAAATGAACGTTCTTTAAGATGAACCAATGTTTGAATCTCAACAAAATTTGTGAAAAGAGCTACAGACTGCCAAACCGGCCCGTTCTACTCTATTTTTAATTAGTGTGAATCGGACAAGAATGTAACCATTATAGGATAACTAATTGCGTTTAGGCGTCTGACGAGCGGGCTGTCTGAAGGCAGAGTGGGTGGCGTCTATTTATTTTTCTGTTGCACAATTTTAACATCTTACGTCTGACTTGAAACTCGACAGTTGTATTAATTGCATGAATACGAAGTGCAATGGACAAGAACCATAACTCTAACTTGCTAACTTTTTTTTAGTTATTGTCCTTTGTTGTTTTTCTGACTTTTATTTTCTCCGAAAGTAAAAAAGCTATAATATTGAAACCTCACTGATGGATATAACTTTTAAAGGGTGAGCCAAATGCGCAAGAACAATAAACCTGCCATGGTAAGTCAATGAGTTATTGCCCTTGTTGTTTTTAGACATAGATTATTTCCGTCTAGCTCTTTATCCGGTCCATATTTTTCACAGCTTATGTCGGATTGACTTGTTTTGACTGGACAAATTAGGGCACTCATGCGTACGATATACGCTCTAAATTAAAACCTGTAAATCGGGAGAAGGTAGTTATGAAAACCCCGTAACTACAGACCTGTTCATGCTGTTATTGTGGGTCTTTAGGACTACACCGATGTGATTCACGTATTTACTCGAATTTACAATTGTTTTATCATTGAAGTAAAGCAGCAAAGACCTTCCAGTAGTGCAATAACCTATCGCATTATTTTCCCTCAATTTCATCTTTAATATGGTTTATCATTAAATAATGGCTGTCAACACTGGGTATGAATATGGTCAGTGATTAGAGTCTATGGCTCATTCTGGTTTGCATACATTCATACATTGATTCCTAAAATAGTCTACTGTCATCTTATGCTTTCGGGACAAATCCGACATGGCTAATATCTATCTATATTTCATCTTCTCTGCATACTCGTTATTTAATCATGCTTGTTATCTGGCATTTTCTCCTATCCCCCACAAAGATGATGTACATTTGCCTACTACCGAAATATCACACTTAGAACTAATAAATATCTATAACACGGAAGTAGAATAAACCGAACCTATTATTTGTTACACCTTGTCCCAGTATACAACCCGTTCGTATTATCTTTCATCTGCATGTATTTAAAACCGATTTGCAATCGGGAATCTGCCCCACCGCCTCTTCTAAACACGCTGGGGGACAGGGACTCGGAAGTAAATAGACAATCTTATGGGACCAAGTGTAACAACCATGTATATATCATTTCGTATTGCCCTTGTTGTATAATTGTTATACCTGGGTGAAATAAAAGATTTGTTCGGTTCTGTTCTGTTCTGACACTTGGTAGTTACATTCATTTCATGCCGGAGTGTAGTGTTCCAGAACCATAACTATAACTTGTTTACTTTTAAGTTATTGACATTTATTTCTTTTTTCTGATTTGAATTTTGTCCGGAGAATTATTCTGAGCGTATATTACCTATGATTAGTAAGTTTCCTGGGTATCTAAATCCTTTCAAGGGGAACTTTGAAGGTATAGAAGCTCTGATTGTTTAACTTCATGGATGGATGGATTCTCATTAGGGGGACTACAGTGCAAAATAAAAACTTTGCAATGATTAATTTTTGCCCTCTTTCATTTTTCTGACTTGAATTTATTTCTCTTAGAGTGTTATATATATGATAATGAAATTTCATGGGTTTATATATCCTATCAAAGGGAAGTGAAGTTCAAAAGAAACAATACCCTGCTTTACATTTTTAATGATTGCCCGTTGTTGTTTTTCAACTTAAAGACTTAGTTTAAGGAGTGTTGTTTATGTTGGACCCCTACTGATAAGCTAATTGCCTTATCTTTAAATCACACCATGGGGGTTATCATCTTGTATATTCCATTGATGACCATGGTCAAAATTTGTCAATATTATGCAATAGCTGCACCTTAGCTTTATGCTGGTGAGAATTTGATTGAAAACAAAGTAAAGTTATCTTGTTAAATTTTACATTATCATTTTTTATGCTTTTAAAATTTCATATCAATTACAAATTACTGAATGAAAAGTGACTAAGTTACAGATTGCTGGATTGAATGTAATTGAACGAAATTTTAAGCGATTAAACAGTTTCTTCAACATTGTGGTTAAGTAAGAATTCTGGTAAAAATACTTTTTTTCCATTTTGATTTATCTCATGGCCTAGAATATTGAAGTATTTCCTGAATGATATAGGAGTTTTACAACCTAAAAAAGTTCGATTTAATAAAAGAGAAAAAGTGTTGAAATATTGAGACGAAAGGGGAAATCAGAAAAAATCAATGTTTTCTCCTCTTTTCTCTATGTTGCCTATCCAAGTTAATCCAGTTGCTATTCGTTATCTGCTATGATAACAATAGCTTAATATCTTGTATTTAACTGTTCCCTACACTTTGAAAAAGACTTAAAAATGAGGATTTATTATTCACTAACATTTATAACCAAATATAAAATTCAAAGTTTATTTCAAGAGACGAATTAGCCACAGAGAAAGTGTATATATATGACACACCTTTCCATGATAATACAGCAGATTTAATCCCTTGTATACTGTATATAACTTCCTTATTAGATAAGGCCGTTAAATTCTCAGTGGGTGGTTAATTGTATATCTCATTTGGATTTAAGGGGGGAGGGGGGTGAAATAAAGAAGGATTAAACTAGGCCTTTAAGATTTTGTCCTGGGCATATCTTTTAAAGTATAAAACCAATGGTTTTTAAACTTCACTAGTTGATATATCTTATCCAGGGAAAGTGCAAGTGCATAAGAACCATAACCCTACCATGCGTTATTTTTGAGTAACTGCCCCTGATTCTTTTTCTGACTCGAATTTTGCCTACTGCATATCTCAGTACGTATAAAGGATATGAATTCATAGTCGGATAGTTCTTGTCGAGGGGAAGTGCAGTACACAAGAACCATAAATCTGCTTTAGTCATTTTACTTTGTTGTTTTTAGATTTGAATTTTGTCCGAAGCATATTTCTCAAAGCATAATACCTGTTATTATGAAATTACATGGATAATTTTTATCAAGAGGAAGTGCAGTGCAAAAGAAATATAACTCTCCTATAATACTTTTTCAGTTAATGCCCTTTGCTGTTAAAAATACTTCAATATTTCTAATTTGCTTCAGTTTTGAGTTAATGCCCTTTACTCCTTTTAAACTCGAATTTTGAAGGAACCCCTTTCACAAATTGTAGTCTGACGGGCGAATCTTACCAACGAGTAAATTTTACGTCAATAGGTACATTCCTGGACAAAATTTAAATTAGGGAGAAAAAGGAAAAACTTGGAAAAACTATTTGAAATATGATTTTTGTGCACTGCACTTCTCCTCATTCTGATCTATCCAGCCATAAAGTCTCAAGTTAATAACGATTAAACTGTTAGAGATAGATCTGACAAAAAAGTACCTCTTTAACTCGTTTCAAATTTCAGGAACTCCGAGACATGCAATCAAAGGGAAGTAATTAAGTGAGCAAAAGCAGTTATCAGGCAAGATTTATATCTCTTGTTGTCATTTTGAATTGAAAGAAAGGTATCGACGTTTCTGAAACCTAGATAAGAAGAAATTTCAAACTAAAAAAATCCTCTCAAATGAACATCTTGTACTAAAATATGAGTAAGATATTGTCTTCACGGTGACTTGAAAGGCTAAAATCGGCTTTTTTGGTTATCTAGGAAAGGCTCAGGTGAAATCCACGTTATTTTAGAAAAACATGGCATTTGGTTGTTGACAACGCATGTCATCATTTGCATATGACCCAAATTAAACAGAATATAACAAAGTCCTGAAATATGTCACATCAAGTGGTAAGTGCAAAACTACACTTAGTGCCTTTTTTTAATCACAGGCGTCCAACAATCAAGGGGAGCCTTTAGGATCACCCAATGTTCGTCGGTCGTCATGTATGGAACGCCGCAGCTGTCTGATGTTATCAGCAATAATGTGGACATGTCCACCTTCTATCTTACTTTGTCAAAATACAGCGTCATTATGTCCCATTATGGTGTTGACTTAAGTAAACATCGTGTTATTTTGTTAAAAAGTAGCGTTATTGAATTAAAATGTGGTGTTGACTTGTGTGAGCATTATGTTATTTTGTCACAAAGCATCGTTTTCTGTTAAAGTTTTGTGTTTACTTGTTGTCTTATTAAGTCAAAAAGTAGTAATATTATGTCTATCTTATCGATGTCTTATCATGTCAACAAGTATTATTGATATTTCTGAGTTTGACGTTGACATATCAAAACGACATTTTAACCTTATTATGTCCAAAAGGTGTGTTATTATTTCCACCGTCGGTGTCGCCTTCTTTCAATTCTGTCTTATCATGCATCAAAGAAGTTTTATTTTGTAAATATTTGAAGCTGGTTTGTCTATACATCACGTTATTATTTTAATCTGTAGAGTTACCATTTCTAAATGTCGTATTAATTCATTTAAAGATAGTCTTATTATATGAAAAGTGAAATGTCTAAGATTTGTCTTATTATGTTCAAAAGTAACGTGATCCTGTTTAGATTTGAGGTTGACTTGTCGACGGATTCTACTATTATGTCAAAAGGAAGCGTGATCTTTTTCAAACATTGTGGTAATTTAATCCAGCAACGTCTTATTATGTCAAAAAGTATTGTTATAGCTTTCATATTTCATGTTGACTTGTCTACATATTGTCTTGTTTTGTCAAGAAACAGTTTTGTTATCCTGGATGCGATGTCGAACGAATGTCATAATATGTCAAAAAGAGAATGTTCATGCTGTGGCGTCCCATAGTCGTCCATCGTGCGTCGTCAATATTTTCTCTAAATATCTTCTCCTCCTAAACCACTTGGTCAATATAGACCAAATTTTGTAGAAATGTTCCTTGGTATAGCCTTTTCAGATCCTGCTTTGATATTTTTTCATTTGCGAAAGAATTCATGCGTGTCACGGCAGGGTTTAAGAGACTAAATGAAATTAAATTAAAAAAAATTCCGCCCAAACCACTGGGCCAATTTGGACCGAACCTTATTTGGTTGACCCTTTTCAAAACGTGTTCATTTGAAATTCAGGTGTTGCAGGATGGGGCTTATTATATTCCATCCTAAAATATTTGGATTACCCTTTACCAAAACTTGTTTGTGAAATCCTTATTTGTATAAAACGTTTGCGTGGCAGATCTGGTTTTATCAGAACAAATCATTATCAGGTGAGCGATTTAGGGTCATTCGGCCCTCTTGTAATATTACGCCATACCGAAGTTTTAACTTATCTTGATAAGTTACATAATTGAAAATCAGCTGGCGAATATAACTCCTAAGAAGTCAAGAGGACGTTGGTTTGAGCGAATCGTTATTTAAACGGTTATATGCACCACGTAATACCCCTGCTGCCATCATAGCGCATAGGTAGCGCATCACACTCCCAAATTTTTGATAATGGGGTGTCATGGGTTCGATTCCCGGCGGCGGCGTATATCCTTTCCGACAATCTTTTCTCTCACCAATGGGTGGATACTCGTAACCTAAGTGGGATAGCAGCTGGAGGCGAGGAAATACGAAAGACCGGTGGTGACATCATGTATTCACAGTTCACACTTCAAACTTCATACATATTAAGTCTGAAGTGGGAAGTGTGAAATGTGAATTATGAGACCCGTAGTGACTTCTTTAATTCACAATACATAATCAAACCAAATTAAATGTGAAGTTTGAAGTGTGAAGTTGGAAGTTTGAAGTGTGAAGTTTGAAGTGGGAAGTTTGAAGTGTGAAGTGTGAAGTTGGAAGTATGAAGTGTGAAGTCGGAAGTATGAAGTTGGAAGTATGAAGTGTGAAGTTGGAAGTATGAGGTGTGAAGTGTGAAGTTTGAAGTGTGAAGTTTGAAGTGGAAGTTTGAAGTGTGAAGTGTGAAGTATGAAGTGTGAAGTTAGAAGTATGAAGTGTGAAATTGGAAGTATGAAGTGTGAAGTTGGAAGTTTGAAGTTCGAAGTGGGAAGTTTGAAGTATGAAGTGTGAAGTTTGAAGTGTGAAGTTGGAAGTTTGAAGTGGGAAGTTTGAAGTTTGAAGTGTGAAGTTGGAAGTGTGAATTTGGAAGTATGAAGTTTGAAGTCGGAAGTTGGAAGTATGAAATGTGAAGTTGGAAGTATGAAGTGTGAAGTTGGAAGTATGAAGTGTGAAGTTTGAAGTATGAAGTGTGAAGTTTGAAGTTTGAAGTTTGAAGTTGGAAGTTTGAAGTGGGAAGTTTGAAGTGTGAAGTCTGAAGTTGGAAGTATGAAGTGTGAAGTTGGAAGTTTGAAGTGTGAAGTTGGAAGTTTGAAGTGTGAAGTTGGAAGTGTGAAGTTGGAAGTTTGAAGTGGGAAGTTTGAAGTGAGAAGTGTGAAGTTGGAAGTATGAAGTGTGAAATGTGAAGTTGGAAGGTCCACTACACACTTCATACTTCCAAGTTCACACTTCAAACTTCCGACTTCATACTTACAACTTCACACTTCATACTTCCAACTTCACACTTCATACTTCCCACTTCATACTTCCAACTTCACACTTCAAACTTCCGACTTCACACTTCATACTTCCAACTTCACACTTCAAACTTCCGACTTCATACTTCCAACTTCATACTTCCAACTTCACACTTCCTACTTCCAACTTCACACTTCATACTTCCAACTTCACACTTCATACTTCCAACTTCACACTTCACACTTCAAACTTCCGACTTCATACTTCCAAATTCATACTTCCAACTTCACACTTCCGACTTCACACTTCCTACTTCACACTTCCAACTTCACACTTCAAACTTCCGACTTCATACTTCCTACTTCACACTTCAAACTTCCGACTTCATACTTCAAACTTCCGACTTCATACTTCCAACTTCTCACTTCCAACTTCAAACTTCCGACTTCACACTTCAGAGTTACTATGTTTGAAGTTTGAACTGTGAATTCTTGATGTCACCACCCGTCTTTCGTAAGGAGATACTGCTGCGAGATATACCAGGAATCCATTGTTAGGTACTCCAGCCAGCGCGATATGCATTGATATACGTGTATGTAAATGTTATAGTAATGATTATCACATCTGATACAACCATTCAAACTAACATTCTTATTGCATAATAATTAACTGATAAAAGGTAAATATAGGCCTTATCCATAGGCTATATTCCTAACCAAGGCTGTTTAACCTGAAGGTCCTGCATTTTGAATAACTGAAAACGAGCTTTGGAATCATTGTGAGCAAATTAAAAATAGGAGCATTTCTTTTCCTAATATTCCCTCAGTGTTTTCTATTTTATTTGTCGCACTTGATGTTAAATTTGAACTCACATGGGAATATTGTGTGCAACTATTTTTTTTATCGGACCTGGCATAGATTTTGCCGAAAAAAAGGTGTGTCTTGATATACGATTGAAATGATACGCAAGAATAATCCCAATCTGCAGAAGAACAATGGTAAAGACAAATTTAAACTGTTTGGTTGTCGGTTTACTGGCCGCTATAATGTCAGGTTCTAAGATAAAGACAACAAAGTAATGATCCGTATCATATCCGATGTTGGAGGTATTTGATTAAAAAAAGTCACTTTTTTAATGTAAGGGTTAAATATTGCCAAATATAGCGTTCAAATGTATCTTTCAGGAATACAGTCTGAAAAGGCAACATTTCTGGGGCTTCAGGCTTTAATTGATAGTTACGAGGTTTTAGTTGTCTCCAACGAGATAATTTTCTAAGTATAAATCCATACTAAAGTTATTGCTGTCGTAAACTAAAATCCGCTCTGCCTGTTGTAATTGGGGATTGCAATAATTTGTATAGCCGAACAACTCCCACCCTGCTTTTTAGCTCACCTGAGCACGAAGTGCTCAAGTGAGCTATTGTGATCCCCTTTTGTCCGTCGTCCGTCCGTCGTGCGTCGTGCTTCGTCCGTCAACAATTTCTTTAAACAACATCTCTTCCAAAACCACTGGGCCAATTTGAAACAAATTTGACAGAAATGTTCCTTAGGTGGTCCCCTTTAAAAATAGCTAAAAGAATTGAAATCCGTGAAAAACTCTGGTTGCCATGGCAACAAAAGTGAAAATTTAAAATAATCTTTAAAAATTTTCTCCTCATGACCCAGAAGGCGTAGAGCCTTGATATTTTGCATGAAGGATCAGTATATTGACCTCTTTCAAAATAGCTAAAATCAAGATCCTCGGGTCCCCAGGGGCGGAGCCCCAGGGGGTGGGGTTTATATAGAAATATAGAACGATTCTTTAAATGACATCTCCTCCGAAATCACTGGGCTGATTTGAACCAAATTTGGCATAAATAGCTAAAAGAATTAAATCCGTAAAAAACTCTGGTTGCCATGGCAAAAAAGTGAAATTTTAAAATAATCTTTTAAAATCTTCACCTCCTGACCCAGAAGGCGTAGAGCCTTGATATTTTGCATGAAGCATCAGTATATTGACCTCTTTCAAAATAGCTAAAATCATGATTCTCGGGTCCCCAGGGGCGAAGCCCCAGGGGAGGGGCATCAGTTCACAGTCTTCTTTCTTATTTCTGAAATTATAACCCATGGAAAAAGTTTTTTCCTTCTTTCAAATCAGCACTTAAGCCTTGGAATTTGTAATTTAGACTTTTGGATCCCCAGGTTCATAGTCTTTATATGTAATTGTGGCCCACTAGTTTCATAATCCTAACCTTAACATGAAATTAGACTGTTGAAAGAAAAAGAGCCTTTATCTCAGGTGAGCGCCCCAGGGCCAACGGCCCTCTTGTTGATTGATTGGCTTGGTTTTTCGAAAAGATATGCTTTGATAAGAATGGTTTTGACAGTCGAGTAAAATCCAATTCTAAGTACCGCCAATAAGATGCTCTTCGATGTACGCATGTGGCATAGACTTTTTAACACAATTATCTTATATCCTTACATATTCCCTTTTAATTACATTAACAATCATTTTAGCGAAAATGATTTGGAATGTAAAGTTTGAGAAAACAATGTTCAAGAATAACATAAAGAACCAACTTTTGTTCATTACTTGTATTACTTTAATTTTCCAAAATGCATTCATTCTTAGCAAAATTCCATAGTACCATGCTTGTTTAAAGGGGCTCTTGCACAGATTATGAAAGAAATCATTTGGCTCTCAATTTTCTAACTGTAATGCTTCAGACATTTTATTTGAAGGCTATTAATCTGATTTGTAATGAAAATGATAAAGACTAGTTTTTGTTACGAGATGCCAAAAAAGTCAACTCGAATGGAACCGGAAATCATTGGGTAAATA
Source organism: Fragum fragum (assembly GCA_946902895.1). Taxonomy (NCBI): domain Eukaryota; kingdom Metazoa; phylum Mollusca; class Bivalvia; order Cardiida; family Cardiidae; genus Fragum; species Fragum fragum. The sequence continues at coordinate 18,776,689 of OX336382.1, read as the reverse complement.
CGTTATCTGTCGACTGAACCGAAAAGTGACTTATTTTTAGTTTCCATGATGAACCAATTACGTCACTGGCTTCTACTAGCAATACAGTTGCTATCGGCATCCGCAGAAGACTAACGACCTCACCCGACCTTTCAAAGTAGGGCATAGGGAGTACATCCCATTAAATCAAATCTAACATATTTAACACGAGGAAAGAATATTTATAAATCGTAAAAATGACATTGATAACTATTTGAAAATCAGATAATTTTCCTATGTCAAATTTTAATGAAAATCTATTTAAGAGCCGCTTTAAATACATTGAAAAGTAATCTATATACCAAAAATTCTTTGAAATTGTCATGGCAAACCCTGGGATCACGAATATAGCTTTTCCAGTCTACATTTGAAATTAGTAACAACCAATGCTAAATGACGCCAGAGTGTGACCTAATCAATAGTCATGAGGCAAATAATCATTTTGTGTTTACTTTTAATCCATACGTTTACTTTTAGCACATTCTGGGTTCTTCAAAATGGAATTTATACACTAGAAAGTAAGCGGGTTATTATTAGTCAAATTGCCATCAATTGTTAAGAAACAGTCCTTCTCTAAAGAAACATGTGGAATGTCGTAGCTGTCTTATGTACAAATCAGACATGTTATCCATTTCATTTCTATTTGACAGAGTTTTTCTTCCATAACCTGCAGTTAAACAAAGATGATATCTTCTTGTATATAAACTATTCTGTTTGTAAAAAGTATCGTTAAATCAACTTGTAAATATGTTGAGTTTCGTTGACAAAATTTATTGTTAAATTGCCATTTTATACAGCTGTATTAAATTTTGGTAAGGTTCACAATTCGTTTTATTTGGTTAACTTATCATTATATTGAGTCCCTTTATAATCCAATAGAGTCTATTTATGGTTTGCATAGCTTATACGATATTGCAATGACCAAGATAAGTTTATGTTGTTAGCTGGCCTTAAATTAATATCATGTTGGATTGGTCATTCATCATGTTATGTCAATAGTCATGATTAACTAACGATACTTTTAATTAACAGAATAGTTTATATATACAAGAAGATATCGTCTTTGTTTAACTGCATATTATGAAAGATAAACTCTGTTAGATAGAAATGAAGTGGATAACATGTCTGATTTATACAAAAGACAGTTACGGCGTTCCATAGAAACACGTGAATTATTTCTGTTCGCATGGCTTTGGATTTGTCGCTTTTTTATGGTGCAGTACAATCCCCATTAAAATAATTCTTAAAAAGATAAAAGGTAATCACGGTACTTGTCCTATTTAGATATTGTCATCATTCCATAGCAAATAATTTTGTCAGGTAACAGTATTTGTTTGAAACCAATAAATTGGTTTTAGAAAATCAGAATACAAACTTTGTCCTACAATTAAAAAGTAAAATTCTAAACTCTAGAGCGAGATTTCTTGTTTTAAGAAATTGCTCTTTCTCCCACAATCTAGGCTTTGTCAGATTCCATATTTCTTAATATGAAATGAGGCTAAGCCTAGAAAACGGGCGAAAATCCAAACTTTTACAAGAAGCAGCCTTGATAAACAAAAGATTTAGATATCACACCATCTTGTTCTCCAGTACTTATCCTATGTCCAGGTCATGTGGCTTTATGGCTCTTCATCCGAGAGAAATCGAGGGTTGTGGTTGGAAACCAAGCCATGTCGCTTGTCACATAGATATGTAGTTTGGCTACACATTTAAGAGCACCTATTTAGAACTTGGTATACCCAGGCAGCACATAAATGAATTTTGTAGTGATATAACTGAAAGATTATTCAAAGAGCCGTTAAACCCATTTAAAACAAACAAATTTTCCTATGTACCTATTTCCTTTCTAACATCAGATTAAATCTCTTTACAGCAGCAGTAAGCGGATGACAAAAAACAAGAACAGTATTAAAATAATCACTTTGATAACATTAAAAACAGGCTCTATACTGTATATATAAGCAATGTAACAAGATAAAATGTCATAAACGATTAAAGACTATATTTCTGATAAAATTTAAAGTAGTTGCTTTTTTTATAAGATGATTAGAGGTTCAGAGACACACAGTATACATTTGCATAAGAAACAGCAGAGAAACAAAATATTGAAATATTTGCGACAGGAGATAGAAAATAATATTCAAATAATATTTTAATAGTTTGTATAATTTTAATTTAAACCTTAAACAACCTGCCAGTTACCAGTATATCACTTCAAAGTTAACTTTTGTGCATATGTTTCCTGACTATAAGCCAGTGTTCTGTTATGTAAATGAAATATTTTGTCCAATGAAAAACCATTAAGAATAGAAACATAGCATGAATTTAAACCCATGGTCAAAGCTGTCATTAGAAGAGGACTATAGACTGATATTATAGTTCAGTAGTTTTCAAATAGCTTTACCCAGTTAAAGACAGAAAATTGAGATATACTTGCAGTTGTCATTTATAAGTGCATTTGAATTTATAAGTGCATTTTGAATAAAATGAAATAAATATCATAAAGCTAAAAAAACAAACAAACAAAAAAAAAAAACCCACAAAAAAACAACAACAACAACAACAACAACAAAAAAAAAAAAAAAAAAAAACACTGTATAACAAAGGGAGAAATTACTTCTAAAAAGTAATTTCTCCTTCGTACATTTTTTTCATAAGGTTAGTACTTTTTCATAAGGATAGTACATATCTAGGGGGGATAGTACCAATGTAAGCAACACTTAATCTATAAATAGGTGTTTTGATATGCAAAACTTACCATTGATAAGAAAACAGAATAGTATATTGAATGTAGGTTCAAAGCAATTATAGGTCATTTTAGTTCTGGCCAATGTCCCCCACACCCAGTCTCATTGTTGCGGATAGCATCTGCCTTTTAATAGTTGGTATATCCTATCTAATAATTCCTTATCTAATTGTATTCTAAATATTTTTTTAATGAAGTCTTTTTTAATATACAAAGACAGTCATTTAGAATTAAGACGTGTTGGGATGCAACCATAATCAGTTGATATCAGTTATGATAATGCTAAATACTTGTTTGGTTTTGTTTATCCGTCATTCTTTCTTAAGTGCCACAATTCCCTTGTAAAATAATTAAGGTTGTGCATTCTTGAGCGTCGACGTAATAACTAATCAAATAAACCTTAAACATTCCATGCATGTAAAGTTATTTCTAGAAACCAAAAACAAACAAGGTCTTTTGAAAGATCATGAAATATTCTTTTTTACTAGGTCAGATCAAGTATTCAGTGACCCTTTCCTGTTTTCAAAAATTTAGACCTATCCAAGTTCAAAGGTTTTGCAGACGAAAATTTTTAATGGATTTAATTTGAAAAATAACCATTCAGTAATGTAGAAAATTTCTTCTTTTTCTACAATGTTTTCTCAATTATAAAATTATATGGACATAAAAACCAGGGATTGTACAGGAAAGGGTTAAATATTGAAGAACTATTTTGACATTAAACTCCCTGGTGTTAAAGTTGAGATCTTTTGCATTATACATACACCTTTCTGTTAATATTGGAGTTTTAAATAAACAAAATAAAAGTATAATTCTCTATGTATTGTTTTTTCAGTTTTGAGCCCGTATAATATAATTTATCGAATTCCATTGCTTACCGGCGTGAGTTAGATGTTTGTTTTGGCGACTTAATAAGCTGCTGCTCTTTCAAGGGAACCGTTCTGCACTTGATAATGTTTTGGTTCGTCAGCCTTTATTTCCAATAGAATACATCATTATAACAACAAAACAATATCTAAACCCACCCGGGATACATCGTTTGACCGATATCTGTCTGTACGTCTGTCTGTGAGTTGTAAACTTGTTATCTTAAATTAGATGATTCAACCATTCGATTGTAAAACATTTTGCTTTTATTCAAATATCAGTGCAGATATGGCTCTTATTTGAGATATTGGTTTCTTGCATAAACAAGTATCAGGTGATTATAAGATCAGAGTTATCCACCAAGGTGAAAGTCACTCATAAAGGTCATGAGTTTTGTTAACCTAACAAAAAATCTTAAAAGTGTGCTTTTATTCAAACACCGTTGAAGATACATGGCTCACATTATAGGAATCAGTTGGTTTTCAGATCAAGGTTATCCATCAAGGTCAAGGTCACTTATCAAGGTGAAGAATTTCGTAAGCTTAACGCAACTAGAACTGTCGCTTGTAAGGGCTGACGTACACCCCCCACTGCCGCCTCTTTTTAAACGAGGCGAAATTGTAGCCATTGAAATGTTTGCCATTCATGATTTATCAAGTGGACAATTTTTTAAATAAGTTTTAGGTCAATGAGGGGCTGTGTAAAAAAATAGGGATTTTGTTCAACATTGAAGATGGAAATTATGAATTTCGTGCTACGTCGAACATGGCGTTTATGTTCTGGAATAACGTGTGAACCTCTTTTATTTTTTTAATCTGTCAACCTGTTCCAGAGTTATGATTTATTCTCTATGTATTGTAAATAAGAAAATAAATCAAAGGGGCATAACTCCTGAATCAGTTGATTAATCATTATGAAAATTGCAGATGCACAAGTTCCCGTTGCAAGGAAGATTCCGGTAAAGTTTCGGCAAAATTGGTCCGGAAATGTGGAGGGAGATGAGGACACAAAATTATGTCCATGGACGGATGGACAGACGGGCGAACGGACTGACTGACGGACAGACCGACGGACAACCTAATTCCAGTATACCCCTATGACTTCGTACATGTGAACCACTTTGATTTTTTTAAATCTGTCAACCTGTTCAGGAGTTATGATTTATTCTCTCTATATATTGTATATAAGAAAATAAATCAAAGGGGCATTACTTCTGAACCAGTTGATTAATCATAATGAAAATTGCAGGTGCACAAGTTCCCATTGCAAGGAAGATTATGGTAAAGTTTCCGCAAAATTGGTCTCGAATTTGTGGGAGGAGAAGAGGATACAAAATTATGACCACGGACGGACGGACAGACGGACGGACAGACGGACAACCCGATTCCTGTATGCTCCCCATAACTTCGGTGTGGGGGTATAAAACATTTTGCTCTTATTGAAACACCGATGCAGATACATTGCGAATATTTGGAGTATAGGTTCCTTTATAGGCAGCAGTTGGTTGTAAAGTCAAAATCATCCATAAAGGTCAAGGTTACTTTTCAAGATCACATCTTCGAAAAAAAAAACTGTTCCCAGGCCGAGGTGTCTCACGAACACATCTTGTTACCGTTGATTTTGAAGAATTAGCCTTGCTCATGAGTTTTACGGATCAATTAATAATCCATGCGATCTTTATCTATAATCATTCAAGGAAGCGTATAGTATATGATAAGATATTATTTTGGTAGGTCAGCGTTTTTTACAATAAAATAATAATTACAAAGAATTAAAGCTTTAAATAAAGCGGATTATTCATTGAGCCATATAACTTAGAAGCCTAGTTATTATCTTCATAACAAATGGTAGGGATATATTATCTTAAAATCTATCAATTTAATCATTTTGATATATATATTGTCGGTAATTTTGCAAATGCAAGTTTTTAATACAGTATTGAAATAGTGCTATCTTGTCGTTCAGAGATTTATCTTGATGATCCGTTTGCAAATTGGCAAACCGTTATTTAAGTATGGGAATACATTTAAAGAGAAAGTATCAATACCTCTTAAATAGGAATATTTATTTGAATACAAACATTCTTGTTTGTAGCTGTACACTTTAACAGTATCAATATCTCTAAATAAGTACTATTAAATTAAAACTTTTTTCTAATAACATTTCCAGCTTTTCAAGTAACGACAAGATTTCTTTGTAAACAAGCAATAATTTCAATCTAAATTTCGTTTTTATAGCAGAAACTAGCTTAAGAGTAAAACTCTTTTTTTTTTCTCACATATCGAGGGGTTAGAGCAAAAACATAGTATGGGTCTATACATTGTATAGACCCATACTATGTTTTTGCTCTAACCCCTCGATATAGTGTTATCCCAAGTGGCTTGCAATAAAGTTTCTCATCGAAATTAATGTTGAAAGAAAATAAATAGAATACAGGTGATTCCTTTGATGTTTTAAGGTAAGAGTAATATACATTATTTGAAATAAGAATAGTTTTTATTTTAGTCTAGTCGGGTAAAAGGTGGGTAAAGAATCCGAAATTGCAGAACAATTTAAACGGATATATGTATAACCTCTAGTTTCATTGCATTGTAAAATGAGCAGTGTTAGCACTTATTAAGAGTTATTGGTGGCCTGAATGGCTACAGTATGGATGCCATTGTATGCTGAAGTTCATTGGATTCTGAGATAGGCTCTGTCGAATGAAGACCTTCGTTGTGAATTACATATAACCATAAATATTTGTTGTTGTTGTTTTTGTTGTTTTGATATGACTGCCAATGTAAAACAGTGCTGAAAGATAAGCAAAATAAGTCATAAACAAGAAATCTTTGGGTCAAAACTCACTGAGTATTACCTTGCTAAATGCACTACCAAGTAGACTACAGTATAAATTAAATTCTCCCTCGATGAAACATATTCAATAGGACACCTAGCCGAACCGCCACATCAACTTTAAAGACAAGTTAAATTAATACTACCAATAAATACCGAGACAAATGCCACCAAGAATTACTACTATACCAGGCAATGTCCGAAAATTAACCAAGTTGATAAACAGGTTACTTGCAGACCAAAATTCAGTAAGTGCTATGAAGCTTCTCATCAAGTTTAAAGTTGGATTTTGAAAAGTTGATAACACGAAGTAGATAAATTGAAAAACCTAAATTTGGTAAGCGCCATGCAGAACCCATAGATTAACCTCCACACCAAGTTTCAAATCGATGCTATCATAAGTTACCGAGAAAATATGACAAAAAGTAAACCACTATTAAAGTCAATGTCTAATAATACATTCAGTAGGCTGTAGTTTATTTTCGGATCTATAATATGGTAAGCCCTAGCTGTTCCTCCACATCCATTTTTAAGCCGATGTTATCAATCATTGCGAAATGCGACGAAATTATACTTCTATACCAGGTAATGTCCGAAAATAAATTGAGTAGTAAAATAGAAAGCAGTTAACTTGTAGACCTAAATTTAGTTAGCGCCATGTAGGGCCCCTAGCTGACAGACGGACAGACGGAAGGAAGAACGGGCTGAGGTAAATAATTATAGTCCGTCTTCCTGGTAGCGGAGGGGGGTATAGTTATTAAAATCGGAGGAAGAGAAGATATTTTTCACGTATAAGTTAGATATTTATCATTGTATTTTAATATTTGGTCAGATTTCGGTCTCCCGAATGAATATTTAAAGAACTTAAAGAACCCAATTCTTTACACATTTCCAAAGTGACAAAGAATAATGACCTCAATAAAGCATATTAAGAAAATATCTCTTCATTACATGAAGACTGATCCTTGGTAGGCGCTTTGTCGATCAACTGAGATGTCTATTGATACAACTAGGCCCTGGTTGTACTGTAATTTCCCTGCCGTGAAAACATACCAAGACTTTGAGGGCTTTTAAACCTTACATGTACATTAATATATCAGGCTCGCATTGATCCGGCATAACCTGGGTGTGTGTTGAAAATTGGATGAGAAGGTTGGACCTTGAAACTATCTGAACAACAACAACAACAGCAGCAACAACAACAACAAACCATTAATGAAAACATCCACGAAAGTAAAAACAAAAGATCCTTGAAATATAATAATATTGTGGAAATGTTTTGTTGGAAATAGTTAGCAAAGTACAAGATTTTCAATAAAAGGACTAAAACGAATTTTTGAGGTTTTGACATAGTAAAGGTAAAATTAAATAAAAAAAGTTATTAAAAAATGTGTCTTAGTATTTTTTTGTTCTGCAATCAATATGTGAAAAGATATTGTTACGGTAATGAATATGCATCGGATGAATATTCGAATTGTGCCATTTGTGCTCAGGCTAAATATCTTAGAGATGAAGAGAGTATTTTTTGTTTTAATGTAGGTATGAACCGACAGAGCTAATCACACTGTATGAATCCGCTTCGCGTATTCATACATGAATGTAATTAGGTTTTTCGGTTATTACCTCCAAGAAAAAAAAATCTCTTCATTTCTTATAATTCAATAGTATCGAGCGAAAAAAGCATAACTTTAAAAAAAATATCTTTTTTTGTATAGGACTATTTTGTGCGGAAGCATACAAAATAGCTGCGTGCTCAAAGTTTGTTCATGGAGTTATGAATTTTTTTCGACCAATCAGAAAGCCTGTTTTTGATAGACGAAACTAAAAGTTGAATTTTACTTGCATGACTTTAAGGGTGCGAGACTATATAATTCTAATAGCTGTTAACGGATCTTCATATGAAGACTGCCAGTCATGGTTTACATATAATCTATCTCTATAATAAAGAAGTAATGACGCTGTGTTCATAACGTTGTTATTGGTATCAAATAACGGTTGAATTCGGTTAAAATTCTTATCGAATGTATAGATAACACGACCAGTTCCTACACTTACATACACACCCCCTTGTTTGTTCAACGCGATACCAGAAGGTCCCATTCCTTTCATATTCCTAACGTACTTCAAATCTCCATCAAAATTATAAACAACGCCAATTTCTAATTCATGGTCAATTGCATAAATGCGTTCAGTGGCTATTGCGAGAGGGATTGTGGAATTTCTAAAATCTATGTCTATCTGAATTTTTTTCAAAAGATGGCCATAGACATTCATGATATGTATAAAACGCTTGCAGTTAACAAACAATCTTTTATCATGAAATTCAATATTGAAACAGTTTTCATGCGTTTTAATACTTCTTACTTTGAAGACCGGATTTTCATTCATTCCTAAAACCACTATTGCCTTTTCTTTTGGTAACGAAATAGCCAATGCACATTTCTCATTCGTAGCCGTATCAAAATAAACAGCATTGTTCGAATTACTTTTAATACCGTTTTCAGTGTTAGTTCTCTGATATTCTGGGTGATCTACCTGTGTAACGTCGTAGACATCTGGAACGAACCGTATGTATCTAAGCATCTCATTCGATCCGATCTTAAAAACCTTGATACTGTTATTGTTGTAATCACAGACAACCCAGCGCCTGATCCCCAAACCACACATTCCAGTGATCAAACTGTCAAATTTATCTAAAGAACATCTCATGTTTAAGCGATCAAACAAGGAAACATCTTTTCTATTAGCTATCTTTTCGCGCCTGAAGTCTTCTTTTAACATTTGTTTTACAAATAATTCACGCGCTGCTTTATTTTCAGTATCACTACCTTGGACTTTTATTATATTATGGATTTCATGTCCGCGAAAGCATTCACTACAAAAATATTTTTCACAGACAAAGCAAAGATATTCCCACTTTGTAATGTTTGATACAAATATATGTTTAGATAGACACACATCACAATATGGGGGATTTGCTTCTGCAAATATTCCCGAGGTCTCTTGAGGACATGGTTGTTCATGAAATTCTATAGATCTTTGGGGCTCATTCAGAAAACGTGGCACAAAGAATTCTTTGTTGTTTACTTTTCTTCTATCTCTTTGTGTATCTGTGTACGAAAACTGCTGCCTCACTTTGTTTCTCGCTCTAGAGGATAAATTTTCTTGGTTGCTCCTTGTTCTGGTCTCAGATTGAATTGATAGGCGTTCTTTCTTATTGGAAGACCCTCTTTGACCCATCGTCTGTTAAATATATAAAAATAAAAATAAGATTAGTAAAAGTGTTTGATATGAACCTGAATTAATTCCAAATTATGAATACCATCTTAAAATCAGCATTTTTCTCTTCTTCAAATTTTACAATTTTTTTTTTTACTTTTGATTATCTTCAGAATCAACCTAGCTAACACGTTTGCCAAGCACAACAGGAGTCTATGAAGTTTAATTATACTTCGATTTTTTCAAACATTTAGGGAGGACAAGTTGAATGTCTTAAATGGTTGTCATATTTTGAAAAATGGTAGCTTTTCGAAATCAAAGGACTGAAGGTCCTGAAAATCGCCATATTTTGAACGTTTAGACCACAAAAAGGGTGTTAAAGAAAAAAGAAATCCTCAGACTTGGATAACATCTTAAAACCTGTTAACAGACAGAAAACTTTTAGACTGTTCAAACTGAAAGGAGTGAAAACAACAATTTTATTGTTTTAATGGGAAAATATGAGTCATATGGGGTAGAAAACACCGTGAGAAAAGAATAAATTGCCAGTAACAAGTAAATTCTCCTTTTCTCACATGCTTTCCTAGCGATTTTTTTCTGTAAGCTGTACAAAAAAGGTGATTTCGTGGGAATAGATTAAGTGTCGAGTCATTTCAATTGTTTGGAATATAGATAGTACTATAGAAATGACTACCATTGGGTATTCTAATAACTCATTTTGCAGCATGAGTTTGGTTTGACGATGCCTGAACCTCGGCTGTAACACTTTAATTGAATGATTGATTGAATGGTGTTTAACGCCGCTTTTAACAGTATTTCAGTCATGTCGCGACGGCTGGAGAACCTAACAATTGGTTCCTGATATTACCCACACCAGTACTACAACTACATCCTTTCCTAGCCTCCAGCTGCTATCCCACTTAGGTTTACGATTATCCACCCATTGGTGAGAGACAAATGTCGGAAAAGGACATGTGCCGCTGCCGGGGATCGAACCCATGACATCACATGATTGAAGATCAGGAGTCTAACGCGCTTCCGACTGCACTATGACAGCGGCTTTGTAACATATAAAAGGAACGTAATTAGTAATAAACTTTAGATGAAAAGTCACAGAATAACAATGAAAATGAATTTACATCTACCATCCTTGAATTTAGAGTTTTAAATTCTATAATTTAACAAGACGGCCAAATTACAGACTGATCGAAATTAAAAGAAGTTACAGATGAAAGTATAAAGTTTATACTTCAAACTTATGGGTAAAAAGAATTGTGGAATTGTAGAAATTTGTTAATTTTACACAGTTGTTTCCCATATTCTTCATAGTCCACAATGATTTTATCTTAAAAAGTAAAGATTTTCTAATTCCACCAACTTCAGGTTGTTACCTGCAACTGGTTTCAAAGTGAATCAGTCTAGAATTTTGATATTTATTAATGGGTTAACCCATTACCATGCACAGGATGACGCTTTTAAACACCCCTAAATATGATAGCTTTGGAAAATATTGTGGAGAATATAGAAATTGCATGTTAAAAGTAATTTCTTCATTATCCACAATGTTTTCTATTCCAAAAGGCAAATGTTTTAAGGGTTTCATTAACTTTAAATTTTCGTCTGCAACTCTTTTGAATTTGGACTGGTAAAAAATTTAAACGTGTGGGAATGGGTTAATATCTACAATCCACATTTCCCTTTACAATAATAAACCATTATATGCAGTAACTACTAAGACAAACCCCTACTTTCTACCACACTCCACCAATTTCTAACAACATTTTCATCTCCTTAATCTATTTTTAGAACACTTTTTCTAAGTGTATGTAGACGTAAAATATACAAATTCCAGTTTACTGTAAATTACTAAATGGTGTAATCTGTAGCAACAGTATTTCAGAAATTGGCTTTTATTCGGTTCAAGCATTTCTACATATGAATCAAATACCTGAACGGCCTCAAATGCAGTCAAGACTGTATATTTGTCGTGCCCATTCTTGAGAATGCCCATTCTTAAGAATGGACAAGTGGTAAATTCAAGGCTTTGCGCATTCTTAAAAATGGGCAAAACGTCGATTTTAATTTAATACGAAAACAGGCCTATTCGTTGGTAATATTGTAAAAAATATTGATTTTAGAACATTTAATTTGTATGTGAACTGTAATATTTACCATCTTGTGTCAACTAATCGACTAAGTAACCATCCCTTTATAAACGGGCCATTTTGGTGACTCCACAAACATTTAAGCATGTTTCATAAGTATAATGGACAAAGAGGGTGATTAGATGAGTAGTTACAATTACAATGTCTCTAAGACAGCACAATACTTCATATTTGAAGGAATGTCATCATTTCCCCAAGGAATCCTCTCATATATATTTTCAGTAAAATCAAGAGACATTGCACTGCATTTAAGACCTGTAGAGTAGTCAGAAATTGTCATTATAGCCTTTTTTCCCGTCACTCTTCAAAGAAGGCAAAAATATTCAATAAGGATCATTAACACCATACAAACATTTCCCAAAAATTTGAATAAGATTTAAAAACTAGAGGTGCTTGAGCACATACTGATAAGGTTTTTCAGGAATTAAATATAATTTGTTAGTTTGAATGGGATTTAACGCTACTTTTAACTGTATTTCAGTCATATCGAAGCAGCTTGAGAATCTAATCATGCATTACTAGTATTTCTCACACACACACAATAACTAAAGCTTATCCCATTTAGGCTTATGAATATCCTCCAATTGGTGGGAGACAAATGTCGGGAAGCATATTTGCCACAACCCGGGACCGAACCTTGAACACCCTGATTAGGAATCTGACATGCTACTAAATGCAACAGAATTCAATATGAATAGAATTATCTTTGCCATATCTGGCAAATAACTCTAGGCACTGAATTTTTTGAAAAAGTTCTACAGAATCATTTAAAAGTTTTCACATTTTTACAATAGTCAAGTTAAGGTATGTAAAATTCATTCAAAGGAAATTTTCAAAATATCCATTGTATACCATGGACATAAAAGCCATGTTTTTCCAACAAACCAAAGTTATATGAAGGAATCTGACAAAGAGTCATCCTGAGGGTCATTCCGGTGAAATTTGGTTAAAAATTCCTATCAACAGGATTCTGTGAAGATTTTAAAGAATCTTCAGGATTTATTTCATTTATGGAAATTAGCCTTTAAAAAAGCCATGCTTTAATCCAATTAAATTCATTGGAGAATTCAAATAAAGGGTCTCCAAAGCATAATTCCTGAAAAATTTGGTTGAAGTTAATCGACTTGTATCTGGAAAAGAAAAGTTTACACTATATACCATATATTGAAATAAGACCCTCCCATTTAACCCACATTTTTCATCCGAGCAGTATTCTTTTAAAATAACCTGATGAAAGTCACAAAAGGCTCATCCCTGTGAAATAAGAATGAAATCAATCACTTGGTTTCTGAGAAAAAGCTTTTTCAAAGTTTTCACCATATTGGGAAATTAGCCCTGCCAATTAACCCTTAACCAGATGACAAAGTTTTAGACCAGTGAAAATTGAAAAGAGTTGCCACAACAATTTGAATCCTATGAAATTTCAGATTTTTCAACTTTCTTGAAAACATTGTGAAAAATGAATGAATAGCTTGGTTCAAGCAAATTTCTTCATTTTACACAATGTTTTCCAAACTGTCTTTCTTCAGGGGTGTCAAAAAGTGTCATTATGTGGGAATGGGTTAAAGACATGATTTTCATCTGATCAAATTTGTTTGAAGGAATCCGATTGAAATGAGTTGCAGACAAGAATTTAAAATTTGAGAAGTTTTAGATTCTTTGAAATTTTCTGGGTAGAAAATAATATGTAAAATGAAGAAAATGCTAGTAACAAGTACAATTGTTTTTCTTAAGGGGCGTCCAAAAGTGTCACTGTGTAGGAATATAGGTTAAATGAAAAAAAGCAAAAATAAGCCAAGAAGTTTAGCTCATAGCTAGCCTGTTTAGGTGGACAATCAACCAAGGGCTTTGCGTGTCTCAGTAGTGGCAGGCTATAAATCTGAGAGAATTTGAGGGTTGCAGGTTCGAATTTCTACGACTGCACTGCTTGTCACCTAGGTAATTGTCTTTGGGCAAGATGTTCAAAGCCAAAGCCTATATTTACTGATACAGAGAAAGCTCATGAATACTTTAACTCTTTCCTGTTTTTTTTAATATTAGGCTTGTCAAAATTCAAAGAAGTTGCAGGAGACAATATAAAAAGGGTGCAATTATAAAGTAACCAACCTACTTAGTAGAAAATATTACGGGAAAAGAAATACAAATAATTCCTTCTTTTCCCACAATGTTCTCTAAGTTTAAAATTACAATGACTAATAAAACCAGAGATTGAATAGGATAGGGATAGGTGGACTAAGCAATTATTTAAATGGAGATCTTCAAAGTGTGGCATTAACAAACAACTGACTTCATGAGTTAACTTATAATTTGACATGCAAGTGAAAACAAAGGTACATGTAATCTTAACCCTTGTCATGCTGTAATAAATTACAGAAATATATAAAAGCTTTTTTGTAGGCTACCATGGATCGATTAAAAAATTTGCAAGGGATGAGAAAAATGTTTAAGAATTCTAGGTAAAATATGGCAACCCACTATATAGGCTTCCTTTGCTTTCATAGTAATAATTTATAGTATTTTGGTAGTGAATCATATTGAAATGATAAATGCAAAATTTGGAAGCCTTTGGCTTTACATGTTTGGAGGAGAAGGTTTCTAAAGATTTCCTCGTTTATCTCTTTAAAAATCCAGAGAACCAATAAAATAGGGCTTACTGTGATGTTGAAATTACATTTTGAAGTTTGTTGGTAGAGATTTATAAGGGGATATCATATGCAAAATTTGGAAACTCCAAGCCTTATGGTTTGAAAGAAGATATCTAAAGATTTCCCTCCTTATCTATGCAAAATACAGAAACCCACAATACAGGGCTCAGAGTAATGATTTTGTCTATTTTGATAGAACATTGGACAATGTTACATACAGAAATTGAAATCTATTAGCCTTAGAGATCTAGTTCAGAAGGAGATTTTAAAAGATTTCCTTCTTTATCTCTAAAATCCAGGATCCATTAATATAGGATTTATTTTGATCTCAGAATAACAATTTGAATGATTTTTGTAAAGTATCATGAGGCAATTTGCAAATTTGAAAGCTTTAGGCCTTATGGTTTTGCAGGAGAGGATTTTTAGAAAATTCTTTCTTTATCTCTATGTACAATTTGAGAACTAATATCTAAGAGCTGAAGTTGACCTCGTGATATAGATTTGAAGTATTTTGGTACAGTATCATAAGACAATGCCATATGCAAAATATGAAAGCTTCAGACCTAATGGTTTTGGAGTATTAGATTTTCTTTCTCTCGGTTGCTGTAGCAACCTAAGATCTTCATTGATTCCAGTTCTTTTAAGTATGATGAAAGGGCATGACCTTAGGATTATTTCTGTGAAGTTTGCTTAACATCTGATGGTTAGTTTAGGAGTAGAAGATTTCTTTGAAATTGTGAGCATATTGACAGACAGACAGATGACAGACAGGGATTGACCAAAATACCTCACCTTGAGCACTTCCTGTTTAGGTGAGCTAAAATCAAATCATGTAAATGATTGAATACAGTTTGGAAGCATGAAAATTCTTGGTAGTAATTAAAACTAGAATTGTTACAAAGCAGACTAATACTCTCACAAGTTCTCTGTCACTCAAGTAGCAATTGACCTTTGACCCAATTGATAGGGCATCTTCTTGTGTCATGCTCAACATGCATAAAAAGTTTCAAGGTCCAAGGTCAAATTGCTTATGAGTTTGATCACGGAAACAGCTTTCAATCAAAGTTTGATTGTGACCTTGAGCTTTGACCTACCTGACCCAAAACATAAGGGTACTTCCCTGGATCATAGGCAATAATTGTATTGTATGAAGGTTGTAGGTCAATTGGTTCTTAGGTTAGAGCACAGAACAAAATGTCTATGGACCGACAAACAGATATGGTGAAACCAATTTACCCCTCTCTACTTCATAAGTTGGGGGTATAATAAATTAGAAAGTCATTCAAAGATGCCATGTGTAGTCCATATAAAATTTGACCTTGAGCTGTGACCTTGATCTTTAAACTATCTGAAAATTTAATCCAAAAAGTAGATCTACTCTTTATGTTGAAATATTGTGCTAATTCATTTTATATCCAGCCAGAAATGTATGAGATATACTCAGGACAAGCTCAATTTGAATGTTTGACCTTGAGCCATGATTTTTACCACTGAGGTATATGAAAATCTTTTTTTCAAATGGCACATCTAAATTAATTTTATATCCAGCCAGAAATGTATGAGATATACATCTGGAGAACCATTTCAAACTTTTCATTGTTTTTACAAAAGTCAATTCAAGTTATGTAAAATTCATTATGTAAAATTCTTACTGAATACTTATAATATATGGACATAACCCACCACAATAATAGCCATGTTTTTGAACCAATCAAAATTATATGAAGGAATCTGACAAACAGTCATCTGGTTATCATTCCTTTGAAATTTGGTTGAAATCCATCGACAGGTTTCTAAGAAATTTACAAAGTTGTCAGTACCAGTATATACCATATTTGGAAATTAGCCCTCCACATGAGAGCCATATTTTTCATCTAATCAAAATTCTTTTTCATAATCTGATAAAAGGTCACCCAAGGATAGATCCGGTCAAATTTGGTTGAAATCCATCCTCTTGTTTCTGAGAAGAAGAATTTCAAAGCTTTTACCATATATGGAAATAGCCCCACCCATTAAAGCCATGTTTTTTCATCCAATCAAAATTCTTTGAAAAAATTAGATAAAGGTTCACCAAAAAAGATCAATTCTGTGAAATTTGGTTTCGTCCACCAGTTTCTGAGAAGAAGATTTTCAAAGCTTTTACCATATATGGCAATTAGCCCCTCCCATTAAAGCTATGATCACAATTCTTTGAAGGAATCTGATAAAGTTTCACTCAAGGATCATTTCTGTGAAATTTGGTTGAAATCCATCCATATGGGTTTCTAAGAAGACGATTTTCAAAGCTATAACCTTATATGGAAAAAAGCTCCACCTATTGAAGCCAAGTTTCTAATCCTGCTTGGCAGAAGGTGTCAAAGATGCCTGGATAAAGTACAGTCTGATCTTAGTCTATACTACCTGCCTGTCCCTTTCAAGCTAGACTTAATTTCAAAAGAAATATTGACCCACAAAAAGGGATAATGTCTGTAAGGCCCCATTTCCTCATTGTTTAAAGTTCAAAGTAGAACTGTGCAATGATTTCTTAATAGATTTCATCCATATATCTTGACTTTAACCATCAAGGCAAGTTTCATACTGAGCTAAGGTTGTGCCCCTGAGTGTAGTTACATTATCTCGACCGTTTGTACTTAACAAACTACGGACCTTCCAGGATCACAAAAGCTCATCAGTGCTTATCGTTCTCCATTAAGCTCAAAATGATACGGAATAGATAAGACTTTATTGGGTTTAATACCACTTTCATATTTGTATTTAAGTTATATTTCAGCAGCTGTTGCACTAAAGCATGGCTTCCTGTCAAAGACAAAAGAGATTTCTATTCATTTGTAAGGTATACAAATAGAATGATAGAGATGTTTTTTGTTCTGTTCCAAATTACTCTAAATGTAAGCAAAAATCATTAACTTCTACCAAGTCAGTGAAGGTCCAAATGGCCATGTGCAGTCAATGCAGTTCAAAGTTTCTGATAATGAATATCTTTCTTTCCACCAATGTTTCTATAGTTATTCAAGTAAAAAAAGCTGGTCCACATATATAGGCCAACTTGTACAGGTTACAGTCTTTAACAAAGATCTTCTATTAGCTAAATGCAGAGGCATTCAAAATGCCTGTAATTGTTTTTACTACCATTACTTAAATAGACAAATTGACTATAGCAGAACACTTGCTGAAGTAAACTCTCTTAACTGATGGTTAAGAAAGAATACATGTATTCACATTTCATAAAAAGCTAAATTTGTGTTTGGTTTGTAACTACAGGGATCTAAAGGTTATCATTTCAGATATTTTATCACATTTATCAACAACAGAAGATTTTTTAATATCAACTTTCAAAGTATTTTCTTTTATGGGTCAAGTGAAGATTCCTAACTATACTTTTGCCCATAGAGCCCAGATTTTAGAACAGTTAAATATATAATTTCTTTACTGATGATTTAAGGAGACACCCTACATAATATAGTTACTAAATTAGTTTCAAATAAACTATAGATGTACATGTTAATGTGAGTGATCTATACCTGTATAGACAAAATTGACCTTAGATCATTCACTAAAACATGCATATCTACAAAATGTATTGGTGAGTGCTCATTAAACTAAAACAATCTTAATTTATTCATAGGATTGACCCATCTCCTAAATGAGATCCTGGGAACTTAGGAGAACCATTTGACAAAATACCAAGTTCATTAATAAACTGTTTAGAATTTTTTTAAGTAATGTTGTTGTTTAAGAAAATACTCTATGTATCTCTAAAGGCCTTTCGTCTCTCTTCTCTTTTGCTAAGCCATCTCACAACCCATAAAGTTCATGCAATTCTCATAGAGGACAATGATCTTAAGCATAATGCCAAATATCAGAGCTATAAGCTATCGTAGTCATAGGGAGAGGATCTCCAATCTTACTTCTCCAAATTTCCATTTGTCAGTTTCCAAAACAATTAGTTTGTAAAGAATTTAAAAAAAAATCCTGTGGTATTTCCTACAGCATTTGCTCAAAACAGCTAATTCTATATAGGGTGACCCTCTGGGACTCTGCCACTTTAGACATGTTAATTCATACATGGTAGGAAATTTTTTTATGCCAGGAAGTAGAATTAATTCTCTGGGTCTCTGCAACTTGAGACATGACTCTCTAGGGTCATATTTGGTATCAGATTCATTGAAATAAGCCTGGCCTATAAAAGCCCCCCTTTTTTAATTGCTTCTATTAAGGGATCTGATAAGGGATCACCCAAAATTCTTTCTTGTATATAAAAGCCATGTTTTTTTTACAGAAATATGAGAAAGGTCTTCCGAGAACTTTTGTTGTGGAATTTGGTTGAAACCTGACCAAAAGGTTCTGATAAAAGGATTTTTCACTACACATAATAAATTATTTTATGGGGATTGGACTTGCCAATACAAAAATATCTTTTCAGATTAAAATTTCTAAAGGAATCAGACAAAAGGGTAACCCAAGGATAATGCCTGTGAAATTTGTTTTAAATCCATCAAATATTTTCTGTGGAAAATTTATAAGAAACTATCTTAATGGGTCATGACAGAGTCAACACAATGACAAAGCCCCTTCAGCAAGAGTTAAAATTGGCCCAAAAGCAAACTTATATATTTTTTGTTTTGAAATACTTATTAAGCCCCCGCATCGATAAGATCAGGGGCATATTGTTTTACCGGTGTCCGTCTGTCTGTCTGTCCGTCTGTCTGTCTGCAAAACTTAACCTGCCAACTAAACATTTTTCTTTAACTTCAACCATGATTAAGTTACAATGCTAATATTTGGTATGTAGATAGGTCTCAACAAGGCACAACTGGGGAAGGTCATTTCATTAAGGTCAAAATTTTAGCCCTTTTCCCTAAATCAAAACAAAAAAAAAATCAATAAAAATCACCTGTTTCTAAAGAATTCCTGTTTCGGGGGCATAGTGTTTCACAAACACATCTTGTTTTAGATTTTGTTATTGCAAGAATTAGTAGGCAAGGTTGATGCTAGGCTAATAGAAGTCGTGTTATATATTGCCTGGGGGGATATGAAAACTATGTAACTACAGCAGGGTATTCAAGCTGCAGTAACACTTTTCAAATAACCTATCAACAATGCATATAATTTTGATCCAGGTATCTCCATTTAAGCTTTATTAATCTTTTACTACATTATTGCACAGATTTTTTTTCATAAAATGTATCCAAATTAGTATGCAATACAGTTGTAACTCTAGTTACCTCAGTAATGCAATGAAGCTTTTTCAAAAATATAGCTGCTTCAGTGCAATACTATAGTAACTCACACATTTACATATAACTCACTATATGCAATTTTTTCCAATTTCTTTTCTTTTATATTTTCTTTTAATGCAAAAATGAAGAAATGTTAAGAATTTTTACTTTAGTAAATTGGTAATGACAAGATAAGAATGTTTTCCTCTCTCCTGTAAAATTTGCAAAAACCAGAGTTATTACAGTCATGCGTCGAACCCTTGATTTTCAATTACAATGTTAAGAGTAAAGGGTCATTAAGATGTCCCTACAAATATCTTAGAAAGTTGGAAACAATTTAAAGGCAAAAAAGATATAAAATGAGCTTCTAAGCTGATGTAGATACTAAGTCCCCCCTTGCACTTGAAATTTGATGGAATATAACTATTTTGTTAGCATTATTATTCTTTCTACAAATTCGACTTGTTAACCCATGATCAGACAATTTCGTTTTTGGCAACCCGAGGAAATATGATCACAGAAAACTTTGAGGGGGAAGGAGACATTGCTTGTAACAAGTAATGTCTGCTTTTCCCCAGATGTTTACTACTTTATTTGGCAGTTATATTCAAATTTTATTCCAATTAATAATGTCAACTATAAGTTCTTTCATTTAGGACTAGTCTAAAATTTGTTGTGTGGTAATTGGTTTGAGTTGCTAGGATATTTTCACTTAGCCCATTCCCATACCATTCCACTTATTGATGCCTGTCAAAAACTTTGGAAAATATTGTGGAAAACAAAATATTGCTTGTTATAAGCCATTTTCTTCATTATCTACAAAGTTTTTACCCAAAAAGACAAAGATTATCATCATTTAGTCATCCTGAAATTGTTGTCTGCAACTTCTTTTAACTTAGATCAGTCTAGCATTTTGTTAGCCTGTACGAATGAATTAGACAACAACCCAGTTTCTCATGGTGTATTTTGTGTATTATGCCATTATATTTGATATTGGGGCTTTCCACATAGCTTAAAAAAGATTCGGGAAAGCCCCTATAGCAAAGAGATTAAGCTAAGATTTTTTACTTGTAAGCCATAACAAGGCAATTGTCATCAACATTTTCCTGTTCAATCCCTGGTCTATAGGTCCCTATGGCTTCATACTTGAGAAAACTTTGTGGGAAAAGAAGAAATTGCTTGTAACAAACAATTTCTTCTTTTCCCACAATAATTTCTATCCTGTACGTTGGTTACTTTTCAAATTGCACTCTCTTTTAATCGGTGTCTGCAGCTTCTTTCAAATTGAACAATTTTAAATTTTGACAAACAGGAAAGGGTTAAGGCCCTTAATACATGGATCTTCCTTGCAACTATACAATTATTTCATAAGAAAATGTGCAAAACTTGTAAAGCTGTAATAATCAGGAAATTGTCATCAAGGTTTATTCGTTGAATTGTGTTTAAGGCCACTTCAACAGTATTTCTGTTACATGGTTATCATATGACTGGTGAACCTAACCATGACTCCTGCCATTTCTCACACAAGTAAAGCCACAAGCTACTTCTATTACAACCTTCCACTCTTAATACAACATAGGCACATTACAGCTCATATGACCATTAGTGAGAGCCATATGATGCATGTTTTAATGAACTGTAAGAGAGAATGTTGGCTCAGCAGGGGTTAGAACTCGCAGTCCCAGGATTGAGAGAACATTGCATGAACGACTGAGCTAAATCAGCTCTGCAAAATGTTCACTAAGGCCTCTTTTCATGTGACATATAACAGAATGTCACTCTTTTCAATAGGAATATTCTTCCTTACTATATAACCACTTCCAGCAAGTTTGAGAAAGATCAAGCCAAAAATAAGCACTTGTTGCATTGTAAAGAGGAAAGTGGCAATTGGGACCCTTTTCCTGTGAAAAGGGACAGAATGTCATCAAAGTGCAAAGGGATCTTCCTATAATGACCATTCAGAAATTCGGCAAGTTTGGGAAAACCCACCAAAACTTGTGAAATCTAAAGTGGTATTGCTAAATTTATGCATGACATTAAAGGATCACAAAACTCGCCATGGGCATGTTGTGATCAGGTGAGCTAAATGACTGATTGCTTATGATCACCCCTTTAATGGATACAGGATATTGATTGTTTGCAGGAACAGTGATGTCATTGACATTGCATTTAATTGAGTGATATGAACTTGAAATTAAAATCTGAAAAGCAATAGACTTTGTGTTCACAACATTGATAAAATTAATGAGTGATCAAACCAATACAACAAATGTTAGCTTCTATAAAAAAAAACTCTGTGTGGATAGCATATTAACCCTTGTCATGCTGTATAAATAACCTTACTGAATTACTGTTAAATCAAAGGGCTGAAAGTACTGAAAGAAATTGTTGTTCAAAAATCAATATTTCTTGTAGAAATCAATTTCATAAACAACTCTGGCAGGAAAAGTACAAGCAGGAGGTGACAAGGGTTAACTGACCATATTTGTTGAGTCTGAAAGCATTAATTCTTATCAAACTGCAAAGAATTTTATAGGCACATTTTCTGATTTGACACTTTCCTGTATAATCCCTGCATTGTAAGTCCTTATGATTTTATACTTGAGAAAGCATTTTGGGAAAAGAAGAAATTGCTTGTAACAAGTAATATCTTCTTTTCTCACTATAGTTTTTCTATTCTATGGGTTAGTTACTTTTCAAATTGCACTCTTATTTCATTGTTGTCTACAACTTCTTTGAATTTGGACAAAGTAAGTCTTAAATATAAACCATCAAAACATTAAGTTTCATTCACCAAATCAATTGAAATCAGTTGTTTCATTAGCTCGGTTGTTTTCGGAGATAATGTGATAGCCTTTGTGTCATTGTTGTTGTTTGTTGTCGTCGTCAGGTGAAAATTTTGACATTTTGTGATATTCTGGTTCTATTAACCCATTACAACACAAGAAAATTTCAGACTGGTCCCAATAGAAATAAGTTGCAGACAACAATTCAAAGTTTATAAAATTTTTGATTTTTTCAACTTAATGGATAGAAAACATTGTAGCAAATGAAGAAATTGCTTGTAACAAGCAATTTCTTCATGTTCCACAATGTTTTCTAAAGCTTTTTTTCTTTGGGCGTCTAAAAGCCTCACTGAGTGGGAATGGGTTAAAGGCATTCACTTGAAACTTGGCACACTTGTTCACTTTCAAAAGAGCAACCTAATCTATCAAGGGGGATAACTCTAGATGCATATTGTCCACTATCCAGTACACAACAGCTGTGCGTAGACACCTGTAGGCGGTGCTCGTGTTTTAATATCAGTACCGCAGCTGCATCCCCCTCCCTCCTATAGGACTCGACTGAGATGATCGCTTCCACCAAAAGGTTGACATGTTAAAAAGATAAACAATAACAACACATATTTATTGAAATGACTTTCCCTTGCACTTTATTTGCTGAGCAGACACATTCTTAAGAATGGGCAAAATGTGTCTGCCCGTTCTTAAGAATGGGCATATTCTCAAGATCGGGCACAACATATTAACAATATGTATGATAGTTGAAGTCATCCTTGATTTGTCTGTTTTAAGATTTCCTTATTATGAAATCACATTTTCTATCCCCCCCCCCCCCGACAGAATCCCAACCATGTTTTCTCGCCCATAACTGACTAGATCAACAGCGTAATTGTCGAATTCGGACGAAATATACGAAGGATAGGCCTAGTTTAAGGACCATCACCCTTCGATATTTCTAAAGATAACAACTGTAGTTACGAGATTTTAGCAGAAACCGACGAAATTCAGCGTGTGGAGTATTATTCTACCCTTACCTTCCCGGTCTCTCGGATTGAATAATTCGCAAATGTCGACAGGTCTACAAATTACAATTTAAAAGCTAGAATTTTCATCCAAGACATGTTTTATTATTATTATTGATAGTTGTTGGAATAAATCTAATTGAATTTAGCTTAACACCGACGTAAATTTTTCTATCCTTGGACAAAAGGGATAAAATCTAAGTAACGCGCACAGCGAGATGCGACGTCTCCTTGGAGACCCACGAGATGTTGAACACCTAGGGCACCTGACGCGTTTAGAAAATATCACGTGGATTGACCCTCGAACCTCTTTCGCGGTAATGGACTTGGTCTAGTTTCTTTACCATTGTTAAAAATACGGTAACAATAAAACATGAAAGACCTCTATTTTACGAATCGGGAATTTACACCGAACAGATGTACGTGTACAAAACTGGATTAAACTTTTGAGCTGTTAACTTTTGAAATCGTAAGAATGAAGGTTATAATAATCGAAAAAATCCGAGACGGCGGAATGTCTAGTTTTACTTTCGACTATGTCTAAGATCGACGAATCGTTGAACACCGAGGCTTACCATACCCATTTTTTAGCGGTTTTGTAGGACAAAACCGGTATTTCACATCGATCAACCGGAAACAAGTTTTCACGAATTTTCTACTCATTTCCACGCATGCTCATAAACTTGAAGTGAAAATCTATGTAATTGCCTCCATCTTGTTTCATCGCTGATGAAGAAAATAACTTACTTTCTGAATGCCAACAGCCTCCTTTTAGTCATGAATATATAGGAAAATGGTCTAAAAATTCGACTTAATATATCCATAGTAAATTGTCTAATGAACTGTATATAAGAGAGAAATTTCAAGATAGAACCTAGGTCAGTGGTTAGTGGAGTAAACAAGCACCTAACCCTGTCCGTTATTTTTTACCTGGCAGGACTGAGCAAATTTACACCTCGTGTACGCAGTATATGCTACAAGTTACAACCCTGTTATAGTTACGATTCAAGCGCCTATTTAACCCCACCGAATAAAACACCTCTTTACCTCTCGAATTCGACTATATCTTTGAAACGAACATGTAGTAGGTAATAATAATATGCCCAAGGCAAAAAGAATTAAATGTTAGCTTTGATTGCTTTACCTTTTATCATTTAACCTTTTACCACACATCCACAAATTTTCACGTACTGATGAAATAATATTTAAGAAAACGTTGTGATCAAATCAAAATAGCGATTTCGGTAAACAGTAAAAGGGTCTTGATTAATGGAATGGGATTTTAACGCAACTTTTAATAGTATTTCAGTTATATGGGGTTGGCTGGAGCTCTTAACCATGGATTCCTGGTTGTTCTCGCACCAGTATTACCACTACATCCTTATCGAACATCATGCTGCTCATCGCTGTTAGGTGTACTATTTATTTACTCATCTTGATGATACATGTTGGCATTATTGAGCGCGGTTATTGATAAGCCAGCAAAACCGCTCTCAGGACTTTCAGTCCTTTGATTGTTAAAAGAAATCCGTAAAGATGGCAAGTTCAGGCAGTCGATTAAATGATGTCAGATACATAAATATACATTATTCTATGTCTTCGATGATGTTAACTTTTGACATAACGACAAACCCGGGGGATTCCCTCTATCGAGTGGCCTGGATGCAACACTGTTTAAGATGGTATAAAAAGAAGTACCTGTGGAGGTCGTGACCTTAATCACTGCGCATATTCAGTGATTCGGCTTTTCGCGGTTTATGAATGGGCTTACATTTTATGAATCAATTCAAGAGCAAGGTAAAAAAAATCAAGTCGTTGTCAGGTTCCTAGAAGCAAAGGGAGAATAATCGCCTAGATAACAGTCATTATCCTGACTGCAATAAAAACCTTGTAGTCTCAGAAACTCACTGTAAACTTTAAACCCTTTAAAATACTTTACGCTACAAAGACGATTGTAAAAAATCTGCCATTCAAGAATGGCGATTTAAAAAAAGTGCCTAGCAAATGTTAATCGATAGTTTTAAATGGTGGCTATTTTGGAAAGGAAAAATACTCTGTTCATCACGGGATTATACTAAATAAGCGTGCGGAATTTAAAAGAAATCCACACTGTGATTACTGAGAGTTTGTCCATACAGGGGTATGTATATCGACGGAGAAAATGGCGACCATTTAAAATTATCAGAAATGAAAAAAAAAAAAAAAAAATGCATGTCGTGCATAAGCACAGCTGATACTGAAACGAGTGTCGAAAAATGGTAACATAGAAGTTGACCGAATTAAAAATATGTTTGAAGGACGAAATCGCCACAATCAAAAACGTCATTTTTGAAAAGAAAATGGATCATGCAAAATTAAACTGCACAATTTGGTGAAATTTCATCAAAGCCAACATGGGTCATGATCTTAGCTATTTTAAAGATGTCAATATACTGATGTTTGATTCAAAATTTCAAGGCACTACGCCTTCTGGATCAGGGGGAGAAGTTTTTTAAAGTTGTTGTCATGACAACAAGAGTTCTTAACTGGTTTCAATTATTTTAGCTATTTTTGAAAAGGGACAACCTATGCAACATTTCTGTCAAATTTAGTTCAAGTTGGCCCAATGTTTACTGCAGATGTGGTTTAAAAATCGTTCTTTATTTCTATATAAACCCGACCCCTCGGGCTCCGCCCCTGGGGACTCGAGGGTCATGATTTTAGCTATTTTGATAGAGGTAAAATACTAATGTTTTATGCAAAATATCAAGGCTCTATGCCTTCTAAGTCAGGAGGACAAGAGTTTTGAAGATTATCTTAAAATTTCACTTTTGCTCGCATGGTAACCAGAGTTTTCAACGGATACATTTCTTTCAGTTATTTTTGAAAGGAGCATTTCTGCCAAGATTGGTTGAAATTGGACCAGTGGTTTGGGAAGAGATGTTGTTTATAGAAATTGTTGACAGACGACGGACGGCGGACGACGGTTGGACGACGGGCGAAGGGTGGTCACAATAGCTCAAATTAGCACTTTGTGTTCAGGTGAGCTAAAAAGACGAAAACTTAGTTTACACGTTAACAAAAATATAGAATATACACTCCGAACTGGCTTTAGTTATGATGTTTTGGCTTACTTGCCCCGGATAAATGAAGGTTATTCAAAGCTGGAGAAGTTTTGTAATTGTTTTACACAATTAACAAAGTTGTCGCAAATACACTTTGGGTAGGATGTAGTTTTAATAAGATGTATTTGATAACAAATCCCGGAAATATGAAATAAGCCAGAAGACTAAGTAGAACACAATACACATAAAATTGTTGTAGGATGCCAATTTATCCCAAAATGTAGACAGTTGCACAACACTCTACAGTCCTTTATAAAAACATTTTTGTCTCCCACCAATGGGTAGACTATCGTAAACCTAAGTGCGATGAGCTCGTAAAGGGTGTTGTGGTAGTACTGGTTTGAGAAAAACTAGGAATCCAAGATAAGGTGCCCCAGTCGCCGCGATATTACTGAAATACTGTTAAAAGTGGCGTTAAACCTCATTCAATCAATCACTAATGTGAAGTTTCCCAGGTGTTGCATTTTATTTCACATTAAAGCTTAGGCACAAAAAGCTTTTTGAGCAAAAAGAAATAATTTTACCCACGATCTTTTCCAAAGTTGTTTTCCTTAGAGGCGTCAAAGGACGAAAGTTGTTGAAATATATTTTAGACAATTATCCTGCATTTAAGAATAAACGATCCAGGAAAAACAAGAAATTGCTTTCCACAGGAATGAGGTCTCAGAAATAGATATTAATATTGTGTCTCGCATTTAAACAATGGTTTATTTTCAGCTTATGGAATTGTTTGTGTAAAATAACTTTGCCGATTTAGAGGTTATTGGGTTATTCTAAACCCCGCAGTAGCCAAATAATCGTTTTTAAAATGATAAACTTAACTTGTTACAGGTAGACTTATCACTGTAATAAAAATAAACGAAGGAGACAAAAAATTGCTTCAGCCACTGTACTAAATGGCGAAAAAAAGCAACCTCTTCTACTATACAACTCTTCGGTATTTTCAGTAGAGCTTAAGCCGATTGATCTCGAATTCGATCACATGATCGAAGATGGCTACTGTCGCTACATTCTTTTCACTGGCTCAATGTAAACTTTGCAAGCGCTTGGGCCCGAGAAAACGGAAAACCCTTACAGTGAAATCACTCTACAAGATTTGCAAATCTTGATAATGATGTCGATCTTGATTTCTGCTGGCTCCCTAGCCACACTGGCACTCGTAGTAATAAAGAAACTGATAGAGCTGCAATTCCACTTGATTCTTTTTCTCTTTTGAAGTTCCACTAAATTATTTAAAACCGTTAATTCATAGTATCATTCAGGATTATTTCTGGTGGAATAGTTTGACTGATCCGTTAAATCAACCTAGTATAGCCTTAATTCTATTACTGAGGATTTTGTTGAATGGCTACCAGGTAGATTTTCTGACTTAGTTTATTTTCAGCCAATAGTTAATTTTGGACATTGCCTGGATTAGTCGTTTCTTTTCAATGCTTTATATGGAGATGCAGCTAGTTATCACACATGGTTCTTACTGAATATATTCCATTGAGGGAGAATGTCATTTTCAATGTATTAATGGTAGTACAAACGGGGGTATACTCATGGAGTTTTAACTCACATATTTCTTGTTGAAGAGAGCAGAGATCTGGTTATACACAGATCCGCTTGCTACTGACCGCCCCTGTGAATTTTTATTACGTTGGTTTGCTTCAGAAATAATGGGCGGACATTTTTTTTTCAAAGGCCATAAATCGGTTAGTCCAAAGAGCACAGAATAAGATAAAAGTCCATCGGAATATGCTACAAACCAAATATCAAAGCCTTAGGCCTTTTAATTTTGGAGCAGAAAAGTTTTTAAATGTTCACTAAACAAGCCTATGTTAACTTGTGACATCTTGGTACGGGCTAATTCTGGGGCCAGAATTTATACAATCTTGATAAAGGTTCGCCAGATGATGCTGTATACCAAATATCAAAACTCTGCGCCCTCCAGTTTTGGAGAAGAAAAGTTTTAGAATTTTCACTATATAAACCCTATATAAAGTTGTCACTTTATCAAACTATGTTAAATTTGTGACGTCCGGGATTGGGCTAATTTTTATCCTTGGGCAATAATTGTTACAATCATGATATAGGTCCACCAGATGATGCTGCATACCAAATATCAAAGTTCTATGCCCCCCCCCCCCCCTCCTGTTTGGGAGAAGATTATTTTTAAAATTTTCATTAATAACTAAATTCCTCTTCTTGAGACAAAGTTAATTTAATAGTAAATATCACAAGCTTTCAGTAAATATCGGAGTTTAAGGTTCTCTTTGCATCTAGATATATGGTGAGGTTGTTGTGTGTGGTTTTTTTTTGTTGTTGTTGTTGTTATTGACGGACACGATCCGTCTGTTGATGTACTGCTGGTGGTAACCACAGACCTCCGACAGAAAGTTCCAATCCGACATTAAATGGCCTTAAATGATTGTGGTCAGTTATATGCAATAAATGATGAAACTGCAATCTGAGCCTGTGGTTGCGACGTTTAGGGATCTTTTTATGTACGGCTGATCGCATTATCGGTGTATTGGCGGAGCTTCGTGGCTATAGCTAAATGGGCTGTGGTTACGAGGTTTTGACTCTCACTAATAATGTATAAGTAGTATTTTTAAGCAACTGCAATTAGTTTGTTTTCGTACCTTTTATATGTAAATTTGATGAAATCATGGTGGCTTCCTCGGGACTCGCTTGTTACAAGCGATTCCTCAGCCTCCTGCTATGTTCATTAATTCTGAACCGTTGTACTCTTGGCTATCTGTAGCGTATTTCTATCGGTTTATTCCCCGTATGGCGGGATTATCATGACGTTATCCCGGGTCGTTGTATCATTTTTAAGTGACGTCAGCGTTACCTTGACGTTACGTAAATAAACATGTTCATTCATAGGATTACACCTGAGGAAGGCGGCTGTGCCGCTGAAAGCTTGTGATATTTACTATTAATTTAAAATTTTCAGTATATAAGCCCTTTGTAAAACTGGTGATATCAGGGAATGAGCTAATTATTACCCTGGGGCCATAATTTATACAATCTTGATAGAGGTCCACCAGATGATG
Source organism: Fragum fragum (assembly GCA_946902895.1). NCBI lineage: Eukaryota > Metazoa > Mollusca > Bivalvia > Cardiida > Cardiidae > Fragum > Fragum fragum. The sequence continues at coordinate 18,747,022 of OX336382.1, read as the reverse complement.
CTACATACCAAGTATCAAAGCTCTGGGCCCTCTCGTTTGGGAGAAGAAGATTTTTAAAATTTTCACTATATTAGCCCATGTTAAACTTGTGACACCCGGGAATCGGCTAATTCTGTCTCTGGGGCCATGATTTATGCAATATTGATAGAAATCCTGTAGATGATGCTATATTACAAATATTTAAGCTCTAGGCCTTCTCGTTCGGGAGAAGAAGATTTTTGAGATTTTCAACAGTAATACACCTTAACCAAAATCTTTCAAACCAAATTGATCAGACCATAATAAGAAAAACACATCTAGTCTACCTGTGAAGTTTGAATCAATACAACTCAAAATGTTGAATCAAATTGTATTTTAGTTCTGGAGGAAACTAGCTGACAATGTCTTTCATTAAGGGCCCTTAATCTATCAAAAGTAAATGGACAGAAACAAAAGTAGGATTTGCACATTTCTGTTTGCCACTGAGTTAACATGTGAAGTTTAAATCAAAATCATTCCGAAAATGAATGGTCAAAACCATTCAGAAAATGAATGGTCAAAATTTTTCATCAAAGGACCAACACTCTATGAAAGAAAAAGGAACACAATCAAATATGCGCATACAATATGCACATCTTCGCTTTCTACTTGGTCTGCCTTTGGAATTTGAACCAAATTATTGCAAATGTTTTAGATAAAAGGAGCATCCAAGATTTTTCATCAAAGGGCCAAAATTCTGTAAGAAGTAAATAGACTATAATCAAAAGAGGATATGCTCAGCTCTTCTTTATACTGAGTATACTTCCGAAGTTTGAATAAATTCTTTTAAGCTCAGGCAATACCGAATGATCAAATGACAATTTACATCTTAATTTTTCTGCTTCAACCAAAGTAAATGCATTATTAAAATATAATACTGCTCATTCGCAGCAAATGCATTCCGATTTGTTGAAGAAGGAAAAGGATTTCGTATCTGCTATCATATAGATGAAAATGAAGTGGCTATATATAAGTACTTATTTCCGGGAGCAATGTTCGGTCGATTAAATAGAACTAGCTAATGTAAGTAAATGTACATGCTATCTTCTGTTTATTGTAACTGTCCTCGTATTTACTTTCGTGACATAAAACAATATTTCATGTATTGATTGATTCCGTTCCTTCACTTTCAATTGTCCCTAACACATCCCTTCAGTATTTTCAGCCCTTTGATTAATTTTGGCAGTTAGGCAGAAATATTTTAGGCGCATTTTTGGCAGATGTTTATGATATTTCAGATTGCTTGATTGTATTAGCTTTAAATCCCAATTAACAGCTGAAAACATATGGAGCCCAGGCTCTCGGTTTGAAGTTTCATCCGATAGTCCGGAGAAGCAGGAGGTCGAACGAGGGACCGCTAACAATGAAGTCTAGTCCATTTTCGAACAGACCAAATCCGTCCAATGTGGTGTATCTTGACCACTGCAGTTTAGAGACAGTTCTTAGAAAACTTTCAACTGTATAATTGACATTTGATCTACTGAAATTTGGTTGCGAAAATTAGTTGGGTCCAAATTGGCCCGGTGATTTTCATAAGATGATTTTTAAAGATTTTTCTTTTCATAATTTCTCCAAGTCAGATAAGCACCATCTTGCTGCACCACAATTATTTGATGAATAAAAACATGCAAACAATTCAGAACAAGGTCACCCTAATACGATTCTTGCTAAGTTTGGTTCATATAGGTTCTCTGTTGTAGGAGGAAAAGGTTTGTAAAGAATTATTGAACGGGTTCACAAAATCTGACCCCGCAATTACAACATTTTTCCCGAGTCAAAATTTGACTAATGATATCTTGTAAAGCTAAAAAAATAACTACCATGTATGTTTCATATTGGATATTAGTGGTGTAGGAGGTAGGTATGTAATGTTTTAGAGATTTTTTTCTTTATTTAACCAAAACTGCCCTCCATCCGCCACAGCTTTCTTTTTCACATATCATCATTTTAAGCCAAGCATGGTCAAAACTAGCCTAGGGCTTTGACAGAATACTCTTTTCATGATTCTTTTTAGTTTGACCCCGCCGTCCCCCGTTTGTTCGTCATGAATTCGTTTGGTAAAGGGGTCGCCGAAGAAAACGTTCTGCATAGTTTAGAAAAAAATGCTCATTGGTGTAGATGAAAATTAGTTAAGAAATGCAGGACGAACGACGGAAATCGGGTGATCCTCTTAGCTCCGGGCTGAACACGCTATGCATAAGCGAATATAACATTTCTAAATAGTTGAAAAATTGTCCGTACAAGAAAAGAGAAGAGTTATGGGTGATGATTTGAAACGGGAAGTCCTACATTGCCTGTGTAGCTCCACTTGCTGAAATGTGGCTACCGACAAAATGTAGTTCACAATACCAAATGACCAACATAATGATTCAAGTTGACATTAAATGTTTAAAAGTTTAAGTTATGTATAAAGTTTCATTACCCGAGAAATCCAGCGTAATAACCGTAAAAGAAAGATATTCAATGACTAGCAAGCATAGGAAAAAGTTTGTCACCACTGCAAATAAAAGTAGGGTGATGGAAAATGATGGAAACTAGAGTTGTCGCAAGGCGGACTACTACTTCCCCCACCCCCACCCAACACCAGCGCTTTGTCACTCAAGTGGAACAGTTGACCTTTGACCTTCATTACCTTAAAAAAATAGGAAATATCCTTGGGTGATGTATAGCAGGTGTATATAGTTTCAAGGTACTAGGTATAATTATGAAATTGACCTTTGATCTAAACGACACTAAAACAATAGGGCACCTTCATTGGGTCATGGACAACTTGTGAATAAAGTTTCATGGTCCCCGGAAACGGTTTTTAATCAAAGTTCAATTTTGACCTTGACCTTTGACCTATGTAACCCATAATCAACAGCTCACATTTTTGAGTCATTAGCAACGATTTTATGAAGCTTCAAGGTCGAGTGTCCATTGGTTCTCGAGTAACAGCACGGCAACGAGCAAGCCTATTCTCTCCCTCATTAAGGCCCCTTTTCCCGTGACACATTTTTGTACATAAATTGCAAATACCGAAAGGCATCTGATTTATTACTTAAATTTGAAATTTTATTAATTCTGATCATTACATGTGAAGATATTAGATGAAAACTATTTTTTACAAATTCCACTTTTTCCGTAATGCAGCCTTAAATTGAGAAACGGGAACAATAGAATACTGAATGGCGTTCATATATAAAGGTTCATCCAATTTGGTCCAAGGGTTGTGGAGAAATGACCTCCAACGGAAGGAAAGCCAGACGGACACACAGCGTGACCTCTATTTGCGCCCCATATATTTTTTTCAGGGAGCAAAATTTGAAGTTTTATGGTAGATGGCCATAAGTTGATGAACCTTGCCAAGTATTCTTTCAGTTATGGACAAAATTACCCTACTTGTTACTAAGTAAAATCCAAGATCGACCGGCTAAACCATTTGAAGTATTGTGGTAGAGGGTCAGAAGGTCATGTCACAGGCAAAAAATAAAGTTCTGGAACTTTCGGTTTGGTAACAGAAGATTTTCAAGATTTCCTACTTTATTTCTGTGTAAAATGAAAGATCGCATGTAACATGCAAACATCATTCTCTAGGCCTTCCGGTATGGGAAATAAGATTTTTAAGACTTCCTTCGTTATTTCAATGTAAACTCATGGATCGCACAATATACTTCTCATATCCAAGTAAGAGCACTAATTTGACAGGTTGTGGTACAGGGCCATTCAGCCAAGTCACCTGCCAAATATCAAAGCTCTAGGCTTTTTTATTTAGGATTAGAAGATTTTGTAAGGCTCCCTTCTTTCAGAGATTGCACAATGTAGATTGTGGTAGATGGCGATTAGGCCATGCTACATGCCAAATATCAAAGCTCTAGGCCTTTCGATAAGGGAACAAAAGATCTTATATGACTTCCTTCTTTATTTCTACAAAAAAAACAGGGATCGCACAATATGGTGCTAATTCCAGGTGATAGCAATAATTTTAAAGATTGTGGTTGAGCATCATTAGGCCATGTCACATGCCAAATTACAAAACTCTTGACCTTTCGGTGTTGGAAGAGAATATTTTTTAAGTTTTTTTTTTATACTCTGTTGCCATGGCAAGCAGATTTTTTCATGGAACATTATTATTTGAAGGAATCTGAAAGAGAAATATCTAAGGAACAAGTATGATTTAGATCTGAGTAGTAGTTTCCGAGGCTAAGATTTTTAAAGAAAAAGTGTACACGGACAGTTGGGTAGAAGTGGGGAAGTCTTTGGCCAGTGGAGCTAAAAACTGATCGATGGGGACGCACTCGTAATTTGAGAGAAGTCGTAGGTTGCGGTTTGGAATCCCGGCATCGCTTATTGCCACATGAAGATTTCTTTCAAAGATTTACAGAGCTCTAGAAGTACAATGTACATGAATAATTGGCGTTATATAACTGAAAGATATGTCAAAAACAGTATTTATCACTAAATAGATTAAATGAAAATCAGCTCTTTACTATAGGATTATGGTTTAAAAAAGAAAAGGTCAGTTTACAAAACGTCTATCCTCCGAGCAAGTATTTCGGCCACTTTAAAGTCCAAAAAAAAAAAAAAAAAAAAAAACAACAAAAAACATAAAAATGACTTAAAATAGACAAAATTGTAATTATTCAATCATAACAAATGGGGACGAATCGTGATGATGTTAATGATAACAAAATGTGTCGATGAGTTAAAAGGTGTGAACATAGGAATAGATTTATAAAAAGTTACCAGAATTAAGAAAAGAATACAAAATAACTCACGCTTAGATTTGAATCACCGTCCTAAGTTTTCCGATTATATCGTAACCCTGTCTCGTTTAAATACAAAACAGAATCTAACTACATGTATTTTGATTTGCAAACAACTGACGATTTAACGTGTGTATACATCTCACAAACTTGAATTACTATAAAAAATGATGCTTTTAATGCTTCAATCTCTTCATTTTGAATCGGAATTTACCATAACCAGTTTGTTTATTGGACTTTTCAACGAGAAGACGGGGAAAGTTAAGGAAATTGATTGATTCTTACCAGAATACAATTTTTTCGAGACGCGTAAGAGGAATGTTTAAAATAAATTAACTACATGCTTGAAGTAGAAAGCATTTCCATTTGTTTCAAGTAATTCATTCAAATTTTGTTATCAAGGCATCTATTTTGAATTATTAGGTTAAATGACCGAAAAGTATTGTCTACCAAGGTAACATATCTCGTGTATATCTCAGGCTTTCAGCGCTTTGTTTTACATAAGGAGCAAAATTTCAAATCCTGAAACATTTTAGAGAGATTTTAATTCAAGATAATCCTCCGTGTCTCCTTAACGGTTTCATGCTTCGTTACTATGACATGTAAACAGTCTTTTTTAACACACACACGAACACAAACACATTTCTGAATTCTTATTGCATTAATTTTTAATATCTTTATCCTGTAAAACTTGAAATATGCAGGACAGTAACCATTGAAAGGAAAGACAAAAGGCTATAAATACGTTTTTCCAAATCCTACAGATAGATAATCGCTGGCCACACCTATAGACCCCGCTGACTCTGCAAAGTTGAGTCGCAAATTAACAAAAAAGCTTAACTAAATCAATTATAGGTTGGCAAAGTTAAAGATTAGTTCAAAATGAAAGGGGTGACAGACGCTGGACGATAATTTATGCAATTAAGATTTTCCACTTTTCTTGAAAACATACTGGAAATAAAGATAAAACGTTTTACAAGCAATTGCCTTATATCCCAACATGATTTCTTGGGGGTGTAAAAAGCGTGATTGTGTTTGAATGGGTTAAATGTCGGCCAATGTCGATGTTCATATTCACTTCCAGTTTATATGATGGATTTAAATCATCTAATGAAACTTTGATTGATAGTCGCGATTGGTCTATTATTACTGTATTGACTACTATGCATCGAGTAAGCATATATTTAATGTAAGATATGTTATAGTCCACCAAAAATTATCCGAGACATCTGAAGGTGTAATGCACCTCTAACAAGATCTCCCTTGAAAAAGGAATAACGAGGTAAAAAAAGGGTCACAAATTAGAAAACAGAACCAAGCTAGTAAACTGTTATCAAATGTGTTGAAAAGGATTATCATCTGCTTTATCTTTAACTTGGGTATCGAATATCCTTCACAATTCAAAAACGGCTACACATTTGCAGTAGACCATACCCTTCACTGGACTTACACTGTAGTTTAATGAAAAAGAATATTTACAAAGGATACTGAAACAAAATGTTTGAGGAAATGCATATGAAATATATCATTCGACCATCCTTTTTTAAAATCGGAGAAAGGAAGCTATTTGCACTTTCACTATTACCAATCTATTTTAATAAACACTTTTCTGTGATGATATATCTGACAAAATGATAAGTAGGATGTGTCTAAGTTAGACAGGTAGCTTGCCGAACAATGCTTTATGAAAAGGTTATGTAGTACGAGATTTATCGGTAATTTGGGTCACCGACCAATTACTAAAAATGGATCAGAGTGGTGCTAATAGTCAATAAACATGCTGATTTAGACTTGTATTTGTAAAAACATTTAGAGATTCGTTTCGAGCTTTAAGACCACTTTCAATAAATATCAATTTCAAAATTAAACGATTCCTTTGACGAATTTAAATTTCTGGCTCTGTTGATTTATTTTTAAGCAATCTTTTTTTAAATACACATTTTTTTAGATTTTCGTGTTTTTCGCACTAGATAAAGGTGTATTTTGTCTTCGACGATGAATATGTTTGTAAGCAATAACGCTTTTGTTTTAGTGCAGATAATGATTACCTATCCTTTTCGACATTTGTTTCTCACCGATGTGTAAATAATCGTTAACCTAAGTTGGATTTCAGCTTGAGGAAAAGATGTAGTGGTAGTACTGGTATGAGAAATACCTAGAAACCATTCAATCAACAGAACAAGGTGATACAAAACCTTGCATTGGATTCTACAAAGGTCCAGTGAAACATCGAATTTTCTACGCGCCTCGAATCAATACAGGGTTTTGCATCACCACTATAACATGATACTCCGTATATCCACACACAATTCATACATTAGAAACAAAACTAGATTCCGACAAATCTCTTTTTGAAACTCAACCCCATACAATGCACGTACAATTCCATCATTAAAGAACATGGCCACATTTTTGCCTTCTCCATACCATTTTAGAAATTAAAGGCCTGGTAAGCTTTCTGAACATGAAACATGCGCTACTTAAACCGAAAGATATAATTTTTTATAATTTTTGGCTCTTCATGCATATTTCCTACATTTTTTGGCTTGACATGCATATTTCCTACACCGGTGAACCAGTTAGTTGCTCACAGAAACAAACCATACTATACTCAAGCTATTCTTATGGTATATCTAATTCTAGTACTGCCACTACAACCTTTCCGAGCCACCAGCTGTTCATCCTACTTAGGTTATGATTATCCAACCATTGGTGTGAGATACATGCTATAAAGGATAATTGCCCCGACCGAGGATCGAGCCCTGGACCAAATGATAGAGAGCCCGGCGCGCTAGCACTACGCTAAGGCCGCGACCATGTGGACTTTGAATAAAATTGTATTTGATCCTGTATTATTATGTTTGAATCAATTCACGATAGAGAATAGCTTGTCTCATTTTTAGCGTTTTTTTTAGAACAAGAGGCCCATGAGGGCCTGAGACGCTCTACTGGTTATCAAGTTTTCCGTTTAAGAAATCTGATATTTAAGGAAGTTAATTGCTCAAAGAAGAATGCATAAAGAAAAAAAGGGGGCTTTATCCCCTTTATCATTTTAAGAAACAATCCTCAAGGCCCCTTTTCCCATGTTTCATGACGGATCCACTCCATTTCCAAAAGAAAGTTACCTTATGACCCTACAATCATTCTGTGAATATTTCATCAGAATCTGACAATAATTGTGGACTTTATCACATAAACAGGATTGTTTTCAATGAAAATCAATAAGGCCCTTTTTCCTGTGTTTTCTGATGGATCAATTTCATTCCAAAAGGAACTTTCCTTACAACCCGACAATTTTCCTGTGAAATTTAAAAGACAACTTGATAATGATTGTGATCTTCATCACATACACAAGAATGTTTTGAATGATAATCTGTAAGGCCCCTCTTCCTGTGTTTCAAATGCCACAATTATTCCATGCATCTTTGAAGAGAATCCAATAAAACTGTTGACTTTATTGTGTTAACAAAGATATTAAATTCAAGTTCTCATAGGGCCCCTTTTCCCGTGATATTTTACTGTTGGTTTTATCATTCTAAGAAAGTTAAAAGTGAATCCGATGAAATATTGGAAATTCATTATGTTTACTAGAATATTTAAAAAAAAAAATCATATGGCCCCTTTTTACATGATACTTGATGGATTGTACCCAGTTCTGGAAAGAACCATCTAAGTATTTGTACAATCATTCTGTGAAATTTTGAAGTGAATCCGGTGAAATCAAGGGACATCATTGTGTTAACAAGAATATTTAAGAGAGTTTTTCATAAGGCCCCTTTTTATGTGACCCTTGCTTTAGTCAGATCCACTGTCAAAATCAACAATTGGAATGATTGTACAATCAATCTGTTTAATCTGTGGATTTGTTTGTTTGTTTGAATGGGGTTTTACGCCGCTTTCAACAATCTTTCAGTTATATCGCGGCTGCTGGAGCACCTAACAATGGAATCCTGGTATTTCTCACACCAGTACTACCATTACATCCTTTCCTAGCCTCCAGCTGCTATCCCACATAGGTCTACGATTATCGTCCCATTGGTGAGAGACAAATAGTCGGAAAGAATGAGTGCCGCCGTCGGGAATCGAACCCGGGACCTCTAGATTGAAAGTCCGGTGCGCTACCAACTGCGCTATGACGGCGGCTTTAATCTGTGGAATTTATTGTGTTAATGAGTTTATAGTGAAATATTCATAGGGCCCCTTTTCTCATGATACTTTACAGAACAAACCAAATTTCAAAAGGAACAATTTTAATGAAGGTAGAATCATTCTTTAAAAGTTAAAGAGAATCAATGAAAACAGTGAACTAAATTTTCATACGGCCCCTTTTTCTGTGAAACTTAACAAATCAGACCCAATGTACAAAGGAACAATCCTATTGATAGTTTGAAGAAAATGATAAAGACTGAGGACTTTATAGTGATAATGATGTTTTGTAATAAAAATTTTATAAGGTCCCTTTTCTTGTGTCACTTAACCAATCAGACCTAATTTACAAAGGAACAATCCAAATGATGGTACAATCATTCTATTAAAGTTTGAAGAGATTCTGATAAAGACTGAGGGCATTGTTGTGTTTATGAGGATTTGGTAATACTTTTTCATACAGCCCCTTTTCCTATGATACTAGACAGATCAGGCCCAATTTGGAAAGAAACAACCCTTATGATGGTACAAACATTCTGTGAAAGTTTGAACAGAATCTGATGAAAACTGCGGACTTTATCTTGGTGTCAAATTTTTAAAATAAAATTTTCATAAGGCTCCTTTTCCTGTGATACTTAAAGGATCTCATGTCAGCATCAACAATCGTGATTATTGTACAATGATTCTGTGAAGGTTTGAATAAAATCCAATGAAAGCTCTGGACTTGGTTACAAGGATTATAGATAAAATTCTATAAAGGCCCCTTTTCCCATGATACTAGACAGATCACGCCTAATTTGAAAAGAAAGAATCCTTATGATGGAATAATCATTCTGTGAAAGTTTTAACAGAATCTGATGAAAACTGTTGACTTTATTGTCGTACAATGATTTTAAAATTAAATTTCATAATGCTCCTTTTCCTGTGATACTTGACGGATCAGGTCTAATGCAAACATCAACAATCATTATTATTGTACAATTATTCAGTGAATGTTTGAAGAAATCCGATGAAAGCTCTGGACTTGGTAACAAGGATTTATAAATGAAATTTTCATAAGGCCCCTTTTCCTGTGCTTCTTGACAGTTCAAACCCTGTTTTGAAAAGAATGATAGTTATGACCTTCCAATCATTCTGTGAAAGTTTCAACAAAATCTGATCAAAGCTGTGGGCTTTATTGTGTTAACAGGGTTTTATTAATTGAATTTTCATATAGCCCTTTTTCCCATGTTACTTGATGGATCTGAACCAATTCCAAAGGGAACTCTTCTTACAAAAGTATAATTATTCTGTTTGAGCATAAAGACAACCCCATCTCATCTGTGGACTTACAAGCATTAATTAAGATTTTTTAATTGACTTTTCCTAAGGCCCATTTTCCTATGTTTCTCAATGGATCAGACCCAATTTGAAAGGAACAATCCTTATGATGATACAATCATTATGTGAAAGTTTGAAGTCAATCAGGTGAAATCTAGGGCCATTACATGTTAACTAAGATTTTTTTTTATTAAATTTTCATTAGGCCCCCTTTCCCATGAAACTTGATTGATCAAACCTACTTCCGAAAGGAACAATCCATTTAATGTAATAATCACTCTGGGAATGTTTGAAGAGAATTTGTTGAAAACTATGGACTCTATTGTGTTTTCGAGGACTTTTTCAATCCAGTATTAATTGGGCCCTTTTTTCCCGTGGTCCTTGACTGATCATACCAAATTTTGAAAGGAACAATTCTTAAGATGGTAAACTCATTCTGTGAAAGTTTAAAGTCAATCAGATGAAAACTGTGGACTCTAGAGTGTTAACAAAGATCTTTGAATTAAATTTTAATAAGGCCCCTTTTCCTTTGTTTCTTGAGGAATCATATCCGATTCCAAAAGGTACAATCCTTATGATGGTACAATCATTCTGTGAAAGTTTGAAGAGAAACCGTAGTAAATTGTTGGCTCTAGATTATTAATGAGAATTTTTTAATAAACATTTCATAAGGACCCTTTTTCCTGTGTTTCTTGAAGGATCATACCAAATTTCAAAAGGAATAATCCTTATGATAGTACAATCATTCTGTGAAAGTTTGAAGGGAATCCGATGAAAACTATTGACTCCATAGTCTTAACAAGAATCTTTTAATTAAATTTTCATAAGGCCCCTTTTCCCCTGTTTCATGACAGATCAGACCCATTTTCGAAAGGAACGATCCTTATGATTGTACAATCATTCTGAGAAAGTTTGAAGAGAATCCGCAGAAAACTGTGGACTCTATCGTGTAAACGAGGATTTTTAATGGAGTTTTTAATTGAATTTTCATAAGGCCCCTTTTCCCATGTTTCTTGATGGATCATACCCAATTTCGAAAGGAACGATCCTTATGTTGGTACAATCATTCTGAGAAAGTTTGAAGAGAATAAACTGTGGACTCTATCGCGTAAACGAGGATTTTTAATGGAATTTTTATTAAATTTTCATAAGGCCCCTTTTCCTATGTTTCTTGACGGATCATACCAAATTTCGAAAGGAACAATCCTTATGTTGGTACAATCATTCTGTGGAGGTTTTAAGAGAGTCTGATGAGAACTGTGGACTCTATCTCGTAAACGAGGATTTTTTAATTAAATTTTCATAAGGCCCATTTTCCCGTCTTTCTTGACGGATCATACCCATTTTCGAAAGGAACGATCCTTATGATGGTACAATCATTCTGAGAAAGTTTGAAGAGAATCCAATGAAAACTGTGGACTCTATCTCGTAAACGAGGATTTTTAATTGAATTTTTAATGAATTTTCATAGGGCCCCTTTTCCCACGTTTCTTGATAAATCATACCCATTTTCGAAAGGAACGATCCTTGTGTTAGTGCAATCATTCTGTGAAAGTTTTAAGAGAATCTGATGAAAACTGTGGACTCTATCGCGTAAACGAGGATTTTTTAATGGAATTTTCCTAAGGCCCCTTTTACCGTGTTTCTTGACGGATCATACCCATTTTCGAAAGGAACGATCCTTATGATGGTACAAACATTCTGAGAAAGTTTGAAGAGAATCCGATGAAAACTGTGGACTTTATCGCGTAAACGAGGATTTTTAATTGAATTTTTAATTGAATTTTTATCAGGACCCTTTTCCCGTGTTTCTTGATGGATCATACCCATTTTCGAAAGGAACGATCCTTATGTTGGTACCATGCGAAGAAATCTCCTCCACTTTAAGTTTGCATTGGCTAACGGACTTAACGTTATCGATACACCTTTCTTGCAGCGACCAGTCAATGTGAAATAAACCAGACACACATTAACTTTTAATTGACGGTCAGTAGACGACCACCTCAATAAAGGGATAGAAATATGCCGTCTGTAGTTTTAATCGATGGATGATTCCGTTTTCATCTGTAATTCTCAAACAATTATGACCCGGATTAACCAATCACCAGACGACAAAAGTTTGGACTGATATATATAAATTGAAAGAAGCAACATATATAAATTCAAATTGTTTTGGAGCTGAAAAGAAGGGGTAAAACACCGTACAAATATTGTGAAAGAAGGAGAAATCGCCTGATTACAGCAAATTCTCCTTTTTCACATTTTTCCTGAATTTAATTTTTCACGGGTGTAAAAAGGCGGGATTCTGTTGGAGTGAATTAAGCCTCGCAGAACTTTGACTGTTCTACAAAATAATTAACGAGATCATAAATCACATTTTTTTCTTTTTTTTTTTTATCAGAATTAGTTTTTAGCTAATGACTGGAATATGTATGCCGACATTACTTAACATACTTTTTTTCAAAATCGGACTAATGATAAAACACAAACATGATCAGAAAAAAGGGAATTATTTAGTAAACCAACGGTCAACGAGCCTCCGAAACGTATTAACTAAGGGGAATTTTAACGCGTGGTTAAGAGGTAAAGTATTGGCTCACGATCAAAAGGTCCAGAGTTCGATTCTTTTGAGCATCTGTCGACATTAAGTCTGTTATTTGCCCACATAAATGGTGCGGGTACTGCTGTTTCTCCAGGAAGCAGAATCGAGGCTTGAAAAGCTTGTTTCCCACTCGATGTAAAATAATAGGTTAAATTCTTATCCAATTTCTGCTCAGCTGTAGTTACGTGGTATCATCAGCCCATCAAATGGATATGGAATGAATGTTAGATAAAAACGAGTAATTTTCTATCTAAAAAAATGCCAATGGCTTAATCACCGATTTTGAGCCAACGAAAAAGAAAAATGATAATAAAAGTAAAACATATCGTCTGAAATTCATGAGGAAAATGAATAAATAAGAATGTAAAATATTTATTTATACTCAATGGTAAATTAATAATTGTTTGTAATTGTACACGGCGGGCTATTTGACAATTTGAAGGTTCTGTGTAAATAGTGACTTTACTTAATAGGATGTTTAAAATGAGTCCCAAAGGAGATGGAGAAGTGTGAGCTGCTAATTAACTGGTTCCCCGTAACACTCAAATAGTCAAATTCAAATTGTAGTTCATACTTTTTGGTCTTGGTTTATTTATAGTAAGGATGGATCTTATTAATTCTGATTGAAACTATTAAAAAGTGTATCAAATATCGCAGTTGTGCAACCAAAATGTCAACCTGTGTTTACTATATTTTGGTCGCATTCTGACAGTATCATATCCTCCTTGACAAAAAAGTAACTGTTTACTTGTGCATAAAGAAAAGAACTCATTGGAGGTGAAATGGGCTGCATAAGCTCCGAGATCCAGATCTTAAATAGAGGTAGGATTAGCGATCAACATAGAATCTGAAAAAAGAACAAAGATTCGACCACGGTCAACCTTTATAGTTGGCACAGTCTGATCAGATCGGAACATTTAGCAACTTATTTCTTGTATCTTCTTTTTCCGGAACGATTCACATTTCTCCATATTATCTGAAATTACGAGACAACTGAACACTTTGCACTTTATTTATTCTATTTTGAAAATAAAGATAATAATAAGAAGAAAAAAGTTTGGTCTTGCGCACGTGAAAGAGGAAATGCAATCCAAACTGAAAGCATAGTCTGCATAGTCAGGTAGGTGGAAAAACTTGGTAAAAAATATAAATTTTTGATGCCGGAAAGCCCGCGCAGTGTGACCATGGACGACGTTTAAAGGGCGAAGTCCCGATATGTCAGTTTGGCGGATCACAAAAACGGATAATCTCGGAAAAGCAAAAAGTTTCGTTCGTTTTCTGACCTACTATTCTGGGTACGCAGGCTGACCATAGTGCAGACTTTTCTTTTTTCAATATTTCAGTCATAGAAAGGGCATTCTACCTTGATATACATTCAATTTTGAAAAGGAAACAATTATGATTGGCTTGTGGAAGGTTTCGAGGCCTAGTTATAGTTCACGGGCAAGCTATATATGTACTTCTACTTCCTATATCTATATATATATCTACTTCCTAATTGTGATTCAAAATCACCTTACTTTTAACTGAAATCAATATTGTTTGATTGTCTTCGCAGTTAGGTAGATGAGCGAATTGACAAAATCAGACAAAACAGAGAGATAATAGCTAAAGAATAATAGTTTGTGAACATGTAGGGCCTAAATATAATTTAAATCGTAGTCATAATGCAAGGAAGGTTATTTTAAGTGCGTTACTTTGTAAGATATGTTGTCTTGGACATGAATTATGAACAGGCAACATTTTGGATGAAGATCTTAAAGTCGTATCTGCGGGTTGAATGTACTGTAGTTAAAACGTTTAGGTCGTCAAACCAAGAAAAAAGCAAAGTTCACACCCGGCATAAATGGACGATTTTATCGGTAATCCATATTTGATTGTCAGACGTGGTCCGTCACTTTACAACCCTCCTTGTACTGAATTGGTTTTCCATGCCTCTTTAAACCCTTTACCAGATGTCATTGAAAGAAATTGTAGGGAGTACATGAATATATCATGTAAGAATAAAACCATCTCGATATGTCGACTAAGACAGGCGAACACTTGAAGATGTTAAACATTGAGAAAGAATCGAGAAGGGACCTAGTTATTTCGGACAGCATAGTTGGTTCCCATGGTAACTCAAATACGACTGTCATTTTGATAGTGATGTATGTTTGTACGATCATTAAATTCTAATGTCTAAAGCATCTGGTTTTGTTTGCACAGAGTGCAGAGATAGTTCTAATGCATGTTACTTAGCGAAAGTCGTTCATTTCGCGTTCTTATTTTAATCTCAAACTAAAATACTTTGAATTAAAAAACTATTTCCAACAATTTCCGGTTGTAGTTCTTTGCTGTAATCGTCCAATCATTTAATGATGAAGATGAAATGCCACAGAGAAAGTTATTATTATTGTTGTGGGGGGGGGGGTTAACGCCAAATTTGATAGTATTTCAGCCATGTCGAGGCGGCTGAAGCACCTAACCATAGATTCCTGATATTTCTCACACCAGTACTAATACTAAATCCTTTCTGAGCCGCCAGCTGATCATCCCATTTAGGTTTACGATCAATCAACCATTGGTGGGAGACTAATGTCGGAAAGGATATTTGCCGCGACCAGGGATCGAACCCGGGACCCCTTGACTAGGAGTCATACGCGCTAACACTGCCCTATGGACGTTTTCAAAAAAGAAGAAGTGGATATGGTGTAAGAGAGAGCAGGCTGAGAGTATATGTTTGTGACGGGGCTTAATATAGCTTTGAACTATCGTAGGGAAACTCACTTCCAAATCAGAGATAGATAGATAGATAGAGAGAGAGAGAGAGAGAGAGAGAGAGAGAGAGAGAGAGAGAGAGAGAGAGAGAGAGAGAGAGAGAGAGAGAGAGAGAGAGAGGGGGGGGCAGACATAGTGAAAAGCAAAGAAATAAACTTATAATATTAATCGTTTGAGGACGACCAAACTTTGTTCTGGTTCGATCCTAGATGCAGCGGGGAATTTTCGAAGCAGTGTAAGTTTTATCTAAGAAAAATAATTGTCTTTTTATCCATTCTTTTTTTTCGTCCCCCAATCTTTTAAAGCCCCGGTGACATTATGGCTCGAACGGAATAATTTGAAAAATGCTTCATATTTTAACGTCTTATCCCAGCATTAGATAAAAAAAGTATCTACAAGTTTAATTTTGAATTCAAAAACTTTGAAATATAACATGCAATATGCTGAACGGCAAATAGGCATTAAATATTCGGGCCAAACTAAAAGTTACTTGGACTTTATACTAACCGGGTTGTTATGAATGGAAGTAATTTATGTTATACTCGTTCATGATATACATAAGAGCTTGAAAACGAAACACATTTTTTCAAATTTTACTCAGTTTGATTATCAATGTACATTGCCTCAACTTCCAGGTGCCTAGAAAATGTATTTAATGGTCAGACACCCATTAGTTTAGCGTATGCCAGTGCAATGGGACAGTCTTAGAGGTGTTTCCATGGTAACGGGGCTCTATGGTAGCATTCTTTGATTACCAAGCTAGTGGAGATATTTACACATTTTTTCCTAACCATGTAAAAGCATAACTTTTTCCGCATGGATGTCCTTGAATCTGTTTGATCTGCATTTTAACTAGCATGTATCCTCTTTGACCAAGTTAAAATCGTAACTAGCATATATCCTCTTCAGCCAACTTAACAATGTAACTACATCTGCTCTGAGACACAGTGAAAGAGACAGACAGACGGTTAGAAAAATAGATCGGATCCAGCACAAATCATCCACATAGGTGGTATTTCAAAATTGAGTGTATATCAAGGTAGAATAACCAATCTACAATTGTAATTAGGCGATAGGGAGAAGTCTCGATCCTGGTAAGCCTGCTCACTCCGCACAGTACCTCTTAATGCGATGGAAACTGTTTGCGAGATTATCCATTTTTGTCTTCAAAATTCATCAAACCAGCATAAATTTGCCGGCGGCGGATCTCAGGACTCACGACGAATTTGAAGTCTCATGTATGGTCTCCCTGCGCAGACTGACCGGAGGTGAAAACATTTAACTTTCGCCCTGTTTTCTTTAATTGCTGTTGTTGTTGTTAAACCTCACGAACTCATTTTACATTTGGACTTCATTATAAGAAAATATAGAGATGTCTGAATCGTAACGGGAGAAAAGTAGTTGCGAAAGTTTACGATCTGATCAGACTGAGCGAACTATGACGGCTGATGGTTGTCTTCTTTAACCCTGATTTATTATATGTCCCCTCATCTTTCAAAGGTAGGATGAAAACTATTTAGTAAAAGAATTGCACCCCGGATGGTTATAGTTTGAAGTACTATACATTCGCAATATCGCAAAATTCACAATATGTGTCGTACTTGTTCATGACTGAAATAAGAGCTTGAAACCCAAACACATTTGTTCTAGGTTCCACTATATCCCCATACCCCAGTCATTCTCTGTGAATGCTCCAACTTCCAGCTGCCTGGAAAATTGGTAATTAATGGTCATTATTTTTGTGTATATCAATGTAAAGTGCCAGTCCAAGATGAGTTTCTATGGTAACATTCCTTGATCGCAAAACTAAATATTCTCGTTTGCTCTAATATATTAACCTTTTTAGTCTGTCTATCTGTATGTTTATCTGTCTTAACAGAAAAATCAAGATACTTGCCATTGAATTATATATTCTTTATAGAAATACAACATACCACTTAAATAAATGTCACAAATTCTCTCTCTCTCTCTCTCTCTCTCTCTCTCTCTCTCTCTCTCTCTCTCTCCCCCCTCTCTCTCTCGTGGGAACGAATGACTTGGATAGTGAAAAGTAACATGTTTCTTTTGTTGTTTTCTTTCCAAAAGTTCTACAAAAATACCTTTGTTTGCACATGTAATAGATGTACATAATCAGAAAATAGCAATCTTTTCAGCCGTGTCGTCACAGATGGCGCATTGGGTTTTCATGGCAAATCGGATTTAAGTGTTCCACATTTGTTCCACATTTATTGCGTTCTTAACACTTTAGAATTGATCTGCAGACAAACAACTGTACAAATTAGTACAATAACATGTAATACATAACAAAGCGTAATAAATTTAAATAAAATGACAATTACAATACTTTGTCTTACCATCTTAAGTGATTTATCAAATGGAAGTGACAACAAAGGATTTATAAGAAAGTGTTAGCAATTATTTTTGGAAAAGTCAATACATAGAAATGATGATGAAGGATTGTAGCTAGACCCGCTCCCCGTCTCACTGATACTTATATTTTAGTTGAAAAGTTTCTTTTCTCTAGCTGTTATCTTTTTCTGTTTTGCTGATCTGTTTGTGAGACGTAAGGGAGTAATTTAAAGGAATGAAATGTATTTGCATGATTGATGTATATTAGTTACGTTCAAACCTAAGCACTTACTGACAGTCTGGAAGACAGGCTAGTTTGTAGCTAGCACATATCCTCTTTGACCAACATGACGAAAACTCAATACATTTTCTCAAAAACTGATTTATGCGATAGACCAATCTATGTTTTCTGGAAATTTCTCATTAATTTACCTTTGTTATTGAATCCTATTAAAAAATATTAATATAAAAAAGAAAAAAATCGGAAATGTTTTTCTGTAAAGTGTGCTCGTTAAAAGAAAATATTTCGGCTATTTTCATACCAGTCACTTCCAACCAGAAATTTCACGAAGAAAGTAATTGTAAATGAAATTTCTTTGTTCATCTATGACCAATCCCTGTTTTCTGGCTATTCACCCTTGTATATTGAATCGTATTTAAAAAGCGGGAAATGTCTTTCTTTTAAAATAGTTCGGCTATTTTCATATCAGTCACTTCCAACCAGAAATTTCCCGAAGAAAGTAGCTGTAAATTAATTTTCTATGTTCATTTATACAAACTTGCCCTCAATTCACCCCATGGTACAAGATAGTTTCTTCGTGGCCCATGATGTAATGTTGAGTAACTTGAATAAAACTGCTGGTTTTCTAAAGGAACTTAAATCATTAGCTATCTACAAAGCGAATAGTGAGGGCTCTGGTCAGACGGTGCGGCATCTTATCGTACCAATAGCGTCGAACGTTTTACTTTTCTAAAAAATATTAGAGGAAAAGATGACCTCGATATCCCTTCACTATGAACATGACGGTGTGTATGCACATGATTATCTGAGCCTTTATTTGGCGTTCATGGGAAATGGGTGGAAAAGCAACGCGCAGACTCACATAAACTATATACGACAAATTGATTTAGGAAATTAGAGCTGATATTCGATGCCCCACTGAACGGTCAATAAAACTATTGTCGGTGGATTATCATCCTTACGAGTGAAGGGATTTCGAGATCACCTTTTTCTCTAATATACATAAGTAGAACGTTCGCTGCCCTTTGTACGACAAGATGGTGGGTTATATAAGCAGGTACCAGACTTACGACACTTACTTGTTTTTAGCCCGAGGGATGAAGAATCTCAAGAGAATTGTTTGCAAAACCTAATGGCCCTAGATTTTCTATCTTAAACCTGTGTATTCCTACAGAACTACATTTGAATAAAAAAAAAACTTCTTTGGTATGATGGTTAAGATAGATATTATAATAGAAGATATATCTCGTCTATTGTATACACGGGCCCAATCGTGATTTCTTTGCTTTCAACACTTTCATATATCGTCGTTGGGCGATCAATGATCAAGCTGTGGATACGAGGTTTTGGTTGCCAAACGACGAAACAGAAGGACTGTCGTTATTATTTATAACAAATGAGGCTTTTCATCATTAACTATCAACTTGAGCAACTCACATTTCACCTTAACCTATAAAAATATCCATCTTGTACTATATTTGTCCTCAGTATGAAAACTTCTTTTATTTATTCTTCACTTAATTGATCTTTCAATCAATTCTAAGCATAGGAATAAGTTAATGCATTCATTGAACTAGTTCTAATGAAATATTTCTTTTGGGGGGGTCGGGTTTTTTTCCGGATATTTGAATATTTATCATAAATAGATAGATTATGAAATTCATCTTTGATTGCGTGTGTATTGCGTATCAAAAGTTCTTTGATCATTTTTGTCCTATTATTTTTATGTCTCCCTGATTTAATTCGACAAAGTGTTACGAAACTCTGAACATTTTAATAGAAGTAAAGTAGACCATTTCAATAGCTTTCAAATGAGTATTTTGGTGAAAATAGTCAACTAACCTTGGTTTGAAGATTTCACAAGAAATCTTACGATTGACACAGAATGTGCATGGTGGCCAGATTTAAAACTTCCTGTGACAGTTCTGTAGAAAAGGACCACCCGAAAGCCCTATAAGACAAATATTTAAGATATGTCATATTCAGCAGAGGTCAATGAGGTTCATAATTAGTACAGTCTGATAATAAACTCGTCTCAGTTCTAATTCCTGTCTGTCTGTCTGTCTCTATCATATCTTTTGTTTGAGCTTAGTTACAGACCACATCGATGATCAAAATAAACTAATAATAATAGTAATAATCAGGCAAATATTGTAACAATCATTATAATAATGTTTATCGCGCCAGACTTGGATTGAGATGGGTTATGGTAGAGAAATTATCTTAGTCGAAAGTGCTACATACCTGACTTAGAACCAGACTTCGGTTAACGGTCCTTTTACGACCCTGCAGGTAATTAAAATTGAATCAATTATTTCGAGAAGGCATCTAGCTATTCGCTGCCGACTTTTAATGAGATGTTAACGGACAAATAGCTAGATAGGATCTTTTGGCTGCAGTTTCTTAAAGTGGACTTTTGGTACTTACTTTTCTTGGCATGATCATTCTGAGAAAGTTTGAAGAGAATCCAATGAAAACTGTGGACTCTATCGCGTAAACGAGAATTTTTAATTAAATTTTCATAAGGCCCCTTTCCCCGTGTTTCTTGACGGATCATACCCATTTTCGAAAGGAACGATCCTTATGATGGAACAATCATTCTGTGAAAGTTTGAAGAGAATCCGATGAAAACTGTGGACTTTATCGCGTAAACGAAGATTTTTTAATTAAGTTTTAATTAGGCACCTTTTCCCGTGTTTCTTGACGGATCTGACCCAATTTCGAAAAGAACGATCCTTATGATGGTACAATCATTCTGTGAAAGTTTGAAGAGAATCCGATGAAAACTGTGGACTTTATCGCGTAAACAAGGAAAATTTTTAATGGACGGACGACGGACGGACGGATGGACGCACGGACGCACGGACGCCGGACGGGAAAAAGCCATCGCTATAGCTCTAGTAGCCTTCGGCCAGTAGAGCTTAAAACCGGTATTTCATATCGATCAACCGGAAACAAGTTCTCAGACTTTTCCACTCATTCCTACGCATGCTCATAAACGTGAAGTGAAAATCTATGTGATCGCCTCCATCTTATATCATCGCTGATGAAGAAAACAACTTACTTGCTGAATGCCAACAACCTCCTTTTAGTCATGAATATCCAGAAAAATGGTTTAAAACTTAATATACCCTTGGTAAATTGTCTACTGAATTGTCAAAATGAGAACATAATTTCCTCGCGTTTCAAGATAGAATCTAGGCCAGTGGTTAGTGGAGTTAGCGAATACATGTAAACTGTCTGCTGGTGTATTGACATGGAAGGGCTGGGCAAATTTACACCCCGTATACACAGTATATGTAGCGCGTTACAACCCTGTTATAGACGCGATTCAAGCGCCTATTAACCCGTTCGAATAAAACACCTTTTACCTCTCGAATTCGACTAAATCTTTGAAACGGACACGTAAATACTTCAATTGTGATAATAATATGCTTAACGAAAAAAGAATTGAATGTTAGCTTTGATTTCTTTACCTTTTATCATTTGACCTTTAACAACACAACCACACATTTTTACACACTTTTCAAAATAGCTATTTCGGTAATGAGTCATGATTGATTAAATTGGGCTGAACGCAACTTTTGATAGTTTTTCAGTTATATCGGGGCGGCTGGAGCTCCTAACCTTGGACTCCTGGTAGTTCACACACCAATACTATCACTACATCCTTATCGAGCCTCCAGCTGCTCCTCCTACTTAGGTGCACGACTTACTTACTCATATTGATGAAATATGCTCGCATTATTGAGCGCGGTTACTGATAAACCAGCAAAACCGCTCTCAGGACTTTCAGTCCTTTGATTCTAATTCGGGAAGTAAAATTAGCTATCGAATTACTTGCTAAGATCATACTTGGAAATATTTATATTAAAAGAAGAAATATCACCCTTTATAGGAAACCGAAAAATACTTTAAGGCATCTCAATGATTAATCCTTCATTCTCATAAGGACAGCCAAGAGTATACCTTCCAATGAGCAGAAAGAGCTGAAGGCCTTGGATATATACACCAGGTTTAGGTAAATAGGACAGAGAAAATATGGAAAATGAGAAATTGTCACAAGCAATATCTCCTTTTCCTACAGAATTTCCACGAGTTTTTTTCGGGGATTCAGAAAACGTGTTGTAATGGGTTAAGGCTGCTCTCAAAGTGGGTCATGTATTTTTCAGTTTTGTAATCAGGTAAGCGTTTTTTTGTTTGTACCACTTCTGGGTTGGTTTGGAAAGAGAGAACAATTTGAACATGTTTAAAAAGCTTTTCATGAGAAAAGCTAGAATACATGCCCTTTTAACGTTTTTTTTTAAAACTAAAATCCAGTAAAACTTTCGAAATCATTTCGATGTTTGCTGTAGTCTTTAACATTTGTTAAAAAATTCATGTTTTAATAGGTATACATCGTGACGACATATACTCTGCATTTCTCTTTTTATTAGTATAGGTATTATATTTGAGCCGTTCTTGTAACATTCTACAGTAGGTTTATGGAGCAGCAGAAAGTAACACGTTTTCGACAACTTAATTTCATGGACATTGTGGACTTAAACCAGTGGGGAGATCATTTGTATCGACCATCTTACAGAAGTGTTGATATTTCCTTTTCTATAAACGTTTTTCAAAGAAGTTGATGATTACGTTCGTACCATGTCTTATAGAAGGTACTATGCTCATGAGACAGTGATGTGACGGTATTCCTATTTGAGGTATTGAATAGGCATACGATTCGTAAAGTCAGAAACCATAAACAATAAATTTAGTGAGATCTCTAATAGTGACTTGTGTTATCATATATATATATATAGTTGGATCATTAGGACAATGAAAGTATGACTTTTTATTCATTGCAGAATTGTATTGCTTGAAAGGTATGGGTCATCTCATTATACGCAACGACCTTATTATCGTTTATCCGTCACGCATGATTAGGTATTGAAACCCCTTGTCAATTTAATTTTGAACGATTCGCCGGCTACCATTCTACTGAGCAACAATGCGACGAGTACGTGCTGTGTAGGAAACAATGGATATTTTCGAGACCGAATGTCGATCAAAATATCAAATTTCGTACCCGGTGTAAATGTAATTCAAGGTTGCTGCATCATAGAATTCTATTTATCATGTATTTGGAATGACGTCATTTGACGGAGAAAATGATGTGATCTGCCATATCCGTATTAGTTCAGTGCATCGCTGATATTGATTTTTCCGCCTGCGGCGAATATATCTCACGAGGAATTCTGGTTTTGTTTTGCTTGTTTGAATAGGCTTTTACGCCGCTTTCAACAATCTTTCAGTTATATCGCGGCGGCTGGAGCACCTAACAATGGATTTCTGGTATTTCTCACACCAATACTACCACTACATCCTTTCCTAGCCCCCAGCTGCTATCCCACATAGGTCTACGATTATCGACCCTTTGGTGGGAGACAAATAGTCGGAAAGGATGAGTGCCGTCGTCGGGGATCGAACCCGGGACCTCTAGATTGACAGTCCGACGCGCTACAAACTGCGCTTTGACGGCGGCAGGAAATCTTGTAGGTATATGATTAATAACAAAACGAACTATCTGCAATATCAACAAAGCGATAACTGCAAATAGCATCCGTTTTCAATTAGACAATCAAACAGAAACGGCAAATACATAAATCATGATAGAGTTATAAATGATAAGTGTAAAAGAAATTTTAATACATTTATTTGAAGATACTGAAATAGAATATTGAGAATTTACAAGTCGCACAGAGTTTATAATGTATATGGGACTGAGGTTATAAATTTTTCTTAATTATTATAAATATTTATGTTTATTCTTTTACGTTTGTAGCTTATCGATTTTTGACGTTATCCTACGTTGAAAGGCTTCCTGTAGATACTTAGCAATTTTTTAATGAAAATTTATTGTTTTTATTGAGTAGTTAGACTAATTTATACATTCAATGCTTATTTCTGTGATACTTTTTAATGTATTGGTTTCTTATGTCTGAATATGCTAAACAATGAAGCATATAAAGGAACTCATCTTCAACTTCACTTATGTCACAATAAGTACAAAATCTAAGTTATATCTAATTCGCTGTAAACCTGAACGGTCCGTCTCTACGTTTGATTTATTACAGGATAACCGTAATTTCGCACTTTATTTAGAAAGATTGGGTAGAGATATAATCTTAGATGATGAATTAATGTTTTTATAGATCCTTTTAGAAGGGGCGTCTTTTATCGCGCAGGTCCAATTTCGCATAAAAATATCAAATACTTTCCTTTTGAAAGTAACCAGAAATGATTTAAGATTGATGATTGCAAGTTTATTCCAAATAAACGAAAATATCCGGCAAGATTAAGAATTAAATTTACATTTGATGCAAAAGTATTAAAACCCTTATTACAATCAAGTTGCATAGCCTGATGATTTCTTTTTATGTGTACATTTCAGACTTAAGGGTTTTACACCAATAATTTAATAATTCGAACATGTCTCCATATAGAAAACGGATTGCGTTCTTATTCACCATAAAGAATCACTGTACACGCTGATTGCTAATCATTAAGGATGTTTTTCAAAAAAAATAAAGATGACCCTCTCTAACTGTTTGGTTTTATTAAATCCGGTTATCTCGCTTCCGTAAAGGAATAAAAACAATTGTAATTAAGTTTTAAAAGTAAACTTATATTTATTTATATTTGCGATGAGTGTATGTAAGGCTCTAAATCCTTTTCCAACAATGTAATCTTTATTCAATGTGTAATTGAATACCGTGCCAAGATAATTGATATTGTCAACTGTTTCGATTATAGTGCCATGAAAATACCACTGTTCATTATGCTTTAGACCACCCTTTTTCATAAAAACGACAATTTTAGATTTTCGACATTTGCTTTTAAACCCAAGTTTTGACATACGGTTAAGGATTGTTTGGAGATCATCTGGATCATTACCGAAAATCACCATGTCATCTGCGAATAGAAGTAGGATGGACATAATTTCGTTAATCGTAATACCTGAATTTACATCATCTGCTTGGAATAACTCAAGGTCATCTATGATAAGACAAAAAAGCAGAGAGTAAGTTATCGCCCTTGGTTTAAACCGACCGCGCATTCAAATATGTCTGAATACCTATTAAGACTTCTGATACGTAGATTTACAGCTAAGTACATACTTTGTATTATTTTCAAAGCCTTACCTTTGAATTTAAAATTAAATGATTTGTTTCACAAACCGTTTTTACAAGAACTTCATAAAACTTGGCTTACATATTCGGTAGACACAAATATGGAAAATATTTATAAGCATATTTTGTACACTATGTAGCGAATGGCGTTGAAAAGCATTTTATCATACGTCGATGCTTACACGACATTGCATCATTATGTGTTTATTATGTAGAATAGCTCATTAACTCGTAATCATAGAGTAGGTCATTTAACAAACGCATGTAACTGTCTGTCTTTATCTCTCCCCGAATCTCACCCAGGACATAAACTCTATGAATTTTTGTCTGGAAGCTATACTTCTTGGAACAGTGTGGTTAGTCTCTTAAGAGAAAGAAATCTGAAAAAAAGTGTAAATTCAGTCTCTTAAATTTCTAATAAAGTTGACGTGTAATGTTTATCAAGTTTCTATTGTAGCTGCACAATTGTAATAATGTGTTGATTTGGATGCGAGTGGCTAAGGTATAACCTGTCTTTATAACAAACTACTCCTGTTGGTGCAGTTATATGTACCTCATCCGCATTGAATAATGTTCGATCACGTTGAAGGTTACTGTCCAATACATATAATGCGGATTGAGTATCAGCAACCAAGTAAACATCTCCGGACTCGGAAGTAGCGACAGCCTTTGGCTTCAATATCTTCAAATCTGTATTTTGAATCAAAGTTCCGTTGAAATCTGCTACACGAACATTTCCAAATGTTGGGTCAAGAATATATATATGACTTGCAGAAACGGACATTTTGATGGACATGTCTAAAACATTATAATAGAATGTGCTTAACCTTATGATTTTTAAGATAACGGCCTTTACTGTCATTATAATAATTCTGAAGTCACAGAGAACAAAGATTTTTTCGTTTATAAAATCAATATTTCTACATCTACCCGGAGTTCTCGCCCCCTTAATTTTAGAGATTGGTTCGTTATCCATGTCCAGAAATAGGATCATGGATCTTTCTGGAACAGTTACAGCTAATACGCAGCTACAATCTGTTGAAGTGTCCAGTTTAGCATAAGCGCCATTTTCATACGACATATCTTCTTTCTTGTGTATTGGGTGCTTAACTTCTGCGACGTCATAAATTTCGTATGTGAATCGCAGATAGTGAATCAAAACATTGGAACCTACTTTGAAGACCTTGATACATTTATTGTTAAAATCACAGGCCGCCCATCGGTTATTACCTAACCCACATAATCCAGTAATGGAGACTTCATTCTTATCAAGTGGATGTTTAACACAGACTCTATCACGTATAGTACTCTTGTTTCGCCTCAGTCTATCCCATGTCAGAGTTTCAATCATCATGTCGTCTACAATATTGTTTACGGAAGAGTCATTTCTAGAGCGATTTTCATTCTTACAACTTATAAAGTGGTGAGAGTTATGATCAATAAAACACGGCGAACATATATACTTTTCGCAGAAAAAGCACATAAAAGTTCCAATTGCAATATCCTCGGGCGTATTCTGTTTAGCTAGACATATGTCACAAAATGGTTTCTTTCCGTCAGGTTCTTTTCGAATTTCTTCTTCTTTAAAATCACCACCAGCCGTATTTTCTGTCAATAATGGAGCATATACGTGTTCTTCGTTTCGTTCATTCATATTTCTATAATTCTATACTTTGTTCTAAAGTTCACATGAACCCCTGTAATTAAAAAAAACGTATGTTATAATAATGAATATAAGTTGTAGGCCATACCAGCAATGCATAAATATGTGATGTTTTTTTGTTTAAGATTGCTTGACTTCATGGTCCTGCAATTTCTTTAAAAACAACATGACATGACGTAAGATTCCACTATGCATATTCCGCCTTAGGGCTTGGCAGATAGCATAACCACATCAAGTCACTTTTGATTTTTATGCTTTAATCAATCTGGACACGATTCATAGTGATGGTAAAAAACTGAAATTAAACAAATAAGGCTGATAAGCAACTGTGCAAAGAAGCTGAGCTAAGTATCGATCAAGATCTGCAATGCAAGTGTTAAACTGTGGGTAAAAAACCAACATTACTTATCATGCTAAATACACATTCCATGGGATCACGTTGAATGCATAAATTCCTACCCATCATATGTATTGCGTTCAATGTGATGTCACGGTGGATCACACTAAGACAAGTGTATTGATAGAAATACATATGAATTAATGAAATAAAGAGTTATTAGTAATACGTTTGCAGTAAAATATTGAGCTTGACCTCAAGTTGAAATGCTGCTCTAATTCTTATTCTAAAATTGATTCTAAATATTTAGAACACATGAAATATGTATCTCAGATCAAGTATGCTTAATTCTTTCTCTAAGCCACTGTAATTAGATAAACCTTGAAATAGCTGAGTGAATGTCAAAAGAACAGTGTAAACCCAGATCAGGCTGCACATCTGAGCAACCGGATCTGAGTAAGCATTGTCTATAATCATGATTAAAACTCGGAAGTCTAGATTACTTATAGAATGATTGCAAACAGGTTGCTGACTATCGACAACAACGTACGGTATTCAAAACATTGAGGAGAGAGAAATATTTGACATCACTGAACAATGGCAAAAAGTACCAAAGAACCTTGATGACAACTATATGACTAATAACATTAATACTGAATAACAGACTGACTTGAAATTCTCACCTAAGTAAGGATGTAGAGCGATGCAGTACGCGTAAAACCCATTTTTACCCAAGACGCAAGGTGTTAGTAATACTCTGAATACTTTGATCAAACTTTAAACATACGAAATACACCTTTTCTGACCTTGACTTAACTTGTCAGTGTATAATACTATAATTGGACCTTTTATGCATCATTTTCTTGATAAATACTTACAGTGAGTGCCACCTTGGCCATACAAAACATAAATTACAATTCGGTTTCTTGTGTTCCTTCCACATGGTTTCAGGGGGCGAGTGTGTGTGCGAATCACCTTTCCGTAAAGAATAGTTACAAGACTCGTATATGAGAGACAACTCATGGTTGTAGTTCGGAAACCAAAAAACACAAGTTATCTACCTTATACGAAGACACCACAATGCATTTTTTTTTAATTTAAGGTGAACCTATGACAATTATTTTATATTTACTTTATTAGTATGTAAGCTCCTAATTTTTAACCGATTTCATTCCAGTTTTACGATAATGTCAAATCTTAAAATGCTTCGTTCACAGGTCGCAAAATTGTTAAAATGGCCTTTGTATATCAACACCTTTATTTGGAATCGCCCAGTTCAGGTTATGCCCTCTGGGTCATACTTTGACTCAGCTCGGGCGCATCCTAAATTAAACGTACAAACAATGAATGGAACCTTTAAAAATCTTCTCTGAAAGCCTTAAGCGATCATATTTGGTATGTAGAATCTCCTAATGAACCTGTGCAAGGCTGCTCATGTTATGCCCCTTGGGTCATATTTTGGCTCGACCTTGATCTACTCTTTTTAACAAAGAAACATTAACAGTTTAAAAACTTAACGATCTCTCCGCCCCGACACATTTTTTTTTTTTGAAAAATAAACAAGGAAATCTTTAAAAACTTTAAACCAGAAACTATAGAACAGCAATGTTCAGTATACGTTTGTCGAATTTCCGAGCGATAGCCTTCGGTCAAATTTGGGCTCCACCTGTGGATCAATTTTTTATGCCCCTTAAGGGAGGCATATGGTTATCGAACTGTCCGTCCGTCCGTCAGTCAGTCAGTCCGTCCCGCTTTCGTGTCCGCTCTGTAACTTCTACATGCAATAGTGGATTACAATATAACTTTGCACAAATGTTCACTGCTATAAGACGACGTGTCGCGAAAAAGACCTGGGTTCCTATCTCAAAGATCAAGGTCACAATCTGGGGTCAAAGGTAAAAAATCGACACGTTTTGCCGTGTCCGCTCTATAACTTCTATAATCATGCACCTATGTACAATTTTCTGTCATACAAATGTTTACCACCTTCAGACGACGTGTCGTGAAAAAGACCCAGGTTCCTATCTCAAAGGCCAAGGTCACTATCTGGGGTCAAAGGTAAAAAATCGTCACGTTTTACCGTGTCCGCTCTGTGACTTCTATAATCATGCAAGCAGGTACAAATTTCTGTCATACAAATGTTTACCACCTTCAGACAACGTGTCGCGAAAAAGACCCACGTTCCTATCTCAAAGGTCAAGGTCCCAATCTGGGGTCAAAGGTCAAAAATCGGCACTTTTTGCCCTGTCCGCTCTGTTACTCCTATTATCATACATGTAGGTACAAATTTCTTTCATACAAATGTTCACCACCTTTAGACGACGTGTCGCGAAAAAGACCCAGGTTCCTATCTCAAAGGTCAAGGTCCCAATCTGGGGCCAAAGGTAAAAAATCGGCACTTTTTTGCCGTGTCCGCTATGTAACTTCTATAATCATACATGCAGGTACAAATTTCTTTCATACAAATGTTCACCACCTTCAGACGACGTGTCGCGAAAAAGACCCAGGTTCATTTCTCAAAGGTCAAGGTCACAATCTGGAGTCAAAGGGGCGTCCAGAATGGTTAAATTGCGTCCGAAATGGTCAAATTGTATTCACTATCTTATTCTTCAATGGATTGCTTCCATATTTTGACAGATGATTTATTTGGTGGACCACTTTACATGACTTTAACCTTGACCCAGTGACCTTGATCTTTGACCTACTTTTGACCTCGGAAAAATCCGTCCATAATGCATTTCTCGATTTCATTCTGTATTTATAGAATTCTTATATGTATTAAAATTTCATTTATTAAAATCCCTGACGTATAGATCTCAAATGTATGTTGTTGTGTTTACAAAACAAATCAAAGTGCCACATGCTTGACCCTGTCCTTTGGGTGAATTTGTCACATGACTGTGACCAGCTCTTGTATACATATAAATCAAGAGAGAATTATTATTATTATTATTAATCAAATCTTAATTGTTATAGATACAAAGAAAACATCTCAAGCAAATTCTTCTTGCGACAAGTCACAAAGCTTAAAGGTTTCATTTATTGTTTGATGTGAACTACCCTGCAACTTTTACTGTGACCCTTTATCAGACTCCAAAAACCCTTTATGATTAGATGAAAAATATGACACTCTTCAAAATTTCCGTTTTTTTTTTTTTCATTCTATTTTGAAAGACGATTAAGAATAATTTGTGTAAAATCTTTGCTAAAGTCCAATTCTCCTATACTTTTTTCGGATCATTTGGTTCGCCTCCTTTAAATAGTCCAAAGACAAACTATCAGGATAAACTGAATTTTCAAATAACTCGTTAAGATCAACAAGAAAGGGAAATAATATTTCATATGACTCTTTAATGATTTGAGAACGTATTTCATCTGGTCCAGACGCTTTATTATTTTTTTGTTTGGTTACTGCGTTTTTAATTTCTTCTTCTGTAATAGGCGCATCGAGATCCTGATCTGAAATGTAATCTAATTTCTTGTGTATTTTCAAAAGGATCAGATTGGCTAAGTTAAAATTTAAAGTGTTCGAAAGGAACATCTAGCTGGATTTCGTTTTCATTCGACTTATTTTTGTTAGAGAAACACTTTTAACATTTTTTCAAAATTAACGCGTATTGTATTTTGCCATTGATTAAATCGTATATCCCTCTTTTTGTCGAAACTTAAGCTTTGCTTTTTTCCTCCGCCGTCATAGCGCAGTCGGTAGCGCATCAGACTCTTAATCTTCAATCATGGGATATCATGGGTTCGATCCCGAGAAGCGGTACATATCCTTTCCGACATTTGTCTCTCACCAATTGGTGGATAATCGTAAAGCAAAGTGGGATAACAGCTGGAGGCTAGGAAAGGATAAAGTGGCAGTAGTCATGGTAGAAATACCTGGAATCCATTGTTAGGTGCTCAAACTAAGGCGATATGACTGAAATACTGTTAAAAGTAGCGTCAAACCCCAATCAATCAATCAATTGCTTTTTCCCTTGCATTGTTATATTTATTACGTGCTATACAAAATGTAACGCAATTTTCTTCACTGAAATTATCGTTTAGTTTAATCCTAGCCTGGTGATATGTATTTCTTTATTATACAATCTTCGTTAAACCAGTTTACATTTTATTATATTTTTTACAAGTCCTTCTGGTAGGCATTACTTAATAAAAAAATCTGACATATATTATTTCACTTTTGTACCAATATTTTCTTTTGTTAAGATCGAGCCTTAATTGATCTAAATGAACTCGTAAATGATTCTGAAAATCATATATTTTTGAACTATAGAAAATAACTCGATGTTCTGATTCTTACAAAAATGCTTTTTTATTTGGATGGATTTTAGGCCGTTTATGGAAACTATGGTAAAAAGAGTCGTGGTCTGAAAAATCGTTTCAGTTAAGGATTGAGATCCAATACATTGATATTTTTTGAAAATAGGAAATTTGTCACGCTTGAGCCTCTTTCACTAAATATGTAAGTGTACCCATGTTATCGTATTGGACCCGCCCATTTGAAATCATGTGATTGGTTGACTGACATAAATCGACCAATATTTTACCTCTGTTGTCAATTATTTTGCAATTACTTATTCGCTTATTTACATAACTGTTAACCATCAGACTCATTTGACTCGAAATGTTCTGCTAAGCAAACGGTTCTGCTATTCATGCCGCCGGTGATGAATATTTTTCCTAATTACTTGTATTATTTGTTTTGTTTTCAATTTCTTTAAATAAAACCTTCAAAATTATTACAGCTTAACAATGAGATCCTACTGGGAGTATATAACATGTACATATATTAACATCATTTTTTCTAAATTGAATACCATTTTCATTTTGTTTTATGCTACTATTTGCATTAGCATTTTTAATTTTAAAATACACAGAAATACCTCCACTCCGTCTACCTTTTCTATTGTATATATATTCTACCCCCAACAAATGAAAGTTTTGAACCCATAGATTTCTAAATCTAGACCTGGTGGAGACGATGTTTTACTGGCACGTTTACTGTTATGTAATAATACATAATTCATGTACATGTTCGACGCATTACAAAATGAGTTATGCTAATTAAATGCAATCTAATGTGTAAAGGAAAAGTCTTGTTTTTATAGCCTTAAACAATTACCACTTAATGACGCCTTTGGACACCAAAAATTAAACGCTTTGTAAAACATTTAGAAAATGAAGAAATTCCTTGTTAAAAGTAATTGATAAAATGCTCAAATATTTTGTAAAAAAAAAAAAAAAAAAAAGATTTCAAACGACGTAATTGGGTATAGTTTTATGAAAAAGAGACCCTTCGAAAGTTAGAAATATCCAATTCAGTTTGACCGCGCAGCGACATCAATCAATAGACTGCACAATACTAATGATATTCTGAAATGCTAGTCATCGACCATCTTACTTCTCACTTATTTTAGGAATTTACTAAATCGAATAAAGTTGTTCAATTTATGCTGTAATGCTCATCAAATGCATTTAACACAACATATGAGCTTTGGCTTATGTGTAATAAACTATTGGTCTACCTATCGGCTAAGGGTATGTCAGTGACCGTCCGGACAATCTGTTTTTCGACCTTTCTTCAAAAGCCTTTGAATGTATTGAGCTGATTACTGATGTTTGGATCTGTAATCATTAGTATCAGATCTAGATGTAGTTGCGTCCTAACCCATTGAAAATACTGATGATGGGCATTTACTGAATGCCCAGTTTTCTAGATATTTTCACGGGGACTTTAGATACTAACTGATTTTTGGTGTACAAGACTGCAATCATGAATAATAATTCGAGTTTGAGTTTGTTCCGGCCCATTGGTCTTCGACAAGAATACAGATTTTGTACCGCGAAAATTGTTACTGATAACTGTTTTTTTCCTTAACTTTTACAGACATCATGCCGTCTTTAGATGTTTAAGATTGCTAATATATACGAGAGAATAATTTTGAATTCGCTCTGGTCTATTGCCTTTTTCAAGAATACCATTGCTAGACAGAGACAGACAAAATTGCGACCTGTAGAGTGGTTACATGTAACACTGAATTAATGACTATGGATGATTGACATTCGAATGGCGTGGTGTTGCCATTCTGTGTCATGTCTTTTTAATTTAAGTTTTTATCAAGTTCATCTTTTACATATAACATCTGATTTTCTCACTTACGTATGAAACTTATAGCTTAATTGAACTGAGCTTAAGCTGACAATTTGAAGCAAACGTTATTCCCTTCTTATAACTTCACCATCCAGTTATATAACTAGAAATTTTGCAGGTTAAACTAAAGAGAAAGTGTTTATATAGATTATGTGCAAACAGGCAAAAATGTTTCTTAACTAGTATACCTGTCCTAAGCTAACGATAAAATTTATTATGAAATTGTAATTAAGCGTAGATGGGACACGATTACCGCCTTTCCAATTTTTTTCATGGAAACATGTCACATTTATAAAGCCAAGTAGAGACCAGGGGATTTGATTGATTGATTAATTGAATGGGGTTTAACGCCGCTTTCAACAATATTTCAGACAAATCGTAGCGGATCGAGCACCTAACAATGGATTCCTGGTATTTCTCACACGAGTTCTACCACTACATCCTTTCCTAGCCTCCAGCTGCTATCCCACTTAGGTTTACGATTATCCATCCATTGATGAGAGAAAAATGTGCCGCCGACGGGGATCGAACCCATGACATTCCTTGAATGAAATTTAGGAGTCTGACGCGCTACCGACTGAGCTATGACGGCGGCGTTGCAGGGGATTTGATGAAAACAACTAAACTGAAGTTATTCATATTATCATTATGGTTATTTCGAACTTGGGCTTGACTGTATGATGTACATTCTTCTCATTAAAATCCTTCTCAGAAATGTCATTTCTCATTACCACCAAACATACTCTTTTGGTGACACCACGCCAATAAAATTTGGAATTTTGAGCAATGATTTAGGATTCTGGTCAATTGATGAATAATTTCCAAAGTGGGATGTTTTTTTCTATATGGAATTTAGGAAGCACGGAAAGAGCCTAAACGTAACTCAATCGGCATAATCCTAGAAACTCAGATGATAAAACATGCAACATACCGATTGGTATGGCCTTATTGTTTGTATATAGAAGTAATTTGGAGAATTTAGCTTTTGCTTCAATTGCCAATTTGGCCGGACGAAGCACATTTTGACAAAAGGGCCAATATCTAGGGGGTACTACGGAACAATAACAGTTTTGCATATTTTCAATTATTATTCTATGAATCTACAAAGAAGATAAAATTCCAATTACTATGATTATAACTATTTATGTTAAAGGGTTAGGGTAGTGAACAAGTATAGTCATAATATCATAACTTTAAAAAAGGGATGCTACACTTCTTTATATTATCTGGTTTAACATTGAATGGGATTGAACGCCACTTTTAACAGTATTTTAGTCATATCACGGCGGTCGGAGCTCAAGACAATGAATGCTACAATTACACCCTTTTCTAGCCTCCAGCTGCTATCCCACTTAGGTTTACAATCATCAACCCATTGGCGAGAGACAAATGTCGAAAAGGATATGTGCCGCCGCCGATGATCGAACCCCTGACATCCCATGGTTGAAAAGTGGAAGTCTGATGCGCTACCGACTGCGCTGTGACGGCGGACCGGGATAACATAAGAAAATAAGATAATTGTTTCTTCTATGAACAGCCGACTTATAACTCGATGATCATTGTTAAAGTTTTTAAAAGTCATTGAGCAACTTGAAAGCATTATTTGAAATGAAATTAACTTTCTTACTTCTTCGCTACATGTAAGTAGAGCATTTCGAGACTTAGACAATATCTAACCCTAAAAAACTAGGTAGAATTTAACTTCTCGATGCTACAAGCTACAATAGCTCAATGCTCCAAGAGTTTTGGTTTTCGGATTTGATGTATTTTGAACATTTATATTCGTTTGCTTTCATTCATATAGGGAACCCAACTAAACCACCAAGAGCATCACATGAACAAACTTAGTTACGGTCCACTCAGGGGCCAAATATAATGTTTGGGACTTTGGAGAAGACTTTACTTCTCATTTATGGTGCAAGGGATTACCGATATGACGGTAAAGTTCAATTGTCTCAAAATTTTTAATAGAACTTTACGGAATATCTCTCCCAGGTTTTATAAATACTGTCCCACTGGTGTAGAAGGAATAGAAAGTTGAAGATTTTTAAATGCCCACGGCGTGACAAATATATACGTTGACGGACGTCAGATTAAACTTCTACGATCACAATAGATCGGCCTGAGAACTTTGCGTAGAGATGAGCTCAAAGCTGCACGAACGGACGGACTCACAACAGACATAGGCTATGAAATGTAATTAAACCATATACAGCACATGGTTTTAAGAGGAGGATTTAAATCCATACAGGATTATTGTTTAAGTAGAAAATAAAGCCATAAAAGGATTATCAGACTACATTTTTTTCTAAGTTTGGATAGAAAAATTAGAATACATGTATATATCTAGTTAAACTGAAGATAACTCATATTAGACAGATCCAATGATTGAACCCTTTGAAGAATATCTGACTAACAATGCCATTCTAATGCATTTTTGTAAAATAGAGGTAATGTAGAAGGATCCAGGTACTGGTTGAAAATACATGTCTATTTACGTCATTATTGATTTAGAAGGTTGGAAATTTGTGATTTGCACTGATTTAAATCTACGATCTAGTATTTTACACCGTACCAACAAAACTATCTAACGGTTTAATGACTCGTATATCGATAAAGTTTATAGGAATATTTTTTTTAATGAAACGTCTTGTCAGATCAATGGTCTGAAGAAGTTGAAGGCCAGAGCATAATATATTGTTATAACCGTTTTAACAGAAAAAAGCTTTTGATACATACGTGTTGTCTAAAACGATATATTTCACATCCCACGAGAATCAAACGGTAGTAACGATCAGTCATAAAAATGTTTAAACTTTGCATTTTCACTATTAATTTCAGTTACTTTGAATTGTAGAACTAACATTCTGCCTTTTCAACAGTTCGTACTTCATCAAATTTTCTTTCTTCCTCCGAATAACCTCCCGTTGGATGTAATTTTAGGAGAAGAACATAAGTCTACTGCAAGAGTGTCTAAAAACCCGACGGCTTCAAGTGATTCTGGATTGATTAATAACATTCGTCGGGATTTCATTCATGACAAATAGCTATGCCCTTAAGTTATACCTAATCAGTGCCTTTAAGTATCAATCGATCTTTCATTAATTAGAAGCCAATAACGCTTCCATCGTTTGTTTCTGTTTAAAAAAAGGCTGTCCCCATTCGGAGCCCAAAATCAGACCCCATGTGCTTTATTCTACCTTACTTTGGAAAATGACAAATAGATTCAAAATAGTATGCTCGTAGGTAGAGCCAAAAAGGGACACAGCGGCCTTAGTTTAAACTTTAATATAGGGCTATCAAATGATTACACTTGCAAAATATCGAACCCCTATGACTCATAGTTTATCGTTGCAAAGAGCAGACTTTTAAAGATATCATTTTTCTTTCTATGTAAACTATGGTAAGCTAGGACAGAGCAAAACGTATTTTTTTCCTTTCAGTGATATTTTTTTTTTATTTTTCTCTTTTATTTCACTATTCAAACGAGTGCTATAACAATATTCATTCAAGCGTTAAGCTGCTAGTCATACATATATTTAGGTTTACGTTGATTCATC
Source organism: Fragum fragum (assembly GCA_946902895.1). Classification (NCBI taxonomy): domain Eukaryota; kingdom Metazoa; phylum Mollusca; class Bivalvia; order Cardiida; family Cardiidae; genus Fragum; species Fragum fragum. The sequence goes on along the minus strand of OX336382.1, from coordinate 18,709,952 downwards.
CATTTGTGGGAGCCATGTGTAGATATATCTCATTAATAGGAGGTGCGATCTATTAGAACCGCAGAATTCTACCGTGCATATTTTTGAGTTATTGCCCTAATCTGCTGTAAAAACCACATCTCTTCGAGGCACACTACCTAGGTTATTGTTTGTTTGTTTGTTTGTGTGTGTGTGTGTGTGTGTGTGTGTGTGAAACATGTGTTCAATGCCTACCTTTATTTATGTCCGACTTATTGCCTTTTCTGATTACTATCAGATGCATACTCTTTTAGTAATTGCCTTTTTGGCTCATTTGCGCAAAACGTGGTCACCCTGTGTCACCCTGTGTCCGTTGTGCATCGTCCGTCGTGCTTCGGAGGGCCTGGAAAATTGTTTAAAACTCTCTCCTATGTAACCAGTGAACCAGTTTCACCCGAATGTGGCTGGAATATGATTTGGATGATCCTTTTCAAAACGTGATTGCAAAGTTTGATTCGTTAAAATATTGAGACTCGGCAGAGCATGGCTTATTACAGAAATCATGAATTAATTCGTTAAGCCTATTCTCCTCCTAAACAAAGTGCCAGTTTGGATTAAACTTAGTAGGTATGTTCCATTGGTGACCATTCCGGAACTTGTTTGTCAAATTCTGATTAGTATAGAAATGGAGGCGTGGCAGTACACGGCTTATAACACCTAGGGAAATGATCAAGTAATTCTTTAAAAATCTTCTCCACGTCAACCAATGTGCTAATTTGTATCAAACTTGTTAGAAGTGATCTTTGTATGAACTTTTTCAAAATATGTTCTTAAAATTTCGTTTCATGAAAAAACGGGGCATAATGGGATGATATTTATCAGACTTTGGGAAATTATGAAATCTTATGAAAAAGTCTTCTTCTTAATCACTGGGTATATTTTGAACAAATATTCTTCGGGTTACCCTGTCCAAAGATGCCATTGCGATTTGTGAATAAATGGGTGCGTGTTAAGATTGGTTAATAAGAATAAGAGAAATCATGAAATTGTTCTGTAAAAATTTCCTCTTCCTAAATCATTAGGCCTATTTGTAATCAACTTGGAAGGAATGGTCTTTGGGTGACCTGTCAGAAGTTTAAGAAGTGTTCTCCTCCTAGACTAAAGAGCAAACTAGAATCAAAATGGCAAGAATAAGCATGAGTCGGAAATAAATAATGTTTACCTGTCAGAATTAAAAATGAATTTAACTAAGGCGAACAATTTGTGACATTGTTTTGTCCTCTTACTTTTTAGACTTAAACTTTTCCCACAGCATTCTCTTAAAGTATAAAAGCTATGATAATGCAATTTCATGGGTTGGATATCTATCAAGGGAAATTGCAGTGCAAAAACAATTATCTAAAGCTCCTTTAATTTTTACAGAAAAAATGCCCCTTGTTGTTTTTCAGACCTGCGTTTGGTTCATAGCATAACTCTAGAAAATTATAGCTTTGATTATGAACCTATATTGATGGACAGATCTTATAAAGGTAAAGACAGCTGCACTAGAACCACAACTCTACGTTGCTTATTTTGTTATTCAGGCTTTAATAACTAAGGGAAAGTGCAATTGATAAGAACCATCTACCTTCCTTTTTTTGAGTAATTACAGAACGTATAATAGCTGTTATTATTAAACTGAACCGAGAGAAAACATCTTATCAAGGAGAAGTTCCATAGCATTAGAACCACAACTCTACAATGATTTTTTATTTCATTTATAATTTGTTCAAAATATTTCTCTTAAAATAATGGCTAAGATTAACCAGGGAAAGTGCAATGCAAAAGAACTTAAACTTTTCATTGGTTTATCTTTGGGTCGCTTCCTTGTTTTCAATCTTAATAAAATTCTGAATGTAAAGTCGTTGTGCTTTTGAAACTCTCTATGAGGATTTAAAACTAAGGGAAGTGCAATATACAAGAACCAATACTATACCTTGATTGGGTGTTTAGAAATTAACCGTTGTATATTGCTCTTTGCAGACTAAGTGATTTGTCCGTAGTGTATCTCTTAAGGTGAAAAAGCTATGACTATGGAACTTCATGGGGAAGTGCCTTGAATCAGAACCATATCGACCTGGGTTAGTTTTGAGTTGCTTCCGTATTTTTTCGGACTTGAACTTAGTCAGGGTACAATAAATTTGTTGCAAGCTCTCCTCAAAAACATTCGATAATTAATCCCCCAGTCGATTTCAAGTACATGTAATGTGACTGGCATATCTTGTGACTATTGGGTTTTCTATTTTGTAATTGGCCACATGATGTTAAAATATGAAAATTAGAAAACTGTAGGTCCTAGAATAACAATTTTTAAAGAGGGTCCTCCTTTATAACGGAGCTTAATTGACTGCACCCTGGCGGAACCTATGTAGGACTTAAGAGGGCATTGTTTAAATAAATTTGTTTGATAAGATATGTTATCAATATTGATTGATATATATACATAGACACGTAGGTATGATGGGAAGACTGTATGCGACTGTCACTTATACCTTCAAGATTATCTTTATTCAATCTACAGTATCATTTTACAGCCTCTTTAATATTGAACTATTTTAACGGTAAACTATGTTTGAAAGTGTAACTAGTGATCGGGTATAATCAAAAAGATAATTTCCTTAACTGGTGTATTATTGATAACCATCGATAAAATAAAATAAAAATTGTGAAGGATCGAATGAAGGACTAAACTTTGCCCCTAGATATATTATGGTGTATACTACAATAAAAAATTGGTAGTTTGGAAATGAATCAAGAGACCCAGAAAATAAACTATTCGTAAAGGGTAGTTTTTCTTACCTCAAAACTATTATATATAAGCGCTGCTAATCCTTTGATTGATTACGATCATTACTTTGGTCATTATTTTTATGGATAAATATAAAAATAAAGCTATGTTTTGGACGTTGATCGTATTATAATTGATATAATAGTATTTTTCGCGTTATGTGTGCTTGAATAAAGCTTGAAAAGGAGGATTTATATGCAAAAGATTAAATCCGAGGATACACCACCTACGTATGAAGCATTGTTCGAGCACACAAAGCGCGAAAATACTATTATTTTATAGATAAACTATTAAAAACGATAAAGAAGGCTTCTTATTCAAATATATTTCTTCACACACACACGCACACACAACTAAACAAATATGTTTAGGCCATTGCCTAATCAGTGTTTACTGAATGACGTCGATACTGATACGAAACGTCATTTTAACGTTACTTCCTCCGGACCGTCTTTGAAAAGTTCAACGTTGGGGAAGTATTTTAAGTTGGTAGGGCGTGCATTTAATTTAGGTGGAAAACGATGAATAAAATAATTTTCTTTGGTTTTCCTGATTGAAACTACATCAGAAACATTCTGAAAAAAATGAAAAAAAGAATAAAAAAATAAAAAAAAAATAAAATAAAATAAAACTGAAAAATAAAAATGTAAAGAGATATAAAGAGTTTCCTTTACCTTGACAGCCCGATTCATGTCCTGTTGTCAAAACGCAAATAAATATTTCTTCAAGGACAAAAGGTTTCGTAGATAACATGTTTTAAGGATAAGATATCTATTCAACGTTTTCATTTAACGTATTTCAATTTCCTTAACAAAATACTTTTTCGATTTTAAGGTCGTCTGCAACTCCTTTTGATTTGGATCTGTCTAAAATTTGCCGTCTGGTAATGGGTTAAACCTAAGTTGATCCTGTTTCCAAATGAATTTAGAATAAGCAAAGAATACATCATTCGAGTTTCAATCTAAGAGACTGTTATCTTTATACTCATCTTCATTACTAAGCTTGATATCTGTGAGCCATTATCTGTTCCATTTGGAGTCAAGCAACGACATGAACGCTGTTTGGATAGTGTAAGGTCTTTCCATGTACAAAGGGATATATATTACTTTATTCACCCCTGCTAATGTAATAAGATTATATTGACCATTAAACCCTTTACTAGTATAATCAGATCATTTCAATAGTCGTATTTATTGTGTATGCTGAAGTATTCTACATATTTTACCTTTCACCTATACTTCAATTTGAAGTTATGGTATGAAATATGTTTGTAAAATCAAACCTCTTGATGTTTACTTTTTTTCTTAAACTAATATCAATTACGTATTATCTTTAAGAGAATGAATTCTACATAATCCAGTGGATATTAACATTCGAAACTACACAGAGCCAACTATTCCAAATCTTTAGAAATACTTAGCTAAATAATAATACATTAATTCGCTGAACATCTTCCAACCGTAATTTATCGTATCGGATGTTTGGGTTCGAAAATGAAGATAATGTAATGGATTTCACAATACCTTCCCTTTTTCCACATGAGGGTAGTTAATTATCATATATAAATTTAGATCTTGAAAGCTATGCGTCGTTTTAATTTAACAAGCCGGCCATTGCACCACTTATTTAAATTCGAACATCTTTACATTCGAGTTTTATAGGGCTACTGTAGGCTACTTTAGGATTCCGTAATATGGCTATAATTTGTTATTTTCGTCCCCATATAAAAAAATCCAGCAAGATCCCCCGAAACAGAAGCTTTAACATTACTGGTAAAGTAAACGAAGGGTTAGTATAAACCATGAAGTTTTAAGGTAACAAAAACACAGTAACTCGGTTATTAGTATATATTTCATTGGTTGCTAAAATATCGTAATTCATCCATTTATGATATCGGGTTTTTGAGATAGAAGATTGAGTTTCAGAGAACAAACCTTATATAGATAGAAAATAAAGATAACATAAACATGTCTGATTTAGAGATAAGGTGTTATCACAATATGAAGTACACCTCGTGAGCCTTGATCTCAATTTTAAAATCCCTTGTAACAGAATTCCAATGAATCCTTAAGTGAAAATTATCTGTCTCCAAAATAGACTTCCAAAATAAAACCTTAACACCCTTTATCTAAGTTCTTATTCCGTCAACTCGTGCCTCTTTGCGAGTGAGATTGATCAAATTTCATAAACCATATGTACACCGCCCTCCAAAAGTTCCGTCACACAAAGTTTTTCAAATGTTATTTAGCTTCAGTTATAGAAAACAAAAACTAAATTTCATATTCATTGTTTTAACACATAACATCCCAATTACCAAACAGTAACAGTATTATGAATAACATGAGTACAAAAACAATCAAAGTGCCGTACGTACTGTAATTGGTCGTCACTTGGAAATTGGACATATCGTTGCATTCCGACTTTAGAATTAGGGTAAAACAACTTTAATTTCTATTACTTTAACAACACGTAGGTTCTATCCTAGTGTATGATAATTCCGTGAATGTTAATTAGAACTTATATTATTTTACACGAACGTAAGACCTTGATGCAACATGGGTACCGACAAAAAAGCATGATAACTTAAGTTTAAGAGCAAATGCTGAATGCAGGTTCATGAAATTTCAAAACCCTCTCTTTTTCTGGGCAGAAATTAACAAGTTCCTAAACAGCGCTGATTATAAACAAAGGAAAAAACAATTGATACTATTCTTCGGGCGAATTCTTTAGACAGCGTGAAAGCATAATAATCAAATTTGCTCTCCAGAAGAACTTTCCGTACTTTGATTAACTTATGGCTGGAAAATAATTGAGTGGCAGTATCATCTTTGTTTACACCTCGATATGATTGAAGGAAAGGGTTGGTTAGACGCGTTCATCCCTTGAAGCATTCATATTTAAAGCGTGTGACCGTCCAGTTTTCCTTTACTCCTTTTGATAATTCTTAACTTGTAAAATGAAGTGATTTTTTTCTGTTTTCCCGTCAGAATATACGTCCAGTTGGGCTAAAGGCAGATTTGGTAAATTGCAGCGACACAATCTTAAGTTTATGCGTAGGCATACTCTTCATTAGTCCCTCATAATGATAAACTGCAGTCTGCTCCCAACAATGTTTTACATTCATCTCGCTCAGATTAGCACTTTGTCTTTTTTTAAAGGGCCTTTTCGATGTCCCACAACAAATTTTCAATAGAATTCAAATCCGTCGACTTTAGAGGCCACAGAAGACCTTTAATTCTTTGATAATCCTTGCCCTATGGCAAGGGGAATCATTGTCCTTAAACCAGAAGTTGTTTCCATAACATTAGAAATAGACTGCCGGCACTTGTAGATTCGCCGTGTCTGGTTCGACGAAACACTGAATAAATATGTGTACGCCATTTGACGTAATAACACATAATGACATATCACCATATATTGATAACATTTTCCCACAAAAAAAATTTCTGGAGATTTTCAAAGAATGCATACTGGCTAATTTTAGCAAAAGCTTTGTGGAAATCTATTAAAGATAAACAATCGACCCTTATTAAAAAATATTCTTGAATGATTTATCAAATGCTGAAAAAGTGCCTCCTCATCAAACATATTCATTTCTGCAGAAAGTGTTTATAGTTTTTTATACATATATTTGTGGTTATACAGATACTTCCATATTTGTTTTGATTGGGTTTAGTGACAGATATGACAGATAGGGCATGTAATAATTTGTGACCACGACCTGTACTAAGTACTTTATTCAAAAGTTTGTGAAAGAACGGAATAATGACAGTTCTACTCTATTGATAGAAGTCGACTAAAATTCCATAGATACCGCTTCTTTTCCCTCGTTTAAAATACGCAATAGCTAATCAAATTAAAATGCTGTGAATCGTCTGGAATTTGCTCATTTGAAAACTCTATAACTCTATACTGTGATCTATTTCCAGAAGCAATTGTGATCGAAAAAATGTTAAACCCAGTAATACAAACCTTCAGTTTATATAGGAATCTTCTGATTTTGTGTTTGCTTTAAGGAAAGACCAAAATTAGAAGGGTTTGATCTAACTTTTATGAGAATTTTCCGTCTGTTTGAGAAATATTCTATTTTTCATTATATTTTACAAAATGCCTTGCATTTATTTCTAATTTGATATATTCATAATCAAAGTACTGAAAGTACTCCAGGCTAGCAAAGCATGGTTTGTTAAGCAATCCTCTTTTTCAAAGGTCATGATGAATAAACAAGATTAAAGCAACCCAGGGGTTAAACCATGACAACATAAAAAAATCTTAGTCTGGTTGAAATTGAAAAAAGTTCCAGTCACAAATTTCAAGATGTTAGAAAACATTATGGACATTGAAGTACAATGAAATTGCTTCGTACAAGCAATTTCTTCAATTTCCACAATGTTTTTCAAAGCATTTTTCTTTAAATGCTTAAAAAGCGGAATTAAGTGAGAATGGGTTAGATAGCATGCTTTTGAAAGAATTCAATACAATTTAAATAGAGTTTGTAATATCAGAACTACAAAACTGACACTTTGCTAGCTAAAAATCGATATCAAATTTTTGTTCTAGGGAATTTCCGTAGAGCTTTATACTAAGCCTACCATGGGTTATAAGTCCCCCACCGATTACCGGTTGGGGACCATTGGTTTGCTCGATTCCGTCCATCTTTCCGACCATTGGTCTGTCCGTCCGTCTGTCCATCCGTCCGGACAATATCTCCTAAACCATAAGTTTAGAATGTAGCAACTTTAGAATGTATATACTTATAGATCACAATGTGGATAAGTGACAAGTTCAAGATCCGTTTCTCCACCGTTCCCATTTTTTGAGTCTTTTTTACTGTTTTATTTTTGTCCAGAACAGATCTCCAAAACAATTAATGTTATCAAAGTGTCATGTACAAGCATCGTTATTCTAACACGCCTACGTTTAGAGTTATCGCTTTTTTTTGTTTATACCTTTACATTTTTATTCAAGAACTGTTACTCTGCCATGTCCATTTTTTGAGATATTGTCCTTTGTTGTTTTTATTTATACATTTTTGTCCGGAACATATCTCCTTTACCATAAGTGCTTTAAACCATGTACACTTATATATTACAATGTGGAGACGTGTCACGTACAAGAACCGTTTCTTTTGTATTTTTGTCAAGAACATGTCTTCTTAACCATAAGTGCTAGCAACTTCAAATATTATACACTTATAGATTACTCTGCCATGTCTTTTCTTTAATTATTGCCCTTCGTTCTTTTGTCTGTTACTTTTTTGTGAGGACCATATCTACTTAACCATAAGTGCTAATATGTCCCAACTAAATACACTTGTAGATCACAGTATAGAGAAGTGCCATGTACAAGAACCGTTACTCTGTCATATCCACTTTTTGAGTTATTGTTCTTTGTTGCTTTTACCTTTACATTTTTGTCCAGAACATGTCTTCTTAACCATAACAGTTAGCAACTTCAAACTTTATTCACTCATAGATCACAATGTGGAGAAGTGTCATGTACAAGAACTGATACTCTGCAATGTCTTTTTTTTTTTTTGGGGGGGGGGGGGGTATTGGCCTTTGTTGTTTTTACTGTTACATTTTGTCCGGACCATATCGCCTAAACCGTAAGTGCTAGCAACTTCAAATTTTGTTTTAATGATCTGGATGTGGAGTAGTGTCTTGAAAAAGAACCGTTACTCTACCACGCCAAATTTTAAGTTATTGCCCTTTGTTTTTTCACCTTTACATTTGTGTTCAGACCATATCTCCTGAGCAATAAGTGCTTACAACTTCAAACTGTATTCACTTATAGAGAACAATGTTGAAAAATGTCATCTTCAAGAACTGTTACTCTGCCATGCCCACTTTTTGAGTTATTGCCCTTTGTTTCCTTCACCCTTATAGTCTTCTCAATCTTGTCTACCTTTAAACGTCTAGATTTTGTTAATTCTTTCCCTAACGGCAAAAAATCAGACAAGGCCAAATTTATAGCTGCTGCAGAAGACTGTTATTAAATACATTAAAGTACAGAAAAATACGAAAAAAAAAAGGAGAAATATTAATTATCAGCATTTTCTTCTTTTCTGTTAATGCTGTCATAAGCTTATTTTTAGAGACGTCAAAACTAGGTCTTGTTTGGAAAAGATTAACTGCAAAAAGACTTTCTTTAATCCGGTTGGGGACTCCTGTATTGCATCGCAATACGATATGCACTTGTTGTAAGTTATTATTTTTTTTATAAGAAATTGGCGTGCATCTTTATCTAACGGCAGATGCTTGATAAAGCGATATAATACCATTCACTGCTTCATTTAAATTGTAATCAATCAAATTATAAAATTAATCACTGTTACATTCCATTTACATAACAAATGCAAATTGAATAAATTGAAAAGGTGATCTTTTCAATTAAGCTTATAAAAATTTCTAGTAGGGCAATTGATTTTAGAATACTCAACTTTAGCGCATAGTTCATTCAACAAGCGACCTCAATTAATATGGAAGTATAAGCGGGAAACGGGCAGATTTATCTCGTTCTCCTATTTTGACAAGACTTTGATGTTTTTCAACATTTGTTATTTGAAAATCAAACAATCCACTACGATTTTCCATTATTGGTATACAAGTACAATTTCTTTTAGTATCACCAGGATATACAAGTCTCAAAATACTAGATGAAAAGAGATGAGAGCCAATATATATTTTCCTAATTTCATATCTAATGAGATACAACGAAACGCCAAAAACGAATGTTTTGTTTGTGTTTAGTCTATCAATATTATGTTCATTGTTTCTTTACAAAGGATGGTAACTTGTTTAACAAAAAATGATAATTTTTTTTTTTGGGGGGGGAGGGGGTATAAAAGCGCATCTAAATTCATTTCGGTAGATTTCCTCGGTACGGTAAAACGAGATCTTCTTCCTTAAAGAAGAAGGATCAGTTTTGGCAAATATTTTATGCACAGCTATGATAGATGACTAGCAGCCATGACAAGGGGCATAAATCGCTGTGTTTTTACGGGAGTATGCGAGCCATTGAATGAAAATGGTTCGAAACAAAAAAACTTTCCATCGTGATTGTTGTTATTTAAAAGAGATGTCTCAAGATCGTCTTTTGGCCCATAGTATATGTTTGATGGTTTAATGTCTCTGAGAAGAATAGCTTAGATGAATTTTTGGCTCACCTGAGCACGAAGTGCTCAAGTAAGCTATTGTGATCACCTTTCGTCCGGCGTCCGTCGTCCGTCAACAATTTCTTTAAACGACATCTACTCCGAAACCACTGGGCCTATTTGAACCAAATTTGGCAGAAATGTTCCCTACGTGGTCCCCTTTAAAATTAGCTAAAAGAATTGAAATCCGTTCAAAACTCTGGTTGCCATCGCAACAGAATTGATTTTTTATAATAATCTTTAAAAACCTTCTCCTCATGACCCAGAAGGCGCAGAGCCTTGATATTTTGCATGAAGCATCAGTATATTTACCTCCTTAAAAATTGCTAAAATCATGATCCTCGGGTCCCTATGGGCAGAGCCCTAGGGGAGGAGTTATTATTTAGAAATAAAAAAACGATTTTTAAACGACATCTCCTCCGAAACCACTGGGCTTATTTGAACCAAATTTGGCAGAAATCTTCCTTAGGTGGTCCCCTTAATTAAGACTTTTGGATCGCCAGGCATATAGTCTTTATATGTAAGTGTGGCCCACTTGTATCAAAATCCTAACCTTAACATGAAATTAGACTGTTGAAAGAAAAAGAGCCATTATCTCACGTGAGCACCCCAGGGCTAACGGCCCTCTTGTTAAGAACATGTCATCATAACATCACCAGGACTCGCATGAAGAATATACTACCGCTGCTCTCTGATTGGCAGTTCACTTTGTATCCGGTCTAACTGGTTTTAAAGTATATCTTCTCTTTGTGTGTGTGTATATATACAAGCATGTATGTATCTATGTTTTTAATCTCTAAGTGGGTTGCATATCTATTTAATACATCCTATTTACATCACAAACAAATGGTCCCGATTTTTTATAAGGTTCAAGAGGCATATTTCGGAGAAACAATGAGTTATTTTAAGTTACGAATAATACAACTTAAAGAAGTCTGCTGAAAAGATTAGTGTTAATTGTTCGAAAACGTGTGGTAATATACCATATAGATAGATCAACATAATTATGGACATGTTTTTAAGGAAAAAGTATAATATAACCAGCCCTTCGTCCGTCTTCTTTGATCTTATATACAAAACAAAAGCAAATTCAAAATGGATGATAATCCGGACAAAACAGTGGACGTAGTGACACAGGAACTTTTTGTTGAAACTAAAATTGGTGTCACATTGCCTCGATGTGGTAAATGTCACGTTACAGAAATCGTATATTTTGTGTGTTTTGTGTGTGAGGAATATATTTGTGGATCGTGCATGAGATTACACAAGTGCAACCGTGAGCAGTTTACATTCCTTTGTGGTGGATATGATACCTCGAAAATGGTGGAAAGTCTTTTAACGCTCTTAAAGGACGAGCCAGAAGGGGGAGATATAAGACATCTTCTCAAAACAGAGCGTATTTCAATGTGTGATCGCGTTGATATAACACACCCTCTAGATATTAATTCGAGTATAGTGACTGGATTGTGTGGCTGAAAGTATAGATAATGGGCTGTTTGTGACTATAACAACTCATGTTTAAAGATCTATAAAGTAGTCTCTAATGCATTACAAATATATATACGATTTGCGTCACCTCCGTATGCTATCAAAGAACTCCAGAAAACTCCAGCGTCAATGCATGACGCCGAAAGTATGTGAACAAAAAGTGACGCAAAAGTTCAGAAAAAGCAAAACAGGAGATGCCTCATAGCAACAACTATTCCGAGATTACATTAGATACTTATTCTAGAAATAAAGAAAACGTCGGTATCTAAAGTAAAAAATTTCCATGTAGATAAGCCATGCTTGGCATTGGATAGTTTCGATTCTTTTTTAGCAACCTTGTGTAAGGGTGAAGGAAATGGTATGTCTATATTTTTAGAACGGATCATTGCTTTCTAAGAATCATAAGAACAGACAGCAATTGTCGACCTAAGAATATAGCAGCTAGAGAAGGAAGGATTTATATAACTGATTGTGTTAGAAGTGTTTTGCGTTGCGTCGATGGCGAAGGTAAAACGATTTCTGTGGTCAAAATACCCGGATTTAACCCTACCGGAGTTGCCATTGATGATTCTGGAAGAATTTATATTTGTTCCTCAGGACGAGACCAGCTTTACCAAATAGACTCGGGTCTGCAAGGGTGGCATCCACTTCCATTCCAACGGACCGATAAGCCTTTTGCAGTGTGTTTTCATAATAATAGACTAATCGTTGGAAATTCAACAGTATGCAATATTGTGACGATTTACAGGGTTTTGTAGCTCTGTAAACAGTAATCAGAGAACTGTTGTAGAGTCATTGGAATATTTTTTAAAAACTTTCACTCACTCTTTTTCGATATATTTCTTTTATATAAATTTGTCATGAGATTTTTTTTCCAGACTCTAGACTTAAATAGTAAATGTTATCAACCTCTCTTTTACTCGTTGATCGCGCTTTAAGTTGAATTTTTCTTTCTTACTATAGTTAAACATGTTAGTAATTGAAATCAATTTAAAAACATATCCACTGTGATATATTATTACAGCTGTCCGTATGTCTGTCTGGATTTATATTGATAGCGGTTGTTTGAAATCGGTTTGAAGCAATCGGTTGGCGGCGAAAGCTTCTTCACTACAGCTTTATTTAAGTTGTAGTTACGATATTCTGTTGCTCACTAAAAAAATACTTATTAATAATAAGAAAAAATATATTGTAAATGAAAGGTAAACAAAACGATACTTATCAATAATCCAAGAAAGAATTCAGTTGAGTTCTTTTTGTGTGTGTGTGTTTTTTGTTGTTGTTGTTGTTGTTGTTGTGACATTCCTGACTCGAAATGTTATTTTAAACCAATAAATGGGTAGTTTTTAGAGAGGACTTCTTTCTTTAATACATCTTTTTTCCCCCCTTTTCATTACAACCTCTTTGAATTTGTTATGATCATTTAACACATGAAATGTATGACAGTTTTCAAAATAATCTATCTGATTTCAGAATTGTCTTGTTTTATAGAAGTGGGTTTATATCGTTTTGCCACCAGAAATTATCTTGACTGAAGGGGGAATAATTTTTGATGTTATCATTTTCAATTTCAACTTTCGAAAACACAGTTGAAAATCGACAATTTGCTTATAACAAGCAATATCGTTATTCGCGCAATATTCTTTCAAAAAAACAAAAAATAATAATAAGATTTTCTACAATTTCAACAGATGAAAATTGTAGTCTATTACGCCTTTGGGTTTGGACGAATCTACGGGATTTATCGTCTTCTGAATGATTACTTACAACGGGTATACCTGGTCAAAAGTTCCCATCGTTTCTCACACATATACAATCCGAACTTCAATCAGAGCAATGTTTCGCCTGTCCTAGAGATCAGATGAAATATTCTCGTGAATAAAACATTGTCGTCCTTAGCACATCTGAGCACGAAGAGCTCATGGTGAGGTACTTTGATCGTCCCCTATCCGGCGTCCGTCGTCCGTCAACAATTGCAAAACGACATCTCCCAAACCACTGGGCCAATTTCAACTTAATTTGGCAGAAATACTCCTTGTTCGGTGCCCTTAAAAATTTGCTAATAGAATTTAAGTCAGTTGAAAACTCTGTTACCATTGCAACAATACTGAAATTTAATAAAAAACTTTAATAATTATCTCTTCCTGACCGAGAAGGCGTAGAGTCTTGTTATTTTGCATGAAGCATAATAACATTGACCTCTTTCAGAATTGATTAAATCATCACTCTCGGGTCTCGAGGGGCAGAACCTCAAGGGGTGAGGCTTAAATAGAAATTAATAAGGATTTTAAAAACGACATCTATTGCCATATCACTCGGTCGATGTCAAACAAATTTGGCAGAAATTTTTCCTATGATGGTGCCCTTTCAAAAAAGAATTGAAATCCGTTGAAACCTCTGGTTATCATGGTAACAAAACTGAAATTTAAAAAGAAATTCCTCCAGACCCAGAAGGTGTAGGGTCCTGATATTTTGCATGGAGCATCAGTACATTGACCTCTTTCATAATTGCTAAAATCATCATCCTCGGGTACCCAGGGAGGAGCCCCAGGGGTGGGGCTTATATAAAAGTAAAGGAGGATTTTTAAAACGACACCACCTCCCAAACCACTGGGCCATTTTCAACCAAAGAATTTAGATCAGTTGAAAACTCTGGTTGCTATGACAACAAGAGTTAAATTTAACAAAAAAATCTCCTCCGGACCCAGAAAGTGCTGAATCTTGAATTTTGCATGAAGCATTAGTACATTCACCTCTTTCAAAATTGCTAAAAATTCAAAGCTGCAGGGTAATTGGGCTTGCATAGAATTAAAGAAGGCTTCTCTTTCAAAACTATTATGCTAAATTCGGCAGAAATTTACCTAAGGTTACCCCCTTTTAATAATTATTAAAATATTTGACATGTGTTGAAAGCACTTGTTGACATGGCAACATAAGCTGATTCTAGTTAACTTTTAAAGGAGGTCTTCTAGCGACCCAATTAGTATTGGCCGTGAAGAAAAAATGCCTTATCTCAGATGAGCGCCAGTGCCACTGGCCCTCTTGTTATTTTATGAAATCAATATCTACTTTGCTAATTTCCCTATGTATTTAGATTTTTTATTTGAGTATTAACTGGTTATAATATATGTTTCGATCGCCCCTTAGAAATTTGTGAAAAAACGAGACAAAAGCAGAAAGTACATAAATTCCGTTTTTTTTTTTATTCTTTCTCTTTTTCACTCAATCTTTTTATAGTTATGTATTGTTTATGATTGGTTGGACTTACAATAGTCTATTAAGAAAACATCGGACGTATTTCAAAAGCAGAAAGCATGAAAGCAGAGTGGCGATGTCACGCTTTTAATTTACTCCTTTTATCAAATTGTTATCCAGAGCAAATATTCTTTAAGAAAAAAAATTACATTTATAAAAAGCTCTAGCGATAGTAAATAACAACAGAAGAAATAAACTCACAGCGATATACCATTTCGGTATCGCGAGCAGTTCTTACTTTGTCCCTGATTCTTACTTAGCACATACGCAGTATTCTTTCTCAGTCCAGATTCCTACTTTACGCACGGACATTTCCGACATTGTACTGCGCAAAGTACGATTTCTTACTTTAGCTTACATGTGTTAGTCGTATAGCTAACAAAAGAGTATGCAAGCTTAACCTTAATAAAGTGTATCAAGCTTATAGGATTAGAAACAAATGCCTGTATAATCTATAGTTACGATGTTAAATCCACTAATCCAATATAAATGTTTCACACAAATGTTTGTCAATGTCAGAGATCAAAGCTCAATTTCCAGCTAAATGAACGATTGATTGATTTCTTGATTGATAGCCGCGGATGGTCAATCGTCGATCAAGTCGGAGGTTAAGAGGTTAAAAGGAGGGGGAGTGTTATTGAATGTACAGCGTATTATCGACTTATATTACCGGCCTTTCCTGTCGGTCTGTAAAAGCTGATAATAATTCGAGATACGATTGTAGAGTTCAGTAATTAGTTAGGTCGGAATCAAGTTCAGGCGCTATGATACTTCGTTATACTAGGACTTCGACACATATCAGGTTCGCATGTTTGGTACCGTCGAACCAATCTTAAAGGTATATTTATTATTTACCTAGCAGAGAAACCTTTGGATTTCCCAGGGTATATCAACTTTCACTCCGAAAATCAGGAACTACTTTTTTTCTAAATGGTAGAATAACCCCTGGTTAATATTAATAGCCAAAATTGTCAAATTTGCATCTGAAATAAGACTAGCTCTTGACTCCAGATAAAAAAAGCAAATGTAATGGATTTTTGAACATAATCTACTGAAATACTAGCTTTTCTATTTAAACAATGGTTAGAGAAGTAATGGAGCGAGAAACGGAGCTAAAGTGTCATGCACTCACACATTACCTGCCTTTGTTAGTTTTGTACGCTCAAGTCAGGAAGCTGAGTGATCACAGACTGTCAACCCTTTGATTCTGTCCAAAGTCTTGAATGTCAAACCGATGTACGAAATATCCAGGTGTCTTTAAATCGACGATTAGGATACAGTACACTTAACGTCCAAATTGTTTTCGTTCTTGATTCTACATGTACAAATCACTAATTGCTTTAAAATAAAGATTTCCCCCTAAATCTCCTTTCACAACAACGCCGCCAAAATTCATGTTCTTTAGATTCCAGAATTCGCATGTTCCATTTACTTATGGTCCTTTTCCAAAACTCCCCAAATATTGCTATATGTCGTTTGATACTGTTATTTGAATAAGAGATTAAGAAGAAAATCGTTAAGATTCTTCTTGTTTAACGTCATTAGACCTAGAGTGTTCATATTTTACATGTAGAATATCACTGTGGTTGTAAAAGTAACTCACTTTAAACTGTAGCTCCAAAGGTTAAAATTAGTCTTGTGCAACGGGGTCCAAGATTTTAAAAAGAGATAAAAGAAGTAAGAAATAAAAAGAAAAGAAAAGAAAAGAAAAAGATATCTCCTGTACTCCCCAAAACATTAGGTCTTTTGTTTTCTGAACTTTTTTTGCTTGCAGTATTTTCTTATCAAATGTAAATCTATCAGAATTAGAAAATCTTCTTCAACTTTGTATAAGGCCTACAGCCTTCATATTAAGGTTTATATTTAGTCTTTATATTTAGCACCATCATGCCCCTCTTGTTTTGTTTTATTCCTCATGTGTATATGAGTGTATAATGACATATATCACTTTATTTCAGGAAATAAAGGCAACATTGCCTACCAAACCACATGTATACATAATAATATTTTTATAACAAATAGTCAATGGTGGATTAATTCTAGACGATAAATTCGATCACATTTATATTCACAAATATTCGAGAGAAGGTCTGTTTGATTTAAAATTGATTACAAAGTTTTATTGATCACTTTTTCTTATAGATATTGAATATCTTATGTATTGTTTATCTGGAAATCAACTAGCAATTGATATATAATTTGACGGCTAATCAAAATGTGAGCAGGAGTCTGCCATGAGTTCTTTTGTAACTCAAGTCGTTCGCCTGCTCCCATTCCGAATCAGCGTAGAGGATAATTGTGTAGGGGAAATAACCCAAATTCGAAATATATTCCGTCGTTGTTATTATCTTTCTTCCATTGCATATTTAAGTGATTTTGATATTGCAGATGACAACATGTCCGATCCTTTGAAGTTGATTGTATTCCATATTGAGTTTCACCTTGTTCAAAACGAAACAGCAAGGTAGAAGCATGTGGGAAGTAGATGTGCATCTATACGCGGGTATTATACATTGTTTATTAATAGTATAACATGTTTTGATTTATAACGGGGCTTGCAATACTTTCAACAATACCACAATTTTATTGCAGGTTTGTCGTGGCAGCTGGTGGACCTGACCATGTTTTCCTGTTGTTTTTCTCACAAGTACAAGCACATCATTTCATCCAGGCCCCCAGCTGCCTGGCATTTGCAACAAGGGATAGTATATATACACAGTACCAACAAAACATTTCATCCGGGCCACCAGCTGCCTAGCACTTACTACAGGAAATGAGTCTACATGAAGTGCCGTATTTATTCTAATAATCGCCAATATTCCAATAAACGCCCATCCCCTAAAATACTGCATAAAATGCGGCCATTCTTCGCCGATTTTCAGTAACAATAGGTGATTCTAATAAACACCCGCCCCCTTCAATGATCGAAAATCAAGTCATGATTAATTGGCGTCTTTGAATGAAATGAACTAATATTTTATCTGAATCTATAAGGTATTCCTATAAAAACGTAAAGAGATCGCCCCCGTGACCCCATAATTATCCATTATTCAACTTGACCTGCCTAGACTTTACTTTTTATACGTTATTTAACTTCTGTATTGTTCTAAAATGTTTATTTTAAACCACCCGTATATTTCTTGCATGCCAAATAACCACAACTTCAAATGCGCTGTAAACCATAATCAAATTAACGGAACAGCAGTTTCTCTTCGTCGTTAGTAACTATTTCATATCAAGAATTGAGAAACACCTGTTTACCCTTTTCATGCTGAACCCGGAATATTCCTGTTTTGGCAGGAGGTATAGACAAAGATCAGCCTGCATGTACGTGCAGTCTTATCTTTGTCTACACGACCTGTTTGTCCCGTCCAATCAAGCCAGAGTTGTTTGTAAGATTTATTGAAAAAAAAGGAAAGAATTGTTGGTCAACAGTAAGTGTCTCTAACACTTTTCATACAATTCTGGACAGGATTATATTTAGTATTACCAAAGTTAATTGGCCCCTACCGATATACGGAGTTGTCCTGAAAATTACCCTTCAATTAACTCCCTTGATTTGACTGGGTAGTTCCGGTTTACTTTTGTTATATAGAGAATATAAAGGCTGAGACTAAATGCTCCTATTTTGCGTAGAATCAGACATTTTTTCAGAATGTGATACAGAGGAATGTTGAGTACTCTTAAAATACTCTTAGAATATGGAATTGTCGTGGTTGTTTATATTAATGTTGACACGTTTTAATCGTTTTTCTCTCCCGACCTAGGAACCAATTTCATTCTCGTCCAGTTTTCAAATTTTACTTCTCATTTTCGAAACAAAATTAGCAAAGGCGTCCTTTGTAGGAAATCATTGCGTTTACTTCTTTAACTTGAAAAGACTTATTAAAACAAGGAAACCACACAACAACAACCAAGAATAACAATATTGCGATAAAGAGTACTTTTTACGCAGATTTTCTCCACGTTTGAACGATCCATTATTTTCTGTACACATTGCTATTAAAATTTTGTTCGTATCCTCTTTCGTTCTGAGATTTTTTTTTCTGTAAAAGGTTAAATGGTAAATCAAATTTAAAAGTTAACGATGTCCTCTCATAAACTGCTGTTTTAATCCAAGTAACTTACACGCTTCTGATCGGTATCTCTGACTGCGTAATAGACCACGGGTGGTATTTTGGATATACACTGGATATATCTCATAATGATCGGCTCTTTGCTTTTGGTTTTCACCCGATATCCCCTTATTACAAATAACAAAGGAAGCCGTTTGCTATTCCCTCTAATTCTAAAAAATACGAGTTTGTACATTTTAAATAGGATTATAAATGCAAGAGGTAAAGGAAATATATTTTAAAACGTTTCTCGTTTAGAAAAATTTGGAAAAAAATGTTTAAGTAAGAAAAATCTGAAAAAAATCATGTTTAAGATCACTTTTTTACAACAAAAAGTTTTGAATTTTAGTATACATACATTGTATCATACATGTCATTGCATGATATATCTCAATATTGTAAGAAGAATTTGGTAAATGGATTAACACGTTCAAAAAGATTGTCTTTGTTTGATCTTTGTAACACTTCTTACGGTCATCTCTTTTATATTCCACTTTTTTTATTTCTCACTTTTTCTCAAATACTTAAATACATGAAATGATATATAAAACAATAACCTTAAAAAAACATTCAGTAGGGTAGAAATACTGTGAAAAAGGAAAAAAAATTGCTTGCAACAAGCATATTCCTTTTCTACTATGCATTCTCGATTTGCATATTCTTTTTCTACAATGCATTCTCAATTTGAAAGCCACGGGGGCGTATAAACCAGGGTTAACCAGAATAAATTTTATATAAAAAATATAAATGTGTGCACATATCTAATATCAGATGCTAAAGCTTGTGCAGGTTGATTGATTTAAATTGGTTTTCACATTCCCAGACAATGACGCTTTTAGGCGCCCCTTAAGAAAAATAATCTGAAAACATTGTGTAAAATGACAAAAATGCTTGTAACAAGCAATTTCTTCATTTTGCCGAATGTTTTCTGTCCAGAAAGATGAAAATACCTACAAATTCATAAACTTAAAGTTGTCATGGGCAACTCCTTTAAATTGGCACAGTCTAATATTTTGCCCTCCGGTTATCGGTTTAACACCACTTTCAACATTAAATCAGTTACTAAGCATAACTGACATTTCATCTTAGCAACCAGCTGCTCACCCTACTTAGACCTTATCATTTGCCGATTGGTAAGAAATTAATGATATATCTTACTTGCCATTGGTAAGAAACGAATGATATATTTTAGGAGGACCTACAGAGGCAACAATCATTTCCACAAACCTTCAGACACTTTACAAAACTTGTTGAGGATCATGCAGTGAAATTCTGGTGAAATTTATTTCATAATCATCAATGAAAAGGATATTTGGTAAATTCCCATGGTCATGAAATGAAGACGTATGGAGAGCGTCTTTGAAACAATTCCCGTTTGTAAAATAACAGATATGTTATAAATTCAAAGCCCCGCTTGACATGTGAAACCATTTTTTTAAAAAAGGAAATAACGAAATGTATTTCCGTGAGTATCATTGTATTTATTTCGATCAAAAAAGCCCTTTTTATGGTAATTCATACGTTTATCCGGAATTAGGGTATATCCGAAAAATACACTTTCATATCGGCTCATTTACGATTATAAGCACGTAAACGTCTCTTAGCTTTAAAAATTAAGCTAAGCTGTTAAAATAAAGTAGCCTCTAGATCATCTAGGGTTTCAACATTGATGACACGTAGTAAAAGCTGGCAACTACCTGTTAATATTTTCGATACCGATATCATCGATTTTTTCACCGGAATTACCCAAAGATTTAAATGAGGTCACTCTGATACTAAAACTAAGAGGAGTAACTCTGGATATCGGTAGGGGCCCATTCGACTGCTCGTAACAAAAGAAAATTAACGGTTTGCTGATCATGCCATACGACTGTTTGACCCTACAAGAAGATATAGACAAGTTAATGCAGTGGGAGAAAAAGTGGGAAATGGAGTTTAACCCCAGCAAATGCATTGTTCTAAATATTACTAAAAAGAAGAAAAAGATTTCCTTTGATTACTGATTACATGGACAAGTACTAGAGACTGTGGACAATGCCAAATACCCCTGAGTTACAATATCTGGAGATCTTTCCTGGAACAAACACATTGACAATATAACATCAAATGCTAATAAGACTTATGTTTTCTCCGCAGAAACATCCAGACCCAAAATAGGAAGATCAGAGAAATAGCATATAAAACTTTAGTGAGACCCCAGGTAGAATACGCATCAACAGTTTGGGGCCCCTACACAAAAACCTATATCAACAAAGTGGAAGAAGTGCAATGTAGAGCGGCATGATGGTTGTAAAATAATTTTTCTTATTATGACAGTGTTACCTGCATGCAGAAGGAGCTTGCTTGGGAAACTCTCCAATACAGACGAGACATCTCCAGAGTCACCATGTTTTATAAAATCGTTAACAATTTTGTTGCAGTGCCAGTACCAGCTTATCTTGAAAGACCAGTGAGGACCACCCGACATATGCACACAGCATCTTTCAGACAGATCCACACAAATGCAGCCTACTTTAAATATTCTTTTTTTCCCTACACAGTGATACTATGGAACAGCCTTCCAGAAACAATTGTACAGCAACCTGATAGTGCAGCGTTCAAAAAGAGTCTTGATTCTTTTCAGATAGTGAGCCGTCCCTGAATGACCAAAATATGTTTTATCAGCTCTTTTAATCTAACACTCACAATACTTTTAAAATTTTGCACCCTAACAAATGTCTAACAGTTTTTATTCCAGCACAGACGCGCACCTGCCAGTAATACCCGAAAGGGGAGTTGGGCAGTATATATAGATAGATAGACTTCCAACTGTAAGTTCGACTTAATAATGCGTAATTATAATAATAATAATAATAATATAATAATGTAATAATAATGCGTAGTTTTACAAAATTTTGGGTCGGTAGCTTGTCACAAATAATTAATGATTGATGACTACCACAACGGCCTAACCACAATTTGTATAGGCTACAGTTACGACGTTTAAGACTCCGAACTAAAGACAATATTTGATATAATTTTCAGCGATCGAAGTTTTCTCGTAGAAAAAAAATGCCAATCGCCAAAAATTTGGTAAAACGGACGCTTGTTTATTAAATTTGAGTCAGATATTGTCTTCGCGGTAATCTGATAGGCTTAAAGGTAGATATGGATGTTTTTTCATGTCACACATTTTAACTACTTTATTCCCTCTCATGTAGTATTTGAATACAATTTCTGAATAGTTGTTTTATGAAAATTAGAGGTCGCTTATCCGATAAAAACGGAGTATTTCCCCAATACCGTACGAAGGCTATTAATCTATTTTTAGTTTAAGCTGAGAGAGATGCAAAGAATATAGGGCCATTCACGTGGCTCGAATAACCGTTGGAATCATGCATTTAGTTTGAATTTCATTATACCAACGTCATCATTACGCAGTCAGGATTTATGTGCGCTAGCCGGTCTTAAATTCTGATAAGATCAGTCCAAAACTGTCGTTTAATTTTATTACGAATATAAACACATACCATAGTTTCGCGCTAACCATTTGTTGTTGTTTCGCTTGTCAATTTGATTAGCGACAGACGAATTCCGCGGAACCTTTCTTTTATAACCACAAACAACCACTTTAAGCCTTTTAGATTACCGCCAAGACAATATCTGATTCAACTTTACGTATTAAATGTTCATTTGAGCGTATTTTTCGGCATTTTGGAATGTTTTCTTATCTAGGTTTCAGAAACATCGATATCTCCCTCTAAGGTGGCTTTGTTTTGTTGTTGTGGTTCAGCGGAATTCCGGGTTATTTTTAGATATCTTGGAATTCGGTTGTCGGCAACGCATGACTCCATTTGCATAAGACCCAGTCAACGGATGGTAACAAATTGACAAGCGAAATAACTATGTCACACCAAATAATAAGCGCAAAACTACGGTAAGTGTCTACAATCGTATTACGGCTTTCGACTGTTTTGGACTGATCTTTACAGAATTGAATACCGGCTAGCGAACATAACTCCTAATGACATAACGATGACGTTGGTTTATACGCACCGCATGAATGACCCAATGTTCTGAATCTAAAAATAGATTAACAGCCTACGCAGGCTATTAAGGAATTATCCTGGTTTATTCTGATAA
Organism: Fragum fragum; assembly: GCA_946902895.1. Taxonomy (NCBI): domain Eukaryota; kingdom Metazoa; phylum Mollusca; class Bivalvia; order Cardiida; family Cardiidae; genus Fragum; species Fragum fragum. The sequence continues at coordinate 18,687,031 of OX336382.1, read as the reverse complement.
ACGACCTCTGAATTTAGCAAACTACTTTTCAAAATATTATATTAAAGTAGTATATGAGAGGGAATAAGAATAATCAAAATCTGTGCCGTGAAAAAAACAAAACAAAAACATCGATACCTACCTTTAAAGATAGGTATCGATGTTTTCCTCATGTCACAGATTTTAATTATTTCTGTTTCCTCTCGTATACTGTTTGAATACAATATGCCGAAAAGTAGTTTTGCAAAAATCTGAGGTCGCTTATCAGAAAAAAGCAGGGTATTTCCTTAATAGCCTACGTAGGCTATTAATCTATTTTTAGATTAATCCGAGACTGTTGCGAAGACTATATGATCATTCACGTGGTGCGAATAACCGTTGCGACCTTGAATTTAGTTTCAATTACATCACACCAACGTCATCGTTACGTCATCAGGAGTAATGTTCGGTAGCCGGTCTCTAATTCTGAAAAGATCAGTCCAAAACTGTCGTAAGCGTTATTACGAATATAAACACTTTCCGTAGTTTTGCGCTAACCCTTTCATGTGACATGAATAAGGACGTTGACTGTTTCGCTAGTAAATTTGTTACCTTCAGTTGACTTTGGGTCATATGCAAATGAGGTCATTCGATGTCGACAGCCGAATTCCGTGATATCTAAAAATAACCTAGAATTCCGCTGAACCTTTCAGATAAAGCCAAAAAAAAGCCACTTTAGGCCTATTAGATTACCACCAAGTCAATACCTGACTCAGCTTAAAGTATTAAATATTCGTTTTAGTGTATTTTTCGGCACTTTGTATTTTTTTCTTATCTAAGTTTGAGAAACATCGATACCTCCCTTTAACGACGGCAGCTATTTTTCAACGAAGCTGATAAAGATATAAACAACGTCTCTGACGTTACTTAAATTAGACCATACTACGTCCTTTATACGTCCCGAATAATGACGTTAGTGTGTCAAGTCGATCTCCATCAGGAACGTAGCTGATGTTATGTTAGTGAGGAATGTTAGGAAAGAAGAACCCATACGTATCGCTCTAGAAACACAACCATTGATTGGTTTGGGGTATTTTGACCAAGTAGTATGACACATCTTTGCGACGTAGAAATTTTCAAGCAGTTGGGAATCCGAAAAATCCGCTAAGTTATCTTAACGCACATTTTATTATATTAATCAATCCATCGGATTGAAATTGGAAATTCAACTGTACGTAAAGTATTTAAACATAGAGTTTGTGAAAGGTTCCACTCCCAAATTTATCAATATAATCGGTATCAAATATTACTACTACGAGAAATTACACAAACATTTAGTTTGCGGGTTAAAAGCAATTGTTCAGTTGTTCATGAAATGACACTTTTAACCCTTTCCTGTTCAATCCCTGGTTATTACGTCCCTGTGAAATTATACTTGAGAAAAAAGTGTGATAAAAGAAGATATTGCTTGTGACAAGCAATTTCTCCTTTTTCCACAATGTTTTCCACCACATAGGATGGTTTCATTTTAATTCGCACCCAATTTTTATTGTCGTTTGCAATCTCTTTCAGTTTAGACCCGTCTCAAATTTTGCAAAACAGGAAAGGGTTAAGCCTTGATAGAAATGGCGAGTGTCTTTTTTAAGCTTCTTTTATTATATATTAGTATCATTGTGGAAAACCAGTCCATATATTATTATGTAACATATTTATTGAGTATATTATACACAGGCCTATGGTTTATAATTTCTAAGATTTATGCTAATATGAATTATTTGTTTATACTACTAAATACAATGCAAAATTCATATGTCATAGGTCATATGCTAATTGAGTTTGGTACTTCGGTGGGATCCAAATAAGGGTAGGGTGGCTCCCGAGTTTGGTTTCTCTTCTTAATCGTTTCACTCGCATGTTTAAGGTTTGCTCTAAAATCATTCACGACTTCGACTGCCTTTGGGTCAAAGATGTAGTTAACCTCAAAATCTCCGAGTGGCTTCGTTCCCTTCTGACTGAGTAACTTTGTTATCGACATGATCGTAAGTGTTGTTTGTTTGTCGGGGAGGGAATTAACAATGTCTTTCTCCGTCATGGCTTTTTTTGTTTTAGGTGGACTTCCTGCCAATTTCGAGGGATAATTTGGTGGATATGCATATTCGTCGTATTGTTTGAAGTTGGCGGCTGCGTGTGCAACACTGCAGGTATAAATAATACTCGTAAGAACTTCAATAAGTTGGTCTCGTGTCGTGAATTTTCCGTCTGCCCCAGCGACCCCAACAATTCCAAGCCCACCTTTATCTTCCGGTCTAACCATCTCTTCTCTCCATTTTTGCAATTCCATATCCTGTAAAATGACGTCATCAGTTTTATAGTAGACTTTGACGTAATCTGTGACGTATTTTTTAATGCAGCCGTACAACAGCAAAGCGTCTTCTCTGAAGTGATATTGCTGCAGGATACTCAAATCATCCAGCCCTCGTGATTTCAAATCCTCCGGAAGTGTGCCCTCAATATTCATCCGCCACTTTGGTTTCTGTCTACGAATGAGCTCAAACAGGCCAACTACGCCGACCGTCATTGTTTGATCTATGCCGCCCCCTGGAGATACCAACTGCTCCAACGCAAGAGAATTGATCGCAATCAGGTAAAGGAAATGTGGAGCTAAAAGCTTAAACAAAGGATGGGATTGTGATAGATTACGGTGGCTTACAACTGTCACGCCTTCCATAACTAAATGGGTAAAGCCTAAATGAGTAATGGCTTGATGCATGCCAGAATCTGCATTGTTGAACCACATCTTTGCTATTATCCAAGTGTATTTTGGATCAGACGACAAGAAAACTGGATTATCATCCGCTTTATCTTGGAAGAGCTGAATTGCTATTGGAACTAAGTTACCATCATTTTTCTGGAAGAATAGCGCAATCGGAGCCGCAGAAACGACATCAGGAGAAGTTGGACAGTCCTTTAGAAGATCATGATCTACTATAAATATGCGGCGCTTATCTAGAGCGGTTTGCAGTGTCAGTCCTTCTAGAAACGGTTCGAGCATCTTGTTAGTTACTCCGAGTTTATCGGGAATATCCTTACATAATTTTATAAAGGAGTTGGTCATTCCGGCGGTTCTCTGAAATCCGAATGCGATATCGTCGTCCCACCTGTAAAAGATAATTTTGTATCATGATTTGTACAGTTTATTTCCGGAAAACATATTAACATTTTGGTAACTGCGATCTAAATTGTCAGAACGCTAGCTCCGCCCACTGGCTTCGTCAGGAAGTTCGACGTAGATAGTAGAACGGCATTGTTTTCATTATTTAAGGCCAGTTCCATGTATCAAAAACTTAGACGGTTAGTTGGCAACATGCGTGTCGTGGCTTAAGATTGGATAAGCTGTGGTTGCGACGTTTAAGGCGTCAAACAAACAAAACTGATTAACACAGATGTCGACCAATGTTGGAGTTCAAAGTTGCCTTTCGGTCTAAATTGTAATGGATGGTTTGATTGGTCGATCTTCTTTTTTTTATTGACAGTGACGATTCTTTTATTAAGCACATTTTGCTATTTCTTAGTTTTGATACAAATCGATTTTCCAATTTACTAACACAGCAGCAACTCGGAAACCAACGGGCTGCATTCTTTCCATGCAAACAAAAATACAAGAAAAACAGGTCACCGACAAAAAAATCAAGGATTGGGTAAGCTTAAAAATGAAGCAACAATTTATTGATGCATTGGGTTAAACACCACTTTTAACAGTATTTCGGTCATATTGAGGTGGCTGGAGCAACTAACTATGGATTCTTGTTATTTCTCAAAACAATAATGCCAGCTGATCATCCCATGATGGTTTTCGATTATCCACCCATAGATGGGAGACACATATCGGTAAGGGTATTCGCCCTGTCCGGGGATCGGACCTGGAACCCATAACTAAGAGTCCTTCGCGGTACCACTGCATTATTTGGAATGCAATTCCTGTTTCAGTGAGAAACTCAGAAACAAAGGTTTAAAGTCCGGTTATTAACAGTGGAAGTTTACCGGTGGTAAACAGTTCCAGTGGAAAAAGGGAATTTATTGCTCCTTCAGAATAATGTCTTAATAATGTTTACACTTTTAGTAAATTTGAAAGGTTATTTTCACCTAAAATGTTTGGACGATTTTATGCCATAAAATAGTTATTCTGAGTTTTAAGATATTAGATGTTACAGAAAGTTGATCTTTAACACATTCCCACACAAATACCCCCTGTTGTCACTCATCAGTAAAACAAACTATGGAATATTGTGGAAAATGAAGAAAATGGTTAAAACACACTGTTTCTCCTTTTTCCACAGTATTTCTATTCAGAAAAAGTACATAAATCTGAAATTGTTGTGTGCTACTACTTCTTGTAATGTAATCATTCTATGTCTTTGTTTCGTGTATTGTTAATATTGTAAAATATTGATAAAAGAGGCCCACGTGGAAGATTGGGCAACCAAATGTGTAGCCTCTGTAAATAACATTATTATTATTATTAAATGGCTAAGAGAAGTTTTAGCGACCTTAAAGGTTTTTTAACGAAAGTATCGCGATAATCTAGAGGCTGCTTAGGAAGAGCAATTCTATATTTCCCCTTATTTATAAGGAAATACGTATTGTGAGAATTTACATAGTTTGTTTACACTATTTGAAAGGTTTAGGGGTTATCTTTTTTTTTTATTATTATTATTTTAATTTAGCTTTGAAACAATCAACCTTGTCACAGTGTATGACTCCGCTTCGAAGTTTCGTTACAGTTTTAGTTTCATGGTTTTAAAATGTAAATCAAACAAATTCTCTCCTTACCTTTTAATTTAAGATAATGTGTTTGATAGTTTTGACATCTTGTATGTCTGTGTGTCTGCGTAAGTTTGTGTTTAGCGTCCTCGTGTGTGTGGGTGTCTATGTTTGTGTGTGTGTGAAACTGCTTTGTGTTCAGTGCTTTATACATGTACATAGTTCCTTATCATTTTTTTATTTCATGGAGGATGGAATTTTTTCGTTCAAATTACAGGAATTCTGACGGACGAAATTTGAATATTTTAATATATGGCCTAGCGACCCTTCTCCTACCTTTTGGTGTTAGAAGGCTCCGTAAAAATTACTTTGGTATATACGTTTTTAATGTCCTCTAGACTTTTCCATTTACCCGTCGTATGGTGTACAATTTTACTGGCCAGTGACAATTTCTCCTGCAGTATAGTGATATCCCACATATAACAGAAAGAGAACTGTTCGTCCCGGGGGAGCGTCTTCACCTGTGGAGGAAGCCCGGGGGCCTTTTGTTGTAGTTGGTATTCATGGCGTTTTTCTTCTAGCTCTTTCTGTCGTTGTTCTGAGATATTCAAACAACAAAAAGTCAACATCTTATATGAAATATAATGACCTCGCAAAGTTTGAAAAAACAACAACAACAACAACAAAAAAAAAAAACAAAAAAAAAACAATTGCTTAGAAAAGGGGCAAAGATCAAAAAATTAATTTAACACGTTCCGACATGATGATTTTTTAAACCAGTCAACCAGTCAAAATTCAAAGAAGTTGCAGACGACAGTTTTCAGTTGATGAAATTCTAAAAATCTTTGTACTTTGGGATTAAAAACAAATTGTGTATAATGAAGATTTTGCTCGTCATAAGCAGTATCTCATTATCCACAATGTTTTCCAAAGTTTTTATATTGTGGGGCGTTTAATAGCGTCATTGTGTTGGAATGGATTCGATATTTCTCAACTCGCATGTTGATTTGATGCACAAGTTGCTTATAGATACATGAACCTTTTCCAATCTTTCGTTACTTTTGTATTATCCATTACTAGACGTTTTTTTGACAGAATCAAGTTGAAAGCAGGCGACAATTAAACGTAATTGACACATACTGTTATATTTTGGGAAAAGGAGAAACTGTTGTGGCAAGAAATTTCTCCCTTTGCCACAATGTTTTACCACCTAATTTCTTCGGAAGCCTAGACATGAGTGATTATGTGGTTTATAACTAGATTTCATAAACATAACTAATACAGATACTCATTAAGTAGATGAAGTATATTGCTTGCTTGATTGATTGATCGATCGATCAGTCGGATTTGATTTGATTGGCCGATTGATAAAATTGATCGATTGACTTATAGATTGATTGGACGAATGAATAAATGCATCCGTTTTAACGCCACTTTTAATAGTTTTTCAGTCATATTGCGATTGCTGGAGCACCTAACTATCGATCTCCAACATTTCTCACACCAGTACAACCACTATATCCTTTCCGAGGCCTCAGCTGGTCATCCCACTTAATGTTACGATCCATGAATTCATAAGAGACAAATCTCGGAATGGATATTAGCCGCGGCCGGAGATCGAACCCGGGACCCCACTAAGCTAAGGCCAGATACAGTGTAACCTACCTTTTCTATCGTCATACTGCGGTAAACATGTATCTAATGGTATAAACTCATAGTTATAGTTGGCTCTAATCCATCGAAACACTGGAAATATAGTTTTGGTTTTGGTGGTTTCGTTGATGACCGTTATTGTATCAATATTCCAATCGTCAGAGACACCTTCTGTATCCCTCCATAGTTCTATACTTTCAACATTAGCGAACTGAAAAAAATAATTAAATTTAAGGATTTGTTATTTATATTACATCAATTTTATGACAGGGCCGGCGGCCTGATTACGGAAACAACAGCAACACGTTTTATATTTGAAGAACCCTGACGAAGAAATTTTGAATTTCGAAGGTGCTAGAATTATACTTTAAAACCCAAATTGTCTTACATTGTTTTATGAAAATTTCTCTCATAATTATTTCAAACATTTACACCGTAAAGTAATACCGTAAAATTTGTCGTTTGTACGGTATTTTCGTTACGGTTTTGTTCCGTATTTTCCCATTATAGAATCTGACCGTAAAAATGTCGCATTATGGATAAACTAATTTGAACACCACAGACATTTCGCTGATAACTGTCACTGATTTAAAATCGAATTTGGATGTTTGCGTTGATCTAGGCAGATAGGGTTCAAATGGGGGTAAAAGAAGTTGTAGTATGATCGAAATTTCCTTTTAAATAGTTAAAGAACGCAATTTAGAAAGGTATCTATCTTTATTCTGCCCTTTTATTTTTCATATTACCCAACCCATTACTGTTTGCTGATCATGCAATATCTATGTTTTGACTGAATGATATAAACATGCCTGTTACACGTATGAATAGTTCTGTGCCTTTGATGGCCAACGTGTTAGGATATAGATATACGATTTGTGATATTTTTTCCAGTCAAAACAGATGACGTTTAACAGGGAAACCCGTCTTTTTTCTTGTACTTTTCCGTATTTTTGACAATTGTCGAAAACTTATTTGTTTGATTATAAAGACACGTAGTTAGTAAAAAGTCTCTTTATTAAAGGTCAAGAAAAATTGATTGAATATAAATAAATAAATATTATATTATATATAAATGCCTATGTGTAAACTCAGTATTTCAGGATTAGTTGTTCTGGCATTGCCTGTGTGTATTACGGTGTATGATGACTAGCTTTTAATACAAAAGTATTAAATATTACCCTAACCCCATCTTGCTATTAACACGGTGAATGTAGACTGAAATCGCCCTAACAGGTTAGTTATATAATCTTGGCCCGGGATTGAATAAGGTTGAAACGTATACATTTTACTTCTTTATTTGAATTATGAGTTCACACGGCTGATTTCTTAAAGAAAAATATGCACTTTTTTATCCCCTGCCGTTTCGGCGAAGGGGATATAGTAATGGTCTCCGTCCGTCCTTCTGTCCTTCCGTCATTCCGTCCTTCCGCCACTAAACTTGTCCAGAGCATATCTCTGAAAGTATAATTGCTATCAACTTGAAACTTCATAGGTCGATAGATCTCATTAAGGAAAAGTGCAGTGCACAGAACCTCAACTCTTGCTCGCATAATTTTGGAGTTATTGCCCTTTGTTGTTTAAAAGACCAAGATTTTGTCCGGGGCATATCTCTGAAAGTATAATAGCTATTAACTTGAAACTTAATAGGTGGATAGATCTCGTTAAGGATAAGTGCAGTGCACAAGAACCACAACTCTTGCTTGCATAATTTTGGAGTTATTGCCCTTTGTTGTTTTAAAGACTTAGATTTTGTCCTGAGCATATCTCTGAAAGTATAAAAGCTATTATCGAACTCATTGAAAAGAAATGCAGTGCACAAGAAGCCTAAATCTAACTGGCTTCGGTTTACTATCAAGCTTTTATGGCGGGGCATGGCCATGTCCGACATGGCTCTTGTTACATTTGATGTGATACTATTCGAGTCATCTTACAGACGTTTGAAGAAAGGTCATTTAAGAAACTTTGTCTGGAGTATAACTTCTACATTAATGGATGGATTTGAAAATAACTAGGCACAGTTGTTCTTCTTGTTGAGTTCTAGTGTCAAGCGAACCGTTTGTTTAGATACCTCAAAGGTCAAGATCACAGTTGAAGGTCAAACATTAAAAATAACTTTTTCTGAAGTATAACTTCTATATTTATGGATGGATTTAAAATTACTTGGCATGGTTGTTCTGGTTGATGAGTGCTAGTGTCATGCGAAACGTTTGTTGTGATACGTCCAAGGTCAAGGTTAAAGTTAAAAAAATATTCTGTGCACCACGTTCTCAGTACAAATCAGCGGGCTCGACGTGTTGTCCCTGGACAACCAATTTCTCGTTAACCCATTATCAGACGGCAAAATTTTAGAGTGGTCCAAATTGAAAGAAGTTGCAGACGACAATTTAAGGTTTATGAAATTTCAGATTTTTTCAACTTTCTTGGTGGAAAAAATTGTGTAAAATGAAGAAATTGCTTAGTTCCACAAAGCTTTAAAAAAGGTTTTTTTCTTAGGGGCGCCTAAAACCGTTACTGAGTGGGAATGGGTTAAATACAATCTTCCTACCAACAGTTCAATAAAAAATGTAAAGTTGTGTTTGACAAATCTTTACTTGAATTTAGACCACACTATTTGGACGAAGTAATAGTTATGCAATATGTCTTATATATATCCGTCTTTTTATTTTAGGAGGAATTCAACCAGCCTTTAATCCAAGATGGTACAATTCAGTGGAAATTAACAACATGGATTTTATGAAAACTACAGAGGAGGATTGATCAGTACTGTTAGAAGATCCAAATCTTCACCTTAAAAAATATTATAACTCTTTTGTGTGATTTAAATGTGTTCAGAATCTTTCATCGTTAAATCATGAATGATTCAATAGAACAAGTCATGGTTAATTTAACAAATATTTTTTTTAGTCTTTTTTTTATGTTTACAGAAGAAATGTGTACATTTTTATGGGAATGTTTGCCTATTCATTTTGCCTTTAGATATGTAGAAATGGTGTAAAAAACATTTCATTATTCTATGTGTAATTTAGTGCAGAGGGAAAGCATTTTGATATGAATGTGAAAAAAAAATACGGGAAAAGACCTGGCAGCTGGTTTCTAGGACAGATCCCGTAAAATTACGGTGCATGCGGTGCGTTATACCACCGTAATTTTACGGGATTTGTCCTAGAAACCAGCTGCCGGTTTTTACTGTAAAATTTTACGGGATTTTTTCAAAGTGAAGTATCCATGCATCCTTTGGGGTCCAGTGTTTCAAAAAGATATCAAATTAGTATTTTGACCTATATCTCTTATCCTTTATATACGTTAAACCAATAATGTTGCCCAGAAGAGCAAACGCGAAACTGGTTCTCGTGTTAAAAATCTTATTTCTATTGTCACTTTTGATGGACCCAGATTTGAATATCTAGTACGATGTTACTATGTTAGAATAGAAGTATTGCCCAGTTAGGTTCGATTCATTATTTTTCAAAAACCTGTCTCCTGCAAACAACTGTACATTTTGAAAATGGTGTAATATGAGGATTCTATATAATTCGTAGGACGCGTATAAAGAGTCCCCTTAAATACGAAAATACCTACCAATAATACGCTTAGCGTAGATGCGGTCACGGTTTCAATAACGTGGAGTCTTTCAGTTATATATGGAGTAATTTGCCTAATTCAGCCTACCAGTTGTATACTGCGGGAGTGATAAGCTATATAGTTACATATATATGGCACAAACCTCAAAAGATCCCATTTGAAAACAGAAAATGCAACTTTTGCAAAGTACTAGAGGATGAAATGCATTTTTTACTTGAATGTTCTCTCTACAAAGACCTAAGAAAAACTTATATCAAACAATTTTTTTTTTTTGAGAAAACCTAGTATGCTTAAATTTGTTGATTTATTATCATGTAAAAAACCAAAGACTATGAAAAATCAGTTTTCATTTATAAGGATTTGAAATTAGAAACAATTACAGTTTACAGGAAAACATGCTAAACTCAGTTATTGATCTTTGATGAAATACTGAAAAGATAAAGCATTGTAATGAAAACAAAGACAACAACAACAACAACAAATATGCATGCATGCACGCACGCAAACACATACACATACACACACGCACACACATTCATACACAATTCTGAGGTACCACTGCCTTGAAATAATGTGAAAGAATATTTTAGACTTTTAAATGTTAAAAATTATAAATCTGGATTCAAACAAAGGGGCACTCATCCTTTCCGACTATTTGTATCTCACCAATGGGTCGATAATCGTACACCTATGTGGGATAGCAGCTGGAAGCTAGGAAATGATGTAATGGTAATACTGGTCTGAGAAATACCAGGATTCCATTGTTAGGTGCTCCAGCCGCCGCGATATAACTGAAAGATTGTTAAATGCGGCGGAAAACCCCATTCAAACAAACAAATGCAAACAAAGGGGGTCAGTGTGTAATTTTGTATCATACAATACATATATATTGAGTGATGCACGAATGCGCTCTCTCTCCCCACCAGACTAAAGTGTACATATAATCATTTCGAGATCTTGTAGTAGGCCGATATCACATTTGTCATAAACATGTATTTTGATATACATGTACTTTTCCACCAATATCATTTTGCCTTCTATTCAAAATATGACTACTCCAAATATCTCACCTTGTATTTCGTTTCCAGCAAGGCAGATATAGGGGACTAATAATGACTATTTGTTTATTGATTCAGATACGCCGTGAGTATAGCTTTAGTTAAGCTGTAGTTGCGGGGTTTCTTATTAATCAAAGAAAAACGATTAAAACAAAAAACAAAAAAAAAAAAAAAACAAAAAACAAAACAAAAAAAAAAAAAAAAACAAACCAAAACTGGCATGGTGCAAGGGACATAGCAATGCCTGCAGCTTTGAAGATAAGAATACTTATTGTCTCCCTTGCACTAAATATTGTTAAAAACTATAGCGAGATACGGTCGTGGGTGCCGGCAACACGCACAACGGTATCTCGCTTACATCAAGACCGCAATATTGTTATTCCCTTCACCTAAACAAAGTCGAGGGTATTTGAACACTGTTGCTCGCAATGAATTGATAACACCTAACCTTCTCTCGCCAGTAGTATATCTAAAAATATCTAAACATTCGAGAATCGACATCTGCATGTACTTTAACCACCATTGACATTGCAAATGTTTGTATATTTATGTGGTTTGATAGGCAATATTTGTCTTTATTTCTGAATAAACGATCTATATTTAAGATATTTATTTCTATTTTTGATAAGCCTTTTCAACCAAATACCAAACGACAAAATTTTGGACTAGTTACAGACGACAATTCAAATAGCTTTGAGGTTGAAAACTAAGGCACAAATAGGATAGAAAACATTGTGAAACAAGCAATTCCTCATATTCTTACATTGTTTTCTTTAATGCATTTCTTCAGTGGCGTAAAAAATTTGTATGGGAATGGGTTAGGTTTCTACTGGATCACGGAATTGTAACAAATGTATTGATCTTGAAAGCTAGTTAGACTGCGATCAAGAGAATTTGGTTTAACGTGACTTTCAGTTGTGTGTTTCAGTAAAACCGCGATTGGTAGGTGCACCCAACCATGGCTTCCTGTCATTTTTCACACCAGTAATATTTACAACTGAAAAAAATACTTTGGGCAATTCCGCCTGCTCAGCAAACGCTACAGGCAAATTATCATATTTCCATCGGTGAAAGACAAATGGCGAGTATAACAATGGCATTTCCCCCCCGAACGTGTGACGTCTAGAATAGAAACACCATGTATTTCATGTACCTATTAAACAAACCAGGCTAGGTGAGACGTTATGATTAACCCTTTCACGCTTTTTGGAATTTTCGACTGATCCAAACCGAAAGAGGTTTCAGACGACAATGAAAACCGGATGCAATTCGAAATAAAACCGATATCCTAAACAATCAATTTATATGTGAACCTTGTCGAAAGATTCCCGAATAAAATACTGAGAAAGTAATGGCTTCCAAACTTGCTTGAATTCCGAAACGAAGACTCTTCTCAGAAAACTCTACTCGTTTGAAATCTTTGGAAAGATCGAAGGGCGATGCTCTAACAAACTATCCTTCGTGTATTTTGTCTAAAATCGATCATTACACCGTTGATCAAGCCAGTTATGAGTGAGAAAACATTATGGGGATTTGTCTTCGTACTTTCGTAAAGACGGTTGGCAGATGGAAAATGCAATTTCATTGGCTTCGTATATCGTCGGGGAAGGAAAGTACAAGTTATTGAAATGTTGCATTTCTGGACAGAAGAAAGTGAGAAGTATTTATGCTGACGAGTGGTCGTCGACTGGCTACAACCAAGCAGCTTTAAATGTCTTTTTTTTTCAAACTTGGAGGAACTTTAGTCAAAGTTGCCTCTTTGAAAAATAAATGACTGAAAACGCTCGTTGCAGGTACTTCAGTTTAGAAAGGATTTTACTTGTAATGAAAATGTTCCTGTGTTTCATTGGATAATAGTCTAAGCTGCCATCATGAGCTCTGTTTACCGGATAATGAAGTCAATCGAAATTCATGAATCTTAAAAGTATTTCTTAAGGCATTAGTATGCAATGACTAGATACATCAATTCTTGTTACTTTTTGACATATTTCACAAGAATTGCCTTAGACACTCTTGTCACCACCCCTATTCAGGTTCAACTCAATCTTGATTACAGAATATGTCTACAATTATGTTTTTCATAGTCGACCATACAAGTAGATCCCCATTAAAGTAAGTCCATTAAGCTCAGATGGTTAGAGCTGTTGACCTTTACCTTCGAGGTTGTAGATTGTATCCTCGTGCTGACCAACGGGCTCTTGGTTTCCAGAATTTAACAATAGAAATTCTATTTCTACATATTAACGCATGTAAAGATTTCAAAGCTGTAATGTTTTAAGCAAATGGTTAAAGTATCCAGTGGCATTTGAAACATTGTTGAGGAAAAGAAAAAGGCCTTCGGATGTGATTTCATAATAAGGAAAGCTTCACAGACAAACCAGAGAATGACTTCAATTATCATACTAATTGTTGATATACAGTCCTGACTGCATTTAAGGCCATTCGGGGCTTTGATTATTATATATGTCATACAATATCCATAAAACGGATAGAAAGATCGGCTGAAAGTGGGCAGGTTGTGTCCGTCAGCGGTACAAGTGGACAGATCTACCTATAATCTACCGTAGAAACTATCACAACTATAAAGTAAGGAAAAAATGACGAAACATTTTTTATTTGACTCTTTTTTCACTTTGTTTCGCGTAAGATCGGTAAGACTTTCATTTGGGGGAACAATAAAAGCTATATTTTCACAAGGGCCTTCTGTTTACTCAATATTATTATCAATAAATTTGATAGAATATGGGCTCCCTTGTCATGGACCGATAATTCGCTGCAATGTAATTGCCACGCATAATGGCTTTTAAGTATATCTATATATTTTGTGTATTTTTCTTCTGATGTGTCTTGTATCGACAATATACACACGGTGTTATACTTCACCGGAAATAAAAAGTTTCTTGTTTACAAACAAAAACCTTTAAAATCACAACATAGGCGACCTTGTTGTTATAACCAATTAGTATCTTTCAGTCATTTTAGGGATGTTCTCGAACTTTTTAATCATGTAGGCATAGGTGCGAGTCTTCGTCAGGTGACACATTATTGCCGTTGGAGTATATATGTTCTGTAGATTGTCAAATGCTAATTTTTGAAGATGCAAAAATTAAGAGCACGTTTGTTAGAATACAGAAAAACCGAATTAACCCTTGTCATGCTGAAAAAAAATTTCTACTCAATTGCATTGAAGTCAGAGGGTTTAAAGTACTGGAGGCACAAATTTTAGGTTAATGTTCATTTTAAGATTTATTTTATGAATAATATTGGTTGAAAAAAGCGACAAGCAGGTGGTGTAGACACACATGTGCACGCTGATCTTTGTCTATACCTCCTGTCAAACGGGAATATTCCGGGTTCAGCATGACAACGGTTAATCAATCGAGTTACCTAAAACAAATTTAGAGTCCAGACAAGCTTGCTTTATTTTATCATAGACTCTATCTTGACTCCCAGGCTGCCAGTAAGTGTAGATGTGAAAGAAAGGAAGGTACGTCAGTCACGCCTTACACTTTATTCTCCGAAATTACCCCCCCTTACACAAACTGATTAGCAAAACTTAGCGATAACGGATAGAGAGAATAGAAACATTTCGATCAGAACTGAACATGGTGGTAAATACGCAAGAGTACGTCTGTATGACGGTAAACTCGCGAGAATACGACAGTATGGTGGTGATGTCGCATGAGTTTGGCAGTGTTAAGGTGATGACGCGAGAGTATGACAGTATGGTGGTGACGCTAGAGTACTCTAGTATAGTGGCGATGACGCGAGAGCACGACAGTACGATCGTGATTACACGAGAGTACGACATTATGGGTAATGATGCGAGAGTACGAGAGTACGATGTCGATGTCGCGATAGTGTGACAGTACACTGGTGATGACACGAGAGCACAATTATTATACTTAGGTACGATGGGAGGCTGCCAGCTAGTATCGTGTTTATCGGGATATCACCATCGTATTCTCTCGTTAATGTTAACTTACCGTTAGATCTTTGACAGAAAACTTATCAAGTTGTCCTCTTTCGAAATCATTTTTGAACCAAACATCTAATTCAGTCTTGTCTGATCTCTGACCATCACCGTGTAGTATACAGTATACATTAGCATCAGTACCGGCCTTAGGGCGATCTCCCGTTTGAACCAAAATCGTGAAGACAAAGTTTCCTTCGGTTTTCTTTACATCCATACCAATCTTCTCTGAACCGTAAAACTACAAAGAGGTTGTGCCTTTTGTAAATTCTGATAGGAGTTTATCCCTTGCTTTCGAAATTAATCGTTTCCCATTACATAGACATTCAATCTGTTTGCTTGTCTGATGAAAAGGGAAAATATAGCAAATACTCCAATCAATTAGGTCACGAACGTACCATCAAATTTGTAAAACAAAACAACAAAAAATATTTAACACCAACACAAATACCAACGCAACTGCAATTTTCAATATAAATGCTGTTAACTTTTATCCTGAATTGACTGCGTTCAGCTTTCTCTCTTTGATAGGGTTTCGCAAGTTCAAACAAAAAGATGAAATGAATATTTGGCTCTTGCATTTAAAACTTATGGCAAATATAGTTTTCCTATGTTCATGTATTTAGTATATAAAAATACGCTTGGCATCAAAAGGCCAAATACTTTTCTCGATCTAATTTGTTTTAAAGCCAAACTTAGCAATATTTCAGTCATATTACAGTAAGCGGACGCTGGAACACCTAACAATGGATTCCTAGTATTTCTTACACTTGTACTACCACTACATCCTTTCCGAGCCTACAGCTGCTCATCCAACTAAGGTTTACGATTATTGTTATAATCCGCGGCCGGGGATCGAAGCAGGGACAAAGTGACTTGGTGGAAAGTTCGCACAAAAAGACATACACATCTAAGATACTAGTGATATTATCGCAAATTTTAAAGTTTGAAATACTATATTGAAAAATGACCTTGAACTTGACTGATCACTTTGACATTTGTGTCAACGGAAAGGGTTTTTTAACAAGGATTGTACATGTAAGACAATAAGACCTTATTACATGATTAGTGACCCTGCTTCATTAACTTGGTACTAACAGAAATGTCCTACAACTTCGGTTGTCACTGCTAAATATGAAGAGACTGTTTGTTTTTTTTTTTAAAAAAAAATGTCCCTGTTAAAGTTTTCGGTGGGTAAAAGGGTAACAGCGGGCAAACACACTTGGTAAAAAGCATATGCCCCAATCTATCGTTGCGTTGGGGCTTGGTGAACCTTTCCTATAATAGATGACTTTACTCACGCTTGGGTAAGATTATATAAAACTTATACTTACAGTAAGTATAAAACTTGGATCAAACTAGGATATCCAAATGAACCAAACAATCAAACTAAAATACATATACCTGACTTATATCCGTAAGCTTTAACAATGAACGTATATCCGTCTGATCTGGTTGGTGTAGGTCACGTGACAGATGTGTCAAGCTTGTTTGATATACTGAGCAAAATTGAAAACGCTCTGATTTTTTGCGACCAAGCTCGGGATTATAGATATAGAGTGTTATTTTGATAAACCTAAAAGGCAAGGGTACCCTCAAAATAAGATTCACGTTATGATCAATAGTCCTCAAGTTAATTGTTGTTTGACTTGAGTAACTAGCTAAAAGCCCTCTAATGGTTTCTTGACGTTTCTCATTTGAAAGCCGTGGCAATTCCACGGCAGTGTCAAGGCCGAAAATTCAATTTGATTTTCCTCTTTAGCTTAAGCTTGCACTTTAAGTTAAGGCAAATTTGCACCAAATGAAAGCAAGGTTTATCGCTTGCACGTTCATTAGGTGTTGTTCGTTATTCGCATTCGGTAACGGAAAGCAAGTGTGTTTTTTTTTTTCTCTTTTTTTCAATTTTAAACATTCTACGCACCTAGTTCTCATTTTTCTCTGTCAAATTTGCTCTTGAACAAATATGGATTAAATGATTTGGCTTTGGTTTTTAATTTCCTTATTTTTAATTAAAAGGAATTCAAAGAATTAAAAGAACACTATTAAGCTCATTTTGTAATAAAATTATCTGTTCATAACTTTACAAAAAGAAAGAAAAGAAGCCAAAAAAGTTCGCGTTACTTAACGAGAAAATAGGCAACAATGTAAAACCCGAATAGTACCGGAATTCATCGAGTTAATACGTTATCTTCCGATTTTACCTAATATTTCTATATTTGTAGTTTCTATGACGTATCAATTACAACATGGGCTTCCGCTAGCAAGTCATTTCATATCGACATAATCCGAAGACTAACGACCTCGCCCGATAAATTCCGATGTTTCAAAGTAGGGCACAAGGACAATACTACATTATGAAATCAAGTAGATTCAACATGAAGACAGTATGTTTGTCGTGAAAATGACTTTAATTACTAGTGGAAAAGCTGATATTTTTCCTTTCTCAAATTTTTACGTAGAGTCTGTTCCAGAGCCGCTTTAATGTGTGTATGAGTGTTTATGATTGTTTTTGTTGCTGTTGATTTTTCATTTTTGTTTTCACAGAGGAACAAAACTATGGAAAACTTCAATAGGGTCAAGTTTTCATTTTTGCTCAGTAATTTTTATTATAATTATTATATTTGTCTGTATGAAGACTTCAATTCGGTTCGTTCAAAAGGCGGCTCCAACTAACAAAATGATTGACCAATTACTGCCCTCGTCCACATAATCCGTAAAAAATTAGAACAATTGTTTGGGGGACCTAAAGGGCGTAAGAATAAGCTTCAGTTACGAAGTTTAAGTCGCCATACCAACAACAAATAACAGGTGGCGATAGCGGAAGTGTGAATCTCGACAGGTAAAAGTCGAGATTTTAAATGGCAATTACTGCAAAACGACAAATCTTTGAATGATAAGATTAAATGTATTGTTCTATATAAATATAGCTTTGTCAAAATTTTGAAAAAACAGAAAAAAAAAATTTGGGCTGGACTAGTACTTTAATGGAGTCATCTACCAAAAATGAGTGTCAGTAAACTTAAAGTAAAGAGTATAATTCACCCTTTTTATATTCAAAACTTTATTTAACAGCATCCTTTTCCTTGAATTGATTTTGTAGTGGAAATTTAAACTATTTTCTATATGTCACTATCTAAAAATACAGAAAATAGATTTGGGAAAACTTTTGTATTCTTTGTTTGTTGTTGTTTGTTTGTATTTCCGTTTATTTACCCTCGCTACTGTAGTACATGCCCATATGAGCGATGCCCCAGAAGACGGTTAGCTGTTACGGGGATAATGCAGGGATACAGGACGAAAGTGCTGAGAGCTCTGCCTGGTTCTTTAACGTGCTCGATGGATAGCACCGTCAGACGGGTCCTCGGTTTTGCGCCTCATCCAAAAGACAATCAGTTTGTTAGTTATGGTCAGCCCAGGGCTCAAACCCGTGATTTTGAGGTTTGAAGTCAAGTGCTCTACCAACTCAGCTAATCGGGCTGCATCTACTCCCTTTCCAACTGATTGACAAGGAGTATATGTCATGCAAGATTTGCACAGTGTCTGTGCACACTATTCTTTTTGTAGGTGAACCCACAGGACTTGTATTGAACCTACAGGACTTGTACCTAAATTATATATATAGGGGAAACACTATATATAGCACCCCTATTTTATAATCAAACATATATTACTTTAAGAATCAACATTAGTTTAAGGCATAATCACATCTTATGAGTAATCTATTGTATTTTATCCAAGTTAAATAAATCAAGACACCCGAGGTTTATCAAATCTACTCTGTAAAAATGACATTATTGTCCAATTTCTCTAGTCTAGAAACTACTGCATATATTTCATTTCTTTAATTCTGACATTTTTATCGTTGATTTAGGTTATATGGTTCGAATCGGTAAATTATGTCAAAGGGTTGTTCATTGCTGCCAATATTCTATACTGCGCGACTAGTCGCTTGCGCGAAAATTGGTACTGTGAGGATAAACGCCGATGGTAGATTACAAGCATATGAGTAGAATAGGAATTGCCTTCATTTTCTCAAAATAAATGCATAAAACTAAAATTACGAGCAAGGCCTGTACTGAACCCCGCCCCCGCACTATGATTTGTTATCTTGACTTGGATGAGACGACCCCTCTTACCAGTCGATTAGGATTTTTGCCACCTCTCCGTCATGTTTGCAGCCGTTTTCTTCCGAAATTTCCTGCCACCTGATGACTTGGTCTCTTAAATTAACCGTCTTTTCTCTCGCCCTTCGAGATTCTGAGGCTCTTCGGCGTTTAATTCCGGATTCTGTCACTCGCCTCTTGCGTGTCGCCATATTTGTTTTCAAACTGTAAGTGTGAGGTGAGCCGTTTGAAACACCACGTGAGTATCCCGAAATGCAATATAAATACCCCGGTTTATTTCGATAAACGATCTCTGCTTTATCCAAAATTAATTTTCAGAATATTATTTTCTATCAATATATGAGATGAGATAAAAAAATTAAAATCCGTGACATCAAAAAAAACATCGATACCTCCCTTTAACAAAAAATAGCATGGTTGCTTGGCGACCGAAACGTCATTTACTATCCCGTTCGAATGACCTTGTGAAGGAATCATTGGGCGTAGCTTGCAATCAGCTCGTAGAGCACATGGTCGGAAAAATAATGTGTGTAACCTAAACGTCCTGAATGTAGCTTGGTTAAACCTTCTTTGTCAGAATAAATGAATAATTTGATTTGTCGATCAACTTTTATTGACCGTGAAGATATGACGATCGACGGGTAGGTATTGTCTATCAAAAGATGGACCGACCAATCAAATCATATAATTGATCAATCCCTGACCTCGCACATTTTCTTCGTTTGTCCAGTCCACTGAACTCCGACAGGTAGTTCCACTTCGATCTTGAACGGCGTTAGTTTAAAAAAATCATTAAATGGTTGGTTGGCGACCTTAAAGTCTTGAATAAATTGTAGTTACGACGTTTAAATTGCCAAAGTGACAAAAATGCTTCAATCAAATGGCGGCCAATGTAGGAGTTCAAAGCTAAATTCCGATTCGATTGACACATAAAAAAGCAAAAAACAAAAACACGTGTAAAGAGGGGTACCACTTAAAACGTTGGTAAGGGGCTAGTTCTGAATACCTGGCTTGTCTCGGTTTCAAGACCGTGATCTGAATTCTTGACTTTGTTTTTGCATAATCCTTTCCTTTACAATCCGTGATTTTTACCGCCATAAACTTGAGACAACATTGTGGAAAAAAGAGGAAATAGCTTGAGACAAACAATTTCTTCTTTTCCTACAACATTTTCAATTATATAGGACGGTAACCTTTCGAAATGTCGTCTGCAACCCTTTTGAATTTGGACAAGTCTAAAAAACAGTAATGGGTTAATAGGTATGCGTAAATATGCTGGAATGTAATCAAAGAAAATACACATCTGAAAAAGAAATGAATTTATTATTTCATCAACCAATAATAATTGTGTGTAAATAAATGTGAATAAATCTTTATAATAAAATAAGAAAATTACAGTCAATTCAAGTAATAAGTAATATTTTGCATTGCTTGTTGTTCCGGTTAGTACTGAACGCTTTAATTTTAGTTTCGTCCATCAAAATTCAAGCGTTTTGATTAGCTGAATTTTATTTTGAGTGAGAAACTATTTTGAATGCTTGCGTTCAAATAGATCCATAAAATATGATTCAATTCTAGTAAAAAATGGGAATTATTTGGCTGGACAACATTGAATTTCAAGGAGAAAAAATGTTATTTTTTGTTGTAAACATACAGATATAAATTAAGTTTTTAGGTTCATATCTCTGTGAAAACAAAAATACATTGATTTCTTAAATGAGTAACTTTATTATGTTTTTTTATGCACCGCTAGTTTTAGGCAATTTCTAAATGAACTCGTAACAATAAAAGACAACAATAATCTCCCTTTTAAAGAAATGTATCTAAACAAACAGTTTCGGTCTTCATTCATTAAATGGTCGACTTGTTTCTCTAAAATTACCGTAAAAAGAATAATTTGTTTACAGGTTTTAACAGAACAGACAAAATTGATGGTGGAAAAACTTGTGATAGAAAGGTTGAGAAACAGACTTTCGAATCCCAATCACCTTATTTTGGTTCTGATAAATTAGATATTTGGATATTATTAACGAATCCCCATATACCCCGCTCACTACGCTCCAATAGAAACTTCCAGGTAAGTATAAAACTGCGTTATTTTGCAAATTCCATGGCCAGTAACATGTAACAAATAAGTACAAAGGTTAGCTGGCGACCTAAACGTCGTAACCTCAGCTAGAATAAGGTGTATTAACGACGTTTAAATCGCCAACCAATGATTAACATGTTGTTTTTAATCCATGACTTTACGTATATGACGCAAACTACTCTTGTTGATATCTCACGTGAACTGCCATGTCTGAGGTTAGTGGGCCGACACAGCGATCCATCAATTAAGATACGTTTGTCAATCACCAACTAAAATGAGTGTGATTGACATTTCCGACTATTGCAGCAGCCTGGAGTTAGGACGTCCGGTTTAAGAAAACGAAGTCAACAGAATTTTAATTGACAACGACAGGCTATCTACGGTTGGAAATGTCAACACAGTGACTTACTCACTGAATGGGGTATAACGCCACTTTAAACAGTATTTCAGTCACATTGCGGCGGCTGGAGCACTAAACCATGGATTCCTATTATTTCTCACACCAGAACTACCACGACATCCTTTCCGAGCCTGCAATTGCTCATCCCGCTTAGGTTTGCGAGTATCAAACCATTGGTGGGAGATCTTTCTCTATGATATTGACAAATGGGAGACAAATATCGGAAAAGATATTCGCTACGGCCGGGGATATAGCTCAGGGGAAATGTCAACAAAGCTAATACGAGTAGTAATAGACTTGTCTTGGGTATATTAACTTGTTAAAGAAAAAAAATATATTGAAAATATTTAAGCTCGATAAAATTCACCATTTTGTTAATGAAAGATCATATCTATGTTTATAATGAAATTTCAAATTGAATATTTCTGTTGGTACGCGAAAAACCTTGTCCTGAACACGCAGTACCTTCTTAAGTCACAAGTATACATATATCAACACTTTTAAGTGAAAATGTTAAATACTAATAGCGTTCGGAACCTCAGCTGGGTCCAAATATGGGTATGGCGGCTCCCGCGTTTCATTTCTTTTCTTAATTGTTTCGCTGGCTTTTTTAAGGTTCGCTCTGAATTCATTCACGACTTCGATGGCCTTTGGATCAAACATATAGTTCACTTCAAAATCGCCAAGCGGTTTGGTTCCACGTTGGCTGAGTATTTTTGTAATGATCATGGTACTTAGCGTTGTTGGTTTGTCGGGCAGGGAATCGACTAAATCTTTTTCGGTCAACGGGTCTTTTGTTGTTGGAATTTTTCCCGCCATTTTCGAGGGACAATTAGGCGGAAAAGCATATTCGTCATATTGTTTAAAGTTTGTTGCTGCGTGAGCAACGCTACACGTGTAGATTACACTTGTGAGGACTTCAATAACTTGGTCTCGTTTTGTGAATTTTCCGTCTTCCCCTGCGACTCCAATGATTCCAAGCCCACCTTTGTTATCCGGTGTCACCATTTCTTCGCGCCATTTTTGTAATTCTTGGTCCTGTAAAACGACGTCATCAGTTTCATAGTAGATTTTGACGTAATTTGTTACGTATTTCTTTATGCAGCCATACAGCAACAAAGCGTCTTCTCTGAAGTGGTACTGCGGTAAGATATCCAAGTCATCAACACCACGTGATTTCAAATCCTCCGGAAGAGTACCTTCGACATTCATCCGCCAATTTGGCTTCTGTCTACGAATAAGTTCTAATAACCCAACAACAGCTACAGTCATTGTTTTATCTATCCATCCTCCGGGGGCAACTAATTTCTCCAGCGCACGCGAATTGATTGCAATCAGATAGAGAAAATGAGGCGCCAAAAGTTTGAATAATGGATGCGATTGGGAAAAGTTACGATGGCTTATAACGGCTACTCCTTCCATAGCGAGATGTGTAAATCCTAAATGGGCGATGGCTTGATGCATACCCGTATCAGCATTATTGAACCACATTTTTGCCATAATCCATGTGTATTTTGGATCTGAGGGCAAAAAGACTGGATTATCGTCCGCTTTGTCTTGCTTTAATTGTATTGCTATTGGAACGAGATTGCCGTCGTTTCGCTGGAAGAATAACGCTATTGGCGCTGCAGAAACAGCGTCTGGTGATGTGGGACAGTCCTTCAGAAGATCATGATCCACGATGAAGATACGACGGTCACTAAGGGCCATAGGCAGCGTCAGGCCCTCGAGAAATGGCTCTAACATCTCGTTTGTTACTCCGAGTTTGTCTGGGATTTGTTTACATAATTTGATAAAGCAGTTGTTCATTCCAGCGATTCTTTGAAGACCAAATGCGACGTCATCTTCCCATCTGTAATAGGAGAAGAGAAAGATCTGGTCATGAAACACCGTGTGAACGTCACTTATGATGTACAGCACTAATTATTTACGTAGTAATGTTTGAAACGTTCGTAACTAGAAATTCTATTTATATGTTCCGTTCTCTCAACGTTGGCAGTGACTCCTGACGTTTCAACAATGTTATATTTTACTTTTACGGGACTTGAACCAAGGATGATACGGCAACGGCTCCTAGCGCTGCAATGTCCGATGTCCTTACGATACCGAGACATCCCAAAATGGTATGGACTTCGAAATAGCAGCGCTATCTGACGTTACTAGGCCACACCAAAGCAATTTCTTGCAATATTTATCGCAAAATGTCACAAAAGCACAGCCTGACGCTCGCCTAATAATCTAAGTCGTAAAAGGGACACAATTCTGACGAAGTGCATTTATCATTATCATTATTCATTAGAGAGTTATTTCCCATGAAAGTTAAGGTTCTTCTTTCGAAAGGGAATATTTATTCCCAATTATATGGAAAGCTTCTTTTTCTACCAGGAATGTTACAAATGTAAACGTTTGTGCACGACGATGACGACAACAATGATGACGCAGACAACGACATAACTTTGTCAGTCCCTTGGATTTTCTTCAAAACCAGTCGAGCTAAATTTATTAACTCTAGTTAAACGTTAACAATTTACAACATGTTCGTATATGAACCATTATCCCGGAGAGCCTCCCTAAATGACACTACTTTATGACGATGGAAAAATACAACGTTTTGAAAGCAAGCTATTGTTTTCTCTCTTTTTCGTAGTGTTTTTCAGCAAGATAGTATAGTCAAGAAACTGAAGAAGAAAAATCATTGAAAAAATCAGTCATTGTTATTAAGCGAGAATTTCTTGACTAACGTATTATATGGACATGTGCTTAGATAGAGACTAGAAACACATGTAAATGGAATTAAACAGACAACGAATATTTCATTAAACCTACATTTTGATTCATAGTTCGCTCATCATACCCATTCCATTCTAACAGTCATTCCCAGGTCATTCTTTTTTACAATTCCATGACGTTCTTATCTATCAATCAAAATGGGGTTGAAAGCCAATTTTAACCGTATTTCAGTCAATCTGGCTTAATTCCCGTCATTTCTCACGACAGCACAACCACTGCCAATGTCAGAGTTCGAAACATCTTTTCTGGTCTAAATGAATAATTTCATTGGTAACGGTTATTTGATTAACAATGGCGATTGGTCAATTATTCGCTCTCACTTATTTCATTTTTAACGTTTGCTCATTTTTTGAGAATTTTATAGGTGCATCCGAATGGTGTATGCGTGCACGTGTTGCTTTACCGATCACGATTTAAAGCTAGCTTTTGACCAATACACCGATCTCTGGTGCCGCCCACTGACTCCTTTGGCCCTGCCCATTGACTCCGACAGGAAATTCCGCTTCGATTTCTAATGGTGTTATTTGCAAAATTTACGGTCAGTAGCATGTTACAAAAGAGTAGAATGGTTGCCTGGCGACCTAAACTTCATAACTGCAGATTGAATAAGCTGTAGTGACGACGTTAAGGTCGTCAAACCAACAAAAATGATTCACCAAAATCGCGACCAATGTCGGAGTTCAAACTGAACTTCCACTCTAAATGAATGATTTCATTGGTCGACTGATTATTTGATTGAAATCCGCGATTGGTCAATTTAGCGATAAAGCGATACCTGTTACATCTGCACATTACGTAATATAGCGATAAAGTAAAGTAGATATTTGTCTTTTTTATTTATTTATTAATTTATTTTGTATGACAGTTGGTGAAGCTCTAAAAAGCAACACAGTTTGTTATTTTATTGTTTAAAATTATTTCAAACGAATGAACTCCTTCAGTCAATCTTAATCAAACGACCACCCCTTAAATTGACCATTTTCATTGAGCGAACTGAATCGAAATTCCCTTTCAAAAAACAAAAGATCTTGGCAATTAGGCGTTTTTGCTAATACGAGTATCAAAATCAAATCCTATGTAGATGGATTTCATTAAGATTCCGTGATTAAGATTATCTCAATGAGATAATGTTTATGAGATCAATCAACATAGGATTAAGCATGAGAAGTCTGCAATAATTTATGATTGCAGCCGAACCGATCCTGCATATATGTAACAAAACAGGTGTGTTTAGCGAACATTCTCTTAAATCATTCCCTTATGACAGAGTTGTAGACAGTTCAAATTGAAATGAGTTGCAGACGACAATTCAAAGTTCATGAAAATTTCAGATTTTTTTAACTTTCTAAGTAGAAAACATTGTGGAAAATGAAGAATTTTTTTTGTCCGAAGCTTTTTCCCTTGGGGCGTCAAAAAGCGTCACTGAGTGATAATTTGTTAATCGGTCACATTTAAACCGTACTTAGAGCGGTCGCTTAATAAAACATTGACTGTTTTAGAATATCCAAAAAATCTTACCTTCTAGTATGGGTAGGTTCCGTAAAAATCTCCTTTGTATACACGTTTTTAATGTCATCCAGACTGTTCCATTTACCAGTGGTGATTTGGACGAGTTTACTTGTCAAGATGAGCTTGGTCTTCATCTTTGTGATGTCCCATACGTAATCGAAGGAGAAATGTTCGTCTCGGGGCAGGGATTTGACCTGTGGGGGAAGCCCGGGACCCTTCTGTTCGAGCTCGTATTCTTGACGTTTTTCCTCAAGTTCCTTTTGTCTTTGTTCTGAAAAGTAAATATAAAATATGTTACTTTATCGATCATACACTAAAAGATCACTGGCCCCGCCCACTGACTCCACTTGCCTCGCCAACTGACTCCGCTGGCCTCGCCAACAGACTCCACTGGCCTCGCTCACTGACTCCATATACCGCGCCCTATGACTCCGTCAAGAAAGTCCACTTCGATATTGAACGACATTATTTTACAAAATCTATGACCATTAACATTACAATAAAAAGTGAAATGATTTGTTGGCGACCTAAATGTCGTAACTACAGCTTACTCAAGCTGTGGTTAGGACGTTTAAGTCGCCAAACCGTCAATAAACCTTACTATTTCTTTCTCCACAGCCTATAGTTGTGCGACATTGTTTTACTAGGTAGTCAATGCGTACTTTACTCAGGTTTATCTCGTTCATAGTCATATAATTCAGTTTTAGTTTCGTCTATCAGGATTCAAGCGTTTAAATAGCTATTCCATGAAAAAAGCAATCAGCACGCAACTATTCTATATTTGTGTGCACAAAGTAGATTCATGAAACTGTACACAAAACTTGTACAATATTTTCTTTGGTTTGGTTGTTAGCATTAAAATAATAAGAAATGCAGAGACTGTTTTATTTCTTCGGGGTATAAATCTAAAACCCCATTTACAACTGAATGCGAATCTGCTTCGCGTATCCATAAAGTGATTAAGTTTTTAGGTTTATATCTCTTTGAAAACAATACAATAAAAATCTCTTCATTTCTTACAAAAAACTAAAAGGTGCAACCTATTTTGTCAATACATGGTATTTACAATACCATTGGCAGAAATATTATGATATTGACTTGATATTAATTCTCAATAAGATCTCAAGCGTATGTGTGCCTTCTCCAGAAACTTACGTTCTGGGCCAGCACTAGGTTAACCCATTCAAACACAATCCCTCCTTTTTATACCCATAAGAAAATATATTTGCAAAAAATTGTTGAAAATGAAGAAATTACTTGTATCGAGCAATTTCTTCATCATCCATTATGTTTTCTATCAAAAAGACGAACATATCAAAAATTACATCAAATTCGAATTGTCGTCTGAAGCTAATTTTGAATTGGGACTGTGTAAAGTTTTGGTCTGTAGGAAAGCAAATAAAAGTCTTTGTTCCTTTTTGAGAGGGTGGTGCAAAACAAGAAGTTGTATCCGTGTAATTAAACTTTGCCATGCTGAATTTAATCCTTTTTCAGAACTGCATTTGAAATCAAAGGGCTGAAAACACTGGAAACGCTATAGTTGACGGCCGGTATATCTTTCACAAATATAATTTTATAAATAATTCGAGCAGCTTGAACTCGACAAACAGGTGATGTAGACTAAGATCAGACTATACATATGTGAAGGCTGATCTTTGTCTACACTTCCTGCCAAAACAGAAATATTTCAGCATGATAAGGGTTAAGGGTGATCTTTCTACCTACCTTTTCTGTCATCATGTTGTGGTAGACAGGTATCTAGCGGTATG
Organism: Fragum fragum; assembly: GCA_946902895.1. Classification (NCBI taxonomy): domain Eukaryota; kingdom Metazoa; phylum Mollusca; class Bivalvia; order Cardiida; family Cardiidae; genus Fragum; species Fragum fragum. The sequence continues at coordinate 18,659,365 of OX336382.1, read as the reverse complement.
AAGGTATAGTGGTAATTAGCTCGAATCCACCGGAACACTGGAAACACGGTTTTCGTTTTGGTGGTTTCGTTGATCACCATTATTGTGTCGATATTCCAGTCATCAGAGATACCGGTTGTGTCTCGCCAAATCTCAATAGAGTCGACATTTGCGAACTGAAACATTATAAAGGTTGCTTGTTTCATACATTAAAAGACGACGGGATTTTAGGCTGGTTCGAAATTTGAAGAAGTTGCAGATTACAATTTCAAGTTCCATTTTCTTACTAACAAGAAAAACACACAGAATTTGTAGAAATTGCTTCTAAAAAGCAATTTCTTCGTTTTTCATATTGTTTTTAATTGTTTATTTGTGATTTTTATGTATGTGTGTATGTGTTTGTGTGTATTTTCCTTATTGATAGGTGTTAAAAATCGAGATTAAGTGGGAACAGGTTAATGGTGGTAGCCATAAAATCACCACTTTCTCTTTGACTCTCACCAAATTTCAAGGAGTCGATATTTGCGAACAGAAATATTACAAAGAGTAGAAAATAATCGAAATATAATCACTAAACCAGTCAAGCAAAGTGTGCCAATTACCTGATACTACAGCCAAACCTATCAAAGTGACTACCAGTAGTAGCCCATTGCTATTCAATCCCGATTTTAGCACCCATAAAGAAAAGGTTCAGGAAAAGAATATGGGAAATGAAGAAATAGCTTGTTATAAGCTATTGCTGTATTTTCTACGTTGTTTTCCAGCCAGGGAATAAACAACAGAGAGTATGGAAATTTTATATTTTCAAATTGACTTGTTCACATGTTCATCTCCTTTGAATTCGAACCAGCCTAAAGTGAAATTGGATTAGTATGCAGCCTGCATTTTTGTTGTTGTTGTCGTGCGAGCAAAATGAAGTAACCAAAGGCAGGTAATGGTTTTCCGGTAAAATTTGATATCTTGACGCCACTTGCGACGACAACGTTGATAATTCGGTGTGATAATAATAGAAATACATGTAATACTATTATCATTATTATTATAATTATTTGACAACGATTTGTCATATCTATAATAATAACTGTAATTAGGTAACATGTTAAGACAGCAAGGCTTATTTTTCAACACGGCCTTTTAACAATAATTCATTCAATACGTGTTTACTAATCACACACGCACAGAGACGATTGAATTACGATAAAGATACGCCTACACTAAACACTGCACAAGTATAATACCCGGAACAAGATTTCGCGTATCAAAATATCTAACCTTCTTGCGTCACAGGTTTTTTTATCATAAAATTGTATATAGTTGGTGGGCAAAAATAACCCGTAAATGAAGCTTGAAAAAGGCTGTATTTGCGACGTTATTCCCGCCCACTGAGGAAATATCTGACCTGTCAGGGGGAAAGGGACCCCAGGGTATTCCGTTAATCAAATACTTGTAAAAAGATCTAGCAGAGGTAATCCGAAGACGGAATATCAAAACAAGAGCACCGCATTATGATACCAACGCTCGACTGTTCAAGTACTTGATAGTGGGTAAAACTACTAAGTCGAAAAAGGGACATCACTTGTTTAAAAATGAATTTAGAGTCACCAACCTTGTTGATGAAGACTTTTTGATAGTGAACATATATGTGGCAAAATATAAACGCATCGGACGATGACGACGCGGACGCAGACGAAAGCAACCATAAAAGAAAATAAAAAATGCGGGGTAGGATGACCATTTTGGATACAGAAAATTAGCTAAAAGCGAAAAGTTTCAACCTTGCTCAGCATAAGTAGTTCGCACCATCCGAAAAAGGTTGATTGTTTTTTGCTCTTTCACGTTGTTCTGAATCTAGAAATCCATTCTCCCTCCCTGTATAATCATTTTGGAACTCGACCTCTTGCGAGTTCTGCCGAATCTATTTTTCCAAGTATTTTGTTTTGTGGAACTCCCGGACCCTTTTTCCAATGGACTTAAACATTTCAAAAATATACGATAAACATGAAGACCTGCAAAAGGAGAAAAACTTTAAACCGAGTTATTCTTCGAACCCCTGGTATTTGACTTGGTTCAATTCTTTTCTGAAACGGTCCTTTTTACCTAGCAAAGCGCCAGATTTGATAGCTTAAGTTTATCAAACACAATTTTGAAGGCTTCTCAGAGTTGAGCGAGTGCAAACTGCAACTGGAACTGGAGGCTTAACCACAAAATCCACTGAAAGCCTACGCCATAAAGGCCAGTTCTTGTGTATTTTAGGAATCTTAAAAACTCTGCCTGCATCATCATCTCTTAGTTTTTCTTAGCTCTCTAGAGCTTATTGTGTTCTAAAGGAGTCTGATCAGAGTCTTCACTATGCGCACTGCTTTGTTGGCCACCTGAATTAACTTTATTTAAATTATAGAGAACTTTTTCAATAGCATAATATTAATCTATTCCCACTCAATCTCGCCTTTTCAGCATCTCAGGAAAAAGCTTTTTGAACATTGTGGACAATAAAGAAATTGCTTGTAAGAAGCAGTTTCTTCAATGTCCACAATATGTTCCACCCTACAAGTCAAAGCTATTCGGAATTCTACCAACTTGGAATTGCCCTCCACAACTTCTTTCAATTTGAACCAGTCTAAGATTTTGTCATGCTGTGATGGGTCAACTCCTGAACTCGTTTACCTTTGACGAAGAAGATTACCTAACAAAACCATGCTTTGCTTGCTTACGGTACTTTTAGTACTTTGATTTCGAGAGAGTTTGCATATTGTTAACACAAAGTTGGGAAGAAGTTTTAGGTAACATCAGCACATACATGTAATGCTACTCTTGGAAATATTTCTTGGGGAGTTTCTTAAACGTTGAAAATTGAAATACAAAAAATGGCAATAATCTTTATCTCACAACGTGACTTGTATGTCCCCGCTTTATATATATTTTTTTCAACCAATTCAAAAGAAAAACTAGAATGGGTAGTTGAGCGTATTTGAAAGCAGCTTGCATTACGTCACAATAAAGGTAAGCGCTTGCAGATCATATGAAGGCGTGGATACAAATAATTTTAACACATTTTCATGGATATTTAGTCGGTTTGGACGATTTAAATCAAGAAATCTGCCAGTTCGTTTTAGATCGGAAATCTCCGCAATAAAGAAATTAGTTCAAGAGGGGTGTACCGACCGACAAATTAAATTCTTTTTTGCGGAAATTTCTATAACTAGTTCGTGCATTTCAATGGAAATGTAACAACACACGTAAAAATTGGACCATTTCTGACGCAGAAGTAATTGTCGAAACTAGTTATACTGCGCATATCAACCAGAATTATCGGGTTCAAAACTCTATTTTTTTCCATGTCTTTTTATATTTTTCTGAATTTAGAATAGCCTTATACCTTACTAAACGTTCATTTTTGAAATGAAAATTCTAAATAACCCACACGGTGGATCCAATATCTCTTTCAAATATGTGTCTCGACGAAATTCATCCATGGTCCCTTTTTGCATACCGGACCCGATTTATGTAACTTTACAACGTCAAACCCAATGAAATGAAACGAAAGAACGTAATAAAAGTTGTGACGTTTTGGGTGGTTTCTTTTTCGGGAAAGTAGATACCATCACAATATTTAAACAACTAAAAGCAAGAAGTATATTTCAAAAATATAAACGAAGATAAACAACGATTCCCTTAACCCCTTATAAAGTTATTGCAAAAAAAATATGACTTTGTGCACTGGAAATAGTTTAAATCCTGAAAATCGTTAATTTGGAGAATTTTATTACAGAAGATATTCGCACCAACATACGGGTCTCTGAGTTGATACATAACGTCAGTGGGGGGGGCAAAATGTCGCAAATACAGATTGAATAAAACTGTATTTACAATGTTTTTGTCGTCCAAAGACGATATGTATAAAATACTTCGCCAAATAACGGAATCGCTGGCCACGCCCACTGAGCTGAGACTTCGATATTTACCTATTACCACTCAAGAACATTTTAAACAGGTTCAAAATGAAAGAAGTTGCAGACGACAATTTCAAGTTGGTGAAATTTTGAAATCTTAGTCTTTTGGGGCAACAAAAAGAGGAATTGTGTTTGAATGGGTTAGGCAGCGTTATTATGTAATATCCATGTCCAAGTTTCTGCGAAAATACGGGTCAACACAGTATCTTACCCATCCAACACACATAAATGGCCATACACGAAATATTAGAATAACCAGGGACTCTGAACATATTTTATCAAATATAGCAGTTACTGATCCTGGGCTCTCGGATAATACCGGGAATGCTATTCGTGATCATTATGCGTTGGAATTCTTCGTTCAGGCAGCAAGACCAACTCCGGTTGGTAAAACTGTTTTATTTAGGCGTTTCAGTTCCATCTGTATCGATTCTTTTAAGAAAGATATCTCCAACTCCGAGAGTTTACGTTGTACTATGCAAACATGTAAAGTTGATATCCTCCTGGATGCCTACTATGCATCCAAAATGAAATTGCTTGTCGGAAAGCATACTCCTTTAAAAACTAAAATTGTATTAAATCCTACTAGTCCCTGGTTAATAAAGGATCTGCATGATACCAAACACTTAAAACTAAAGTTTGAACGTCAATGGCGTAAGACCAATCTATCTGTAAACCACGAAATATATAGAACCGAACGCTCGTTTGTGAATAAATAGGGGATAATCGACTGTTTTTTTTTTTGTTTTGTTTTTTATATATCTCAAGAGAATGCTTTGTTAGGCATTCAAAACGAGTCCAAAAGACTTTTTTTCTAATAGACAACAACTTATTCGAGTGAGAGATCTTCCATAACATTGAAAAGAACTAGTTGATTATCCCATTTATTATATTCGAAACAGCTTTCTTCAATTTTTACAGATTTATTCCTATCATATTCGTTATTTTCGGCCACTGGGAACCGTTCGCATTAATAACAACGAATTTTGTTTTCAATAATTTCTGTTCGCCATCTTGGATCGCCTTCCAAGTAGGCGAGGATTTAAAGGATTTTTTGAGGGAAAGTCCGTATTTTAAAACACTTATGAGATTTGTAGTGTTAGGCACGAAAATAATTTGGACGAAACATATATTGTATCTATGGTCGACAAACTTATCGTCGATCTAAAGGCATCAGGATATTTTAATCATCGATCGACCATTAAAGACTTAGGCTTGGACAGAATCATAGGATAGACAGTCTGTGATCATTTAGTGTCCTGACGTGAGCGTACAAAACCAGTTCATGCGGGTAGATTTGAGTATCTGTTACATTAACTGCAATATCATCAGTATTCATATTGAATCCGATGTACGTGACCAGAAACTGATATTTAAAGTAACAAATCATATACTTGGGGTTACTAATGATGTAATTCTGCCATCTTCTTCATTTACTCACGCTCTCGCCCAAGAATTCAGTGACTTTTTATCAACAAAGTTCACACGATACGAAACGGTATGAATGTCTGTTTTCAAAATCAATATCACCGTCTGTACTTTTAGAAGAGAATCAAACGCAATCATCAAATATTATTAAAGAATTTAGACCAGTTACAACAGATGTTGTTGAACGCATCATACTGCAATCTCCAAGAAAAAATGTGAGTTCGGTCCCATACTAACATGGCTTCTTAAATCGTGTATCGACGAACTTACTTAACTTCTTACAAAACGTATCAATTCATACGTAGAGCTATCATGTGTAGAGCTATAATATGTACGTAGACCATTTGTCTGACAATGATTTGCACCTATTACACCAGTCTGCTTATAGGGAATTTCACTCGACAGAGACAAATTTAATTAAAGTCCAAAATGACATTTTGAAATCACTAGATACGGCCAATATCACCATTCCTGTATTTCTTGACTTTTCGGCGGCGTTTGAAACAATTGACCATGCCTTTTTCATTCGTCGCCTATAACCACTTGCCTGGATGAAGTCCTACCTGAGTGACAGTCATCAATCAGTTTATAAACGGTGTTTTATCAGACAATGTGCTTATGCAATATATTGGACCAAAAACTATGTCATGTATACTAAGCCCTGCAGAAACCATGATCTAGACCATCAATTCTATTCTGATGATTCTCAATTCTGTCTTTCCTTTAAACCTAATTATGATATTTGTAGAGGTGAATCTGTCAATCGCGTTGAGTTGTGTTTGAATGATACTATCCATTGGATGAATCAATACATGCTCCAGCTCAACGCTGAAAGAATTGAAATGATAATATTCGCGCCAAAAACATTTTAACAAAAGCGCAGATATATCAAATAAAGCTGGTACATCTGAAGTGAAATACGTAACGTCTGTAAGGAATCGTGGTGTTTTTTAGATTCAGAAAGGAACATGGAATCACAGATAAATAATTTTAAATTGTAGGCCGTGTTAAAATCAGCTTAAACAAATCAATGGTATCGGAGATTATATAAATAAGAACACTACTAGGACTCTTGTAAATTGTTTGGTTACCTCTCGGCTTGGTTATGGCAGTTCTTTACTGTTTGGAATACACACACACACAAAAAAATCTGAACAAGCTGCAGATATATTTCAAAATACATTTGTTCGTATTATCATGAGAACGCAGAGGCACCAAATATTACACCAATTTTGACAGAATAACATTGGATACCTGTAAAACACGGATTTGCTTTAAGATCTTAACTCATACTTTTAAAGCTCTGCGTGGTCAATTTTCCAATTACATTAAATCCCTTTAAGACATAAATGCACCAAGACAAGATCTAAGATTGGGGTCAAAGGTTATGACTCTTGTTGTTTCGAAAAGCCGAACTAGAACGTGCGGAGGTAGTAGTTTTATGATGGTGATCCGTAATCAGATCTACAACAGTTGCATCTTTTAAAATAAAAGTAAAGGCTCGTCCATCTTAACAAATTTATCAAAATTAAACATATTTTACTGAAACATAATTACTTTGGAAGACAAATGTCTTATTCAAGATTTCGTAGTAAGCAAAGTTCGTTTTTTTGTGTTTTGTTGTTGTTGTTGTTGTTTTGTTTTTTGTTTTTATTTTTGTCCGCGTTTGTTTGTTTTTGTTGGGGGGTACTGTTTGTTGAATTAATCATTAATTACTGTATCATGTTTTATTTGATTACTTGCAGTGTTTATTCTAGGATTTCAAAAATGTGGGGGATTTCATCTCAAAATCTACACAATTTAGAAATGTTGGTATTTCATGCTCTTTGTTTATAAAAAAAGTCCCCCATTAATGTTTAAAATAAGGGGGATCTTTGAAAAATGTACAGTGTTTATTCTAGGCAGGGGGGATTGGGAGACTCGGAGAGAGTTTAGCTTTACCCTGTAGAAAAAATACGGACATCTGCATATTTCACTGATGTTGTCAACTGATTATATCTTACATAAATATTGAACGTTCGCAGTCTTTGGTACAACAAGAAGTTAGCCCATAGAAGTAGCCCCATTTCTAGTCACCAATCCTAACTCAATTGCTTTCAGTGTAGTCTTGAACATTAAACAGATCGCTGGCCTCACTGAGCTCCGACAGGAAGTTCCGTTTAAATGTTAAAGGGCGTTATTTTGATATATTTGAGGCCTTAACAAAATAAGGAGGCTTATACAAGAGTGGTCCTTTCACACAGGTGGATGTATGATGGTGGGTCATGAATCGCGATAGGATTAGTCAAGGCAGATGAGACGTTAAATTTAAATGGCACAAAAGTCAAAGTACTGAAAGTACTATAATACTGTAAGCTAATAAAGCATGGCTTTGTTAAGTATTCTTCTCTGTCAAAGGTGATTATGATAAATAAACAAGGTTAAAGTAATCCACAAGTTAAATGGCTACAATTTGAATAAAGTTAATTCATATGGCCATACAAAGCGGTGAGCATAATGACGACTCTGATCGGACTCATTTTGAACACGAAAGAGAGCTAAAATACCTAGGAGATGAACTTGGCAGCAGAGTTTGCATTATTCCTGAAATTCATTAGAACTGCTTTTTATGGCGTAGGCATTCAATTGTATTAGTGTTTAAGCCTCCAGTTGTAGTTTGCACTCATTGAACTCTGAGAAGACCTCAAAATTGTGTCTGTTAACTATTAAAATTGACGCTTTGCTAGCTAAGAATCGCTCCGACGGTAAATCAGATAATTTTCAATTTAGAGGTTGTTTATATAACAGATTGCCACGCAAAAAAAAAACTGAAACGACTCGCTTACTAAGGCTAAGTGGTTTATCTGACGAGAAATTTTAGATAGGACCAAATTGAAAGAAATTGCAAACGCTAATTTCAAGAGGATGAAATCATTAAGTTTTTGTCTTTGGTGTTGAAAACTCTGTAGATAACGAAGAAATTGTTCGTACTGAGTAATTTTTTCCATTTTTACAAAGTTTTCCAAAGCTGGTTTTTTGGGGATGGGGAAGGGGACAATATGCTTGAGAACGGGTTAACTTACCATTTGTTTCTTCAGAGAGAAATGGTCAAGTTGTCCCCTTTCAAAATCATCGTGAAACCAAACATCTAATTTTGTCTTCTTGGATTTCTCTCCATCGCCCTTCAGTATACAATACACATTAGCGTCCGTGCCAGCTTTAGGACGGTCACCGGTTTGAACCCAGATTGTGTAGTCAAAGTTGCCTTTTTCGGGTTTGGTTATGGTCTTTTTGCTGCTCTTCCCACCCATTTCGGTCTGCTTAGTCGTGTCAGCCTGAAAAAGTAAATACAGTAGGCACTCGTAATCTCGAAATTATTCTTCATGTTGTTACATGATAGATATGTACAATTTTTATTCGGTAAACACTAAGTTCGATTGGCTCGTTCGCTAACTCTCTTCGCTATCCAGTGGATAAGCCTAATGTTTCTGTTTTTATATTGTGATAAGACACGCAAAACCCGTCGACCTTGATTAGTTTTGCATTGAAGACATATTTGCAGCCTTAACTCTTTCCTGTTCAATCCCTGGTTTTTATATCCCTGTCATTTTATAGTTGAGAAAACATTGTAGAAAAAGAAGAAAATGCAATATCTTTTTCTACAATATTTTCTCAATTATGAATTCACAGGAATGTAAAAAACAGGGATTGAACAGGAAAGGGTTGAAAAACAAACACCCCCCCCACACACACACAAAGTAAATTTGAATTATCGAGACAATTAAGTAATTTCTAGAGCATATGGATTAACATGCATTATTCATTCATTATGTATGATGTAGATGGATTAACCCTTTATCAGAGAATCTCGCATTTTTGAACACCAAATGTATACAGCTTTTGAAAATATTATAAGAAAAGAAGAACTTGCTTGTAAGAAACAGTATCTCATTTTTTCATAATATTTTCTATCTGGTATGTCATTATTTTTCTATTTGAACTAAATTTATTTGGTAATTTGCAATCTATTTTGATTTGGACCTGTCTAAGATTTTGTCATTTTGGGATGGATTAATCAAACGTTTACAGAATGCTTACGAAGTACTCAACTTAAGATATTTAACCCTTTACGTGGCGAGAATAAAGATTGGTCCTAGTTCAGAGAGGTTGCACACGATACTAAATTTGACCTTATTACGCTGTGTGATATTGTTTATCGTAAGGTTTTCTCCTCATCTCACAATGTTTGCCAGATAGGCGGATCTAGCTTTTCTCTCAAAGATCAATCGACCAATCAAGTTATTTATTTAGACCGGAAGTGAACTTGTTTTGTTTGAATAGGGTTTAACGCTACTTCAAGCAGTATTTCAATGATATCACGTCGACTGTGCACCTAACCAGGGATTCCTGCTATTTCCCACACCAGTACTACCACTACGTCCAGGAATTAAACAATAGATGTTTTGTGAAAAAAAAAAACATTGTTTTTATCTTTTACATAATCTTAAATATCTTGGTATTTATAACTGTACAAACATTTACTCATATCCTGTACATTGAAGGTTGTCCAAAAAAAAACACCTATAATACGTGGTCAGAGAGATGAAGTTACAATGTTTTTGTATTCAGTCTATGGTATATTAATACCTCGACAGTCATAAATTTTGTCCACAAATATTTTTTCCGTCATAAAATTTGTCGAAGGGCGTAATTCTTCATACAATTGTCTCGGCACAGATCATATGTGACATGCATAAGAGTTGATTCTTTGAAATGGACAAGAAATACAAGTGTTTGTGTTAACAGCTTTTAATGCAAAATTGAGCTTCGAGGCAATCTTGCTAAATTCCAGGGGCGTATCATTCGCATGTCTCTTGCCCGACAACTGTTGATTGAATCGGTGCATGACTGTTGAACCTAATTCACCCCTAACATGAATTGTCAGCCAAGAAACTCTAATATTTCAAACTAAATTCCATATTGTATGTTGAATGAAACATTTGAATGAGATATTGCAGAGGTCTAGATAACAGGAATTAACATCAATCTAAAATATTTTTTTCAACGAGACCCTACGGTGTGGGTACTCGAGGCGATTCAAATTAGTAACCACAGCATAGGGGTTGTGGCAGAATTGGTGACATATTTAAACCTAAAATATAAATTATGCCCTCTATCTGTAGGTCTGATATTGTCCTTTTTAATAGATGACAAAGAAAACACCAAAAAATACGAAACCAGATTATATGACAAAGATGGGAGTGAATCTATCACCTTACAAGGTCATATTTATATATATGCAAAACACATCATTGGTCCATATAATATATAAACGTTTTGTCGCCCTAGGCTACAAAATAATTATGTTACATATGTAGCCGGTTTGCTTTAAAAGCATGTAAACTGCAGGCTGTAACAGATCATATTAACTTATTTTGAACTGGCGATATAGATATGTTCAATAAGAGTATAATGCGATGGTCCTATTGTATCAATTGGCGGGAACTGTTGTGCGTCTACGATCACATAGGGAATGTATTTATTTGAGAGGCGCATGCTAAAACAAGGGATTTCCATAATCACTTAACCCTTTCCTGTTCTATTACTGTTTTTTACGTCCCTGTGATTTTATAAATGAGAAAACATTGTATAAAAAGAATAAATTGCTTGGATCAAGCAATTTCTTTTCTTTTTCTACAATATTTTACCCTGCTGAATGGTTATGTTTCAAATTAGATCCAAATAAAATTTACGTCTGCAAAACATTTGAATTCAGACAGGTCTAAAATTTGCAAAACAGGAAAGGGTTAAATAAATGTGCACACGCGATACACAAAATACAGCGCAGGGGAGAACTCTCCATGCGTTGGGGTGGCCTCCTCCCTTCAAACACAAATTTATATAGCATTGGGGAGTAGCTAATTATTAAGTCCTGAAATTAAAATCCTTCATTCCGCCTGTATTGTGTGTATTTGGCGTTAATCCATACAAGACGACAAAACCTCACACTGGCCCAAATCGGAGGGAGTTGCAGACGACAATTTAAAGTTTAAGATATTTCATCTTTTTACACTTTTCTAGGTAGCAAATATTGTGTAAAATGAAGAAATTGCTTGTTTGCAAACAATTTCTTCATTTTACACAATGTTTTTCCAATTGTTTTTTTTTTTGTTTTTTTGTTTTGTTTTTTTTTTTTTTGGGGGGGGGGGGGAGGAGGGGGGTCAAAAAGCGTAATTGTGTGGGAAAGTGTTAAGCACTTAAATACTACAACACTTTAATATTACTAAACAAGTCGACAAACAGAGCAGACACTTCAACACTGTTTGTAAGAGTATGACCAATATATCGAGACAAGGACATGGCTGTCTATATTACACCGATATATCGTCACTCGGTCTAACCTTTCCAAAACATCGCAACTACAACCCTGTTATTATTTGATAATGGTAGAGCTAGTCTTGATAAGTCAACGATTTTTTCAACCCATTACAAGATGACAAAATGTTAAAATGGTCCAAATTGAAAGAAGTTGTAGACGACACTTTCAAGTTGGTGAAATTAAAAATCTTTTGCCTTGTAGGGTAAATTGTGGAGATTGAAGAATTTTCATGTAACAATTAATTTCTTCACTGTCCTCAATGTTTTTTCTAGCTGTTTTCCTGAGCGGGATTGCGTGAGAATGGGTTGAAACATTTTTATGGCAGCGAAGACATCCCTAAGCATCTATAAAATTCGTTTGTCCCCATTAAATCAAAATAACTTACCATTTTTTATTTGTACTTCTATCCCAAAACCAAGGAGTAAATCAAAATCAACACTTGATAAAAATCTGATTTCTTAATGAAAAGCACAGCGATCTTTAATACAGCTAGATCGATATCCTTGAATATTTCATATTTCCTTTATCACTCACTACCATTAGACCATGAAATACGGTATAGTACGAAAGTGGTGTAATCTTGCTGTAAAGATTTGCTACAGTCCACTCAATCTCGAAATCGTCTTCATTTTCATCTTTATTTATCTCCATTGTGGAGATTACTATGACAACGTGGGACATTTGGCGGACCGCTGGTCCCGCCCACTCACTTTTATTGCCACACCTACTGAGCTTTGACAGGTGTTAAATGGTGTTAATTTGTGGCCAGTAACATGTATGCAAGCAAAAATTTAAATGGTTAGTCGGTGATCTAAACGTTGTAACTACATCTTATTCAATAAACTGAAGATACGACGTTTAAGTCTCAAAACCATCTAAATTGCTTCACAAAAATGTCGACAAAAGTCGGAGCTCAAAGTTCAATTCCGGTTTAAATTGATGATTTGATTGTTCGATTGATTTATTGATTGACAGGCACGATTTGCAAATTGTACAAAAATAAATACAAAGTTCATGTAAAAGAAACAAACACAACGGCAAAGGGAACAAAGAGAGAGAAAACATGAGTACAACAGAAGTAGCAGAATACAGAGAAAACACGAGTACAGCAGAAGTAGCAGAATACAGAGAAAACGAGAGTACCGCATGTGGATGCAAACGCCCGACTGTTTAAGCGTTTGATAATGGATAAAACTTTAAAGTCGAAAAGGGGGCCTAATTCCCTCAAAGATGCATTTAGAGTTATCCCTTTAGTTAATATTGATTAATAATTTGAAAGTGAATAGATATTCTTAGTTTCAAGTGAATGTGGTCAGTAATACCAGAGATATTACAAAATGTCAAAGTTTTCGGCCGCAGACGCGCACGCAGACGTAGAAATCTGGACATTAGAAATAGCTCGGGTTGTCATCGAAAACAAACAAGAAAAAAAAAACAAATTGACTGATCAGATGTTTAAAATAAGAAATGATGGACGAAAGGACGAACGGATAGCGCCAGTTTAATATCACCGTCCAAACTCATCGACATGGGATAATGAGTGCGAGACCGTCCCCATCAGTGGGAAGCGCTGTCGGTTTTAAATCTAGAGATCGCGGGAACGACCCCCGGGCTGACCAAGCTGATGACAAGCTTATAATCGAAGCCCGATGTGACGGTGCTGTTCATCGAGTACATTGAAGAGTCAGGCGGGGATCTCACAGTTTCGTCCAGTATTCTTGCACTTTTCCCCTTAACTAATATCTTTTTTCTAGGGACTTCGCTCTCATGAGCACGGTAGCGATGATAATTAAATGCACATACGTACACGTGCACATACTCATTTCTCCAAAGAGAACTTTGCCGATAATGTATCCATGCAGATTCGACTTTATATGTCGTTTACAGTTTTCGTGTCCCTATCTTTACACCTTGTATGTTTACACCTCGCTCGTAATTCAAAATTTCACTCAATAACCTGATCGATTTATTGAAGATGTTTATTTACTTCTGTTATTGCAGGATTTTGTTAGCATACATGCAGTTTCACGATCATAAAATATCAATTTCTCCAATTATAACTTGACCATATGACATTCGGTAATTATATGCAAATCATGAAATATTCCAACCAGATTGAATGCTTTTTGCACATCCGAGATAGTTCCTGTGGCAGGGACGGTGAGATTCTACAAGACTTTTGATAATTAACGGACCGCTGGCCCCGCCCACTGACTCTAACAGGAAGTGCGACTTTTGTATCAAAATGTTAATTGTTGTTGATCTTTTTTTTTTTGCAAAATTTATGGTAGATAACATGTTACAAAAATTAAATGGATGCTGGGCGACCTAAACGTCACAGCTACATTAAGTCTCACCTTACCGATAAAAGTTCTTAATATAAATGTCGACCACTGTCGGAGATTAAAGTTCACTTCCGTTGTGAATGAATGATCTGATTGGTTGATCGATTTTTAATGAACTGCAAGATCTTTCAATTATGCCAACAACCAAAAATCTCATATGGAACAAAACAGAACAGAACATTTTATTCAATAGATGTGTTAAAAGTAAAGTGTCGTGATTAAACATACAAACACACACAAACATATATCGTGATGCGGTGTTTGGTAGAGGATGTACCAACATCTAACTCCTACTTGCTAAAAAAGTACAACCAATCTTGCTAAAGCGACCACCTCTTTTAAGCGACCATTTTCATTAAGCTACCATCTTCAAAATCCCCTTTCCGAAAACAAAGGATCTTCATTATTGAAGGTTTATGCTAATAGAATTAACAAAACTAAATTCTATATTGGTGGAAGCCATCAGAATCGCCTCATTGAGACAATTCTAATGAATTCCATCAACAAAGGATTAAGTGAGAATCCTTCAATAATTTAAATATAAAGTCGAACCGATCCTTCATATATGTAATAAAAAAAGTGTATTAAGCGACCATTCTCTTAAACGACCTCATATTTTGGCTGCCCCTTGAAAGGTCGCTTAATTCAAGTTTAACTGTATGCATACATAACAACTACAATGTAGAGAATGCAATTAGCACGTCCTAGACAGCCGATGGAGAAACCATACAATTACAAGGCGTTTTCACAATGAACAATGTGCTTTGTTTCCGTAGTGTTATTAAGATAAGTACAAAAAACACTAGAAAAATAATGCAGTTAGTACGAAACCACTAGAAAAATAATGCAATTAAGAACACGTTTATTTATTATAGGTTTTTATTCCCGCCCATGATGTTTCGGTTTCAATTTGTATGAAGCGAAGTTAATATAGACCTGCGTTCATAATGTGGAAGTCATATCGAACGCTTTTCTAATCAACATCATTTGAGCATATGTATGACTTGATCAATGATTGCCCGATCGCAAGTGTCAATCAAAGAACCTATCGACAAAGCAAATCATTTGTTTATACCGGAAGTGAACTTTGAGCTCTAACATTGGTAGACATTCATGTGAAACACTTTTTCTGGTTTTGGCGATTTAAACCTTATTCAAGATGTAGTTAAGACGTTTAAGTCGCCACCAAACCATTTTACGTATTGTAACATGAAACTGGTCATAAGTTTTGCAAAATGCTGCTGTTTGATATCAAAGTGGAACTTCCTGTCGGAGCGCAGAAGGCGTGGCCAGCTATCTGTCAATAAAAGACTCTAATTTGTTGGCGCTTTCTCACATTTTGATCAGAGTATCCATCTTGCACTCTGTTTGCATGAACTGACTGGTGAACTATAAATCTTCCTTTTAAATCTTAGTACCTACCCCTCCAACACAATCCCACTTTTTTTACCCCTCAGAAAAAATAAAGCTCTCGAAAAAATGTGGACAATGAAGAAATTGCTACAAACGATTTTTTTTCTACCTTAATAGGATTTTTTTTCTAAATGCCACCAATTTGAAATTGTCGTCTGCAACTTCTTTCAATTTGGACTAGTCTAAAATTTTGTCGTCTTGTGATAGGTTTATTAACTTTCGTAGTAATACAAACTTGTATATATAATTATATTGTATCGATCAAACACTTGATTTTATCCGACCGTTGTTCAATTTTCTTTCCTGGATCAACTTATCCTTTTCCACAATGTTTCGACTCAAGTGATAATTTTAAGACGGCGAGTTTAATGATGTTGAACCGTTTTAACACATATAAAGCATTAAATTGGTACTTTAGTAAGTCTCAGCAATTCTATTGTGATGATATTTGTCAGGTGTATAAAAAGCTAAAAACTCTTTTCATGTGTAGTAATATAGAGATAAAATACTGAAAAGATTTCTGAATATTAAGTTAACGCATGATAAATAGACTGTAAAAAATAAAACACGAAGACATCGTTTCGTGGGTGAACAAGTATCACGTTAATTGCTATCTTTGACAAAAAGAACAGTTTTAACCCTATTGACGGATAGCTGGCCTCGCCCACTAAACTCCGACAGGAAACAGTAACATGTAACAAAAGAGTAAAACAGCTGGTGATCGAACTAAACGTTGTAACTAAAGCTTGAATAAGTTGTAGTTACGACGTTAGAGTCGCCAAACAATCAAGAACGCTTCACAACGATGTCGATCAATGTTGAAGTTCAAGGATTGATTTCGGTCTAAATGACTGATTTGATTGGGTGATTGATTCTTTGATTGATATGTGTGATAGTTCATTACTTAAAATCAAAACATTATTTGAAAGGAATAGTTTGTTTGTTTGAATGGGGTTTTACGCCGCTTTCAACAATCTTTAAGTTATATCGCGGCGGCTGGAGCACCTAACAATGGAATCCTGGTATTTCTAACACCAGTACTACCATTACATCCTTTCCTAGCCTCCAGCTGCTATCCCACATAGGTCTATGATTATCGACCCATTTGAAAGGAATAGGAAAGATTTGAAAACATGGTGCGTAGGAGAAAAATATGCTTGTTTCTTGTATTCTTTTCCATTTTTAGGAAAACGTTTTCACTTTTTTTTTCTTCTTCTCAGGATGTCATTATTTTATGAGGCATATTTCAATATTTTTGGTGCAGGTTTTCGTAATAAAAGTAATAAATATCAACTATTTTAGGTGTGCTCTTTCATTAGATTTTTTCATGCTTCATATGATGCTGTGTGATATTTTGTTGTTGTCGTTGTGTGTTTGTGTGTGTGGTTTTGTTGTTGATGTTTTTTGTTATTGTTTTTGTTGTTATTTTGATTTTAAAACTCCGTTAGCGAATTCGTAAATGATTGACTGTATTAGGTAATTGATCTTTTAGGCAAGTCAAGCTATCCGCGAATATATATATATATATATATATATATATATATATATATATATATATATATATTTAAATAATCCAACAAAAACTCTTCTAATTTTCAAACAAAACAAGAAGACCATGTTGGTCCTAAACCGCTCACCTGAGGCATCTGCAAATTACAGTACTTTTTTGTCTATCCTGAAATCCTTTGTATTTAGATTTCACTCAAACTCTAATCACTGCAACTTCAATGGGTGTAATTCTAGCAACCTTGGTAGAGAACAATCTGGATGTACTATAAATCAGATATGAATGCACTACAACTTAAACATTAGGAGAGGAAGATATTTGAGCATGCTCTTATTTAGCGTTTTTCATAACTTTGGATGCCTTGGGAAGGGCCATGTTTGTCTAAAGGATATAAACATGGTAGATAACAATAATGCTATCCTACGTTTTAATGTAAATGCTCTAGGACCTATATTTAAGAAGAATTTTTTCAATGTGATTTATGCAATTTTCAACCCCAGGAGCAGAGAGTTAGAGTATGGTCTAATTGAGCATTTTTACGAACATTGGACACCCAGGGAAGGGGTGTTTTTTTTAACCTACAGTCATAATTTAATAAAAATTGATAGATAACAGCCAGGCTGTGCTACACTCAAAATATTAATGCCCTCTTTAAAATAAAGAATTTTATTTGTTTAACATACTCAAATTTTGCGTTTTTCCCAATTTTGGATCTCTAATGCAGGGCCGTTTTGGACCCTAGGAGGAAACCTTTAGTGATATAGTACAAAACCATCTAGTTATGCTACATACCAAATATGAATAACCTAGACCTTATAGTTTAAGGGGAGAAGTCTTTTGAAATTGCTCTTATTAAGCATTTTTCCAAACTTCAGGCCTCAGGGGCGGGGTCATTTTTGACCCCCCAAGATTAAATGTTTAAAAACATGGTAGAGAACCATATGGTTGAGCTCTATATAAATTATATAAATGCCTTTGGCCTTGTAGACTATGAAAAAAAAAAAAAAACAAAAAAAAAAAACGAACAATAAAGATTTACTAAAATTTCCCATTTTCATATGCCACGGTTACAAGAGCTTTTATAGAATTAAATTCTTTGAATAACTTTTGAAGAGCTTCACCCGAGGAACAACCCTGCAAAGTTTGATTGGCCTACTGATTTAGGAGGAGAAGATTTTTAAAGACTTTTAAAGATTTACCAAAGATTCCCATTTTCAAATGCCGCGACAATCAGAGTTTTTGACAGAATTAAATTCTTTTAACAAATTTTGTAGAACTTCACCCAAGGAACATCCCTGCAAAGTTTCAGCTTGATTGGCCTATTGGTTTAGGAGGAGAAGATTTTTAAAGATTTACTAAAGTTTCCCATTTTAAAATGCCGGGGCAACCAGAGTTTTAGACGGAGTTAAATTCTTTTAACAACTTTTGTAGAACTTCACCCAAGGAACATACCTACAAAGTTTCAGCTTGATTGGCCTACTTGTTTAGGAGGAGAAAATTTTTAAAGAAATTGTGGACGGACGGAAAGACGGACAGACGGACGACGGACAACGACCGATCACAATAGCTCACCTTACACTTTTTGCTCAGGCTAGCAAATAAGGAATAAAACACCAAAGCTTACCAAATCACTGTTAAGCTATTTCTTCACAATACACGGAAAATACGCATAGTCGAAATGGTACACCCAGTGGTTAACCTATTTTAGCGGCTTACAAATAAACGATACGACATGAAACTGTCCATCCATTTCTCGATTTTCAAAATACATAAATAATGATAAAACTCAAATTATCGTTTACACAACAAGGTATAGGTTTCGCCATGAGAAAATCGGACCCGCTCGTGTGAAATAAAGACTACAGACGTCAAACCTGTGAAATGTAAAGGATTGACCCTTTTTTGTTTAATCCATGATTTTTACTTCCTTGTTTTTATGATTGCGCAAACATCGGAGAAAAAAGAAGAAATTGCATATAACAAAGAAGAAATTGCTTGAAACAAGCAATTTCTTCTTTTTTACAATGTTTCCTATCCTACTGAATGGTATGTGGAATATCAAGGAAAATCCACTTTAAATTTTTCATCTACAAATTCTGACAAATTTCACTTTTGAAAATGGCGTTAAACCCCTGTAAATAGCCAAATTGAATAAACCACTGAGTTAATCAATTAATCGTTCATTCAATCAAACAAACAACAAATTAATCATTCTTTCAGCTAATTAACCAATCAAATAAACGAGTATGTTGTTGTTCTTACTCTTCAAGTGAAACTTCAAAAGCCAATAAAATTAATCCATGTTCACATTTTTATCATTAAAAATCGCCTATGTAAAGCTTCTGCCACGAACCACAGTTGGAAATACTCATTTCCTTAGGGCGTGGTTTCCGATGATAATTTGACAATCAAGTGTTCATAAATGTCTATCATTGATAGGTTTGTCCTTATTGAATGGCGCAATTACCAAGAAAATATTATTATCAAAATAAACATTAGCGTATTCATTGATGTATACTCAAGCTATAGTTCAACGGTGATAATATGCCACTAGATAGGCACCGGTATGCGTCTATACTTCCAAATCGAGGATAAAAAATGAACATTCTAGATAGTATACAGCGAGAACACATTATAAGAGACCGTAAAACGCTGATTAATTAGTAAAATAAAGTCGTCTGTGTTGTGTTTTTGTTGGTTTTTGTATGTAAACAAGTGACATTTTGTCGTCTGTAAGGTATACTATAGTTGTCTTTTGATTGACTGAGTGGGGTTTAACACCACTTTTTAACAGTATGTCAATCATATCACGACGAGTGTAGCACCTAACTATGGATTTCTGGCATTTCTTACACCAGTACTACTACCGCATTCTTTCCGAGCCTCCAGCTACTCATCTCACTTTGGTATACGATTATCCATTTGTTGATGGGAGACAAACGTCGGAAAGGATATTCCCCGCGGCCGGGGATCGAACCTGAGACCAAATGATTAAGAGTTCTCTACGCGCTACCATTGCGCTATGCCCGCCGCCCTTTTTCTAAGTTTATTGCGATATTTATTCTGACTTACTGTACAGTGGCTTTAAATTAGATCTGTACATTCAAATGTATCAACTTCGGTGTCTTGTTTTTGTTTAGTTTTGGTCTTGATATTTCTAAAGGACTGTTATTCATTTTTACCCGTTTGAGCGAAACGTCGAAAACATTTGACGGAAATCCGCTGTCAATAAGAAAATCGATGGATTAATTTTTAGTCATTCATTTAGTAAGGAAGAGTATTGACCTCCGATATAAATGCAATTTTTTGTCGGTTTTGCGACATAATCAATTCATCATAACGGCTTTTTGCCCCACCCATCCCGTTCCCATTGGAATAAGCTCTGTAGAACATGGTGCTTGTTTCAAGCAATTTCTTCATTATCCACATTGTTTCTACCTCAGAAGACAGAAATATTAAAATGTTCATGAACATGTGATTGCCTGCTGCAACATTTCTAAATTCGGACCAGTCTCCGTTTTTGTCGTCTGTTAATGGGTTAAACGTCGTTTTTTAAAGTAACTAACGATGTCCTTTTAGTTTAAGACAAAAAATTGTTCAAACTAAAGTTACTTAAAATCTCAGCCAAATTGTCTTGTTTGGAGTCAGTAGAGGTAGCAAGCGATCCTTAGGTTCATGTGACACTAAAAGAACTTTTTGTGAGATGGTTTTTCTATTCATTTTTAAATACATAAAGAATTATGGTTGTGATATAAAACCTTGTATTAGATTCGAGCTAATTAGGAACACTGAAATTTGCAGCCACAAGAGAAAATTGTCTAAAACCAACCCGTCTAATAAACCTTATTACGTTATCATCTGTATTCATGACGTCATTTCACTGCGAGAATGACGTCGTCTATCCCTCTGTATATCAGTATGTGCCCAATACGGATTTTGATGAATGCGATTTTGTCTACGTGTGTTTTTTACTTGGAAAATTGGGAGGTACATTACAAAATCCTGATTGACCTCTGATGTACCAAATCTACTGTACAACTAATTATTTGACTCTCTTTTTTTGGCATGACACGTCATAAATATCATTTAGTATAGAACAATGAAAATGTCAGGATATTTCGATAAACTGTCTTTTCCGGGCCGTAAAATTGGTCACGAATTCGGTGATTAGCACGACACACGAAACCAACAGTATGACTAACTGAAGTGATTCCACAAGCCCTCCTTTCGCATTTGAGGCAACGTAAATACCGTTGTATATGCTCGTCCGTATGCCTGTCCGTGCTTGGTTCAGTGTTATTATTTTGTCAAAGTCATTTTTAAAAGTATTACCTCTTTCTATATGAAACATAAATTTGGATAGATCTCGTTTAAATCAAAAGGATCTCAATTATCCTGGTATTAACTCTTTACTGTTTTTAAAATGTAAGACCATTTCAAATTCAAAGATATTGCAAACGACAATATAAAGTTGATTTTATATGAAAGATAATCCTTCAGTAGGCTAGAAAACAATGTTTTCTCAAGTATTAAAACACAGGGACGTAAAAACCAGGGATTGATCAAGAAATGATTAAATGTTTTTATCACTGTTTTCCAGTTTTTACTTTTCAATTGATTATCACATGAAAACAAATATAAAATCTGTTTTACGTATACTCTTATATTTTGATTAGTTTCGTGGATGTGAACCTAATCCCACAGCCTTAGGCTTTATTATTCTATGTTATTTTGTGAGGGAACATATCTTCCACTTATTGAAATATTTTCTTATCATTTCATTTTTTTTCTCTTTTTTACTCCAACTCGCAGATATTTCAGCCGTAAATTAAAACAAGGCATGCAATACTCAGTATTCATTAACCAGAAGGTTTGTAGGGCGAACAGGAAGTCCCGCTTTGACTTTAAACGGCGTTATTTTGAAAAAAAAATATGACAGTAGCATGTAAAGAGTAGAATAAATGGTTGAATAAGCTGTAGTTACGACCATTAAGTCTCAAAACCAACAAAAAATTACGGCCTATATCGGAGTTCAAAACTCGTTTCTGGTCGCAATGAAAGATTTCATTGGTCGACTGGTTATTTGACTGACAGACGCGATTGGTCGATTGGGCGATCCTTTGTAATTATATATGGATTTTCAGAATGAGGTATTCGAACTAATCTCTTTTTCAATTATTTGTATTACAGAAGAAAGGCTAAAAGATTATTTACATCTGCTCAAAATTCAAACGAACTTTAGAATGGCACCGTAATTTAATAAAAAGTAGACCTTCTTTTCAGAATAGAAAATATTGTAAGAAAAGAAGATCTTTTTTGTCTCGAGAAAATCCTCCATTTCGGGTTAAAGCGTCCAAATACAATTGACGGATCGCTTACGTCAATCAAAGAATCAATCGACCAATCAAACCATTCCATATACTTTGAACTTTGAACTCCGGAAATGGCTTACATTTATGTTGAGCATTTTATTGGTTTGGCGATTTAAACGTTGTAACAGCATAAACGACGTTTATATCGCCAAGCAATCATTTTATAACACTGTTAAGCTCCCTGCCGGAGTAAGTGGGCGTGGCCAGCAAAGTCAGTGGTTGGGACTAAAACCCGTCAATTATTAAAAGGATAACGAAATACGGTGCCCTTTTAATCAAGTATTAGAAAAAAATGTGTTTTTTTACGTTACTGTTGGCGGCGTTTTAGTTTTTTTTTTTTTTTTAGTAATTATGTTCCTTCAGCCACAAAAATAGTTTGACAGACTGAAATGCATGTTGAGTCATAAGAGCAGACTGTTTTCAAATGTCAGAATTGATTCATATCATGGGAATTTCTCGTGCTTTTGACAACTTTCTGTGCGGCAAATTATTATCAGAAATATGCATAAGGTTTGACAATTGAGTATGCAAATTACAGATAACGAAGTCTGTGAAAAACCTCCCCTCGAATATTTGACACGCGTTTATGCATGCGTTGTTTGGCGAAAGAAATTTGATTGGATGGGTTTTAACGCCCCTTTTAACAGTATTTCAGTCATATCGGCTGGAGCAACTTACATTGGATTCGTAGTATTTCCAACACCAGTACTACTACTACATCATTTCCGAGCCTGCAGCTGCTCATCCCATTTAGGGAGACAATTGGCGAAAAGGACATATGCCACATATGACATATTGGGGATCGAACCCTGGACCTCATGTTTGAGAGTTCGACGTGCTACCAACTACGCTTTGTCGAAAGAAAACCATGCTTGGAATGGGAAGAGTAGCTCATAGCTACACTCGACTGTTGCGGATGTACTGGTGTGAGAAATAACAGGAAGTCATGGTAAGGTTACCAAAAGCCGCGATATAGCTGTAATACTGTTGAAATTGACGTTAAATCCCATACAAAATAACAAGACGAGAAAATTTTAGAGTCGTCCAAATAGAAAAGAAGTTGCTGACTACATTCCAAATTTAGCTAATTTGAAAAAAAAGCAAAATAAAGTGGAAAACATTGTTGGAAAAAGAAAACTTGTCACAAGCAATTTATCCTTTTCCCACAAAGTTTTCCATGTTCATATCTTTTCAGGGCGTCAAAAAGCGTAATTCTTTGATGACGGGTTAAGGGTTATCATATGTTGATCTATGCTATACTGGCATTCTGTGGGCTAGTATTGAACTTTGAAATTCAGGAGCAATTAAATCCTTTATCTTGAAAATCTAAAGTTCAAAACTGGTTGGACGGGAGTCAATGCAACAAAAAGAGTCAAAAGGAACCCACATGGCGACTTTTCTAAGGACCAAAACAGAGTTTTTAACAGATTTTGCGGGTCAATTCCGAGCTCTGAGTTCAAAATGACAAAATGTTAGCCAACGTTTAAGAAATGGTAACCCGATGTTGTAAGTATACTTTATAACAAGATCTGCCAGAGGACAACAACACTCGACAATTCTGAGTGCTGGATAGTAACAGCAATTCAATGTCGACTTAAGGCATAATACCTAAGTAGTAATTGAGATAAAAAAAAAACACTTTAAATTGAAATTTTAAGTAAAAAAAGAATTTCTAACCCCGAAAACGGTTAAAACTCAATTATAATAAATGTAATTGTAATGAATCTTTGCCTAGAAGATGATATGATGGTCACAAAAGCATGTACAAAGTTTCAAAGCAATAGCATTAGTAGCAAGAGAGTTATTTAAGATATGTGACAGTTACACATACGGTTTAACAAAGAATAGGGTTAAAGTTCATCTAAAATGAACGTCAGAGTAATGAAACCATGTCTAGATGCTAATATTATTGTCATAAAAACATGTGCAAAGTTTCAAAGCAAAAGCATTGTTAAAAAGTGAGTTATTAAAGATATATGACAGTTGAACTTAAGGTTTAACCAAGAATTTCTAAGCCCAAAAAGGGTAAACTGCACTAAAATAAATGTAATCGTATAATGAATCTTTGCCTAGAAGAATAATGGTGACTAAAGCAAGTGCAAAGTATCAAAACAAAAGCATTAGTAGTAAGAGAGATAAAAATTCTTTCAATTGGAATTTTAAGTCAAAAAAGAATTTCTAACCCCAAAAACGGTTAAAACTCCATTATAATAAATGTAATTGTAATGAATCTTTGTCAAGAAGACGATATGATTGTCCCAAAAGCATGTACAAAGTTTCAAAGCAATAGCGTTAGAAGTAAAAGAGTTATTAAAGACATATGAAAGTTGAACGTAAGGTTTAACCAGAATTTCCAGGTCCGAAAAGGGTTAAAATTCCACTAAAAGGATTATCAAAGTAAGGGTTCTGTGTCTAGAGGCTGGTTTTATTGTAATAATAACATGCACAAAGTTTCACAGCAATAACATTAGTAGAAAGAGAGTTATTCAAGACATACCTTACAACGACAGGAGTTTCAGAGCAATAAATAGTGTTAGTAGAAACAGAGTTATGAAACTTGCGCGTAAGGATTCACAAAACCATTAAACTGACGCCGACGCCCGGGTGACTGGAATAGTCCCCCCCCCCCCCCCCCCACACACACACCCCTATTCTTCGAATAGTCGAACCAAAAAGAGAACTTCAAAGGGGAACCGTTATTTAATGTTGTTTTTTTTTTAATCCTAAACGGGGCCATCGTTTTACAATCAAACACGATCCGTGTATGATAACATTGTTGTTGTTGTTGTTTAACATTGATACGTCGTCTGCTGGTGACCAGGAACATCGTTGCTACAGCTTGTTAGAAAATTGGCGTCGACAAGAGATAGAGTTACAACAGCAAACTCGTCACCGTTCGATATGGACTGTGATATATTACGGGGGTAATCTATGAATTGGTTTTACGCCACTTTTAACCCTATTCCAGTCATATCTAGGCGACTGGATCACTTAACCGTGGATTCCTTATATTCCTCACACCAGCAATACTATAACAGCCTATCCGAGCCTCCAGCTACCCATACCAATCGGCTTTACGATTTTCCACCAATTGGTGAGATTCTTATGGAGGAAACATAATGGGGGAATGATGTTTTTTTGTCATCATATATTTTACTTCAGATTTCTTTAATCATATCTTTTAATAAACAAAGCTTTGCTCCTACAAAGATTACAAGTACTGTTGTTCTATGAAAAGATGATTATCTTTATTCTACTTACGGCCTAATTCTACTTCCTGTTTCATCATCTTTCGATTGCTGTTTACTAATTAGGAAAGTAAACAATCAAATTTGAACAGAAATAATGCTGTCACTCACTGAAAACTACCTTACAACGACAGGTGTTTCTGGGTGATACATTTATTCTTTCCCGATAGAGTATTTTTGTGGAAAATCACGGTAACATGCAGAATCGGCCAATGCAGGTTTCAATCAATGGACCAATAAAACCATTCAATTAGACCGAAAGTAAACTTTGAACTCGGTCGTTGGCAAACATTTAAGTAAAGCATTATGTTGGATGACTTAAACGTCGTACTATAGCTACGAGGTTAGGCCACAATTATGTGGTTTTACTTTTTTGTAACGTGAGACTGGCCATAGATTTTGTAAATAATGCCGTATAATATCTGATTAGAAATTCTTTTCGGGGTCAGTGGGTTAGCGGAGTCGGTGGGCGGGGCTAGCGATGTCAAATACCCTCTGACAGATACACTTTATAGATCTAACATATATCGTACAGAAGCATTTTATCACAGAAATATGATAGAGGCCAAAACTAAGTTCTCGGAGAATAATGTCTGAAAATCTTCGTCATCTCTGTCATAATGAAGGTGCAATCATTCAAGAGAATTGATTTTTAATCTTACCGTCTGTCACAAAATTATTTCTCGTGGAAATTTAAGGAGAAAATAATTCAAGTAATCATATACCTACTGAAATACCTTACAAGATATATTCACTGCACGCAGACAATATCGGACTCAAGAGAATCCGTATTATTGATAGGATGTGGTTAGATGACGTCATATACCCGGTAAGATGACGTCATGTCAAGATTATCGTTATTATGAATGAAACGTTAAATTTAGACAAATTTCGTACTATAATAGTCAAAATTCTATAGAATATATTAAATTGAATATTATGATATAGTAATGAAACAAAACATTCCATAAGATTCTCGACGGTCTCATAAAATATCCAAATTTTCCTACGCTGCTCGAATTCAATACAAGATTTTTATTCAGAACTTAAATTATATTTAGTACGTTACCAGTAGCAGGTTTGGACCAATTTTATCAGAGGTCTTACAAAATTCACAAATAGTTATTTTCGTTCAAACCACCCGTTTGGTTATTCATAAAAGGAAGCCCTGAAATTTAATTTATGTTTAACTGATGCAGCTTTCACGAATATTTCAATCTATCGCTGTGTTAAACGAACATAAGTTGCTTCAAAATCATAAATATTTTTCAATCTCTTATTGTGGCGTATTGATGTGCGTTAATTAATATCCTTAACCCGTTCCGAAACAACCCAGGTTTATGACACCCCTCAAGAAACAACTTGGGAAAACATTGTGGAAAATCAAGAAATTGCTTCAAATAAGCACATTCTTCCTTCCCCACGATGTTTTCAAACCACAACGACAAATATTTTGGAAAGTTTATCTACTTTAAAGTTCCTCTGCAACATTTTCTTGTCCTTAGACTTCCAAGACGCATGTTCTGGTTCTTAAAGTTCCATACAAGTGCCAATAGAGGTGTAAATATCTGGTAAAACGTGATTTCAAGCTTTACAACAAGACATCAAGGCATGAATATTTTATCAACTTAATGATTTCCGAGTTTGTTTTGTACAACAGATGTGTTGAGAAAAAAAAAAGAAAGGAAGAAAAAAAATGACAGAAAGAAAATTGTCGTAGGCCTTCCAAGAAGGTCGAATCTACAGCTATAGCATTACGTCGGTGTAATTCTAAAACCCCGTAACTATAACTTGAGTCAAACAGTAGTTACGGGGTTTTGAAATTACACAGACGTAATGTTAAAATTGTCGTGTATGCCAGTCCGGCTCGTTGGTCGGGTGGTTAGCGTGCACAACTCGTATTTGGATGATTGTGGGTTCGAGTCCCGAGTAGTGTAATAGGGCAAGACACTTTACAGACAGAGCATCTGTAAAAGTGGGAAGCAACGGTCAAAGGCCGTTCTCTCTCCCTCCCTCCCTCCCCCTCTCTCTTTCTCTCTTTCTCCCCCCCCCTCTCTCTCTTTCTGTCTCTCTTTGTTTAGATCGCATGGTAGCATTTGGAATGAGTAAAGAGCACGATCGAAATAAGAGTTCGTCTCCTTATCGTGTTATTCTCGTGTAATAGATGCAAGTGTAGATGATGCTAAACACTACTTTTATCAGTGCCAACTCTGCTCCCCTTTTTTAATGATCATGGAATTTTAACTAACGCTTTTATGATAATCTGTATGTTACACATTTTTCTTAGCCGCCGTCATAGCGCAGTCGGTAGCGCACCAGACCCACAATGTTCAATCATGGGATATCATGGGTTCGATTCCCGGTGGCGGCACATATTCTTTCCGACTATTTGTCTCTCACCAATGGGTGGATAATCGTAAATCTAAGTGGGGTAGCAGCTGAAGGCTAGGAAAGGATGTAGTGGTAGTACTGGTGTGAGAAATACCAAGGGTCCATTGTTAGGTGCTCCACCCGCCGCAATTTAACTGAATAATGATTTCCGAGTTTGTTTTGTACAACAGATGTGTTGAGAAAAAAAAAAAAAAAAGAAAGGAAGAAAAAAAAATGACAGAAAGAAAATTGTCGTAGGCCTTCCAAGAAGGTCGAATCTACAGCTATAGCATTACGTCGGTGTAATTCTAAAACCCCGTAACTATAACTTGAGTCAAACAGTAGTTACGGGGTTTTGAAATTACACAGACGTAATGTTAAAATTGTCGTGTATGCCAGTCCGGCTCGTTGGTCGGGTGGTTAGCGTGCACAACTCGTATTTGGATGATTGTGGGTTCGAGTCCCGAGTAGTGTAATAGGGCAAGACACTTTACAGACAGAGCATCTGTAAAAGTGGGAAGCAACGGTCAAAGGCCGTTCTCTCTCCCTCCCTCCCTCCCTCCCCCTCTCTCTTTCTCTCTTTCTCCCCCCCCTCTCTCTCTCTTTCTGTCTCTCTTTGTTTAGATCGCATGGTAGCATTTGGAATGAGTAAGGAGCACGATCGAAATAAGAGTTCGTCTCCTTATCGTGTTATTCTCGTGTAATAGATGCAAGTGTAGATGATGCTAAACACTACTTTTATCAGTGCCAACTCTGCTCCCCTTTTTTAATGATCATGGAATTTTAACTAACGCTTTTATGATAATCTGTATGTTACACATTTTTCTTAGCCGCCGTCATAGCGCAGTCGGTAGCGCACCAGACCCACAATGTTCAATCATGGGATATCATGGGTTCGATTCCCGGTTGCGGCACATATTCTTTCCGACTATTTGTCTCTCACCAATGGGTGGATAATCGTAAATCTAAGTGGGGTAGCAGCTGAAGGCTAGGAAAGGATGTAGTGGTAGTACTGGTGTGAGAAATACCAAGGGTCCATTGTTAGGTGCTCCACCCGCCGCAATTTAACTGAAATACTGTTATAAATGGCGTAAACCCTATTCAATCCGCAATTTCTAACTCGCGCTCTTTAGAGAGACGCCGATTATATGCCTAGCAAATGACCGATCGATGGCTACGCCCAATGGCTTCCGACAGGAAGTTTCACGTAGATATTAAACACCGTTATTTCGCAAAAACATATAACCAAAGTACTAAAAGTACTGTAAGCTAGCAAAGCATAGTTTTGTTAAGTAATCTTCTTTGCCAAAGGTTATCATGATAACCAAACAAGGTCAGAGTAACCCAGGATTTAAACTCGTTACAACATGACAAAATCTTAGACTGGTTCAAATTTGCAGACGACAATTTCAAGTTGGTTGAATTTAGAAAATATTGTGGACAACCCTTGTTGGGTAGAAAACAGTGTGGAGAATGAAGAAATTGCTTGTGACAAGCAAATTCTTCGTAGTCCACAATGTTTTCCAAAGTTTTTTTCTTGGGAGGGGGATTAAGTGGGAATGGGTTAAATAGCATGCTTTTGAAAGAGTTCTCTACAATTTGAATAGAGTTTGTAATATTCCTTCAATACATAAGAACTACTTTTTATGGCGTAGGCATTCAATGGATTTAGTGGTTAAGCCTCCAGTGGCAATTTGCAATCGTTGACCTCTGAGAAGACCTCAAAATTTTGTCTGTTGACTTAAGCTACCAAAGCTGACGCTTTGCTAGCTAAATATAAAATGATTGGTTTGGTAACCTAAACGTTATAGTTATGATGTTCGTCAATCCAACCAAGAGTCTGTACAAAAATGTCGGCCAATGTCGGAGTTCAAATTTTCCATTTGATTTGTCATTTGACTTTTATTCGTATCGCGAATTTGGGATATCTTACGTCCGTATTCTGTCCAGCGGTATTTCATATTTGAAAGCCTTAAAAAGACGGATGTCCTTTTATAAGTTATGCCTAGTGTATATCAACTATTACGAAAAAAGATTAGAAATAAAAGTTTCTTGAGATTTCTCAGATTTCTTGAAAAATCGGATTTCAAGATAAAACGATTGATTTATGAGATCTACGTAAAAACCCATGAAAATTTCTGAGATACTGCAATTCGCTGGAATAAAGATAATTAAAATTCTTGCTTAGGGATGTTTGATTGGTATAACAGATGGAATTCGCGTACTTCAAATTATACGCAATTACGATAATATGTGTGTTTCGTGGATCGTGTTTTTATTTTTCATTTTTTGTTGTTGAAAGTATAAGTTGATCTTTTGTGTATTTGCTTCAACCTTAGATTGTGATAAACATTATTTTTGTCTGTGAAATTACAAGATGTTTAAAGAAAATGATATGAAGAAAGAAGAGTGGAATAGTCTTCCTTCTCAAGTCCTTCTCTCTAGTTTGATTGCCTGTCATTCAATTGACGGATCGCTAACCACGCCCACTTAGCTCCGACAGGAAGTTCTATTTAGATCTTAAACAGCCTTACTTTGAAAAATTTATGGCTATTAACAAGTAGCGAAAAAAGTAAGTAGCTTGGTGACCTTAAAGTCGTCATTTCAATACAAATGATTCACATAGTATGGTTTAAATGAATGATTTCATTGGTCGAGTAGTTTTTTGATTGACCGCCCACATCCGTCAATTGAGAGAAATCGTCGTTTAAAACAGTATGTTGTTGAATGAATACTTGCTGCATACAGGGTTATCCAAGTAGATACGCCCTGATTTAGATAGAACGCATTTAATTTCAAATTAACCCTTTCCTGTTTTGCAAAATTTTAGACCAGTCCAAATTCAAAGGTTTTGCAGATGAAAATTTAAAGTTGATTTTATTTGAAAAATAACCATTTAGTAGAGTAGAAAATATTGTGGAAAAAGAAGAAATTGCTTGATACAAGCAATTTCTTCTTTTTCCACAATGTTTTCTCAATTACAAAATCACAGGGTCGTAAAAACCAGGGATTAACCAGGAAAGGGTTAATAGTTTGGTATTTAGGCGTAACAAGATATTCTGTTACCAGAAAGCCGTCGTTTTATTACGATAAAAACAAAAGATGGTTCCAGTAAATTAATTCGGGATATATGAAAATGAAAATTGATTTAACCAAGGAACTAATTAATATGTTAATTGGTTGGTTGGTTGGTTGGTTTGTTGGTTGGTCGGTCGGTTGATTTATTGATTGCATTAATTGTCGATTTTTGTAATATTTTTTAATTGATTGACATACGCGATCACGGCGCCGGGGAAAGATTATAAATACCTTCATTGAGATAACCAGCTAGCTTGTGAAGATTGTGTTCGGAACCGATCGTAAATTTGAAGAAATGATCACTCTTGACTTACTTAATCAATTACTAATGACAACATTTTAAACAGAGCCAAATTGGAAGAATTCGCTTACGACATTTCAAACTGCGCTAAAATTAGAAAATAAGTACCAAATAGGTTGCAAAACATTTTGAGAAAGGAGAGGTTGTTTGTTACAAGCATTTTCTCCCTTTCTCACAAAGTTTTCCTTCAAGGCGTCACGGGTTAAAAATGTGCACTTACCTAACCTGATTTCCTCTTCACTTCTTGTAAAATAAACTCCAGTATTTCTAGTATATTCACAGTAAATTAAATCACGAAATGAGCTTTTCAAGAACAACGCCGCTGTGATATCTAATTTCCCAATGTTAACGCTCCCGCACACACCAAAATAAAACACCAATATACTAACTTAACGTACAAAAATATGACAAACGTTCAAAACATCACTAACTTGGGGTTCATTTAAGCGGAACAGCTACGGTTGGATGAATTCTTAATGACAGAGTGGACGTGGGATTTTTAAACTCATGACCAGAAATACACATTTAGAATGGTTCAATCATATGTAACGGCGGTGTCCGAAAAAGAACTCTTATCTACTGGTTGAAATAAGCTGTGGTTACGAGATTTTGATCGAACATCGACATTAAGTTATTATCAAATGACAAAACTCAGACTGGTTCAATTTAAACCAACTAATTACTAGTTTACAAAATTAGAATGGAACACATTTCTATCAAATAATTTCCAGACTACAGTATTTCAATCTTGTTCATTTTTACGGAACCCATAACCAGGTGGGTCTCTTTTGTGAAACACATTGTCAGAGAATAAAATTTTAATTGCCTAATGAAGCAGTTTGTTCAAAGGCAATAAAAACATCGTAAGTAAAACTTTCGATTTCTTCTGGTCCGTATAGACTGTATTTAGACAGATAAACACAGGGTAGAACAATATAAATGAAAAAGAATTCCTGGGGAAAAGGATGTTTGTAGACATTTTCTCGTTTTCTACCAATATTTTCCTTGAAAAACAATACCCATTGTCGTGAAAACAAGTAAATGGTACGGGAATACGGGAATGGTTACAAACAGCACGCTCTATTTCTCAACCTGAACATAAAACGGTAGAATGGTTTGATTTTCTTTATATCCTCGGTATACATTTTTGGATCAATGTACACAAAAGCTCTTACTTTATACTTAATTATCTAGTTAGATTGCCATAAAAGTGTTTTGATTTTACTACAAAAACAGCTGCCATACAGCATACAAACGTACAACATCTCCAGTTTATATAACGTCGGTATGCGAGCAAAATGTGGCACATGTGACTATACCTTTATTTAAGCCGTAGTTACGATATTTTACTCGCGTACCATCGACAATCTGACTGTGACAATGTGTCAACCGACGAAGACCGGTCTGCGTCTATGCTCACAGAATGCGAGTTAAAAAGTTAAAGTTTCAAACATGAGAATACTTCATAAGTGACATTTAGGTGCTAATTGGCTAGAATAACACAGTCGCTCATTTCTTATTTTAAAGGTTTTTGCTTGTAAATAAGTGACAGTTTATCCCCGTATTCCTGTATAAAATCCCTTACGGAATCGCATTAAAATCAAAGGGCTGAGAGCACTGAATGTACTTGTTGTTCAATAATCAATACTTTTTTGAAAATCAATTTCGTTACTTCTCTGGTAGGAAAAGTAAAAGAAGGAGGTGTAGACCAAGATCAGACTGTATCTATATACAGTCTGATCTTTGTCTATACCTCCTGTCCAAACCGAAATAATCTGGGGTCAGCATGGCAAGGGTTAAGAATTAAACATTATGGCTATTACCGCTATGGAACAAGAGATCTTATTATCATAAA
Source organism: Fragum fragum (assembly GCA_946902895.1). Classification (NCBI taxonomy): domain Eukaryota; kingdom Metazoa; phylum Mollusca; class Bivalvia; order Cardiida; family Cardiidae; genus Fragum; species Fragum fragum. Next base: position 18,626,161 of record OX336382.1, on the reverse strand, counting down.
GTTGTCTCGTAATTAAATTTGCTCTTTGAAGAAAGGAACTACTGAGGAAACGAAAATGCGGACGAATAGAAAAGAAAATATAATGAGAGATAACTGACCAATCGCGGCTTTCAATCAAAGAAACAATCGACCAATCAAATCGTTCGTGTGGGAGAAGGAATTCGTTACTCGATTTTGTGAGAGACAAACTGATTTTAACCTCGTCGAGAATAAAAGAAATATACAGCTTGTAAGCCGCGGTCGTAAAAACATTCTTGATATCTTATAAATTAAAGCCTCCGCTAAGAAATATCATGACAAATTTTATATATCTTTTCCCGTGATCTATATCACGTTCGTCATTGTTGGGCATCCAAATTGTCTCAAATATAGCTTAAATCAAGAGTCAGTTACGGTATTATAGTTCCTCACGGAGAATATATATCTCTATTATAAGAAAAAAAGGTAACATATGTTTTATTCAGATATACTTGTTAAATGATGCAGAAAAGGTTATGTGAACAGGGATAGACAGACCACATGATGAATCAAAGCCCTGACAGTGCTGAAAGAGGACTTTTCTGTCAAAAATCTAACCATTTGGATTTCTTTGCTAGACAGATTACATCGATGAAACATAATGTAGACAGGATAACTATAACTTAATCTAAAACATATCTATGACTATTTTGATTTCAATCAAAAACACTATTTTGTGTCATTATAAATTCTTAACCGATTCCCACTCACTGACGCTTTTATTCGCCCCAAAGGAGAAAAGAGCTTTGGTAAACATCTGCAACTCCTTCAATTTTGGCCTGTCTAAAACTTTGCCGTCTAGAAACGGATTAAGAGAAAACAGAGAATCAAAGCTGTAGAACTGCAGTATTTCAATTTGAGTAAACTTAACCCATTTCCACATAGTGACACTTTCTGACGCTCTTAAGATATAACATCACGGAAAACTTTGTTAAAAGTAATTTTTCCTGTTCTCAAAGTATTTCTGTCCTATTTAGCTTTTCTTTTCTAATTTTATCACAATTGGAAAAAATGTCGTCTACAATTTTCTTCAGACTAAAATTGTGTCGTCTTGTATTTGGTGAACTAGGTCTTTTTGTTCTAAAATTTATCTTACATTGTCTTAAAAACATTTATTCGCCGTTCAAGGTAGACTTATGTTGGTACCATATTTTCAGTCTTTCACTACGCCACGAGTTTTATTATACTTTTCCTATTCAATCCCTGGTTATTAACGTTTCTGTGATATTATACTTTAGAAATTATCGTGGAAAGAGAAGAAATAGCTTGTATCAATCAAATTCCCCTTTTCCCACAATATTTTCTACTACATAGGACGGTTTCATTTCAAATCGCATCCAATTTTCATTGTCGTCTGCAGCCTCTTTCAATTTGGACCAGTCTAAAATTTCTAAAAAAACGGGAAAGGGTTTCCCAACTATTTTTACATGAACAGATTATGATGAAATATTCACAGAATGTTCCTCATCATGTAACCTCTCATGCATTGCATCACTTAACTTTTTGCAAGAGGTTTGTTGGCGTCGTAGATGATGGACTCGAATCTCATTCTTGACTATATGTGGTGTTGACTGGTTGTTGATAAATGACGTTTAATGTCACTTTTTATAATATTTCAGTTTTATCGCGGTTATACCATGGCTTCGTATCGTTTATCACACCAGTACAACAACATTTTGACCCAAGCCGTCAGCTATTCATCTCACCTAGGCTTATTTCTTACCATTTGCCCGATTGACCAATCGCTGGCCCCGACCATTTACACGGTTGGCCCCGCTATTTGATTCCATCCTGGAAGTTCCACTGCGATTTTCAATGGCGTTATTTTGCAAAATTCATGACCGATAGCATGTAACAAAAATTAAGAGTGGTTAATTGACGACTTTAACTCGCCAAACCAATAAAAAGCCCAACAAAAAACGACGGCAAATGTCGGAGTTCAAAACTCGCTTTTGGTGTACAATTCTCGCAAGTTACAGCATCGACCCTCTGGCGATAACCTCGACATGTGTATGTATTGAAATAACAAGATTTCTATTTCACAAATAAATTCAACAAAGTTCGAATCACAGCCGGGGTAGCTCGTCGGACTCTCTATCGTGAGCCTCTGGATTTTATCCCCGGTCGGGGCATTTGTCTCCCGTCAATGAGTAGATAATCGTAAACTTATGGGTCGGAGAAGAAGTAGTGAAGGTATTGGTGTGAGAAATACACATGTAACAGGCATCCATGGTTACGTGTTCCAGTCGACGCGATATAACTGAAATACTGCTGAAAATGGCGTTAAACCACAAACAAACACATTTAAATCACGAAAAGGACCAAGAAATCCGTAAATAACTTTTGTAGTTTGTAGATTAAAATCAGTTTTATGATGTGCCTAAATCCGGGTTCGTGACCAAATACTTTGTAATTATTATGTTGGGAAAATAAATTGGTCCTGATACAGAGATACGCAAAAAGGGGCCTTGTGGACACAAAGATCGTATTTAACAAATGTTACCGATCACACGAAAAGGGACCTACTGGGTATTCAAGTACAGCATTTGGAAAAATGAAATTTTGAAAAAGAGGAGTATGAAAGATATTATTGCAGCCTGGTAGAGTGTTTAAAAGCTTATACTACATTTCCGTACTAGCGCTTTTATAGCGACATGGTAGAGGACATACTTCCAAACAGGCAGGTCTCTGGTTTGAAATTGGTCGGAGTCGACTATTCATCAGCGGGCTGAATTTACTTAAAAAGTAAAGAGAATGTAGCAAAGGCCAATGAAATATATTACCTAAGAGAAAAAAGAAGGTATTCATACAGTGTGATTCGGTTTTTCGTTTCATGCCTCGATGAAAACAAAAAATATTCTCTTCATATCTTGTAATTTAATGACATCGAGTGAAAAATGAAAATATTTTACATGTTTTGATACTTTTTTGTATGCGTCTATTTTGTGCGGATTCATACAGAACAGCTGCGTGCTCAAATTTTTGTTAATGGGAATATGATTTTTTCAGCCAACTAGAACACCCGTTTCAGATAGATGAAATTAAAAGTTGAATTGTTTTGAAAATGAATATATTCTAATACGTTAAAATGTATTAGAGTTAGAATTAAGAAAATATATCAGAAGCAAAAGCTATCGTCTCTGCAAGGTTAACAGAATGAATACTTTTACTCATTAAGCCCCCTTTCGCTTAATTTGTCACAATTATTAAAAAAGAGAGAGATCGGGATAACGCAGGTCGTTCGTATCGAGGTTGAATGAGTAGGATACATTGATACAACCCTGTTGTCGAAAATGAAAACTTCCTAGTCTTTAGAAAGCTCGCATTGGGCTGCCCGATAAGGCCGACGCTTTTCCTACTTCAAAAATATTCTCTTTCTGGATGGTGGTTCACGTATCGTCGATAGGTTATCAAAAAAGCTCATAACTCAAGAAAGTTTGAACACCTAAATATGGTATTTAAAAGACATCGCGGTGCCTTGATTCGAGACGTGATGTTAAAGGTTCGAAACACTACAAGATGGGTTAGAAGTGAAGAGAGCTAATGAATATATTACGCCAATGGGACAAAAAGACCATAAATCAAATATTTGAAAAATGAGAGAAAGGCTTCGGTGCGAGTAAATCCATTCTAATGGTTCGGTCTTCGTAGGCCTTCCGGAAACACTTCTAAAAAATTCAACCCTTGTCTCACTGATTCCGGAATATCCTGTTTTGGCAGGAGGTATAGACAAAGACCAGCCTGCACGTATGTGTAGTCTGAATTTAGTCTACACCTCCTGTTTGTCCAGTTCTAGCCAGAAGTGTTTATGGAAATACTTTGTAAAAGAAATACTGAACAACAACTAGTGCTTCCAGTCCTTTGATTCCGATGAAGCCGTCGTCAAAGTGCAGTCGGTAGCGCGCCAGACTCCTAGTCGTCAATCATGGGATGTCACGGGTTCGATCCCCGGCGGCGGCACATATTCTTTCCGACATTTGTCTCTCACCAATGGGTGGATGATCGTAGACCTTAATGAGATAGCAGCTTGAGGCTAGGAAAGGATGTAGTGGTAGTACTGGAGTGAGAAATACCAGGAATCCATTGTTAGGTGCTCCAGCCGCCGCGATATGACTAAAATACATGTAAAAATGGTGTTAAACCCCATTCAATCAATTGATTCCAATGCAATTCTGACCAAGGATTCAATTCAGCCTGATAAGGATCAAGAAATGAATGGTGAAGTTAGACAAATGGACATCTCTGCCAATCCCTCTATGATAGTAGAGGATCGAGCTACGTGCAATCTGGAGGGTTTAACCCATTCCAACACAATCCCTCCTTTTAACGCCCCTCAAGAAAAAAATTTGGAAAGCATTGTTGAAAATGAAGAAATTGCTTGCTTCAGGCAATTTTTTCATTATCCTTAATGTTTTCTATCCAAAATCACGAATCAATTTAAAACTCAATCAACTTGAAATTGTCGTATTAAGCTTCTTTCAATTTTGACCAGTCTAAAATTTTGTAGTTTGAGAATGGGTTAAGTATCTCCTTAACTGCCCCACTATTATAGAATGGGGCGTTGATAAGTGTTTCAGTCACGAAGAAAGACCTTGTGCCGTTACTACATTTTTTTTCTACCGGCTTCGTTATTGTTGTTAGTTTTAGGGAGTTGTTGTTGTTTTATATTTCTTTCTCGAAAATGACACAATATCAATTTCATGAAGGTTTTATAAATATCATATTTCACAAATCGACATATCACACCATTCAAAGAAGACATTCAATCAAACAAACAAACAATACTATAAACAATAAACAACTGTTCAAACTTTGCTTAATTTGAGATCTAAATATCACGTTTTACAGTTTCACTTCTTTAACAGACAACGATAAAGTTCGTTGACTTCCACTGAGGACTTCGGCATCTTCTCCGCCTGACCGAAGTAGTGGTTCGGTTTCCGAAAGCGTCTCGAAGAACGTCGTCTTGTTCCGTAAATAACGGACAACCTTCTTGTAGACAACATTTACTAGGATGAGAATTAACATAAGGGAAAACCACTAAAACAGAAAAGCGAAGTAATTAGATGGATATTAAGCAAAGAGGGATAATTATCAGATATCAAAATTTTAGACTGGTGTAATTTGAAACAAGTTACAGGGGACACCTGAAATGTGACAAAATATTTGAATTTCGAATAACATAAAGTAGAAAATATTGTGTGAAAAGAAGAAAATGCTGTTCATCGATTTTTACTCTTTTTTTTCACAATATTTTCCCCATTTGATTTTTCTTTCGTGCGTAAAAATACAGAATTGTGTGGTAATAGATAAAACAAGAGACAGATCGCTGGCCCCGCCCACTGACTCCAACAGGAACTTCCAGTTCGATATTAAGCAATTAAGTTATTTGGACAATTTATGGCCAGTAACCATCTTTTCGTACCAAAGGCAACAACGATATACGCTAGAAATTAGAGAAAAGATGATCTCGATATCCCTTCACTCGTGAGGATGGACCAGTACCATATTACAAAAGAATGAAACGGTTGGTTGGCGACGTGAGCAACTGAGTCGCAAAACTAACAAAAATAATTCACAGAACTATCGGCCAATCGACCACAGTTCACTTCAGGTCAAAATGAATGATTTCATTTATCGATTGATTCTTTGATTAGCAGTCCTGATCAGTCAACTGTTTGAATAATAGATCAGATCCCACACAGGTCTAGCAAGGAAGGTGGTATTCCGAAAGCAAATTTGCAATGAGGTAGAATGTCTACTCCCTGCATCTGCTGACAAAAGCCAAAAAAATATCGAACCTACACAGACTGGGTTGTCTGGCAAGAATATTAAATGCGTGTCTTTTGTTCCAAGCCATGAAGGTTTTTGTGCCAAACTAGTGCTATTTCTTTCGCCTTTGTTAAATGTTTAATTAGATCCTACGTCCAAGATGGTCGCCCGTCTGAGAGGCAGTATCTCTTACTTACATGTCTCTTTTTCCATGAAAATATCAGTTAGTGATTATTTACTTTGTTGTCGTCTCAGTTAATGTCGCAATTCCGAACTCAATGTTTTTCTCTTTTTTGTAAGTTTAGTTTTGTTGCTTTATTTTTCAACTTTTTATCAAGTTGTATTGTATTCACAATACCTGTGTGATGGTAACCATGAAGGTTTCTGTGCCAAACTCGTACCATTTTTCTCCTTCGTCTGTCTCATTTTGTATAAGATCAACCGCCCACCAAACCAAAATGGCGATCGCCTCCAGAGGAACTACAACTCTTAAATATTGAAAACAAAATCCATCACTGTTGATGTTTGTATCATTTTCAAAGCGTTAGTCTTTAATAAACATAAAGTCATTGACAATATCTAAGAATTAGGCAATTCTAGTTTCGTCTATAGAAAAAATGCTACATTCTGGTTGGCTTGAAAATTCCTTGAATACCAATACTAAATAAATTTTGAATATGGAGTTGTTTTTTTAACACATTGCAGTGCCATAAAACAACTTTACCAAACTGGTCTCATCTTCTCTTATTTGACATTATTCATCAAAATGAAAGAAGGTGAAGTGAATATCGTCGTTGGGAGAGATAAACGCCATAACTACAGCTTTACTCAAGCTGTAGTTACGACATTTTGCAGGCCCAACGACGTCATTTTTTCCATGACGAGTAAAGCTAAAGGCCTGGTCATACTGCATTGTGCTAGGATGCAGATTCATACAGAAGTTCTATTGTTTTATACCATAAAGAAATCAGAACATATCCTGTTCATCTTTTACATGAATATCAGATTATTTTTAAAAGTCACGATTTTAATTAACTAATATCCGCACAATCCCTCCTTTTCACGCCCTGAATTGAAGAGCTTTTGAAAACATTAAGGAAAAATGAAGAAATTTGTGGTATCAAGCAATTTCTTCATTATCCACATTTTTTCTATCTAAAAAGACGAAATGAAGATGTAATAAAATTCCATCAAATTGAAATTTCATCTGCAACTTCTTTCCATTTGGACCAGTCTAAAGTTTTCTTTTGTGGGAATTGGTTTAGAAAAAGAAAACTATTTGAATACATTTGTAGATCTAAGTATTGGGCTGTCAAATAGAGTGTGAAATAAAGACAGTTAGCAATTTACACTGCCCACAGTGGGTAACCTGCTTTGCAAAGCAAGAAACCATCACATTACTTCCTCTAGGAGGTGCGCGTAATTATATGTTTATTTCAGCCATTTGTTAGACAGGGTTGACAACAACAAATACATAAGCTGATACCAATTAATACTGAGATAACTGTGCACGGTCGCCAGTAACCAGTCGAATCGGTGATGTCTAATTAAGGTATTGCTGGCCACGCCCACTGAGCTCCATCAGCAAGTTCCTTCTGGATTGTAAACGGCGTTATTTTGCAAAATCTATGTCCTATAACATGTATAAAAAAGGTAAAAGGTTGGTTGCCGACCTAAACGCCAAAACCCGGCTCGAATAAGCTGTAGTTATGACGTTTTAGTCGCCAGCCAACAAAAATGCTCTACATAATTGCTAAACAGCCAATGTCTAAGTTCAAAGTTCACACCCGGTCTTAAATGATTGATTTGGTGGGTCCACTGATTCTTTGATTGACAGCCGAGATCCTCCAAATCTGACTTACCTGATAATTATTTCCCATACAATAGTAAGAGACCAGTCATCTAAACTATAATTGTTGACTATGTGTTCTCTAAACCGCCGAATACCAAATCTTAACACCATATAAATGAGCATCATTCCGTTTATGACCAGCGCGAAACCCCAGACGAAATCCTGAAAATGTATAATAAGGATATTTCTTGAATCGTAGTAATTTGTGTTGTGTTAAGAAAAAGAAGATATCATGTTCAAGTTTGTAATAACCGACGTGACTTGTAATCAAGGAGTCCCGGGTTCGATCGCCGAACGCGACGCATAGACTTTGCGACATATGTCTCTCACCAATTGGTAGATAATTGTTCACCTCAATTGAATGAGTAGCTGGAGGCTCGGAAAGTATATAGTGGTAGCACTGGTGGGAGAAATGCCATGATTCCATGGTAAGGTGTTCCAAATGCCGCCATATGTTAGAATGACGTCAAACCCCACTTAATCAATCAGTCAATCAATCAAAGATCAATATTATTACTACTATTATCATTATTCACATTTTTTCCAAAATGTTGCGATGTGTCGAAGTATTCTGTATAAATATAATACAGTAAATCTTGCATTAAGCGACCATCCACGGGACGACCAAACAGAGGTCGCTTAAGAGAATGGTCCCTTAACCCATTCCCACTTAATCCCTCCTTTTTACGCCCCTAAAGAAAAAAGCTTTGGAAAACATTGTGGAAAATGAAGAAATTGCTTGTAGCAAGCAATTTCTTCATTATCCACAATGTTTTCTATCCCAAAAGATGAAAAAAATTAAAATTCCATCAACTTGAAATTGTTGTCTGCAGCTTCTTTCAATTTGGACCAGTCTAAAACTTTGCTGTGTTGGAATGGGTTGAAACATTTTTGTGAAATAGACAAACGGTAAGGTAGAAAACTGTGAATAATTTCTTATTATTGATTGTTTCGAAGCCTTTTTCTAGGAGGCGCCAAAAAGCGTTTAGATATATCTTTATTTCCTCCATTTATTGAAGATTAACAAACGACATGCAGAATGAATGGAAATAAGAGATATACAAGATTCTATTGACATCAATATATTCAAAATGGAAAAGAGTATAAGTAGGATAAATGATGAAGAGAGAGTGAGAGAGAGCTTGTTACATAAGTCCTTCTGCACACAACTTCGCCGAAACGAATATATAAGTTAATTCGCCAAGAAATTATTTGGAGTTAACGAAAGATACCTGATTGGTTAAACCATGTTTATTTATGCCGAGGATAGACCAACTATATTTGGAAATAAACATTAAATACCATTTTAATGCCGAGGGTAATTATTTTAGGGAAAAGTTTGAAAATATATAAATTAATTCACCAAGAAATTATTTAGAGTTAACCAAACATACCCGATTGGTTAAATCATGTTTATTATTGCCGAAGTTAGACCGACTTTAATTGGAAATAAACACAAAATACCTGATTACTCAAAACATGGTTATTTAATGCCGATGATAGACCGAATATATTAGGAAATAAATACAAAATACCTGATTGATTCAACATGGATATTTCATGCCGAGGGTAGACCGACTATATTGGAAAATAAACATAAAATACCTGATTGGTTAAAACATGGATATTTAATGCCGAGAATAGACCGACTATATAGGGAAATAAACATAAAGTACCTGATTGGTTAAAACATGGATATTCAATGCCGAGGGTAAACCGACAGTGAAAGTTATGAGAATTGTTATAGGCATCCCAAACTTTCTTGAAACTGAAAAAGAATCGGAAAACTAGTACCGAATGGTTGCTTAAAACCAATTACCACACGACAAAATTTTTAATTTGGTTCTATTTGAAAGATGTTGAAGACGACAATTTCAAGTTAACGAAATATTAATTCTCTTTTTTGTTGCTGTTGTAGTTGTTTTGTTCTTTTCTTTATAGATATAAAACATTGTGAAAAATGAAAAAAAAGTTTGTCATAGGCATTTTTTCATTTTCCTAATTGTTTTCCAATGATATTTTTCTTTCGGGGCCTTAAAAAGGGGATTGTGTGAGAATGGGTTACAAACTCAAATGTTGACAGTATCATATTTCATCTTTGGTTGTTTATATCTATATTTGTTAGTTTTAATTGTCTGAAAACATTCTAAAAATGTAGACTTGTTACCCTGTCACGAGTAACTAATAGCAAACCATCAGAAAAAATATCTTAACTGGTATTTTTCGATTTTTATTTTCTGTTCTGGTAACATCATATTAGGAGACAATGAAAATCAGATGTATAAAATCAAAGCAAATGGCTATATTGAGTTTTCATAAAATTATTTTCTAGCTCCTTTTTCTTGATAGAAGTAATCTTTGCCGAAATATTGAAAATAAATGTGTTTATGTACAGTAACATTCCGGAGCAAAAAATGGGTTGATTTAATGAGGGAGGTGGGAGCAATCTACAAATCAGATTATAGTTGATAACTTCACAAGTTTACCTGTAAAAATATTCAGTGGTAATCTAGCCAGAAATTATAGAAATTCATCGAAAACGATAAAAGAAAATATAATGACTTGTAGCACGAGAGTCTACTTACCGCCAAAATCATGGAATGTGTGTGTCAGTAACTCGAAATTAGACATCAAAGACGTGATTCCGGCGAAGGATAAACTAATAAAGAAAACAACACACAGTACCCGTCCAAACGTCCCTACAGTCTCAAATAAAACAGGAATCCTGAAAAAAAGTGAACCTGTTATTTTATCTTTTACCCATTACAGCTCTATCCACTATAAATAAATCCCAATCTTAGAGGTGCTGGAGATGAACCATAATGGAAAGCATTGTCGGAAAAAGCATATTTACTAGTAACAAGCTTTCACTATCACATGTATTTTTTTCATACTCACAATTAATTGACCAATCGAGGCTGTCAATAATGGAATATATCGACCAATCAAGTTGTTCATTCGGTCCGGAACTCCGAAATTGGCCGCTACTTTTGTGGAACATTTTGTTGTTTGGCAACTAAAACGTCGTAACTACAACTTAATAAAACCGTGGTTACGACGTTTAGGTCGCCAACCAACGATTCTACTTTTCGTTACATGGTATTGACCATAGATTTTCAAAATAACACCGTTTAAAATTGAAGCGGTACTTCCTGTAAGCCTGATTAGCTCAGTTGGTAGAGCCCTTGCTTCAAACCTGAAGATCATAGGTTCGAGCCCTTGACTGACCATATTAACTAACAAACTAATTGTCTTTCGGATGAGACGTTAAACCGGTGACCCTTGTGACTGTGCTATCCACCGAGCACGTTCAAGAACCAGGCGGAGCTCTCGGCAGTTTCGTCCTGTATCCTTGCAATATCCCCCGTAACAATTAACCGTCTTATGGGGGAGCCGCTAATTTGGGCATGTGATACGGTAGCGACGATAAATAAACGGAAATACACGGGACTTCCTGGTGGAGCTAATGAGGTTGACCAAAGGAGTAAGTGGGTGATGCCAGCAATTGGTAAATTGCTGTAAGCTTACTATAGACTGGCCAGGACTAAGTTTCTGTTGTCTGGGAAAGGGTTACAAGACTTCAAGACCCTTTAAAAATATGAGAAAAATATGAAGATTATAGAAGAAATACTAGAATTGAATATATTCTGGCTCAGAATCGACTACTGAATCAAGTAGCAATGGTAAAACAAAATTAGAATTGACAATTAATTCCAGTACATATTATAGGTTAATGTTCTAGAATCAAGAAAATAAAGTACCAATAACTCTCCTTTTGATATTAGGAGTCTTAATAAATACACGAAACTGACTTTTGAATGTCACAGACCCCCGAAAATAATATATATATATCTTTATTCAGGAAATAAAGGCAACATTGCCTATCAAACCACATGTTTACATAATAATATATATTTTTTACAACAAATAGTCGATGGTGGATGAATTCTAGACGATAATACGCTCACATTTATTTTCACAAATATACGAGAGAAGGTCTGTTTGATTTAAAATTGATTTGAGCTACAAAGTTTTAGTTATTATTTTTCTTATAAATATTTAATGTCTAATGTATTTAATACCAGGAAATCAACTAGAAATTGATATATAATTTGACGGCTAATCAAAATGTGATCAGGAGTCTGCCATGAATTCTTTTGTAATTCAAGTTTTTCGCCTGCTCCCATTCCGAATCAGCGTAGATGATATTGTGTAAGGGAGATAACCCTAATTCAAAGTATATTCCGTCGTTGTTATTATCTTTCTTCCATTGTATAAGATATTGCAGATGACAAATTATAATGTTGGATCCTTTGAAGTTAATGGTATCCCATATTGTGTTTCACCTTGTTCAAAACGAAACAGCAAGGTAGAAGCATGTGGGAAGTAGAAGTGCATCTGTACGCGTGTATTATACATTGTTTGTTAATAGTATGACATATTTCAATTTATATTGGGGTTTATATTAATTTCAACATTATCACAATTTTATTGCAAGTTTGTCGTGGCAGCTGGTGTACCTAACCATGTTTTCCTGTTGTTTTTCTCACCAGTACCAGCACATCATTTCATCCGGGCCACCAGCAAATAGTTCTACATTAAGTATATATACAAACTATATAAAATAATAATAATATCATTTTGTCATTATTTACAACTCAATCTAACATATAGTCCTTAAACATTCAAAGAGTATGCCATGATAAAACCAATATATTGTTGATGTCCAGATTTAATCTAATTTATTTTTTATAGACAATAAATTCATTTTGTTCACTATTTATGTTTAAAATTAAATTATTATTCCACAAGGCAGAAGTACCTTAACCCTTTTATCGTTAGATTCATTGCTTGTACTGATTTTTTGTTAAAAGAAATTCACATAAATAATAAACTCTTATGGAAGATATGGGACTTTTTGATAATCTTTATTATCAGTAGCGGCTTAGTTGCCATTAAGTATATATTCGTTTCGTAGCTCAAAGCCTTTATAGATAAAAGTAGCTAGATTTCTAGTAATTTTTGAATTGTTACATGTCAGTAATTCAATAAACTTGAACATACTAGGTTTTCTCCAATAGTATTGCTTAATGTAAACTTTTCTTAGATCCTTATATATAGTACATTCAAGTAAAAAGTGCATTTCATCCTCAAGTTTATTACACAATTTGCATTTTCTATTCTCAAGAGGGATTTTCTGGGGCTTATGCCATCTCCCTGCCTCTATTTCAAGTCTGTGTGCTGATACTCTGAATCTGGTCAATGCCATTCTGAATTTCTCTATATTTACATCATTAAGGTAGGATTGGAAAGAAAATGTACAAAAGTATCTGTATGTTCTTGCTCTGCTAGATTCTGCTAAACTTGTATTCCATTCTTGAAGGTAAATATCTTGGACTCTCTGTTTAAAAATTGCTAAAAAGTACTTACTGTTTTCTACCCCTTGATTGAGCCACACTTCATTAAAACCATGTTCTTCAAGAATTTCTTTAACAATTTTAGCCCATGATTTTTTATTTGGATAAATTTCCAGGTCATTTAACATCATGTTATATATTTGTTTGATAAATTTAACATCTTGACACTTTACAACTTTCAACCAGAATTTAATAACCCTATTTAAAAGCATTACTCTTAGTGGGAACCTACCAAGTTCACCATAAACTAGTATATTTGATGTTTGTTGTCTTACCCCTAAAATATATTTATAAAATTTAAGATTCAGGCTTTCTAGTTTGTGTATCTTGTTTACAGCCCATGTTTCACACCCATAACTTAAGATTGGCACAATAAGTTTATCATATAATTCTACCTTATGGGATATTGCTAAACCAGGGAATTTAATAAAGTATGACTTCAAACTATTTATAGCTTTCAGGGCCTGCCCATATAGTAAATCATATGTACTTTTGAAGGATCCTCCAGTGGTAAAATTTACACCTAGATACTTAAACTCATTTACAATTTCTAAAATTTCATCTTTGTATTTAAAGATAATATTGTTATAAGCACCACCTTTTTTGAAAATCATTACTTTGGTTTTATTGATATTAACATGAAGTTTCCATCTATTACAATAACTCTCTAAAAGATCCAATCCATTTTGTAAACCTTCTGATGTTTCAGATATCAATACAATGTCATCTGCATATAGAAGTAAAAACATTTTAAACAAACCTAAGTTTACACCCTGGAAACCATTTGTAGAGAAAAACTCTTCTATGTCATTTAAGTACATGGAGAATAAGAATGGCGATAAGCTCTCTCCTTGTCTTACACCAAGTGAGCAAACAAAAGGGGCACTTAATTCATCGTCTAGTTTCACTTGACAAGATGTTTTGTAATTTTCATACATTGATTTTATTATATCCAGCATATGACCACGGACACCCAGCTTTAATAATTTGTACCAAATAATATCTCTCACAAGGTAATCAAAAGCTTTAGTAAAATCTATAAATGCAGCAAACAATTTCTTATTTGCATTTAAAAGATGGTTAATCATTCCATGTAAAATAAAAATATTGTCAACTGTACCCATGTTTTCCCTGAATCCAGCTTGCGCCTCTATGTAAACATTGTATTTTTCTGACCATCTAGTTAACCTGTTATTCAAAACTTTTGTGAATAATTTTCCAAGAGTGCTTAAAAGGGTAATTCCTCTGTAATTACTGGGTTCATCTAAATTTCCTTTCTTATGAATGGGAATTATAAATCCATTGGACCATTTTTTAGGAAAGAAACCATTTAAAAAAACTTTATTGAATAACTCAGTCATACAGGATAAAAAAGCACCACTTTCAACACCATATTTAAAAAACTCATTTAAAACTAGGTCTGGGCCTGGTGATTTTCCAGTGTTTGATTCTTTGCAAGCTTTCAAAATCTCATTTGATTCAATATCTAAATTTAGCTCATTGAACATTATTTGCAGTTCACCATTTAGGTATCTTTCATTGAAAATGAGGATGTCTTCATCCGGTTGAAAGAATATAGACTTGGGGTCATTGACTGCTTTGAAATATGAAGCAAAAGTGTCAGTAGTTATGCTAGATTTTGATGTTTCAGAAAATGAGGTTTTTAAAAGCTTCCAATATTCCTTTGCATTTTTGTATCTATTTTCTTCTAACTTTTTTGTTTCATTTCTTTGAAAAGTATATTTCTTTTTGCGTATCAGTTGTTTGAAGTTACTTCTGGCTGACGCCATTTCATTTCTGTTAATTTCTGTTTTATTTTTTCTATAATTATTTAGTTTATTGTAAAATTTACCTTTTAATTTCTTACATTCATCGTCATACCATTTCTGGTTGCCTTGTTTAGTATTACATGATTTTGTTTCCTTTTTAAAGAGTGGATCACTTATTTTATAAATGCAATCATAAAAATCTGAAATATTCAATTCTAACTCCTCTTCATTATTTACTGTTTGCAAATTTCCACTTATTTCGCGCAGTTTATTTTGAACAGTTGTATCGTTCAGTCTTTCTAAGTATCTATCCTTTTTATCATTATCCCACTTGTATTTAGATTTAATATGTTTGGTCTTATTTATCTTTTTTGTACTTATCTTTATTTTTGAATCCTTGCTTTTTCTTTTTGATTTTATTGAAAAACTAAGCAAACAATGATCAGATACAATATTTGGTTCATGAACTTTAAAATCATATATATATTCAAATAATTCAGCCTTACACAACACATAATCTATGACACTACTGCCATTTGAGGTTAAACATGTAAAGTTACCATCTTTGTCATAATCTTTTCTACCATTTAGCACCCTTAGCCCAGTACATTTACATAGATCCAAAAGCAATCTTCCATTTTCATTTATTTTTTTATCACATGATTTTCTATTCATGATATTATCCTCTATATAGTCATCAGGTAAATTTATATAGTCAGAAACCGTATCGTTTTCCACAAAATCTGATCTTTCACCTATCCTTGCATTTAAATCACCCGTTACTATGAACTGACAAGTTGTCGGGGACTTATTTTGATATGTATTTATATCTTCCTCAATTTGGTCAAATGCATTCTTATTTGCAAACACCTCTCTACCACTGCCTTGTGAGAAATAAACTCACACAATGACCATTTTTACGCTCCTTGAGTTAGAGCATTGAGAACAATGAAGAAATTGCTTGAAACAATTTCTTCGTTATCCACAACGTTTCCTACCCGAAAAACCAAATATTTTCAAACCTCTATCAACTTTAAGTTGTCGTCTGCAACTTCTTTCAATTTGTACCATTCTCAAATTGCGTCGTCTGGTAACGGTTTAAAATACCACAGTAGACATTTCATTTCCTGTTTGTTTTGTGTGTTTGTGTGTGTGGATTTTTTATTTTTATTATTATTATTATTTTAGACTGGTCTTAGATGAAAGAGGTTGCAGACGACAAAGAAATTTTGATGCAATTTGAATTTAAATCATCATATGTAGTAGAAAATATTGTTTGAAAAGGAGAAGTGTTTTCTACATCACAGCGGCGTAAAATCCCGGTTTGTACAGGAAAGGATTAATGAGTGTTTCTACTTTGTAAGAGGCAGGTACAAACCATCTATGTTTTATATTACAACAAAACCACAATGTCTAAAATATACATCTCGTTGGATGATGTTTTATGATTTATTTTAGTTACGATATAGAATTAAAAATGTGTTCCATACCTACAACATAAAGTCTTAATGACGTAACTATTTTGTGGTCTAGCGGACAAAGTCGTTCCATAAAAATACGTTGACCGGTAAAACTTTTGCTTTTGAATGTCATTTAATGACATGCTTTGGTAATACTTGATTATAAGAACTGAAAATAATGTTTTTATTGGGGTATAGAACGAGGAAAATACGACGTAATTACGTTTTTAGATCAATACGTCAAAAAAACAAAACAACTTCATGTACACAAACCGTGTTTAGAATGAAGATATTAAAACATATATCGTCGTTGGTTGATTGATTGAATGGGGTTTAACGCCGCTTTTAACAGCATTTCAATCATATCGCGGCGGCTGGAGCACCTAATAATAGATTCCTTGTATATCTCACACCAGTACTACCACTACATCCTTTCCTACCCTCCAGCTGCTATCCCACTTAGGTTTACGATTGGTGAGAGACAAATGTCGGAAATAATATGTGCCGCCGCCGAGATCGAACTATATCGTCGTTAGTCGTGCAGCTTTAATGAAGCTGTAGTTACGATATTTCACACACCCAACAACGATATAAATGAAAGAAGTAAAAAGCAAAACTAGTGGCATACAGTGAGTAAGAGATATGTACTTAAAGGGAGGTATCGATGGGTTTTTTTTTTTGTTTTTTTTTGTTTTGGTTTGTTTGTTGTGGTTTTTTTGTTGTTGTTGTTGTTGTTGTTTTCGTGTCACAGATATTAATTACTTCTTATATGTTATTTGAATACAATATTCTGAAAAGTAGTTTTGCGAAAATCAGAGGTCTTTTACATATATATAAAAAAAAAAAAAACTAGTGTATTTCCCTAATAGCCTACGTAGTCTTTTAATCAATTTTTAGATTAGGCCGAGATAGTTGCAATGAATATTGCGAAATTCACGTGGAGCGTATAACCGTTTGATTCATTCATTCATTCAGTTTGAATCGCTAAAAGTTAAATTCGCTTTTTGCGATTTTCAACTAGGAAAAGGTCAGTTCAAAACTGTAGTAAGAGCTAATATGAAAATTGGCTCTTACTGTACTTTTTCGCTAACCATTTGATGTGACATAATTACACGGCGTTCGTTGTTTCCCTTGTCACTCTTTTATCTTCTGTTGAATTAATGTAATATGCAAATGAGGTCATGGGGTACCGACAACCGAATATCATGATTTCTACAAAAAGCCCCTTTAAGCCCATCAAAATATACCGTGAAGAAAATATCTAACTCGTATTTAATAGAGAATTGTCGTTGAGTATATTTTTGGAATTTCGGAATTATTCTAATCTTTGATCGTGGTCGCTGATTGAAGATTGTTGTTGAATGGAAGCTTCGCTCTACAAGATTTCAAGTATTTACCATATAAATGTCAATCCCGTTGAAGCCGGTCCGCTCTCTTTAAGGATAGAAACAAATTCGGCCTGGTTGTAATAACCACGTGACTGGATCAAACTTGAGAATACAGTTCCGAAAACGGTAATACCACAAACTAAACTGAAAAAGACATGTATACTGTTAGATAGCCCACCAAATGTTACACCCCTCCCCAGACAAATGATTCTTTGTCAGCCGTCTCTGTTAATTGTCCCCATACTCCATCAATAATATTGGCAATTAATATTGATTCAATATATTGACCATTCCTCAATATGACAATCTAAAAAACATTGTTAATAAAAGTTATTGATAATAATATTGCAACTGTTCAGTTCATAAATCGAAGAATGTTCAATACATTGGATCAATATATATGATATTGCATAGTGATTGGGCCCTTTAACGAAATTAAAGTTTTAACACATAATAATTCAACTTGTAGTTACGATATTTAGCCGCTTACCAACGATATACATAAAGATCAAAAAAAGTTATGTCCATTTAAGGAAAAATTAAAAAAAGAAAAGAAAAAAAAAAAAAAAAAAAAAAAAACATTGTAGAACACACGAATAATGCATGGACACGACAAGGCGCTGATCAGGACAATTGATCACGCATTAAACTCTAGTGTCAGGGTTTTCTGGTTCGATCCTCCGCTTTTTCAGTAATAAGGACTAGACTTAACCCATTCCCACACGATAGAATTTTAGACTAGTCCAAATTCAAAGAAGTTGCAGACGACATTTTAAAGTTGATAAAATCTTTAAAATCTTTGTCTCTCGGGATGGAAAAACAATGTGGATAAAGAAGAAATTGCTTGTAACAAGCAATTTCTTTATTGTCCACAATGTTTTCCAAAGCTTTTATATTGAGGGGCGTTTAAAAGCGTAACTGTGTGGGAATTGTTTAAACTTCATGACCTTAGCTGTTGAGTGTGATGTAAAAACTCTACAGAATACAATACAATATCATACAATACAATACAATATATCGTTTGTAAGGCTGTAGGAGAGTGACATTCACTAGACTCACCTGCTCCTTTCGTTTAGAACACATACAAACACACACGCCCGACATTTAACCGTTACCTGACAATATTATTGGCTGTGGGTACCAGATACCCGTATCGAACGACTCCATTTTTACGTGACATATATGACGAATATGGAATAAAAACGCCCAGTCCAGCACCAGTGTCGAACGCATTTTGGCTTACAGCGTCCACCCATAGTCTAGGTTTGGTGATGGTATCTGAAAAGGATAAATGATTATTGAAGCTTTCTAAATGGTCGACATGCCAGGTGATAACTGACGGGTTTCTGGCGACGCCCACTGAGCTGCCACTGAAAGTCCCGCTTCAACAAATTTGGAGTCAGTGACATGGAACAAAAATAGAAAGTAAAATGGTTGGTTGGAGACCTCAGCCTTGTAACTATAGCTTAAATGTGCTTCGGTTACAATGTTTAAGTCGTCTTACCTACAAAATGCTTCAAATGAATATCGGCTAATGTCGGTGTTCAAAGTTCACTTGCGGTCCGATTGATTGATTGACCGTTCCGATCGGCGAATTCACAAAGAATTACCAATTTTAAAAGCGCTTGAGGCCGCTGCGGCTTGAAACCTTAAGTATTTCAGTGAAAAATATGTGACGTTTAGTGCAGTTAAATACTCAATACCACGAATGTAAACCGTTTTGAATGATTGGATGGAGTAAAACGCCACTTTTAACAGTATGAGTACATGTAACAACGTTCGGCCAGCCAATCCAAAACTTGTACAAGGTGATTTTCAAATCAAAGGAAGGTTACCCAGACGTAGCCACACAAACAAAG
Organism: Fragum fragum; assembly: GCA_946902895.1. Classification (NCBI taxonomy): domain Eukaryota; kingdom Metazoa; phylum Mollusca; class Bivalvia; order Cardiida; family Cardiidae; genus Fragum; species Fragum fragum. The sequence goes on along the minus strand of OX336382.1, from coordinate 18,606,626 downwards.
TCATATCTGTTGTTTGGTTGTTGTTTGGTTGTTTCCAATGTAGTTTTAAAAACAATTTTAGTAATCTTTAACTATTTTGGCACGTTCATTATTTCGTCAGCTCAAATTCAGTACCAACTGAACATGGTTTTGTAATTAATCGTGTCTTTCGGGTAAAATTTGGAAAAGAGTGATACCAAACAATTATCATTATTATCATTATTATTTAGTTTTTGTTTGTTTGTTTGTTTGTCAGTTAAAAGAACTCTAGTCTAAAATTTATTCGCATTGTCTCAAGGGTTTAAAAATAAATCTTACCCCATTTTGGCGTAAACAAGAATTCTATTCCAGAGCCGACATTTTCTCTCGTAAGTGACCAAACAAACGTAAACAGAACCAAGAGTAGTAACAAGGGAACCAACACCAGACTGACTTTCTCAATGGTCTTCACACCTTTTGTAACACAGAGTCCGGCAAGGAGGACGGCAATAAAATGGGTCAACAGTGGCCAGTAGCTGTCCTAGAATAATCATTTTCTTTTCAGGTTTTCATTTTGAGAAATTAACAGAATATACTTTTGTTTTCAATTAGTTATTAACCGAAAAAAAGGAATCACATCCTATGAAACGCAGAGCGGATTTGTACATTAGTGAGATTAAGTTTAAAATTCATACTTCAATGAAAACAATAAAAGAATATTCTCTCCGTTCCTTGAAGTAAAACAAAGCAAATATTTTACTAGCTTTGAGTTCAATTTCATTGATCTACCTTGTGGACAAGCATACAAAATAGTAGAGACCTCAAAAGCTGTTCATTAAAGTATGAAAAAACAATTCAGCGAATCAAAATGTTTGAATCTTGAATGGCGAAACAAAAATTAAACTTTTGGAGAAATGGAGAGAATTTTTGTTGCTATTGTTTTTCCTTGAGAATGAAAATAAACATGAAAATGTTTTCTTTCTTATTATTTCAGAAAGATCGTCGAGAATTATCGATGACTTGATGATTTCAGAATAAGAGAAGTCGTCGTCGTCGTTGTTGTTGTTGTTGTTTTTCGTGTAAGATCGATTAGTCTATATCTAAGAACTCTCATTAAGCTAAAACATTTTCCGTCTATCTCTTCATCTCTTCGAATTTACTATTAGATATCAAATAATTGTTCTGCATGTTTTATTCCGTGTGTTTGTTTTGTATTTGTTTTAGGGAAGGTAATTTTTGTTACTGTGTGGTACTTTTGATAGAGTCAACTGATTTTAAATCATTTGGGTATCTAAAGTTATGTTACAAGTGAATTAGTTGATTGGTTGAATGGGGTTTAACGCCGCTTTTAACAGTATTTCAGTCATATCGCGGCGGCTGGAGCACCTAACAATGGATTCCTGGTATTTCTCACACCGGTACTACCACTACATCCTTTCCTAGCCTCAAGCTGATATCCCACTTAGGTTTACGATTATTACAAGTGAATTAGAACTTACTATGTCCCAGAATGCACATTTTAACCGAATAAAAGCGTTTAATTAGATTCAGAGAGAGAGAGAGAGAAGAGGGGGGAGAAAGAGAGAGAGAACCAGACCCAGATGTTCGACAGATGTAATCGAAATTAAACTATACGGCTTGTTACAGGTCTTACGTGTGATATTGTTGTTGTTGTCTTATTAAATCAATCATGCGTATTTGACTTATACATCCAAATAGACACAAAGTCTGCGCTTTTAGGCTTGAATCTTCTTTCCAAGCTCACGGTTATTCTAAAATATCCTTTAAACAGAACATTATTCTCAGAATCACTTCCGTATATTTATCGTCATACAGTATATTGCAACAACAGACATACATTTGTCCCACAATTACTTTACCCCACGACTTTTCTTTAACCATTTCCTGTTTTGTAAAATTTAATTTTAGAACTGTCCAAGTCCAAAGGTTTTGCAGACGACAATTGAAAAGGGATTTAGAAGAATAGAAAATATTGTTGAAAAAGAAAAAATTGCTTGTCACAAGCATTTTTTTCTACAAATATATTCCTAATAACAAAAGAAAAAATCCAGGGTTTGAACAGGAAAGGGTTAAGTCCCTTATCTAGAAAAAGTTTTTTTGCTCAGCACCATCTAGAAATATTAACATCGAATCAGAAGATATCCAAGGCGCAATAATTTAACGGTCAAAATAAAACCGACTGTAGCAGTCTACTCTACAACGCTGAATTACAGATTTTACGTTAAATGTGCTATGGAATTTGCGCAGTTCTAATCATCATTAGCGCAGTCGGTAGCGCGTCAGACTCCTAACCTTAAATCATGGGTTGTCATGGATTTGATCCCCTGCGTCGACACATCTTCATATTTGTCTCTCACAAATGGGTGGATAATCGTAAACCTAAGTGGGATAGCAGCTGGAGGCTAGGAAAGATGTAGTGGTAGTACTGGTGTTAGAAATACCAGGAATCCATTGTTAGGTGCTCCACGAAATGACTGAAATACTGTTTAAAGTGGCGTTAAACCCAAATCAATTAATCAATCAATGTAATTATCATTGTTTTAGGAAAAGATGAATTGGTCGATCTAATAAAACACTGATTATTTGTTTTAGCTTTGATGAACGAGGAGAAATAAAAGTCATTAAAACGAACAAATCTTACTTGTGTAAAAGAATTGAACGTATCTCTGGCTATGGTTTCATTTGCAGGTAAACTGTGGCCCATGTAATATACTGTATAGTAAAAACACCAACCTAGTATCACAGCGTAATAACAACTGAAATGTAAAATTGTAATAACACTTAAAGTGTAATATGTATGCGTGTATTTAGCCGTAAAATAATAATAAAATAAGGATATCATCAAACCATATTAACACATCTTTAAATAAAAGGTAAAATTGTAGCAACTGATAATTATCATTTGATAATACGGACTATGTAGCTTATTGTCCAGTAAAAATACTAACCTAATATCAGAGTGTAATATCAACTGGAAAACAATAAAATGACTCAAAACATGTTAAATGTAGTAACAACTAGAATTACTCATTGAAATACATATCTAGCACCATAGCGTAATTACAACCGGAAAATAGGTAACAATGTAATTACAATGAATAATGTAAGAAATCAGTGCTTGTAGTCGTTAGAAAATCACAAATATAGCATTACAGCAGAACGACTTAAAAGAAATAATGCACTACGAACGTACTAGACTGGTCGACCTGTCCCATCTACGCTGCTCTCCGATATTGGCAAGATTAGGACAGGCTCGCTTGTCAACCAATCTACTACCGTAGCGTGATAACAACCAAGAATCCAATCCAGTATTGTAGAAATATTAGTGATTTAATATGATAATTATACTTCAGAAGGACTTTCTATTCTTTCCTTTTCCAAAAATAAATCCATTCTGTTGTTTGTTTATAGAAAAAACACATTTGAAAAAAGGACCATTAAAATCAAACCAGTATGCCACCGTTCGGAAGAAAGAATAGATGGGTAATTTAATATACATACGGGAAATTAAACTACAAAATAGCATTCAATATGTCAGGTAATAGCTCGCTACTTTAATAATCTTGATAACTCTTAATCTCTTTCGTTTCGTTGTTTACCAGCTTACCTAATGAAGAAAGTAACTAGAGAGACCCATAATCCACACCATATATGGTTATCTCCAATAAACTGACGGAACGACCCGAGTACTGCCTTCTTCGTGTATCGCCCAGTTCCGTATTCTATCAATAGTAACGGGATAGACCACAACAGTAGAAAAAATACCCATACTAGAACAAACACGAGCCCTCCTGAAAAAATGTAAGATTATACAGGAAATAGACCAATCACGCCTGTCATTCAAGGAATATATCAACCAATCAAATAATTCATTCAGCCCGGAATTGAGATTTGAACTCCAACACTGGCCGCCATTTGTTTTAAACATGTTTGTTGGTTTGGCGATCTAAACGTCGTAACTACAACTTATGGAAGCTAAAGTTACAACGTTTAGGTAGTCAAGCATTCTTCTTTCTTGTAACATGCTACTAGCTATGCATTTCGCCGTTTAAAATTAGTAAGTGGGCGGAGCCAGCGATTAGTCAATTGAGAGGTCATGACATTACGCATTACCGTTTTTTAATTTTAGACTGGTCCAAATTTATAGAGATGCAGACGACAGTGAAAATTTGATACAATTTTAAATTTAACCATCCTATGTTGTGAAAAATATTGTTGGAAAGGGAGAAATAGCTGGTAACAAGCAATTTCTTCTTTTTCCACAATGTTTTCTCAAGTATAAATTCACAACAACGTAAGCTCCCTAGTTTGTATAGGAAATGGTTAACGCGACATCTATCAAGAGACAAGAACGAGGAATTGTTTATTACTAGCTTAAAAAGGTATATTTTTCACAAATTTTGATATATTACCATTACTTTTGGGATGAATCGGTGAAATTCGTGGGATTCATCAATTAATGATATTTCGCGAAACAAGAAACGTCATTCTAAAATGACGAATAGAGCATGGATTATAACATCATTTTCACGGCAACTAAAGGACTTCAGTTCTTTTGTATATCTAATATTCTAGTGTAGTACGATCCATGTAATGGAATATTGCATATAAGGTAATATACTGGTTAATTTGATATGCAAAATATTTCACGAGAATGCGATATTATACGTTGAAAAACGAGTCCGAGGGGCGAGATTTTTAACGCATAACAACGCATTCGAGTTTTTCTAACCCATAAAAACACATTCGAGTTTTCCTAACGATAACAACGCATTCGAGTGTGAAAACGTTCATATAAAAATAGCTACAAAAGCTTCCAAACAGCATTATTTTGGCTCTTTACCAATTAATTCAGTAATTTCGTCTTATTCGGCCCTTTGGGAACATTAATGTCAATGTACATGTAAATTGTTTTCAATAATATTTTTCACATTCTTGGATTACCTTCCCCAACCGGTTGGGGGTATAAAGGGATTTTTTTGCGAAAACCCTTATTTTAACACACTTAAAAAGTGTAGTATCCTTTGGACGAATGATATATTGTATGGGCTGATTCGTACATCAACCGACCATTCGAGACATCGACATGGAAAGAAACGAAGAACAGACAATCTGTGATCACCCAGTAGCCTAACTAAAGCGCACAAAACCAGCTCAGTGTGTGTCACTTTAACTGCCATATCATCGTAATTTTCTAGGATACGGCCCATAATGTTTAACCCTTTCTTGTTCAATCCCTGTTTTTTACGTCCCTGTGTTTTGATACTTGGTAAAGTATTGTGGAAAAAGAAGAAATTACTTGTAACAAGCAATCTTCTTTTCCCACAATTTTGTCTACCCTACAGAATGGTTATTTTTCAAATAAAATCAACTTTGATTTTTTGTCTGCAAAACGTTTGAATTCAGACAGTTCAAAATCTGAAAAAAAAACAAAAACAACAACAACAACAACAACCCCGGATAAGTCATTTAGCGCTTACAGAGATATTCGGGTTCGTTATTGTGAGATCGGGGTATATGCCCTGTCGGTTTTTCAGTTTGCCTTATACTTCTAGTTATCCCCCTCCCCCCCCCCTTAAAAAAGAAGAAAAATAACAATGAATATAATCAAAAATTTAAAAAAACGTGGTCTGATAAACGCGGTTTGGCTCTCATTTTTGATGTGCACATTTCATGTTGGAACCAGTTTTAGAAATCATTTGTTGGGTAAAGGTTCAGCTATGTTACAATTCACAAATAGTTTTCCGACGTTTTCTGTCAGGAACCTATACACCGAGAAAAAACATGATTTCAAAAAATCGTTTAGTCTTGAAAATATGCAAAACAAACGACTACGATAACGTACCTTCTTCGTCGCTATTTATAGCAACAATTCTTGGAAACCTCCATATATTTCCGGTACCAACCATACATCCCATACAGGACAAAATGATTCCCAACGTACTGGAGAATTTGTCTCCGTCCCCATCTTCGTCATCGTTTGGACCTGTGTTGTCGGTAACTGTCAGTGCATCCTGATATATAGAGGGTGATTGTATGTTTCAGTGAAAGATTCAATCATCTTTCATTGAGTGAACAATGAAAACCATACTTTCAGGACAAGTAGACCTATATAGCTATTGTTGTTGTTAACGAAATCTCAAATTTATCGGTCTTACACGAAAAAATAAACGAGTTTCAGATTTATCGGTCTTGATCGAAAAATAAAAAACTACGTGTGACTGATTTATCGGTCTTACATGAGAAATTGATGTTACATATAAACATAACTATAGTCCACAAATAATGATTTGAATGGCATGCCTGTTTCGAATTTGATTTCAATTCGATCAAAATTTCGTCGGTGTAATTCTTAGAGGTTGTACGTACTGCGTTCTTTATTACACCGACGTTTTGGAATTAGGGGTACGACACGAAATCATGTACAAGTATATTTGCCGCATCTCTAGAAAAATGATAGGGAAAACATTATGTAAAATGAAGACATTCCTTGCTACAAGGAATGTCTTCATTTTCAAGAATGTTTTCTATCCAGAAATTTGGGGAAAAAATGTCACCAACTTTACACTGTCATCTGCAACTCCTTTCAATTTGGACCAGACTAAAGTTTTACCGCTTATGGGTTAATCGAAATTATAGTTTTTTTTTTTAAAGATTACTAGGAGGAGGGAGGAGATATGCGCTTGTGCGTGACATGTCCAACCATAACACATGTGCGCCAAGTAAAGACTCAGATCAGCCTGTGCATCTGCACAGTCAGATCAGAGTCTTCACTCTGCGCTCTGTAGATAGGTACTGACCCAAAGCTTCTTTAAACAACCCGGAATGTCCGTCCAGGGTGTTCAATGTGTGCGAGTCACGCACCATCGAAATTGTTGGAAATGTCACGCGCAGGCTCATATTTATATGCTACTGCACTTCCTGAGCGGGGAGAAAAGACGGTGAATTGAGGGGGCAAATTATTCATTTAGATTGGAAGCAAAATGCCTACCTTCGACATTTTTTTAATGCTCTTTCTTAATGAACGACTAAAATTTCGACGTTTACGATCGAACAACATTTTATTTTATGTCTCTGACCATTTTGCAAGCTAACGTTGATTGATATCTTGTTGGAGATCAGGAGCCGTTCGAAATTAAATCTTTATCAGAAAATGACAAATTAGAAAACTGTACCTGTGAGAAATTCCAAATTAGCTGTTAAATCAAGGTTAGCCATTATATACGCTAAGATATGTTGTGGGGGTAAAGGAGAAATTGATCATTCAAAGTAGCTACCCCTTTTCTGAGAAAGTCTTCGTCTCAGGATAAAACAACAAGCAAACAAACAAACAAACAAAAACAATACTTAAGATGTTAAAATATAACAACTTATTAAATGTGGAATTATCTGAAATATTTATTCTGAAAAAAAAAAATATGGCTTGAATTAGCTTGAATTAGAGACAAATAGCAAATAACATTCTTGATACCTGTTCAGTTATATTCGATTGGGAGACACGATTTATCCTATCTTTTATTCTTCTTCCGGGGAAATACCCGGTATCCGTGCCCAGTGTGTGGGGAAAGAAAGATAACCGCTTCTTTTTACTCGTTCCCACATAATTAAGATTTTGAGGGCCCCTCAAGAAAGATGATTCGATAAGATTGTGGGAAAAGAAGAAATTGCTTTTAACAAGTAATACCTTCATCATCCACAATGTTTTCTATAAAAAAAGTCAATGTTTTTTATAAATTTCAACAACTTACGATTATAGTCTGCAACTTCTTTCAGTTTGGACCAGACTTGAATTTAGTCGTCAGGTAACGGGATGAGAAAAAAATAAGGATTTCAAACAGTACACGAACTTTGGTCATCAAATATTCCATGTCACTCTAAAATTCATCACAGTGTGACACTATTGTTGAATGACAAAGCTTACATATGTGAGCGGTCATTTTAAAAGGGACAATCTTGAATATGGACAAAGTGTCGGACCTAGCCTAGTCAACACTCTACAAATTGACCAGCCGCTGTTGTGAATCAAAGAATATTATCAATCGACCATTCATACGATTCATTTTGATAGCAAGCGTGCTTTGACTCCAACATTGGCCGAAATTTATGACACATTTTTGTTTGTTTGGCGACTTAAATGTCGTAACAACAGTTTAAGCAAGGTGTAGTTACGACGTTGATATCGCCAACGTAATTTTTTGACAGACGGCCATATGCGACACGCGAAAAACGTTCGACTAGGCACTGTTTAAAAATGTATTTTTAAATAGGAGATATGGCGCAGGAGAGGTGAGTCAGAGAAAGGATTTTGTAAACATGCGCTAAGGTAGAATGACCTTTTTCGATTCACAAAATCAAGTTTTAAGCTTGGTCAGCCTGTGAAGTCTTTCAGTTCGGACCACCCTTAAAGGATTTCGTCTGGCAACGGTTTAAAATGATAAGATTCGTGCATCAAAAATGACTTAATATGAATGTCAAGTTTAAAGAAACTTGACATGTTGACCTGAAACAACTAAGTGTAATTAAAGGAGTGAAGTGGACTTTTAGATCTAGAATGATGGAAAATTATAGCTGAGTTCGTGAAAAGCTTCGAATCAGGTCAAGCTAAGAGAGCTATACGTCCTTAGTTGTTGGTATGCCCTTTGTTGTTGTTGTTTTTAGTGGATGTTTTTATTGTGTCGGCTACCTATCAAATAGGTTAGACTTTGTCATCTGGTTACGGACAATGCAATGTAACGTGCTGTTTTTTTTTCCGTATACATTTTTGTGCAAAGGGATTTTGTTCTCTCAATCTTTTATAAAGAGGTGCAAAAGTGCTGTCATAAAGTGCAAACTAAAACCTACTGCTTATCAACCCCGAAGGGATATTTTGAGAAAAACGTGTAGAAAAGAACATGATAATGACAAGCCTCTCTCTCCCTCTCTCTCTCTCTCTCTCTCTCTCTCTCTCATTCTCTCTCTCTATTTCTTTCTTTCTCTCTCTCCCTCATCTCTCTCTTTCTTTATCTCTCCCTCTCTCTCTCCCTCCCTCTCTCTCCCCTCCCTCTTTCTCTCTCTCTATTTGTCTCGTTCTTTCACTGTCTCTCTCCCACTCTCTCTCTCTCTTTCTTTCTCGCTCTCTCTCTCCCTCTCTCCCCCTCTCTTTCTCCCCCCTCTCTCTCCCCCCTCTCTCTCTCCCTCTTTCTATCTCCCCCTCTCTCTCTCCCTCTTTCTATCTCTCCCTCTCTCTCTTTTGTCTCTCTCTCTCTCTCTCTCTCTCTCTCTCTCTCTCTCTCTCTCTCTCTCTCTCTCTCTCTCTCTCTGATTGTCAATAATTTCAAATAAAAAATCTGTAGTCGAAATATATGATATGCTGTCTGCATAATGATCCAAGTACCGAAGTTCATCTGCTTTAGGATGAAGTTATAGAGTTCTATATTGTCGAGCTGAAGTCATGACCTTTATGCCGACCATCTTTGATATCTTAGGTGCACAAACACAATGCCGTATCTACAGTTTTATTTAAGATGTGGTTAAGTTTGCCTGCGTACCGTCCATGTGTATTGTGAAACAACTTTCGCGATCAATAAAAGAATCGATTGACCTATCTTATCATTTAATTAGATAGTAACTAACGGATTGCTTGCTCCGCCCACTTACTCCGCGTGTAACATCCACTCCGATAATCAACAGCGCCGTTTTTAAATTATGTTACCAGTAAAATATAAAAAACAATAAAACGATCGATTGATTAAGCTGTAGTTATGACCAAACCAACAAAAATTATTCTCATAAATGACAGCCAATGTCGGAATTCAAAGTTCACGTCCTGTCTAAACGAATGTTTTGATTGGTCCATCAGCTGTTTGATTGACAGCCGCGACACGTCAACATTTATGAAATTTTGCAAAATTCATTGTCAGTAGCATATGACCGAATAGTAAAAGGGTTGGTTGACGATCTAAACGTCGTAACTACAGCTTCATTAACCTGTAGTTACGACGTTAAAAAGTAAAAAAAAAAAATACTTCACATGGATATCGACGAATGTCCGTGTTCAAAGCTCACTTCCGGTCTGATTGCATGATTTGAATGGACAATGGATTTTTCAATTGACAACCGGGAACCCCCAAGTGCCCCCATTTTGTGTAAAGGTGGGTTGAGTGCAGGGACTTACCGCATGTGACATCGATAACAATGTTTTGTCCTGATTTTAAGATTATCATTCATTACGTTATCCTTCACAACATTAGTTTAGACAACTATTTACATAATGTCACAAACAATCAAATGGTGCATTAATATACATGTTGATGAATAAATCGGCGACTGTTTCTCCATATTCTCAATACTATAAAAAGAAAATGTATTGCCTCTAAGGAATTGGTAGGGACGAAATTCCTCTCTAAAAGTAATCTTCACATCTTCCCTAAAATTGTTAAGTTCGTTGCTTAATAATAAACGAAAATAAATGTCAGAATTATTTTAATTTTGAAATATATTTTCATTTTTTTTTTTTTTGCAACACTTATCAAAGCGTGCGGTGAATTATTCTGAAAGAATCTATAGAGGTTCTGTAAACAATTTTAACGTAAATTTCAAGATTCCTTTTGGTGAGAAATTTTATCCCTACAAAAGCCCTACAAGAGGCTTTTAACCCTTTCGCGTTTTTTTTTTTTTTTTTTTTTAATTTAGACTAGTCGAAAGAGGATGTACAGAAGATAATGAAAAACGGATGCAATTTGAAAGAAAACCATCCTATGTAGTAGAAAATATTGTGGGAAAAGGAGAAATCGCCTGTTACAAGATGTTTCTTCTTTTTCCACAATGTTTTCTCAGATATAAAATCGCTCGGAATTTCTCCCCTTCTCACACTGTTTTACCCTAATTGGCCCTTTTTCCCTTAAAAAGTACCTTTAAATGTCGTCTGCAACACTTTCCATTTTAACCATTGTTAATTTTGTCGCTTGATAATGTGTTCAATGACAACAAACAAAGCCAGGATTGATATCCAGGGCTTGGGAAAAAAACACGTCGTATGCAATGTATAGACCCATACTATGATTTTGCTCTAAGCCTTTGATATTCAGTTGCCGATCATATTTAGTAATTATGCAAAGAAATAAATCTACAATTGAATTTGACGAGACAAGTAAAACACTGTTGAGAAACAAACAAACAAACAAACTACAAAACAATACCATTCAATCCCGCATTCTGACATAATAAAGGAAATATAGTGAGACATAAGGTATCTGTTTGTACCGGGCAATCATTTCCAATGTTGTAATATCAACTACCCTACATTGTTATATCGAACTTATTCTTCATTCGAAGCATTTAATGTAATGTCTCCAATCTTTTTTATATAACACATTCCCACACAATGACGCCTTTGAAAAGTATAATCAAAATAAGCAAATGGGAAAACATTGTGTAAATGAAGAAATTGCTTGTAACAATCAATTTGTTCATTTTACACAAATTTTTCTACCCAGAAAGTTGAAGAATTAAAATTTTATAAACTGAAAGTTATCTTCTTTAACTCCTTTCAATTTAGACTAGTCTAAAATTTTATCGTCTACATAAATACACGAATACATACACACATGCATACATACATACTAACATACTGCATGCATACATACAAATATACATACATTCAAACATACATACATACATACATTCATACATACATATATAATGCGTCAACGTATCCTTCTTTCAGTCAACCAATTACCCGTCCAGCAAGCAATCCATGCATCTCTCCTTCCATTCGTTCATTCATTCATTCGTCAATTTATATATCGATCTATTACAATCAACCATTTAGTCGATGAACCTACCAATCAATCAATCAATCAAGCAAGCAACTTGCTGCGCCACCTACCTTTCTATAAGTATTACTCCGCTTCATGTTTGGTTTATTTGTTGTATACCAGTCATATAATTCCATATGATAAACTGTCCGTCCGTGTGTACGTAAAGATAAATATCACTGATAAAATAGTTCTGAGTCACAAAATAAAGTCCCTTCTAAAACGATCGATTTTAGATTGTGTATGTTATCAAAACACAAAGTTTTCGTATCTGTCCTTAAAAAAAATATCCATCCACAAAGTACGGTGTTCAAATGACTGTAGTAACAATCTTCTATTCTCGCAATTGTTTGTTATTATTATCATTATTATTATTGATATTATTATCATTTCATCGATTTTTATACCCATTTAAAGTTGATTTTAAATGATTTCGAAGCCGACATTTTTCAACATATAATTATTATAAAAGTATTCTTAACGGAAATTAATACATCGAGATACGGGTATTTCCTTGTGTAACCCGATAGATATGGTTTAATTTTGTTCCTGTTCTTTAATTGTCGTAAGTACATATATCTATCCTTGGCACTTACTACACTTTTTCATTAACTATTCGATTTGTTTCAAACATACAGTTTTGTATGAGTTTCGTTTATACTAAATTGTCTTTGTTCAATTGCAATGAAGGTTTTTACGCCTATATGATCGCTGATGAGAACTTGATCTCGATCGTTTCACGTCCCTGAGAGAAAAGTGGTTCTTTTAAACCCACTACAACCTATCTTACTGCTTGGCAGACTGGAGCCGACTCTTAGCCCGATGTGTTTCTAATGGAAACAAGACGATAAGACTCGTACCTGAGACCTCCGGATCATTGAATAAGAGTACTTTACACTGATGAGCTTTAGAAGAGATCCTATTTAACACAGTTTTTAAGATGAACCAATACCCTGGCGCGAGAAAAGTTTTATTTTTAGTTGATTTTCTTGATTCATCGATGATCCACGAATAACTTAAATTAAGCCGTAGTGTGAATGTTTTCGTAAGAAACTGTTGAAGTAAACGTATATAAATATGAATTAACTTCCTTTTATTTGTTTTAAATTTCTACCCATGCCCTACCCTTCAATCATCCTATGACAGGAAAATGGAAATGGGCCATAAAAATCGCTACCCACAAAATATGGTCTGACAGAATAAGCTGCCGCCGTCATAGCGCAGTCGATAGCTCATCAGACTCCCAATCTCCAATCATGAAATGTAATGGGTTCGATCCCCGGCGGCGGCACATATCATTTCCGACATTACCAATGGGCGGATAATCGAAAACCTAAGTGGGATAGCAGCTGGAGGCTATGAAAGGATGTAGTGGTAGTACTTGTGTGAGAAATACCAGGAATCCCTTGTTAGGTGCTCCAGCCACCACGATATGACTTAAATACTGCTAAAGTGGCGTTAAACCCCATTCAATCAGGAGACGGGAATAAGATATCGCATACCGGGTTCTACACCGTGATTTTATCTCTCTATGTGTAGACAAAATTGGTCCCTGATCATTTACTGTCTCTTTTGGATCTACAACTTTTTAGAACATTCGGAAAATATTAACTATATTGTACTTATATCACGCTAATTGATAGTATCAGAAATAGATTTGTTTATTTGAATGGTATTTAGCAGTGATTCAATAGTTTTGCAGTCATATCAAGTCACCAACCTCTCCGAGCCTCTAGTTGCTTATAAATCTCACTTAGATTTACGATTATCAATCCATTGGTGGATAGTAAATGTCAGAAAAGGTATTTGCCGCGACTGGGGGTCAAATCCTAGACCTAAATATTTATTTTTGAATCAATTTATCATCTAATTTTTGCATTTGTTTATTTACTTCTTTATTCATTTGTTTACTCCAAATTCGATGCATTAAAATTCATTAATTTCAATAAATTTCTATATAAAATGATTATATCGCTTATTAAGATCGATTCACCATAAACAATTGTTTAATCTGTTTAATCATTTATATATCCGTTTTTATGTATCTTTTGATAACTGTTACATATGTATCCATTAACATTGTTTTACTACCATCACTTTAAATCCGTTTAAATAGAACAAAAACCTTCTCCTCAAAGTTACATTAAGTCATCAAACTAATTAAATCTACGCAATGTCAGAAGATAACACGAAATTGTAGAATTATCACGTGAACCTACTTCATCAGAAATATACAGAGATAATCATAAAAATGTATGCCTTGTGATAAGAAGGTTTGTATCATTTTCGTTACTCTATTCTCTCTACAATTCAGTATATAACTATAGCTTTGATGTTGGTTGCGTTAGATTCAAACCATTACCAACATTTTGAACTGATCCTGTTTCAAAGATCATGCAGACGGTATTTTCAATTCTAGTGAAATTTTGAATTATTTTGTCTTTTGAGGTAGAAAACATTATGGAAAATGAAGAAATTGCTTGTAAAAAGCAAATTCATTATTTTTCCACAGTGTTTTCCAAAGATTTTCCTCTTGGGCCTTAAAACAGCGGCAATGTATAATTCAAGGCTACGTTTAACGATTTTTCAGTAATATTAAGGTGAGGTTTACTTATGTACTGCGTCTAAGATGCCAAAACTCTTGCAAGCGTTTTAGCAATGGTACCCCGCTTTGGACATTAATTTTTGTGAGAAAAGGTCTCAAGAGGGAAACATTCTTTGGTGTTTTATCGTTCTGAACACACTTCTACGCTTCAGCTCTGAAATGACTCGTCCAAGACCATACCCACGTGACTAGTTGCTCGGTCATGATTCGAACCTGTCACTAAAATCCTCTCTAGTCATGAATTTACCTTAAATGATAAATCACTGATAAAAAACTTGCTGACATCCAATAATACAGTAAGACCGAGGCATCAAACGACATTACATTTTTCATTTATTTTATTTATTTATTTATTTTTTATTTATTTATTTATTTTTGAAAACTCTATGACCAGGGATATACAACAACGTGGGTTGGCGACCTTAACGTCGTTATTAGTTAAGAAGTCGATGTAAAACCTTTAAACATAGCTTTATGTATGTGTCGGTGTTCGAGAAACACGAATTATAATCGCTTTTTGACAGCGCTGATGCGTCAATTGACTGATATCTACCCACAACTCTTTACTCAGACAGGCCAGCGTGTCGGAGATATTAAAATGACTTGGGCTTGAAATATATGGCCTTCTTTTACCCTTTGTTATGGTAATATAATAATGATGATAATAATAAAAATAATCAATAGTTTGTCACCGACCTAAACGTCATTATTATAGCTTTAAAAAAGCTGTATTCAAGACTCTTTGGTCTCTAGCCAAAAAAACGGGCTTTTTAAAATGTGTCGAAAATGTCGATATTATAGATTTTATTGTTTGATCCGGTTTTTATATCGACAAATAAGTCACACTGGACCTCGTTGATTCCTTGTTTTTGTGACATGATCGAGTTCACGATATCACAGTTATTAAAAAGCTCCCAACACCGTCAGACCGTCTATATGTTGTAAGTTCAAATTCTTGACTTGGCCAGAATTGACCAGTCGCTGGTCCAACCCACTTACCCCATTGACTCCACGGGAAGTCTCGCTTCCATTTTAACGGCGTTATTTTGCAAAATCTACGGCCAATAACACGTAACTAAAAAGTACATGATTGGTTGGAGATCTAAACGTCGTAACTACAGCTTGAATAGGCTGTAGTTACGACGTTTATGTCGCCAAAACCAACGAAAAGGGTAAAAAAAATGGCTGCCAGTATCGGAGTTTAAAGCTCAGGTCCGGGCTGAATAAATTATTTGGTTGGTCGGTTTATTCCTTGATTGAGACTGGTCAATTCTCTTTGACATTGAAGATAATCCATTGCGACACCTCGCCAGTAAGGGATCGCAAGCCACACCGAATTCAATATAAAACAGCCCGATAGAGCATCTGACAACACCAGTTTACGGAAAGTTGCATGAAAACTTTCTACCGAGGAAAATGAAATTATTCTGTTGGCGATATAAACTTCGTAAGTAAAGCTTGAATAAGTTATACTAGCGTCACAGAAGTGTCGGAGTTCATCATTCACCTCCGGTCTAAAAGATTGATTTAATCAATCAGTCAAAGGGGGGTCACTATGAAATAGTCCGACAGGTTCGTATGTCTGAGACACCTGGCACCAATAGTTGTTGGTTTACCGAGAAAATGAAACTCTTATGTTGGCGACCAAAACATCGTTACTACAGCTTGAATAATCTGTAGTTCCCATGTCTATGAGGGCAGACTAACGAGATGTTTTTGCATTCATGTCGGAGATAATCGAGGTATTTCCATACTTAATAAATAGTTTGAATAATCTATCCTTTGGTAAGCGTCTTAACGGTTCAAACTAAATATTGGTTGTAATTACTACAAAAATCTAAGTTGTTATGGCTTGTATCATTGCTGCTCGAGTTTCACGGGCTGGCCGAAGTCTTGGCAAAATATCTTAACCCTTTCCTGCAGTGTTGTTTTGTTTGGGTTTTTTCTTGTTTTTTATTATTATTTTTTCTTATTGTTGTTGTTGTGTGATTTTTTTCTTTTTCTTTTTTTTTTTTTTTTTTTGTTTATTATTATTATTATTTTTTTCTTTTTTGGGGGGGGGGGGGTCATCAGGAGGATATCTAAAATTTTCTATTTCTATTTTTTCTATTCTTACAAAATGTACAACTAATACGTCATAATATAGTGTCAAATCTTTATTCCTTTCCCACATAATGAAGCTTGTTCACCCCCTTGAGATAAAATCTTTGGAAAACATTGTGGATAATGATGAAATTGCTTGTGACAAGCAATTTTCTTCATTATCCACAATATTTTCTACCGAAATAGTGAAATCCCGTCAACTTTTAATCATAGTTTGCAACTTCTTTGAATTTGGACCAGTCTAAAATTTTGTCGTCTAGTAATGGGTTATACTAAGTCTATTTTGTAAAAGGCACATCGTTGTTTCCAAGTTACTGTGTGTATAGAGTTTTTGTAAAAGTTGTTGTTGTTCTCTACATTCGACAAACCATCATTCGAACAAATTCTGAAATAAATAACAAGAGAAAAGTAAGTTCTTGCTTTTAAAGGAATAATATATTCAGTATAAAGATAATAAGGGTGTCAAAATATTTAAAGAAATGAAATACTGAAAGTACATTGAGCTAGCAAAGCACAGTTTTGTTAAGTAACCGTCTTTGTCAAAGGTTATTTTGATAAATAAACGAGGTTAAAGAACCCAATACAACTTGACAAAATCTTAGACTGGTTCGAATTGAACGAAGTTGTAAACGGCAATTTCAAGTTGGTGAATTTAGAAAAAAATGCCTAGGGTAGAAAAACATCGGGGACATTGAAGACATTGCTTCTTCGTTGTCTACAATGTTTTCCAAAGCTTTTTCCTTTAAATGCGTTATAAGTGAGAAAGAGTGAGTATTCTTAAATAGCATTCTTTTTAAGGAGTTCTCCATAATTTCATTTAAGTTAAATCATGTTGCCAGACAAAGCAGTGCGCGTATTGTAGACTCTGATCAGACTCACTTAGAACACGACGTGCTCAGGTGAGCTAAAGTACATAGGAAATAAATTCCTGAAATACATAAGAACTTCTTTTAAGGTGTGGGCATTCAATGGGTTTAATGGTTAATCCTCCAGTTTGCACTCGTTGACCTCTGAGAAGAATTGTTTTGTCTGTTGACTTAAGTTATCAAAGCTGACACATGGCTGGCGAAAAAAATAAAAAAAAAAGTTATATTAGTAAATACATGATCTATTAAGACCAAAACTTTTAGACCGCTTGGACAAATTGTTTGAGGCTAATCGATTACGCAAGAGGATCCATTGAAAAATTCGTTAACTATATTATCCGATGCAATGCAGTTAAGAACATCGTGATTTTGGCTGATTGAATGATATAGGTATAATCCAATTAGTGTTAGTTTCGTCTACCAAACGAGGGTTCTGATTAGCCGAAAAGAAATTCATACCACCACGAAAAAATTGAGTACGCGGCTATATTGTATGCTTGCACACAAAACAGTTCCATAAAAATGATTCAAAATTTGAAAATTTATGTTCGTTCTTTTCCGCATGATATGTCATTAAATTATAAGAAATGAAGAAATATTATTTTTTTTTTTTAGTTTTAATTGAGGTATTAAACAAGAAAACTAATCACACTTACATATGAATCCGCTTCGCGTATTCATGCAGTAAGATTAGTTTTTTTTTTGTTGTTTTTTTTCATAACTCAATAAAAATTATCTTCGGGTATTGCTTTGTTCCTCGCAAAAGTAGGATATCTTTTTGTTTTTGTTTTTTCTTTTGTTGTTGTTGTTGTTGTGGTTGTTGTTGTTTTGGAGCTGTTTAATTATTGTTTGTTTATTTTCTTTTCTTTTCCAGCTATCATGATCGATCTGCTTTTGACTTTGGAGAGAAAACCACCTTGAATACCTATGATTTTGTATTCTAATTCGTCAAGATAATGCAATTCAAAGTCTATTCACACGCTTAATTATCCTGGATGATTTATTACTGAAATCCCAGATTTTCCGATTTTAGACCTTTGGCTATTGTGAGTAAGTTAGAAATATGGGCCCCGAAATGAGTTTAAATGGGCCGTAACTGGATGCTTCCAAGACATGTCACATGACGTCCTGACGATAACGTGCCGGGTGCAGGAATTAGAGCAAATTAGTCAGAGGCGTTACTTTAGTAAATATATGGTAAGTTATACGTTCTCGTTTTACAAAAATTGTCCAGGAAACTATTTATGGACTCTCGTATGTCAATAAATATATCACGTGGGCTTCTTTAATATAATCACCGATCATGTACGTTTCACCTATGTCTAAAATAACGCCGTTTGAATTCAAAGTGGAAATTTTCTGTTCGAAGTGAGTGGACGTAGCCCGCCATTTTAACTCACCATCATAATTGACCTGTCCGTCCCCATCTACATCCGCTTCTTTCATCATTTCATCAACTTCTTCGTCTGTCAGTTTTTCACCTGTAAACAAAAATAAAGCCTTTTGAAGTAGTGTAGTCCTTTTTGAAATTCGAATATGAAAGCGTAACTCATACCACGCCCTAGTCTTCTTATAACCATCAAACAACTACTTCAGTCCTCTGAGATTCGAAAACCAGTATGTCCTAAAGAAATCTTTCCACGACGTCGCTGTAAAAGCTCGTCTGCGCGGCAAGCCAGTGAAAGCTGTCCTAATTCACTTTCAGGTTGAATATGACTTATGAAAATTGAATGAATACAAAATAAAAGAATTAGTTCATTTATTTGTTTATGAATTAGTTCATTTATTGATTGACTGATTTATCTATGAATTGTGGATGTAAAGTACCTTTCTAATCTTTTACACATATTCAACCGACTTCATAATTTAACCCCGGATCGAGTCGGCTATTAAATTGACAACCACAGTACTTCGTCTCAAAAATCCCGAGTGGATCCACCTAGGTGAAGAGGAATCACGTAAAGTTGCTTTTATGCTCAGAAAAAACGCCAACGGGTAAGTATGATACGAAACGGACACGCGTCTTACCACTGGACCACGGCTTCATGATTAATGGGCAAATATTTATATAAGATATTTATCGCTGATTTTGAAAATCATTTAGTTGTATAAGGACAAATTTGACTTATCCATGTGCTTCTCGGGTATCACCAGTAGGCTGGGACTTGCCCGAGGACTTACCGACGTGACCTTCAGCGCGACCGGGATTCGAACATGCATCCCTCGACTTCACACAGATTCCGAGTCCCCAGTCCGTATCACTGAGCCATGCAGGGCCAAGAATAAAGAAATGAATTAATTAGTGACTTAACTAATCATTTCCCTTTCTATTTAACCGAAGCGAATTGAGTTAATTATAATTCACACAAAAACTCACATCGCCCAAGACAACTTACCGAGGTTTGTCATTACGTGTCTAAGTTCAGCTGCACTAATAAACCCATTCCCGTCCTTGTCAAACACTCGGAACGCTTCTGTCAAAATAGAAAAGTAAACAGATATAAGAAAGCAAAGGACATAAGGATATTATAGACATATCAAGTAAAGGGGTGGGGGTATATCTCAGTCTTTCATAAAGTTGCACCTGTTCTCTCTCTCGGATAGCCCACCGAGCTCCGTCAGGAAGTTACGTCTATCAAAGGGCCCGATCTAACAAAATTTATGGCGCATTACCTGTATCAAAAAAGATAAATGGTAGGTTGGTAACCTAAACGTCGTAACTACAGCCGAACTGACAAAACTATTCCACATTTAAGTCGGTAAATGTCGGTGTGCAATAATCATTTCTGATCTAAATATAATTTGATTGGTCGATTGATTCTCTGATTGACAGCCGTGGTCCGTCAGTTTCGACCAAACCTATTGCAGCGATTGTCATAAAAACAGATCTATTTTAGAAACGTATTCTACTTACCTCGGATTTCTTCCTCTGAATCTGTATCTTTCATTTTCTTTACCATCATGGTAAGGAACTCCGGGAAATCTATGGACCCCGTTCCTGGAAAGGGTGATAACTCGTGACAAAAATGTGAAGAAAAAAATCGTATGCTAAATAAATTCGGGATAAAGACGGCAGTGTTTTTTATTAGCAATATAAGCTAGATAAAACTGTTATTATAATTTGAATAATATTTTATTATCATTATAATCAGTATTGTTATATTTATTATCGTAAAAGGTGACTTACACCAGAATGTGAGAAAAAGTTGTCATTCACAGTTTGAGGACATGTACAGTTCACACCACGGAAAATACATATTTTTCAAATGGCAGAGCGGACACGCAATGCTTAAATAGCCATTTTATCTATCATTATTTCTAAACATAATGATATTACCCGCCTTTAAAGTTCTCACAGTAGGCATTCTAGTACACTATTTATTCTAAACAGTTTTATATCTGTTTTATATGTCGATGCTAATGGTAATCACACTTTAAACAGTCTATTGTCTGAAAATAGAAATCTAATAGACTTCTTTATGACCCCGCAAAGTCGATTCACACAGTAAGATGAGATTTCTATTTTCATAATCAATTGAAAATAAGAAAAAAACATTTCTTTTCACTACTAGTTAAAAGACTTATATGTGTGCAAGAAATCAAAATTATGACGGACAAAAAGGTATAAAAATGATTTTCAGCCAATCAGAATACAGGAATTTGATAGGCGTAACTAGATTTAAATTTTTTAAAGTTTGGTTACCATCCGCATCGACTTCATTAACCATATCCTCGAGTTCGGCTTCTGTCGGATTTTGTCCGAGGGATCTCATCACTGTTCCGAGTTCTTTCGTTGTTATCGTCCCATCTCCGTCTTTGTCGAAAAGGGAGAACGCCTCCTTAAATTCTTGGAAAATAAGATTTTGAATTAAGGTATTTGACCATCTACCTAGGTATATGCATCACAGATCAACCAATCAAATCATTCATTTTGACCAGAAGTGAACTTTGAACTCCGATATTGGCCAATATTTTTATGAAGAATGTTTGTGTTTTTTTCGACTGAATTTTTTAAGTCGTCAAGCAACGGTTTTATTTTAATTTATTTATTTATTTTTGTTGATGTTAACTGGTACTGACAATAAAACAACGGCATTTTATATCGAAGTGGGCCTTTCATTCGGAGTCGGAGGCCATCAGAGTCAGGGGGTTGGGCCAGCGATGCAGCGTAGGCATTGATCAGCATGGGAAAAAGACTAATTCGATGGGTCAGCGCGAAACAGTTGTAACTTCCTATAGGCTTATTGGCAGCTACGTCTGTTTCCCTCTGACCTATCGAATTTCTCCAGATATCACTCGAGACCAGAACTGTGTTGGTGAATCATTTTGATTATTTCATGAAAATAAAATGTTATATATAAATCCACGCCAAGACTATAGGTTAGCAATTATCTAAAATTGGCGGGACGACAATTTTGAGTTGCGTGTATAGCAATTCGCTTGACTGAATCATTTTCACATCAATGAATAATTCTTTGACATGTCCCATTACGCAAAATTGACACCTACTGATGATAAAATCTTCGCAACTGCATCTTGATTAAAGTGTAGATTCGAAGTTCTGATCGCCCACAAACATTATCTAACTTGTCGAGACGCGGACCCGACCGCAACCCTCAAACAAGTTGGAAACTTCAATCCTACGTCTTTCCTTTCTTTGCCTCTCGCTACTGCCCATATATTACTTTAACCTTTGTAAACTTTTATAAAACTTAGATACGTCTGGGGGTTAGCGTTTCGTTTCGTTTCTGTCCTACAACATTCTGATAGACTACGGCATCTCAATGAAACATTTTTGAGCAGTCGATCGGGCTATTCTACTGAGTAGCAATTACATGGGGGTTTAGAAAAAAAATTATGCTTAATTTGGCTTTAGCACCAACGGGGTTCCATGGTGTAATGGTTAGCACTCTGGACTTTGAATCCAGCGATCCGAGTTCAAATCTCGGTGGAACCTGTGTTTTTTATCCACACCAAATTTACTTCCTGCATGGATGGACCTAAATCATACCTACACAGAACAGTATTCCTTCAACGATACCTCAATACAAGATTTAAATTATACTCTCTAGGAACTGTGCTTGTTATTATAGTCATAGGTTTTTAAAACCAAAACAACACCCATGAAATAATTTACCAATCAAATCATTAAATCCAACCGTAGTTCAAGCTGTAGTTACGACGTGTAAGTCGCCAACAAACCATTCTATTTTTCATTACAAGGTACTGACCATAAAGTTTGGCTACTTACGCCGTTTAAAATTGAATTGGAAATTCTGTCGGAGTCAATGAGCGGGAAAGCGGAGTATGTGGGCGGGGCCATCGATTGGTCATTTGTCGACGTTTCGGCATGAATAACCGCGTATAAACCTTTTCTGTACTAATCATTTACAACTGCTGTGGCAATAGCGCATATGGAAGGGTTTGATCCCCGGTTGCGGCAAATATCCTTTCGACATATGTCCCCCACCAATGGATGAATAATAGTAAACCTAAGTGAGATGAACAACTGGTGGTTCGGAAAGGCTGTAGTGGTTGAACTTGTGTGAAAAATACCAGGAATCCGTGATTAGGTGCTCAAGCCGCCGCGATATGACTGAAATACTGTTAAAGGTGGCGTTAAACCCCATTCAAACAAACAAATCATTTCCAAATTGAGAAGGGGAAAGGCGATGTAGGGGAGAATAATCTAACTTTTATCACTAAAATTAATGGAAATTAATGCCCTTTATAAAGAGGGTGGCGAGAAACGACGAGAAATGTTGGCGAAGAAGAAGACAGATTGAATAGTAAAATAAGAAATGAAGAAGAAAAGAGAAATATAGGAATTGATACTGGTATCATTTTAGAAAGGAAGGGAGTTGAGTCGAGGAAAGGAAAATGAAGAAGAATGAATGGGAGAAAGTATGACGAAGAAGAGGTGGTTTGCAAAGAAAACAGAAAAAGGGAGGATGGGGGGGGGGAGAGAAAACGAATAGAAACCGGAGAAGAAGAGGAACGAAAACACGGTAGAAATAAATGAAGAAAACAGAAGAGAAATCACTGGAGTTCTATGGAGAACTCTGCTATGCCAAAGAAGACAATTGGGAATTCCTCAAATGAAATATAATAAATCGTCTATTAAATGTCCACTCACGGGAAGAATAAAAAGGGGTCGCTTTAAAGAAAACCACATTTTGTGAAATATATGAAGGACTGATTCAATTGCATATATAAATTATGACAGAATTCTCGCTAAATCCTATGTTGTTGGAACTCATTTGTATAAACTCAGTTAGACTATTCTAATGAGCCCCAACAACAATGTAATAAGGCATGTTAATGTTTTAAAGCAAATGCGAACGCTTCTCTATTAGAACTTTTGATTTTGACAAAAGGTTTTCAATTGTGGCCAATTGATGGAAATGGTCGATTAATAGAGGTAGTCGTTCGATCAAGTTCATCTGTACATGTATTTCAAATGGAAAATAGAAGGTAAAAGTGTTAGTTTCAAATTATGATAAACCGTACCAAGAACTTGTTCCTCGGTTAACGAATCTGCCTGAAAAATAGGATAAGAAGACAAATAATGAGAAAGAATAAAAAGAAAGAAAAAAACGCTTAACACCGACAAAAAAAATAATAAAGATAGATAAACGACTTTCCAGTATCGAATTTTACATGCAGTTAACCAATTCCCACACAATGATGCTTCTTAACACCCCTCAAGAAAAACAATACGGAAAAAATTGTTAAAAATGAAGAAATTGCTTGTAACAAGCAATTTCTTCATTTTCCACAATATTTTCCATAGAGGAGGTAAAAAAATCTAAAATGTCATAAGATTTAAATTGTCGTCTGTAACTCCTTTCAATTTGGACCAATCTTAAATTTTGTCATCTGGTAATGAGTTAATTAGTGAATTTAGAAGTCATTGGAGGGTGAAAAAGAGAATTCTGTTCATCATCATCCCGCTGCCTCCTTTGAAGAATTGTTATGCATACAATTATATTTCTATTTTACGAATAGTTTTAGATATACAAAACTCGTGTGTTTTCATTTGCTGGGAAATTTGCTTTTCTTGGATTTTATTTGAAATCTAAAGCATGATAAATAAATTCGTCGTTTCAGTGGGAAAGAGAAGCTTTTTTTATTTTTGGTAATTAAAACAAATCTACATTTATGCAGGAAATATACAGCTAAAATGCCTACCATTTTATTTTAAAAACAAACAAAATCCAAAGGGATCCCCTTTTCCTCACTCATCCACGGATCTCTTAGAGTAGCACCTTTACATCGCAATATATCTAAAACGTTTGTCGCAATGCGCCATTGTCGAAGCCGTACTTAAAATTTTATTCGAATCTCTTAACAAAAGAATGCAAAATTTATTGGGAGGGAATCTTTTACTAAAACCCTTCAATGAAAAATGCAAATGGTTTTGTTCGTTGTGAAAGTGGTACATATAAAAATAAAATCTCGCCGGCGAAAAAATACCATACAGAAATATCTCACAGCAAATTTTTGAAAAAGAAATAGGATACAGAAAAGGTCAATGGGATTCTAATAATGAAAAAAGTAATAATAAAAATAATGACTTTATTTTCAGAAGGTAAAACATTAAGACATTAAGGCATTTTCAAATAAATAAAAAAGAAAGGCAAGAAGTTCCCTTTCGATAGTTATTATGCTAAATTTATGGTAACATAAAACAAAAAAGTAAAATGGTTTGTTGGCGACTTATACTTCGAAGCTACAACTTGAATAAGCTGTAGTTTCGACATTTAAGTCGATTTACCAACTAACACGCTTCACATAAATGTCTTACAATATCGGATTTCAAAGTTTACATTCCGGTCCAAATGAATGATTTGATTAAATGATTGATTCGTTTATTGACACTCGCCAACCGCAAATACTACATTCAGGAAATCTACTAACATGAAAAGATTCAAGTCTGGCCATTCTAGTTTTGGAAAAAATGGAGAAAGTGAAAAAACGATTCTTGTCTGTCTGCACCATCCGCGCAGACTTCCTATGGGTTCGATTTTCGGCCGTAGCGAATATCAGTTACGACATTTATCTCCAACCATTTAGTGGATAATCGTTAGCAAAAGTGGAGTGAGCAGCTGGTGGCTCGGAAAGGATGCTGTGATAGAAATGGTGTGAGAAATACCAGAACTCCATGGTTAGGTGCTCCAGTCGCCGCATTATGTCTGAAATACTGTCAAAGTGGTGTTCAATCCCATTCAATAATAGATCGACCATTTTCATTCCCGAGAACAACACAAGTTTTTGCGAGAATATCAAATAAATTAAAAATATCTCGCCTCTTCTTTCAAACTATAATACTATCGGATATTTCAGTGTCTACATAACCGTTAAATACATTACCAAACGAGAGAAAAAATAGACTGGTACAAGAGGCAGACAACAACTCTGAATGTGTTAATCTCGATGAATAAGTACAAAATAGGGTTGAAAACAATGTCAGAAAGGGAGAAATTACTTGTCACAAGAAATCTCTCATGTTCCCACGTTTTTCAAAATTATTTTTTCTTGTGCCCGATACAAATACAGGATAGTTTGAGGATTGGTTAACACACAAACTCTCGTTTGTACCTTGCCCGTTTTAGAGGGGTTTGCGACCATTGAAATAAAGAACAAAAAATTCCGTTCTGTAAAAAATCGGTCGTAATAGCGGGGTGCCCGTATTTCCGGGGTGGTCGTAAGTAGGGGTTTTACTCAGAAAGTACCGCAAGTGGTCGTATTAGAGGGGTTTTACTGTATTGTAAAAAGGTGATGTTGCTTTCTTCAAGAATTTTCGGCTTTTTCCCATAATGATAATATCCCCCCTTTTTTTTCAGTTTACACTCTCTGTAAGATGTCGTCTGTAATTTTTGACAATTGACGTGTCGTGGACCACGCCCACTTACCAATTCGGATAAGTTCAAAGGTTAGTCGTGCGGTTATGAGATAAAAGATTTTGACATTAATACTGGACAAATCCAGGTCGAAGGTTGAATTTTTCAACAAGGATACATTGATTCAATGAAATTGTCCTTACCGGCTTAAGAATGAATCCAAGTTTAACTAATAAAATGTCGTAACTTAAAATATAAATCAGCTATAGTTACGGTGTTTAGGCTACTCACAAACGGTACACTTCTTGCAATGCAGTGTCCCACTATTGCGATGTTTTATGTGAGTGTATATAATACAGGTCTGAAATCGTCCTTTTGTTATATTCTTATGGAGATTTATGTAATAAGAAGCATTCCGTGACCATATTAATGACTTTGGAATATTTTCCTTTTTTTTTTTTTTTTTTTTTTTTTCATTTTCATAAATTCCATTTCAATTTTAGATTGTGGTCAATTCGAAAATTCTTATACTGCACCCCTAAAGGGCAAATTGAGAGCCATGTGGTAAATCTGGATAAGCCAAATTATACATAGTTGGTAGTACGTATCGCTTACCGCGCCCACTCAGCTCCGTCAGAAAGTTCCACTTAGACATCAAACAGTGGTATTTTGCCAAATATTGCTAGTAACACGTAACAAAACCTAGAAATTTTCGGTTGGCGAGCTAAACTGTAGTAACGACGTTCAAGTGGCCTAATCAACAAACTTGTTTCAACTAAATGTTGGAGTTTAGAGTTCACTTCCGGCCTAAATGAATGATTTGATTGGTAGAATGATTCTTTGATTGATTTTTCGATCCGTCAAACAATTCTTTAAATTTACTAAAATAACATAATTACGTCAAGTGTAATAATTGCCTTACACTACGACAAAAAAAACAAAACAAAAAAAAACTCGGGATCGAATTTTATACAGTTTTACGGTATGAGTGATTGTCACAAAAAACAAGTTATACGGTATGGGTGATTGTCGTAGAAAAAAGTCTTTGAGATCACTGGCGTTTAATGGTAACATTCTTGATGCTGGGATACGGGAGAGAAAAATCGGGTCATGTGATAAAATGGACAAAAATTATTCAATAAAATTTTCATAAGCTATTGGGCCACAGAAGTGCCATCCCTTTCAGATTACTTTACGAAAAAAAAAAATCAAATCATGCAGATGTTTTGGGGATTATGTTGTTGTTGTTGTTTGCTAGTTGTTTTTGTTTGTGTGTGAGAGATTTGTTTGTGTTATTTCCGGGGGTTTGTTTCTGTTGTTGTGTTTGGTTTGATTGTTGTTGATGTTTGTTGATAGATTAGCATACTTTTGTCGTGGTAGAGCTCTCGAACTGTCATCATTACTAGATGTTGGCACAACAAAGTTGCGAATATCATGTAATCGAAAATCGTTTTGAATATTTTTCATGATCATTGAATAGTCTTTTATCTGATATTATGACGATATAATGTCATAACAAAAAATTAATAATTAGTCCACACAGGGTTTTTTCTTTTTCTTTTTTTTTTTTTTTTTTTGTTGTTGTTGTTACAGTTTTATAAGTATTGGCAGTTTTCACAGCGCTAGTACGGTGTTGAATAGATATCTTGTACCTTAACATGAACATTTTCCACCAATCAACAGGGTGAAAGGCGATATAAGCCATTATATTTTATTGGTTCTTATTAATCATCTGGTGGGTGATTGTAGTTCAATGCCACTTTACTCGTTTTATCTTCTTTCCCAGTGAAGAGTCGCGCGAACTACATATATAACCGCATGAATAGACACGAGATTGGCATCAGCTAAGATGTATGGTTCACTAAATGGGTCAACAGTCCACCTGTGCACGCTAAAATGAACGCAAACACTCGTATATGATACAAATGGTCCAACAAAATTCAGACATGCACGCTGAAACAGCCTGAGCGTACACGCGTATAAAATGTGCGTGTATGCATGAATTTATAATTGAAAGCATAAAAGAGGTGGTTACTTCTATAGCAATGTTTCCCTTATTAGTATTAATCAGATATATGTACATTCTCTCTGTCGAAAATCTAAGAAAACACCCCAATTATCCGACAATGAGATTAAATGACTTTGATAACCTTTAGTAGTAGTAGTGGTAGACGGCTAGGGTGGACTTGACATTTGGTGTGACCTTGGTGTGACCTTGATCAAGTTATAGTATATGAAATAGGTAAACCCCGCGCTGCTGCCAGATTTCAGACTAAATTGAGATTACGAGAGTCTTGGTTAGATTTGCATACAATTTGGGCGATAGGAAGAGAGATGGAGTGTGAATTTATTAGAATTATAACCATAGAATAGAATATGTAGATTTTATTTATTAATAAGGTGATCTAAACGTACCAGCTGACTTTATTTATTTCACAAAGTACTCCACATGCTGTGTTTCAGTACACCTGTATTATTTATGCTCGTATATACGCTTCCACTACTTAACCCATTACCAGACGACAAAGTTTTAGACAGGGCCAAATTGAAAGGAGTTGCAGACGACATTTCAAGGTTGATGAAATTTGGATCTTTTTGGGTAGAAATCATTGTGGATAATGAAGAAATTGCTTATAACAAGCAATTTCTTCATTTTCCACAATGTTTTCCAAAGGTTTTTTCTCTTAGGGGGCGTGTAAAAGCGTCACTGGGTGGGAATGGGTTAAAATGTATTATTGCTCCAATCGGTACACCACAAAGATGCTTCTCTCAAGAGGCGCCGACGTAAAAACGCTCTTTTTAAAATGTAAATATTCTAAATGGCAAGATTTGCAGAAACAGTACAGGAAAAATTGCTATTTTGACAAGTGGTGTGTTAACAAATGTATTGAACCGCTATTCATAACATCGTACAATATTCGAGGTATACTCAAAGGAGCTTCAGCCAGGATTTTTTTCAATTTTTAACTCATTTATTCATTTATTTCATTTTAATATTTGTTTTTCAAATTCTCAACTTGGGTCACTGAAAGTGACTAAAATTAGAAGAATGACGAGACTTTATTTTCTCTAATTCAGACACTAAGTGATTTAGTGTTTTTTATTCATACCTCAATGAAAACAAAACATCTGATTTTCTTATAATTTTATGTCATCAAACAAAATAAACCAAACTTTTGAGTAAACTTTTATGGACCTACATTGGGCACAAGAATACTAAATAACTGCGTGCTAAAATTAAGTATGGAACTTTTTTGAATTCTTGCACAAAAAGTAGTTCCATAAAAACTTTCATTTACTCGTATTCTTACTATCGTTAATTCATGTTTATGAAATCCTTATATCATTTACTCGTATTCTTACTATCGTACATTCATGTTTATGAAATCCCTATTTAATTTACTCGTATTCTTACTATCGTTAAATCATGTTTATGAAATCCTTATGTATATGGAATCCTCATTTCATGTACTCGTATTCTTGCCATTGTACCCTCACGTTTATGACAATTTTATATCGTATGATCTTATTCTCATCATCGTTCTCTTAAATGTATCTTGTTAAATGTACTCGTATTCTCACCAACCTCCTCTCACCTGACGTCATTGTTTCGTATATTCGTATTCTCGTTATCGTACTCTCCTTTTTTCGTTCCCCCTGTTACAGCATTTTCGTGTCCATTAATGACATAACATAAGTACGGGGCACCCAACAACTTCCTTTTCTCCATTCACATGACTGTTTTTTGTTACAAAGTCAAGTACCGACAGAGTGTTTCATATTATAGTAATAAGGAAATTCTCCGTAATTCGTCAGCTTTTTTCCCTGTTCGAATCATGCACGCCCAATACAAAGGTGCATTTTCATCCTTGTAAGTTGAAGCAGTTAGATTGTCGAGTAGAACAATAGAAAAGCTTTTTACTCCTTCTCGTCCTTTTAAGTTGGTTTCTTTTCTTACAAATAAAACCATATACATATAGTCCTGAAGAATATTCCAAGCTGACATGGGGCCCTGGTGATAGTTCAGCGATAGGGCTCGTGATATGAGAGGAGACGGAGGTAGAGTGTTTGATTTCAAACTGAATCAGTTGATGATCATATGGGTATCGTACAGCCCATTGTTTCTGCGTTTCAAAATTCTGTGGAAATCTATATATATAAAAAAAGAAGGGGTTAGATTTCTTAGTTCTTTAAATTTACCCTACCGAATTTCAAGCCATCAAATAATAAGTTAGACGGCCGTCAAATGTGGATGTGTAATGAACTACTTCCATAACGGCATTTTACAACACGGCTGATATCTACTTTAACCCTTTCCCGTTTTTTTGAAATTTCAGACCGGTCCAAATTCAAAGATTTCGTTACGACAATTTTAAGCTGAACTTATTTGAAAAACCGTCATACAGTAGGGTAAAAAATATCGCAATTTCTCTTTTTCTATAATATTTTCTCAAGTATAAAAAGAAAGGGACGTAAAAAGCGGAGATCCAAAAGGAAGGGGTTAAACTTCTGCGTCTATTCGATCTAATCATGCCTTACCGCAGAAAAAAATAACATAAATAAAACACTCACAGAAAATAAATACAAAATGGTTTGTTCCTGGGCAAGACATTTCAGAGTTGGAAAGTGAGATCATTTCATCAGTAAACAAACCGGTAAAAACAACGCAAAGAAATCCATCACTTCTCAGTAAAATCTATTGAGTAACCATTGCTGAGATATCGACTATTTAAATAGATCTCGTCAAATTTATCTGATCTATGGAGGGGTCCAGGCTGTTTGATTTACGGATCGCTGGTCCTGCCCACTCTATCCTTTTGGCCCACTGAGTCCGACAGGAATTTCCACTTCGATATCAAACGTTCTTATTTTGTAAAATTTTATGATCCGTTACATGTATCCAATAAGTAATAAAGTGAAGTCGACAACCAACTAAACTGTTTCAAAAATGTCGGCCAATTTTGGTACTAGCTATGTTGCATATGATGGTAATCACCATTCTCTTATTGACCATGTTATTGTATCAGATGAATGTTTGAGTTTGATTACTAAATGCCAAATTTTAAATGACGATGCCATTAATGTTTCGTCTCATCGGCCTGTACTATTTACTTTACGCATTGAGGCTGTTGAAAATGTGCGCCCGTATTCACTCACTGCTCCTGTAAATTGGAAAAGAATAAGCGATTTACAAAAGGCACAGTTCTCAAATTATTTAGATTCTGGCCTTCATGTTATGCTTACCCAAAATCGCACGGGGGATAGACAACGATATATTTGAATTGATTGATTCATTATATATTCAAATTGTATTTTATATTTGTGAATCATCTGACAAATTTTTACCACACAAACATTATCGTTCTTATCTCAAACCTTACTGGTCTGACAGCCTCAAACGCTATCATGCATTAATGAGAAAAAACGTAGGATGTGGATTGAGGATGTCAGACCTAGAGGATCAGAATTTTCTTCGTATGTTGAGTACACATATTCTAAATGTCAATTTCGTAGAATGCAAAGACATGAAGCTATGAAGTACTTACAGAAACTGAATAGCGATATTGATAGCGCTTCGGGCCTGGACAGTCCATTGTTTTGGAAATTGTTTAATTCTAGAGAGAGAACAGCACAAACATGCTCAGCTAGTGAGCTTAAGTTTAACGACAATGTCTATCGTGATCCTCAAACTATATGTGATGCATGGGGACAATATTTTGCATCTTTATACTCGGACACTGATTGTAAAGATTACGACCCTTGCCACTTCGACACAGTTACCCGTAGTGTTAATGCCATTAAGACGCCCCCCCTTACCCTGTGATGATGATCATATAACCTATGGCGAGGTATCCGATGCTATATCAACGCTTAAACGAGGGAAAGCCTGTGGTAAAGACCGAGTCTGTAACGAGCATCTTATATATGGCGGTGACTCTCTTAAGCATTGCCTAACATTTTTTTTCGATTTGATGTTTTGTAATGCGTATGTTCCTAGTACCTTAAAGTTGGGAGCCGTAATAACACCATTCAAAGGTGGTCGAAAACCAAAGAACGATCCTAATAGCTATAGGGCCATTACCATGTCTTCTTCTATTTTAAAGTTATACGAAAAAGTTTTACTTAAACGGTTGCAAACGTCGGTATCAACTCCACTTAATTCCCTTCAGGGAGGTTTCCAAACCGGCGTGGGTAGTATCATGACGTCATTCGTTCTTAATGAAAGTATTCAATACTGTCGAGAAAAAAACACAAAATTGTATGCTTGTTTTCTCGACGCGCGTCAAGCTTTTGATCGTGTATGGCACGATGGCTTGTTTTATAAACTTGAAGAGATCGGCATTGATATGAAGTTATTAAGATCCGTTATTGAGATGCACTCCAATATGTACAGCTGTGTTCTTTACGGCGGTTTCCAGTCGAACTGGTTCCCCATTCTACAGGGCACCAAACAAGGAGGGGTTTGGTCGCCCGCCTTGTACCTTTGGTACATTGATTCGTTACTCGATGAATTAGTCTGCAGTAAGTTAGGCTTCCAGATTGAAGGGTATGATTTCTGTTCCCCATCTTTTGCTGATGATATGACTCTTTTGTCATTGTCTCAACGTTCTCTCCAAATGTTGATTGATATTTGCTATCGATACGCTTGTAAATGGCGGTTTCAGTATAACCCAGCTAAATGTGTGGTAGTGACATTCAATGAGTCTAAACGTTCTTTTCAAAAATCGATCCAAACTGTGGTCTATTGGTGATACTCTAATCGACGAAAAAGAAGAGTGCAATCATTTAGGCATATTGTGTCATAAATACATTAAATCTTCGTTTATGGCAAAATATTTTGATCGCAAAATTAGAGGAACCTTTTTTGGCCTTATTAAAGAAGTAATCCACAGAAACGACCTCAATCCTCTAACTAGTTACCGAATATACCGTACACTTATATTACCTCGAGCACTCTATGGTATTGAATTTTTATATTCAACTAGTAATAGCGACAACCTACTGTTAGAAAGGGTAAATAGACTGTGCCTCAAACAAATACAGGGTCTGCATACGCGGTCTAGGTCTGATACCGTTTATGGTTAAGTGCTTTTCCTATCGAGTATGAGATTGATAAGCGCAAACTTTCACTTTTTGGTCAATTGTGTCGATTAGCAAGGGAATGTGCGTCGAAACACCTTTTTCTATTTAGGTTGTTTTCCTTTGATATGTACTCTCCTGGGCTGGGATTTATATCCAATATTGCCCGTGTTTTACAAAAGTATAATCTGTCCAATGTTTTTCATGATTATATCAATTGTGGAACTTTTCCTGATAAATATGCATGGAAATCATTGATAAACAATAAATTTTCTCATCACTTTATTTGTGAATGGGAAATGAGAACATCCTCTGCAGAATTTAGACTGTATAGAGAAATCTAGCCTCGGTTTAATCTTTGCTCAATCTGGCATCTTGCTAAACGAAAGCCGCATTTGCTTCACAATTTCTTCTCTGTGGCACAGATTATTTCATATCTATCATGTTTTTCATCAACTTGTAAAAAATGTCAACGTGATGACTTAGATGTTAATATATCGGAACATATTTTAACTGATTGTCCCCGATTTTACGAAATTACTCGTTACTTTGCTGCTCTGGTCTATCATAAATTTGATAAATTGGTATTTGATAATTGAGCCCATGCGTGACATTTCCAACCATTACACATGCGCGCAAAGTAAAGACTCAGATCAGCCTGTGCATCCGCACAGTCTGATCAGAGTCATCACTCTGCGCTCTGTAGGTAGATACTTCCCCAAAGCTTCTTCAAACAATCAGCGAATATTCTAATTGCCCCGAATGGATGTCCAGGGCGCTCAATGTGTGCGAGTCACGCACATACGAAATTGTTGGAAATGTCACGCACAGGCTCAATTTATTTTCAATTACACCTTTACAGTACTTGAGAACTCTGTTTGGCTTGAACTTACAGTTTAACAGAATCTTAGGGAACACATATGATTACTTTTATTCACTTGTCTTTCAGTTCCTACATGGAGTAATATGTCAATATAGAATGCAATACTAAATGACAGAAGTACATATATGATGAAATAATATCATCCAGTGTCTATGCACCTTTTTAATATCTTTCCTTTTCGCTTAGGGTAAGATATTATCGTAGGTGCATACATACAAGTTCTCTAATATTAATCAGGGTTATTTCTTACATTAAACTTCGTTTTTCATCGATAGTGTAATATTTTGATCTCGTTTTGATCTCAATTAATTCATTCATTCTCTGCACTCTTTTCCGTCTGCTTTGACTTATTCTTTTCCTATGCTATTCTTTTGGTCTCGTTCTGTCCTTTTTTATTCTATTTTGAATGCATCTCTATACATTGTATTTTTGTTGTGTAAATATATGCAATCTCCAATTAGGAGGAAATAAAGAATAAAGAAAGAAAAGTTTGATTTACGGATCGCTGGTCCTGCCCACTCTATCCTTTTGACCCACAGACTCCGACATGAATTTCCACTTCGATATCAAACGTTCTTATTTTGTAAAATTTTATGATCCGTTACATGTATCCAATAAGTAATAAAGTGAAGTCGACAACAAACTAAACTGTTTCAAAAAATGTCGGCCAATTTTGAGTTCAAAGTTCTGGTATAAATGAATGATTTACAGATATATTACGAGTACTTTCGGTACTTTTATTTCATTTCTGTTTAGGGAATTATTTTAGAGTATTTTAGAATCGATGATGGAGTAAAATGGGGACATCTTTGTATTTGAGGAGTTTAGCCTTAACCATCCGTCTGACACACAATGTATCCATTTGTGAGTTCTGACTTTGTTTGTTTCTATATTGTCTATCAAATAGGGTGGTTTCTATATTGTCTATCACATAGGGTGGTTTCATTTCAAATTACATCCAATTTTCTTTGTCGCCTGCAACCTCTTCCAGTTTGGACCAGTCTAAAATTTCAAAAAACAGAAAAGGGTTAACTGAAATCATTTCAGAAACATTCGAATACACTTGAAACAATACTTCTGTTTAGTGAACAACGCAACATACTGAGAATATCTTTGAAAAGTATGACTGGTTAAACTGGAGTTGAAAAAAAAAAACAATTCGGTAGGTTTTAGTTTCTAAATGTGTATCTTTTAATATTCTGTCTTCTGTTTTTCCCCAGGTGCAGTTATTGATTTTGTAGGTGGACAATTGTCCTTTCACGGGAAAAGTTTGTTCATTATTGCAGCGAAAGAAATTTTAAACCAATCCATTTTAGTTAGATTTCGACGAGTGCTTTTACCTTGGAACCACTCACTAGCACTCAATCTAGGTAAGGGAAGGGGCTTGACGCTATCCATTTTTCAGTCATAAAGACTTGGACTGGGTATTAAATGCCTTGTACACAGACCTAACCCAGCTACGATAGGGCTCGAACCCACAACATCCAGGTCGTAAGTCAAGCACCTTTACCACTCGTTGTTTCGTTCATTTTAGATTAAAATATGGATATCGATAACCCTTACTATCAACACATCTCAAGCCATGCAGGTGTGGCATGGCAAGACTTTGTGTTAAGAACTTGAAAATATTTCGCCCCGGGGTGGGGGGTGGGGGGTGGGGGGAGAGAGAAAACAAAACTTTTGTTCTAAAATTTAAGTGAGGCATTTTGAAGTTAAATAAATTATTTAACCCCGTTACAAAAATATTACTTTTTTACCGCCTCTGATATTTGATACAGAGGAAATCTTTTGATTAAAGGGGAAATGTGCTTGTCCCAAGAAATTTCCATTTGTTCACAAGGTTTACTATCTTAATGGTTTGGATGCGGTTTGAGTTTTGACCAGCCTCCAGGCAACTTTGTCACGGACATTTGTCTACGATATGTGCGTCAGATCCAGAGATAAGCAAACTTGTTTCGTCTCAAATGACAATTTACTCAAACTTTAAATTTGAATTGGTGTTCTTTTTCAATTTTAACAATACACGAAATGCATCAATAAATAATTACCAATATACTCTTTTCATTTCGTGCAATTGGCAGACCGCAGGTCTCACCCACTGACTCAGCAGACCACGCCCACTGACTCCAACAAAGGGGTTGGTATTCGATATCATACGGTAGCATTTTTGTTGATGTTCTTGATTTTGGGGAGGATTGTTGTTGTTGTTGTTATTGTTTCTTTTTTTCCATGCGTTGATGTTGTTGTTGTTTGTTTGGTTTGATCTGTTGTTTGCGTTTGTTTTCTTTCGGAGAGGATTTGTTGTTATTGTCTTTCTTTTCAAAAAAGGCAAAACCCACATAACAAAAAAGTAGAATGGTTGGTTTGCAACCTAAACTTCTTAACTACAGATTGAATAAGGTATAGTTACGACGTTTAAATAGCCAACCCAACAAAAAATGGCCGAGGCCATACCGCAATGGTAATGAGTAGGACTCCTAGTCCTTGGGTACCGGGTTCGATCCCCGGTCGTCGCGTATATCCTTTCCGACATTAGTCTTCCAGCAATGGAAGATGAATTGAACTGTAAGCTAAATATCGAATGTACCAATTATTGCATGACAATTTGTAGGTCGATCAATAAAACAGAACTTAGAACTTAATCATTATTTGTTTCGGTGTAAGATCGATTTACCTATTTATTTACATCGATTGTGAAACAAGCTCTTTTAGCTTAGATTAATCCCTCTCGATTCTGCTTCCTGGAAAATGCACAACTACTCGCGCCGATTATGTGCACAGCCAAGATCAATTGCCTACGCATCTAAAATGCTTCACAATAGTGGGGTTCAAATTTCATTTCCGGTCAAAATGAATGATTTCATTTGTCATTTTTTCTCTTTGATTGACTGCCGTTATTGGTCAAATGTCGAGGAAAAGGGATACTGTAGAGCCATAACTAGACGGTTTGTTGATGTTGTTGTTGTTGCTGCTAATGCTGCTGTTTGTTTGTTTATTTGATTGTTTGTTATTATTGGTGTTATTGCTTTTGTTGTTGTCGTTATTGATGATGATGACGATGATGCTTTACTACACCAACGACCAATCAAATCAACTTCCGTTAAACAGAACAAAAAGTCTTGTCGGTGTGTAAAATATTGTAAAAAGAAAAGATATTGCATTCTCTAACAATATTTATCATGAAAAGTGGATCAGTGCTTCAAATGCGGAGTTATTCGGTAAGGGAATAACAACAAAAAGCGGATTAAAACAACGGGTGTTGACTGATAATTGTTTGCAAAAACTTTATATCATGGAAAGGGAAGAAATGGCATAATCCTAGAATAGTTATAGTCAATTAATTCAATTTTACAATTATTCTTTTAAATTCGATTGAAAATGGTCGTGAAAAATAAAAGAAGAAAAAAACTTAGAAAATACAATCAACGCGAATGAAGAGAAACCGTTTAAGTGGATACTTGGCGGATAACTTTTAAGAAGTGTCCGACTAATATAATTTTACTGTGAGAAAATTCGGTTGAACATATTCTTTGGTCCAGAATTATACGACTATCTATGAAAATGAAAGCTGTATAATTTGGAAAAATATATAGGTTCTACCGAGATTTGAACTCGGATCGCTGGATTCAAAGTCCAGAGTGCTAACCATTACACCATAGAACCGTGTTGATGGATCGAGTGTTAACATATTCATTAAACATATGGATTTCCAACTACGTCATTATCTATTTTTAGAATACACGGATTTTCCAACATACCGATTTAACGGAATCGCAAATTATTATATTCTACTATTTTCTTTGTTTTCCTCGACTTCAGCGAGAGATCATCGGAAATAGGTAAAATATATGATTGCATATTTACAACGGAATTAAAAAAAAACAACACCAAAAACTAAGATAAATAATATTAGTATATAGATCTATTTCCTATAACTAGGTGACGCTTTAAGGTGTGAAAGGTAACATATCCCGAGAACTGCTATTAAATGATTGTTTTGTGTGTTTTATGCAAAAAAAAACCATATTATAAAACAATTTGCTTTTAATTTATAAATTTATTATAACCAATGCAAGAACGACGGAGGTTCCATGGTGTAATGGTTAGCACTCTGGACTCTGAATCCAGCGATCCGAGTTCAAATCTCGGTGGAACCTACTTTTGTTTTTACTTCTTAATGGGTATTAATTTTATTAGAATACTGTAATCAGCACATTCCCTTATTTAAGATATACACATCCGTGCTAAGACATTACTTTTATTACTTAAATAAAACCCTTTAAAATCACAATATTAGCCGGAATGTTCTAATTAGCGTTTTCAAAACCGTTACTTGTTAAGTCCCTCGGCTATTTGACTTCACTTTTTGACCCATTCCAACACAGTCACGCTTTTTGGCGCCCCTCAAGAAAAAGCCACTGGAAAACATTCGGGAAAAGGAAGAAATTGTTTGTAACAATTTATCCAACTCTCGTAGTCTTTCTATCATGACTTTTATCAGTCAACGGTTGTATAATTTAAACCGTCAGAGTCAATCGATAAATTGATGATTTTTTACATAGGTCGTTATTTACGAAAAGTCGGAAAGTTAAAAAAAGTTTGAGACGAGTTATGCAATTAACGGTAGTAACTACAGCTTAGATCAGCTATGTATTAAACCGGTATTAAATATAGTCCGGAGCGACAAGTGTCGATTGTTGCTTCCAGACAGTAGCAAATAATTCGGTTGGCTAACTCAAGTTGCAAACATTTCACCTCATGTTGAAGACGTTTCATGACGGAGGAAATAATTCAGTAAATCTTGGGGTAAGGGTGTTTTTGTTGTATTTTTGTGTATGTGTGTGTGTGTGTCCATGATATAAAAACTAACTTGTTTTTCTTTTCTTTTTTTTTTTTCTCTCAAAAATATTGAGGTGGGGGTTGCTTAACCTACCATGTTCCTACCGGACTGGCTTCCAGTTTATTTTATTTTTTATTTTTTATTTTTTTTTTTCAATTTCTCTGTTGGGTGTCAAATTGGCACGTTAATCAACGCTTTCCGTGTAACCTATTACCCGGTAGACGGCTTTTATGAAAACACAGTGGAAAGACGATGTTTTCCCTGTTGTTTTTCTTGAGGGGCATCATTGTGAGGGAATTTTACTAGCATGTTGGAGACTGAACTTGGGGATTTGGCTTTTTGAAACAAATCAGGATGGGCAATGTGCCTGGAACCAACGAAGGGCGTATTGTAGATCTAGACGTATGCATTTACTAACCCATTCCCACACAATCTCGCTTTTTGACACACCTACAGAAAAGACTTAATTATAACAAGCGATTTCTTCAGTTTCAACCTTCTTATCTACCATAAAAGACAATTTGAAATTGTCGTCTGCAACGTCTTTGAAATTTGACCAGTCTAATATTTTGCAGTAATGGGTTGAATTTGAAACCGTTGGATATACTTGAGATAAACTTGGCATCAAACAAGTCTTTATTTTTTTCGATCTAACTTTAAGCTGATCGAGTCATACCTTGATTTTAATTATTATTATCATCATTATTATTATCATGATTTCTATCTTAGAAAGACCCCCCCCCCCCAAACAACACCCCCCCCCTCCACGCCATGTTTATTTACCACCTCCACTCCCTCCCGCCCTCCACGATCCCGTTCCTTTTCCTATCTCTTAAAGGATGTTTACTCTGGAGACCTAGGATATTTCAAGATACAAGTAATTGTGTTTTTTAAAGATAATGACTGAATTCTAAAATCAGGCGGATTTTCTTATGAAGAACGTTAATTCAGCATGGATTTTATAAAAATGCATCATTGTTATCGTTCTTGTTGCGCTGTAAACAAATTAACGCGTCACCAAAAAATGTCGTACCTTACATAG
This sequence comes from Fragum fragum, assembly GCA_946902895.1. Lineage (NCBI taxonomy): Eukaryota > Metazoa > Mollusca > Bivalvia > Cardiida > Cardiidae > Fragum > Fragum fragum. Next base: position 18,566,590 of record OX336382.1, on the reverse strand, counting down.
ACACATTTTACTTCGATTTTAAGCTAGGGGTTCTTTGAAACTGAAAAGACCGATTTCGTCGAAAGTTAAAATGTCAAAATGCTTTTATTTGACTTCGCAGAATTCGGTTTAATTTTTAGAATTTATTGGAAATGGATTCAATTATTAATGTGTTCACGGTAGGGTGGGGTTAATTAACTGAAAACCACCTTTCGTTAAAACAAACAGAGAATCTTCCTTACCGAGAGAAAAAAACTAGTGCAAATTTTTTCCGTATTTCTTTCATTAAGAATATTACAATAGCCTAACTTGAAATGTTGGCTTTGGTCCATTACTTTATCTACGTGAGTGTAGCAAATTACATTAAATACATGAATAAACTCCTAAGTTGATGACTTTCGAATCAAGAATTGCAAAATGACACAAAAGGTCAATTTTCGGGAAAGTGAGATTGTCCCACGTGAAAGTACTTGAGTATTGATAATAAAAAGCATTTGTTACCTCCTTCAATAGTTATTCAAAAAGTCATAAGACCATTTGAGTCCTTCACTGCGCATGCGCGTATGAGTCTGATTTGTGTGTTCTCTTTTAATGGTGAAAGTACCATTTTCGATACGCTATGCGAGTCCAGATTTCGGTATAATCCCATGCGTTTGTTATTTTTCTACTAGAAATGTATTTTGGTCAAATATGGTGACAATTACCGCGCGGTTTAGGTAAAAATCGCGGTAGAAATGGCGCTAAAACTCGCAAAAATCTCGGAATTTGTCCCAAAATTGACATGGAAAAGAGTCCATGTTTTTTTTAAAGAACAGATGACGTATTGTCAATGCTATTTCAGTCAAGTGTTCGGAGAAGGGAAATCTTTATCTATTCAAAACACATTTTAACAAACTTGTCTTTGTCAGGGACAGGGGGCGGGCTTTAATCTGCATTGTTTTAGTGAGGTTTTGCCCGTTTTTAGCGGACGCCTTCAAAGTGGCTGGTCGATTTTGGTTGTTACCTCGGGTTTAAACGTTGCAGAGATTGGAATAAAATTTATTAAACGGGAACATTGTGTTAAAAACAGGTATGTTGTTTCGTTTGTAGACTGTAAAAAAGCGAAAGTACATAGATGAACCAGCAATTTGTCAACATAAGTTTTATCAAGAATGTGTTTCAAAATTTCAATATATAAATTATGTTTCCTTTACTTATTCCTTTAATCAGTTGGTGTTTAAAAAAAGTATTTTCTTGCTCCGATAAATACATCTCACCTGCAATGTATGGGTACTAATTCTACTAGTAGAGGAAATGGAATTCTGTAAATATTCATAAATCACTAAAGATTGTAAGAATTATTGAGTCTAAAATCAAAAGATATTGCTTGCAATATTTCATTGTAACATTTAGACTTAATAATTACCGTGCGATCAGAATTATTTAGACTTTTTGAAACACAAAATTTTAAACACGAAACAAGTTTATAAGTATTTTGTGATGCATTGAAATGTTGCTTGTCACAACTTTAAACGTAAAAATAGATTTTGGGTCTGTCATTTAGTCTATAATAATTCTTTAAGGATTTTCGATAAGAACTTTTGGTAGCATTCCGTTTAAATAGGAGAATCTATTATATGCAAAATTACAAAAAGATGACCTCTTTCAATTGCATAAAACCCATGCTTCCTTCATGCATATGATGTCTAATGTTTTCATGTTGTGAAATAAACAAATATCAAAATGAGGTATCGACAGGATAAATACCTGAATCACGTAAAAAACATACTGAAACAACAATCTGTTCAATCATTGCTCCCTTAGTTTGACTTCTCCAGGTCTTACTATAAGTCCTCTCCGAAGGGACAACTCAAATAGAACTTTTTACACAGTCATTTTGGCTAAATGAAAATGCAAAGTAGGATCTGTTTGTAACGACAGGATCCTCAAAATCACTCTATTAAGTGAATACATGTATAGAAAAATGGTGGCTTGAATTATTTGATTTATGAAATAAGTTACCGTAAAGAAAGTTTTTAGATAAAAATATACTTCAGTGATTGTTTGCGCTATATCAAGCCATTCCCACACGACAGAATTCGTCGACTGGTCCAAATTGAAATAAGCTGCAGACGACAATAATAAGTTGGTGGGTGTTTTTTTTTTTTTTTTTTTTTTTTTTTTTTGTCTTTTTCGTGTAGATTTCAACATTGTTTTACCGAGGTTTTTTTCTTGATGGGCATAAAAGGATGGGGTGGTATTTTTTTCTTGGTTCATTTTTTATAATGTTTATGAAATTTGACTACAGGTATTTTTTATTTGTACAAACAGCTAGTTTTTCTGTCACTGTCAATAACTTACATTTATTTATCAGACTTATTTGAATAGATTATTAGAGAATTGGCGAAAATTATATTGAGCTATTTAACATTATGTCGGCCATTGTCGAGAATCATTTCACTGTTTCTACGATAGTTTGGAGAAATTTAAAGTTTGAAAAATTATAAAATCCCGATATACCACAATTCAAAAAAAAGTATTTAGAAATATAGGGAATGCATTTTGACAGAAATTCATTATTTGAATTATTTTCGAGCCAATGAAATCCAATTTTATGCACAAATAAAACCTTTTGTTGTTGTTGTTGTTTTGTTTATTAAATGAAAACAGTTGTTGTTTATTTGACGACTTGGTTGGGCGCAAATAAACCAATCTCGTTCTGATATTCGACATACAGGGTCAGTGCGAAGCACTTTTTTTTTCAGAAATAGTTCAATCCATTTTCTTGCACATGGAGAATGAATAAGGCATATCTCACTTAGATATTTGAAAAGACCCTAAAGATTTCCTTGTAAAATTTTGATGTCAATTCTTCAATTAAACTTAGATTTTAAAAGGTTATTGCCTTTATCTCTGTAAGTTATGTTGTCATTGTGTTTTTTTTGTTGTGTTTATTGTTGTTTTCATCTTCTTGACAAAAGTGAAATATTCTATATTCTTTATTTTCAACTGAAATCGAATCTCCATAGGTTACCCGAATGAAGCCGAAAGCCATATCGTTTAAAATGGAATTGTACCATCCGAACTACATATAGAACACTTTTCAAATGTACGTGCTTTTTTTAAATTTATTTTTGTATTCATTTTATGTTGTTATTGTAGCTATGTCTTTTTAAGAAGATAATGTTTTCTTCTCCTATATCATTATCTTTCCATATCATCTTCATGATAATTATAACTGTATATAGAACTGATGGATCGCTGACCCAAACCTCTGATCTCAAACAGAAAGATACATTCCGATTAAAAACGGGTTTGTTTTTTTTTCTTTCTTTTTTTACTTTATAGCCAGTAACTTGTAAAAAATTTGGAGGGCCACCTAAACGTCGTATCTACAGCTTTGATTCGAAAACAAAAGCAAACAAAAATGCTTCTCATAAACGTCGACTTTCAAAACTTCAAAACTCACTTCCGGTCTTAGTTTAGGTCGCAAACCACCCATTTCAGTTTTTGTCACGTGTTACTAGCTATACATTTTGCAAATTAAGGGAACTTCCAGTTGGAGTCAGTGGGCGTTACCATGGTAATCAATGGGCGGGGCCAGTGATCCGTCAATTGACTTCATGTCTCGAATTATTCTTAGTAATAGTGACTTTCGTTAGTATTATTTAAAGGTAACTTGTTAAACAACCGTTATAACTTAAAGTTGGCAAATAATTGAATGACAATTTTACAATCTCTTTTATGAATGGAAGGGATGACTAACCCAATGAAACCCAACGATATGCTTATGCTACTACGGCAACGCAAACTGCAGTTCCGGAGTGATTGCTGATTACAAATAGATACCAGAACATCTTTCAAAATGAATGAATGAATGAATGAATGAATGAGTGAGTGAGTGAGTGAGTGAGTGAGTGAGTGAGTGAGTGAGTGAGTGAGTGAGTGAGTGAGTGAGTGAGTGAGTGAGTGAGTGAGTGAGTGAGGGAGTGAGGGAGCGAGGGAGCGAGGGAGCGAGGGAGCGAGGGAATGAAAGAGTGAATGAGTGAATGAATATCTGAATGTATGATTGATTTAATTAATGAATTAATGAATATTTAATTTTCCAATAAATAAGAAAATACAACAAATTCAGTAAGCTAGTCACGGTTTTGATAGACCGATAAAAACAGCAGACAGTCCGACCATTCTATACGAATTAGTATTTACCAATATGACTTCTTAAATAGTTATAATTAAAAAAGTCGTATTATATCAATGAAGTCCTGTAATAAATAAACAATAGATTTACAGATCGCGACTGTCATTCAATAAGTTCATTGTCAATTAAAAAAAATTAGATAGACCGGAAGTGTAAAAAGAGCTCCAACATTAATGTAGAGCATTTTGATAATCTCTCAACTTACTCGAAAGTTCACCAACTAACTGTGCTATGTTATTGACCATATATTTTGATTGATTATTTCCGTTTATTTATCGTCGCTACCGTAGCACATGCCCATATGAGCGACGCCCCCAGAAGACTGTTAGTTGTTACGGAGGATAGTGCGAGGATACAGGACGAAACTGCTGAGAGCTCCGCCTGGTTCTTTCTAACGTGCTCGATGGATAGCATCGTCACACGGGGCCTCGGTTTAACGTCTCATCCGAAAGACAATTAGTTTGTTAGTTGATATGGTCAGCCCAGGGCTCGAACCCGTGATCTTGAGGTTTGAAGTCAAGTGCTCTACCAACTGAGCTAATCGGGCTGACAATCTACATATTTTTCCAAATAACGCAGTTATATATTCTTTCGGAAATCAGTGGGCGTGGCCACCGATCCGTTAACTATGATAATTGGATGACGATTTCTTTATAAATAACCTCCAAATGAGTAGATAAATTATTGATAGATATAAAGTCTTAATATTGAAAATACAAATAGGGGTACCAATCAAAAAGGAAACAATTCCAACTAACAACACAATAAGGGTTAAAGTATAGTGTGAATTGACAGGAGCCATATGACAGTTGACAACATAAACGCACGTGTATATTTCTTGTTTATTTCTTGTATATTACAGTCATATGACAGAATGTACACCACGTTTGGGTGATATGTACATTACCGCCGACATCACAACCGCGTTTTCGATGCATAGCTTCTAATACATTTCTTTTTCAAATACCATAGCTCTTTATAATTATTTTGGTCGTCAATTAACCTATTCCCACACTATAAAATTTTAGACCAGTCCAAATTCAAAGAAGTTGCAGACAACAATTTTAAGTTGATGAAATCTCCATAAATTTTGTATTTTAGGGTAGAAACATTGGGGATAATGAGGACATTGCTTGTAACAAGCAATTTCTTCATTTTCCCCAATGTTTTGAAAAGCTTTCATATTACGGGGAGTTTAAAAGTGTCAATGTGTGGGAATGAGGTAAATGCCTTCCACGTGATTCCACAAAAATTTCCTTTTTCATATTTCTACTTTTGTAACAATCAAGAGCATTTAACTCATGAAGCGAAATTAATTTCACAAGAGGATGAAAAGTAAATCTTTCCAGGGTAAAACAAATCCATCAATTTACAGTTTTTTTATCAAAGAAAATGATTTATTCAGTATTTTCATGTTAGAAAGTCAACCTATGTAAAATCTCTGCTTCATCCGATTCCGGAACATCCGGTATGTCCACTTTGCAAGAAAAAATGAAGGCAGAAGCAAAATATTTCCTTTGTGGAGCAAAATGTATATGAGCTGAGGTTACGACAATTTGCACGCTCAGCGATAATAAATGACGTGGCAAGCCGAAGGGGGTCGTTTTGACTGAAAATTTAGGTTTGAAACTTTTCGCTGTCGTTTAATCACCTGAACGCGTAAACGTCTGTCATTAAAAAAAAATCCGAAAGCGAATGATCTGTGCTGAATGCCTTACCTATTTACATGTTTAAGAAATATTTGTATTATCGTTTAAACTTGAATGTCTTTTTTGTTGTTGTTGTTGTTGTTGTTGTTGTTGTTGTATATATTTCTTTCGATGTTATTATTACTAAAATATGTTCAATTTTCAAATTATCATAATAATTGTTTCCCCAATGGATGAAAGCTTAGGGTAAGGATTTCTGTAAAGGGGGTTCAAACTTGCCGGAGAAGGGAGGGGGGTGTCGTTTCTAATAAATACCAAACTTTTATCTTACATCCCCAAGGGAATGAATAAAATAGGCTGCCAAGAAGGGTTCGAACGATCTCCCTGTTAATCCGCCGCTGTCATTGCCAAAAAAACGAACACATTTTGTGCCTGTCATATAGTATTTTGTACAGAAAGATTTAAATAAATGAAATACAAACTGACTTAAAATAATATAAACCAATTTAACACGATCTCGCCTTTTGCGCCTTTTAAGAAAACATATTTGCAAAACTTTATGGGAGTTTGAGTAATTGCTTGTTACAAGCAATATTTCTTCATTTTTACATGATGACTTCCGACCGTAAATACAAAGACCCGGATTTTTAAATACTATCTAAAATTGTCGTCTGCATCTTCTCTCAATTTTGGACCAGTCTGAAACTTTATTTAGGGTTCATCCATCTAGATATGTCTTGACAAACTTGGATATTTGAAAATATCAGAGAACTTCAGTCTGCAAGCGCTTTCAAAACACTCGGTTATCTCATTCCCACACAATGACGCTTTTGACGCCCATCAAAAAAAAAAAAAAAAAAAAAGAAAAAACAATTTTGAAAACATTGTGTAAAATGAAGAAATTGCTTGCTAACAAGCAATTTCTCATTTTACACAATGTTTTCAACCCAAAAAGTTGAAAAATCTAAAATTTCATGAACTTTAAATTGTAGTCTGCTTTTTCTTTCAAATTGGATTAGTCTAAAAGTCTGTCGTCTGGTAATGGGTTATGTATCCGAAAGCGCTACCAGGAACACTGTTTTCAGTAGCAATATACTGTGAAACATGGTTCAGGGTGAGTTTAGGTTGTTAATCCAGTCCCAGAATGTCACCCAGTTCTTACGGGGTCCCAACGTCACACCCCTTGAAATACACACTGAAATGTCATAAGTTTCACACCCTATTGTTTCAAATAAGTATATTAATTCGAAATCAGTGTGATCTAGTGGAATTGTCCAGAATTTTATGCTTCAGAACTACTTGTGATTGTGTTAACTTTGTAAATTCGAATATCATTAAGGACTTAGTTAATATAGCTATACACACAAGAAATTATTACAAGAGATTATTTGAAAGGTAAGAACAAAATAATTCTGCTTTTTGAACGAAAACACATTAATAGCGTTTAAGAGATTTTAGGTACAGGAGCAAATAATGGTGACTTAATTTTTATTCAAATTTGCCCACCCGTATACTTTTTCAATTTGATGCGTTGAATTCAGTATTTACCTTTAGATATACCTGAAATTTCAAATCGAAATTTGAGTTTGATTATAAAGTATATTTTTTCTATGCCAATATAATTTGTTATCTGTTAAGAATGACAATATGACAATAACTCATTACCAAAAAACATAATTTAAGCACAGATAATTCAAAGGTGATGCAGAGGACTATGTACAGTGGATGAAATTTTGGATTTATCACCTTTTTGTGGAGAAACATTGTGAAAAATGTAGAAATTGCTTGAAACAAGCACTTTCTGCATTTTCCACAATGTTTTCCACAGCATTCTCCTAGAGGGGCGTCAAAAAGCGTCATTGTGTAGTAGTGGGTAAAATGTCGAGTTGATTGCATAATCTTCCAGTACGTGCAAGAACTTTCCGGCATTCGGTGTAAATGGGTCAATCGTAACTAGAACACTGCACTTAAATGCGTATCTATAAAATTAATTATCTACAATCAGATCTTAGACTGGTCGAAAATGAACCGTGTTTAGACGACAGAAGAAATTTATTTAGACACAAAGCGTTTCATATATATATATTTTAATTTCTCTCAACTGACGAAAATGAAACTTTTGTTGGAAAAAAGAAAAAAGGTTGGTAAATATAATATTCCCCTTTAAACCGACGTTGTTGTTTTAAATTTGTTTACTGTCTCTTTTACGGTTCGGACAAAATTGCAGCTAAGAAAAGAGTCTTTTACTTTTTGCCCATAACAATATATATACTAAATTTTACTCAACTTGTCAACTATTATGAACTTTCAAATTTAACCCTTTTCTGATTTTCTTTTGTTGTTGCTGTTGTTGTTGTTTTCGGGTTTTTTTTTTTTTTTTTTTTAATTTTGGAGAAGTCCAAATCGAAAGGGGTAGCAGACGACATTAAAAAGTACACAGAATTCAAAAAGTATTCATCGTATTAGACAGAAAATATTGTTGGAAAAGAAGAAATTACTGGTTACTAGTATTTCTTTTATTTATCAACAATTTATCAAAGAATAATAGCACATGGACTTAAATCCAGGGGTTGTAGGGGAAGGTTGAACGGGGCCGTCATGGAAGTAAGAATAATATTTCGATGGCCGAAGCTTTTCCCTTTCTACAGAAATATCCTAATTATGCTAGGGTGATTATTTTACTGAACATTTTGGATATCCTACATTGGCTTGACCTCTGCTGGTTCTATATTACTTTTTAGTATATTGTTAATAATTCCCAGTGAGTTCCCTTTTCGCTAGGCGGATGTGACGTATAACAATTGGCGGATCGTTGACCACACCAACTGACCTCCGATACGATTGTTGATAAACTAAAGACACGTGTTTGCTTCGGGACCTAGATAAAGCAACTACACTTTATTCAGAATAAGCTGAGTTGCGCCGTTTAAGATGCTTTACCAACATGCAAACTTAACATACATGCAGAAGTTCAAAGTTCGTTTAGGGTTAAATTTATGGATTCGATTGGTTAATGTTTTGCGATTTTTTGTTTTGTTTTTGGAATTGTTTGTTTTTAAGGTATAAAAACTGGCAATCTGTCGAATATTACCGGAACATTGTGGGGAGGGGGAAATAAAGGGAAAAAACGTAGCAAGTTATATAAATTTTTTTCGAAACAGAAATAACTTCGACTCAAGTGGTTTCTTCTATTTCAATAGTGTTTACCTTGCTCTGTTACTTACTCGCGAAAATGAATCAACATAAGATCTTTTTTGTCGTTATTGGGTTTTTTTGTTTGTTGTTTCTATTAGGAATTGCGAAATTATAGCACGTAAATAGAAAGAGTCGTTTTGCTAATTAAATTAGATGCGAAAATGAAAAAAATTCTTCGGCAGGTGCAAAAAATTACGAAAGGCTGGTCGTATTAAACATATAGTAAGGGAAGTCTTGTCCGAAATTTATAGTACTTACTAGAAAAACAAAACCTGCAAAGTGTTGAATTTTCGGGTAACAGAGAACGACAAGATTTATGTAGTCCATTTGTCCAAAAATTAGTATCTGCCTATCGTCAATGACTGAGATTATCTTAGATTCATAATTATGATAGAACTATTTTAACACCAATGTCGGAAATTATATCGGCGATGCTAAATCTTGATAATTCGAGTTTGAATGCACTTATTTTAAACCACTTAACCCCCGATTTGGGTGATAAATCTTAGTTGGGAGACAAAAAGTCGTTAATATAGCTCAGCCCCTAAACACATCCCCGCTTTTTGACGCCCCCCAAAAAAGTTTCGGAAAAATCTTTTTGAAAATGGAAGAAATTGTCTGTCACAATTTCTACATTATCTACATTTTTTTCTTAAAATGTGTACTGTTCAGGACGAAGAATTTGGGAGGATTAATCTAAGTTGGAAGAAATTGTTTCCCAATCGATGTAAAATAAATAGGTTTATCCAATCGAGTTTCTCGTAATGAATTAAAGGGACATTAATACAGATCTTCAATGTTTTTTTGGATAGGAAATCATTATCTTTTTAACCCATTCCCACACAATCCCTCCTTTTTACGCCCCTCAATTACAGGGCTTTGGAAATCATTGTAGAAAATGAAGAAATTGCTTATAACAAGCAATTTCTTCATTTCCCACAATGTTTTCAACCGAGAAAGTTGAAAAAATATGAAATTACATAATCTCTAGATTGTCTTCTTCACCTCCTTTCAACTTGGACTGGTCTAAAATGTTGTCAAATGGGAATGGGTTAAACCGCGTCTTTACAACTTCACAAGAACAAAATATGCAATTTTCATTTGGTGGTGAGATTTCCCCCATTGTATCAAAAAACGTGAATGTGGCCCTTTATTTTAGCAATTCCTACCAATTACAAGTCGACAATTAGAATCGGTGTAATTGGAGAAAATAGACGTATTTTGGATAGAAAAACATTGTGGAATAATAAGAAATTTCCCTTTTTTTACTTTTTACAAGAAATTTGAATATATATGATATCCTGTAGTTGTGAAATCGAGAATTTGTGGGGGTGCATAACGTATAATCATTCAAGCTTAACGATTCGGGTTTTTTTTCCAACAACTATTTGATTGGTTTAATCGGGTTGAACGCCACTTGTAAACAGTATTTCAGTCATATCGTGGTGGCTGGAGCACCTAACAATGGATTCCTGGTATTTCTCACGCCAGCACTACCGCTACATCCTTTCCTAGCCTCCAGCTCCCACTAAGGTTTTTACGATTATCCATCCATTGGTGAGAAACATGTCGGAAAGGATATGTGCCGCCGCCGGGGATTGAACCCATGATATCCCATGATTAGAGATTGGGAGACTGACGCGCTACCGACTTCTCTATGACGGCGGGATTAAGCACAAAAATTATTGTATCGGAAAAGGTAAAAAAAAAAAAAAAAAGATAGTAAAGTGACGTACTTTCTTCGTAACTAGGAAATAGGTAATAATTTCGAGAACATTAGCGTCTCGTTAAACAAAAGTGTATTTTTCTGAAATCTCGAAAAAATAGTACTTTGTTAAGTAAAATCAATTGATTTGAGTAAACTCGGAAAATGCTAATTGAAAATTAGCATACAAAGACTGTATCGGACTGATAACGCCACTTTTCAAGTCCCTTTATCTCCAATTGTGGAAAACTCTTTGTTTTAGGGTCATACAAATAAAGGCAAGTCACACGAGAAAAAAAGGTGTTTTTATGCATTAAATCTATATCGATGTGCAGATGCAGACACTTACAGACGATAGGAAATTTGAAAACTGAGTTGCAGTTCTGATTAGAAATTCGTATTAGATTCGAGGTGCCTCCAAGAATTTTGATTTTCTAAGTCTTGGATGGACGAATCAGACTAATGTTGAATACAATTTAATTTTTAATTCTCTTCGGTACATTAATAAGCTTTCTAGATCGATTGTTACTCGATAGATTCAACGAAAACTGTAGTGAAATGGTCTAAACGGTAAACAAGCTCTTTGGTAAATTGAGACGTCATCAGATTTTAAGGTAATCCATGTTCGAATCAATCCCCTTTTTATAGAGATTTTGACTGGAAAATAACCATATTTCGTCTCTTTTTGCATTAAAGAAATAGGGTTCGTTTTCCGTGCATGATCTATTCATCCTTCATTTCGTGATCAAATAAATTATCTTTCAATCTTTGCTCTTCCACTCGTGAAAATATAGCTTTTGGTATTCACTCAACTTAAACTAAATCGAAACAAGTAATTTTCCTGTATGTAAAAGCATGTTGAACGAAAAGATCTTAATATAAATTTTATATATTAAGCATTAAAAGGAAAAAAAGATATTTACTTAAACAGCAATATCAAAAAGGGCCACCTTGTCGAAAAAAAACCTTCTCTATCAGTACAAGCCGTCACTTGGTCCGCAGACATGACACACGAAATGGATCAAAAATCCATTTTAAGTCGTACACGCTAAAACAAACGCATGCACGCGTACATTATAAAGGTGCACTCATAATATTTAGGCGTGCGTACATAATAACCAAGCGTTCGATGATATTAAATGTGCTCGTACGCCAAAAATTAAAAGTGTACGCACAATATGGAGGCGTTTGCTGTTACGCGTGCATACTCATATTTTGAAAGTGCGCTCGTTGAATAAAACATGTACCTTCAAAATATAAGCGCACACGTTAACTATATTATTTACGCGTACATGCGTTCATTGCTAAGGCAACTTCAAGGGGACTTTTGACAAGGTACACAATACACAGACACAAGTATTATTTAAAGACTGAACCTTCTGTTTGTTTTGCGAAATATGCCAAACGATGGAGAAAAAAATAAATCAATATCTTATTTGCAAAAAGAGCAAAATGTCGAACTCGCAGCTTTATCAAAAATGTATTCACGACAAATTTCTCTCGTGCCCGACTATATAAGTAGTTGATAGCATTTTCTCGTTTAGTCATTAGTTGGTATGATGACTATCGAATTTGGGTTATCAATGATTTTGTTGTTATTATTGTTGTTATATTTTGAAACTTATGTAATTATGTTAAATTAAACACACGGACATATTTTTTGATATATATGCAGACATGCGATATTTTTTCAAGCAATCCCTGGACATGGGACTAAAAATTTTCGAGATTTAAAGAATATTCCCGAGATGTAACCCCCCCCCCCCACCAAACACACACACAATAAAACACCGACATTTCCCATACACACGCCAAGACAGACACACGCACGCACACACACAAACGAGTCTTCCATTTAAGCACATCAGTCAACCAATCGTAAACATTTAGACAGTGAATGAAATAGAGCTCGAGTTGATTCGGTTTTAGCTGAAACTCACTTTTTCATAAACTTCTTATTCTAGGTTCTTTTTTAAGATCGGTGATTTTAACTTTAACAAAGATTTCTTTCAACACGAGCGCCTGTTGGTGGAAACCACTGCTGACGTCCATTCTACCATACAGGAGCACATGGTCATGACGCACATCAAAATTGAATGGGATTGCATACAATAATTCAATTCGAAAGTTGATAATTATTAAGTTAGAGACATAATAGGACCCCCCCCCTCTCTCTCTCTCTCTCTCTCTCATTATTTCTTTCTTCCTTTTTACTTTCTCTCTCTCTTTAATGGGAAAGATAATAAGATTTCAAATATTTTTTTAACAAATATGTATATAAAGGAAAAATTGCGCTATAAAAGAAATCCAAAATTACATCTTTTGCGAAACTAGCTCAACAACCACAAAAAAGGAAAAAGAAAACGTAACTCACACAGGCCTTTCGGGAATCAATACTATACAACTCAAAATTGAATGATAAAGTAGGGCGATCAAAATGCTCTGACTATATTTTTGGGATAGCTGTAGATATGACGTTGAGAAAAATCAAGGGGTTTAGACCCAGACCAGTCCACGTCGTACATAGATTGCTGTCGCATCGACTTTACTTTGTCCCGTTCAATCAATGAATGTTACATCCCTGTGATATTACACTTCGGAAAACAATGTGGAAAATGGAGGAATCGCTTAATACTTCCTGTCATATAGTAAGGCCGCTTTATTATTTGTCCTTACTTCTTACTGCTGTCTGCTACCGCTTTGAATTAAGACAGATCTTAACTTTGAAAATCAGAAGTGCATGATTGTAGTCCTGAATTTGTTCATGCTTAAACTAGTCTCATGAAGGTGCAGTATTTGTTCTTGATGTTATTATAATTGTCTTGTTGTTGTTTTGTTTCATAATCTAGAAGAGTTGCGAGCTTTGCTTTTCCGATAGGACCTTTTCACGTACTTTTTCAAAGACTTTCCAAAGTTTTATCTTTTGACCAAGAAAATACCAACATATGAACATCCTTATAACCAAGGTATAAAAATCGAATTACTCTGGGTCAATACTATAAAACTTGTACAAATACGACCGACTACGATCTGGTTAATTGTTTTATCAAATTCTCTGTTTAGACTATTAAGTAGGTGATAATCTTTAACTATCAAATAAAGGAACAATGAGGGTCCAACCCTTCGTCCTGATATATAAATCGTTTTTTTTTTTTTAAACCTTCAGCGGTCGCCGAGTGGTTAGGGCGATCACTTTGGAAGTGGAAGGTCAAAGTTTAGATCAACTGGGTAAGAACTTACACGGCCGATTGGCGAGAATCCTTCTAGGTAACCCATTCCTGTTTTTCTAATTTTAGACCTGTCCAAATTCATAGGATTTGCAGACGACAATTAAAAGTCGATTTTACTTGAAAAATAATCATTCTGCAGGTAGGAAAAAATGAGGAGGAAAAGGAATTGCTTGTATCAAACAATTTCTTATTTTTCAACAATGTTTTCTCAAGAATAAGAACACAGAAACGTTAAAACAGGGATTGGACAAGAAAGGGAGGATTAAAAAAATGGTGACCGTAGGCGTACGATTCCGGCCTAAATAGACTAGGGTCTCTGGGTGTTCTTTGTACTCAATAAACAGGTGTCTTATAAGTTTGTTCTATTCTGTCTTATAAGCCAAAACTAGCTGGCACTTAAATATTTCACTGTATATCAAATTGATGAACAAGTCAAAATTCAAAAGGGGTTGCAGACAACAATAAAAAGTGAGTACACGTCATAAAGTGACCGCCCTTTATGTTAGAAAATACAAGCAATATCGTCCATTTCCACAATATTTTCTCGGGTATAATATTATAGAGACGTAAAGATCGGGTACTGTACGTTAAGGTTATTCAATAATAATGAAAATTTAAATAATAATAATGTTTTTTTTCACGAAGCTTAAAGCTATTAGCGAATATTTTCATTGAGGTACGAAAGTAAAACATTATCACCCGTTAAACTACAAATACTTATGATGTCATCATGTTATATCTCTTTTAAAAAGCATTTCTCAAGTATTGAAAAGCAAATAAAATAACTCCATATTCTTTTTTTTTTTTTTTCGTGAAATTATGGAAAAAATCTCAGCAGGAATTCAAACTGCCATTTCCAGAATCAATTTATAAAAGTACTATACAGAATAAGGGACTAAATTGTCATTTCCATGAAAGGGTTAGATAATCTCATTTAACGAGAAGGACAATTCGATTGGCTAATTTGTATAGATACAGATCGATAAATTAGGGTTATTGATTACTTAGCGGTACCTTTGATTGTATCAGAGTTGATTATTGGCTATCACCCACATGATACGGTAAATTCTGAGTTACTTGTTATTTCAAATACAACGTTCGGCGATATTCGAGAATTTAGTCCGAGCTCAAACGGGATAATTGAGACACTTCATATTTACCTTGATATATTTTGAAAATATTTAAAAAATGTTACTTAATCAACCTAATTCTACCTAATGGTCCATTTAGACGCCCCTGTATAAGTTTTGAATTCGGAAAACATAGAAAAATGAAGAAATCACTTGTTATCCACAATATTATCTACCACCAAAATATTACGATTTTTAAATTTCCTCAGCTTAAGGTTGTTGCCTGCGAATTCTTTAGATTTAAACCAGTCTTAAATTGTGTCGTCCGGTAATAGGTTAAAACTTCTTGGCATTCTTCTTTAAAAAAATGTATTTGTGTCTACAGTTCGCCTTTAATTATATACTATAGAACCGCTAAATCTGACCGGCCATTCCGTGTTACTGTCTGTCCGTAGTAAACTGAATTTCCGAAGCTTTTCACCCACAGTATTACTAGTAATTTTTCGATCATTTAGTTGTTCTACAAGCTTAGTATAATCTATAATCACGTCGAAATGATAAAATGTCGAAAAGACAAGCCCACAAATGGGAAAAAATATTACTTCCCATGTCTCGATTTCGAAATTTGAAGTCGAGCGCTCTACTAGCTGGGCTATTAGCGGTGAATTGCCTATCTTATCTTTTATATTTACTCTTTAATACTGAAATTTATTACATATCTATAAATATTTCTCGCAAAATATATATAGTCCAGATAAAATAGGACACGTGAGGAAAAATTCCGTATCTGATAGTGTCAAAAAAGGAATTCTTAGATGACGTCAATTTCATTCTCTATATAACGTCAACATGCGAATTCACGTGGTCAGAATGGTAAAAGAAAGGAAAATACTTATAGAAATACAATTTCTTTCTATTATTTCATTGAATAATTCAACAACAAAAATGATATGTAATAATTGGAATATCAAATTACGATTTCAATACAACGTACGGTATTTGCTATTCGCTGCAAATTGATATACATGTACATGTATTCAAATCCACTTTCGGTCTTGTGAAAATTCAAAACCCTCCCCTCCCCCTTGCTCTAAGCAAATACAAGATGTTGTAACGCTATCGTGCGTGGGAAAAAATGAAAGTTTTTGTGGAAGTTTTTTTAATTGTTGTTGTTATGGTCATTATCAGAGAAAGAAAAAGAATAAAAGTTTCAGCTGACTGTGTGAGAGAACCATGGCTAATTCCTCCGTATTTATCACAGTATATCAAAAATACATAGCGCTCAAATTATACCACTACAGTTGATACATTCAACCACTTTAAGTGAGAAATTGATAGTCCAAAAGTGAAATTGTATTTAAGTCACGCAACGATTGCGCAAGGGTTTATTTTACACAGTATCGCTAATGATGATAATTATAGGAATTTAGGGAAATTTTGGACGGATCGCAAGAAACGCCGTCTTACTCCGACATGGAGGTTCGACTGACGTAATAATTTCAATAATTTGGTAAAAGAAACAAACGATATTATTTAAGTTCAGAAACATTGGGAAAAGGTTTGGATTTAATTTGAAAAATAACCATAAAGGAAAGAAAATATTTTGAAAAAAAAAGAAGAAATTCCTTGTCACCAGCAATTTCTTCTTTTTCTACAATGTTTTCTCAATTATAAAACCGCAAGAGATTAAACTGGAAAAGGCTAAAACAGTGACTTTCCTGCGATCCCGTAATTATTAAAACAATCAGCAATGTTCAGTCACATAAAACAAGCCCAATATCTTCCCGTTGATTGGAAACTGAAAAAGAAAAGTATATAATAGAAAACGTTGTAAGAAAAAGAGGAGTTTCTTGTTTTGTATTGCGACAGTTTTCAACACACCCTAATTCGAAATGTCAGAAGCCGGCAGTCTTTTGAAATTCAAATTTTCGTGTGGAGAAAAATTATTCCTGGCCCTTTTTGAAGACCTTATCAAAGCAGTCGCGCTTTTACGGGGTGCTTAGAAAGATACCAATTGATGTATCATTTTCTAGATTTTAGTGTTTATTTGACCAAAATATATTTATATTTGCTCTTCCAAACTAAGTTACCGTTTATCTTGATCCCGTCAAATCCCTTCTTTTATTTCGACCATACTTTTTACTTGCCGCTAAACAAACAAGGTGCGAATCTAATAATCTCACTATTCCTTTCATTTCCGGTAAGGTGCCAATCTAATTTGACCGGTACCCGGCATCGTTCGCTGGATTATTGGCCAATTGTGAAGTAATGTACACAAAATTGGTAAACGGCTTAATTTCCAAATAAGGCAATTGGATATTTTCTGAACACACCATAGAAGCGCTCGTTGGTTTTGTAAACAAATTGGCGAGAAATCTTTATTGTACTTGTAACAATTATTTGTTAATTTAATCATTTACAAGGGGCTAATCAAATAAGATAGGGTCTTCCCTTTGAAAGTGATAACTCTCGCCGATAAATAGCCTTCACGTGAGATTACGACGAGATAGTGCGAGATATCCTAAGCGAGAGTCGATTTTCGACAATATTCACTTTTAACCGTAATGATTTGTGACATGGCCCTTCAAATGTAAATCTTGCTGAATGTACACAGCATCGACCCCGATCAGACTGCAACGGGTTTTAAAAATGACTATAGACAGGAGCTTGTGATTTCCGCATATGTATGTGTAATTGAACTAAATTCATTTTTTGGTACACCGGACTGGCCTTTGCTGGTTCGATCGCTTTTTATATGCCCGAAGGATCGTATTACGCCCGAGGGCCTGTCCATCTGACTGTATACCAGTAAGCAAATTTTTTGTGTGCTTAAAACCTCTTATAGTTGGAATGAATTGAAACTTTAAACAATGAATGTCTATGATGGTTAGTTGTGTGATCCCTAAAATCGTTTCTGAATTATCTGCCCTTGACTTACCAAAATAGCATAAAATTGCAGTTTTTTTGTGAGCAATTCTCATACAAATTCTGTTGGAATAAAGTGAAACTTGGCACAATGAGTTTTTGTACACGAGACAAAAAGTATGATTGATCATTAAAGTCGTTTCGGAATTATCTACCCGAAATTTATGTTTGAGTCTTCTTGTTTGTTTTTGTTATTAGTTGTCGTTTGTTTGTTTTCTGGAAGAGGGTGACGTTTTTGTTGTTGTTTCTTTTCTTCCCCTCCCTTTTTTGGAGGGGGTGGACACTAAGAAGCTCTTCTTAGAATTCTTAAAATCTACCAAAACATTTGCACTTCACATTTATGAGGTACAGAGTTAAGCGTTCCTTCCCTCTAAATATTGAGATTAGCTTTTCAGTCTAACAACTATTGTAACATCATCCAACCCGTTTGAGATCAATAACTTGTAGCTACAGAAAGCCGATGATTGTTTTAATTTCCTTTTTTACTAGTCAGGTATATAGTTGATTATTCACTATATAGATAAAATAGACAAATCGTTTTGGTGCGTGCGAATTGTCCTAACTGCTGCTTTATTTTAGCTGTAGCCACGACATTTTACACGTTCAACGAGGATCTTTTGTTTTTATTCCAGAAATCAAGATATTCGGTCATGAACAACTATATTTTCACATAACAAGCGCAAAGTGAAAATTGCAAGAATTGTTTAAAAATTGAAATTAACCCTTTCCTGCTTTGCAAAATTTTAGACCTGTCAGAATTCAAAGGCAATTCTGACGAAAATACAAAGTGGATTCAAATTGATAAATAACCATGTAGTAGGATAGAGAATATTGTGGAAAAAGAAGAAATTGCTTGTTTCAAGCCATTTCTTATTTTCTAAAGTGTTTTCTCAATTATGAAATCACATGGACGTAAAAAGCTGGGGGTTTAACAGGAAAGGATTAAATACGCTACTACGACTGCTTAGAAATAGAAGGGGAATAACTCTTGCTGATTAAAGAAATTAACAATATACACAAAGGATAACTTGACAGATATAGTGCCATGTGGCAACAAAACATAGTAACTACATCAATACGGTAGCCCATTGCCAAAGCCAATGTGTTTCCGCCCTTTTTGTGCAAAAAGCATAGTCTCGTATTCTTAAAAGAGTAAAAGAGAGTGAAGTAATAAATGTCGATGATAAAATTTTTCTTTAAAAACTACGTCGTTGGCCGTGAAAACTGTCGTAACTACGGCTTTATTCATGCGACAAAAGATACTTTGCACGCCCAACGATGACTAGTTAATTGTGGTAAAAGAATGGCTAAGAAATCGCCAAGATGTATGGGAATGCGGAACCCCGAAGGTTTGATACTTGTAATACTCCAATATACGGCCAGATTCTCGTGTTACGAAAATAAAGAATAAAAAACAAAACAAGAAAAAACACGAAATTAATAAAAAGAAATATACTTGAATAACCTTAAGAAGTACACTATAGAGGGAAAAGTCAAACGTGTTAACTACTTTATGCAAATGAGCTCTGACAGTACAACAATACTGGTCACGTGATATAAGTGGCTCTGTCTGGGGTTATGTATACTGACTTCTGATTGGTTGAAAACAAGAAGCTCATCAAAATGGAAAATACGTTGACTGTAAGATGCGCCGGACTAAATCAAATTGACCTGTGACTTTGGAGTTTTAACAATAAATTGTGAAAATTCATTTTCTAAAAACTGCGAAGTAAGCTATTTGCAGAAAATTTACAAAATTAACTGGAGTAGAAGTGAGTTTATATTATATCTATATTTTCATTATTACTATCATCATTATTATTTAATTACAAATACACCATAGACCAAATCTGCGCAATATCAAGATAAACTGTATATGTTTTTGGTTTCCTTAGAAGGAACACGAATTATTTTCACTTCTCTATGAGATCGATTATAAATTAAACATTAAGTACATGGATATATTTTTTCAGTAATTGTATGTCCATTTTCAGAAATTAATTGTATTATCGAATACCTCTCTCTGTCTCTGTCTGCATATCTGTCTGTCTCTATCTCCATCTTTTTCTTTCTGAGAGTGAGAGAGAGAAGAAAAAGAAGACGGCCTGAAATCCTACCATTTTCTTCATAGTGGTAACGAAGCTTCCCTATACAATCTTTGTTTTTTACATCCCTCTCTTTTTATACTTTACACAATATTTTCTACCCCACTAAATGATTAATTTGCTTATGAAATCAACTTTAAATTGTCGTCTGCAAAACCTTTGAATTTGGACAGGACTAAAATGTGTGGAATTCAATAAAGGATGAACAGTATTTAAGACTAAAATAAGACAACAGATTTCCTCTGCAAGAAATGGTTATTCAAATCAAGTCGATCCTTCTGAAGCAACTATCTCTTTTATACTACATTTTGCTAAAAGCGTTCAAAATCTAATATCGACCTCCAAAAGAAGAAACCTCTGAGGAAAAAGATGCATTGGACCTTAATTTACCTTCTAAATTCTTAATTTTTTCAAATCTCTTTAAGTACCAAGTATACGCAATCTTCTAAGATCATCTATTCTTTTAATTATTTTGACCATAATAATATTCATTGACAACACCAAAAGATCTTTGAGTGACCCTTTTCTGAGGAATGCCGCACCCATAGCGCAGTGGTGGCGTCTCGGATTCTCAATAATGAGGTCAAGGGTTCGATTCCCGATCGCGGCAAATATCTTGTCAGATATTTGTCTTCCACCAATGGTTTGATTATCGCAAACCTAAGTGGGATCAGCAGCTGCAGGCTCGGAAAGGATGTTGTTACTGGTGTGAGAAATAACAGGAATCCATGGTTAGGCGCTCCAGCCGCCGCTAGGTGACTGAAATACTTTTAAAGCGGCGTTAAATCCAATCCAAATTAATTTTTTTCAGGCAACAACTTTGTTAAACGGATCAAGTTTTCGGCTCATTTATTTACGTTTTATTTACAAGTATTTCCTATCTTGTTTCGAAGTTGGATACGTAACAAAACTTGAAATTGATGAAAATACATACAAAACATCTTTTTTGTTAAAGCAATTACATTTCTTCGCCGGCGCTCAACCCATTGCTGTAAAAGCCCGCTTTTCACTGTCTGAAAAAAAGCATTTTTGTAAAATCTGTGTGTAGAGGAAAAAAATGCTAGTGACATGCAATTTAGTAACTAGTAATTCATCATTTTCTGACAATATATTTTTATCCTAGTTGGCACCTTTTTTCTTCAATTTAAATGTTAGTGAGACTCTTCTTATAAGTTCCAACAACATAGCATTCATTAGGCGGGAATTCTGCAATCATTTATGAATGCAATCGAATTAATTCTTCATATATTTCACGAGAACTAATTATGTTAATCGACCGCATTTGATCGTCGGACGAGTAGTCGCTTTATACAAGATTTACAGTTGTTGAATTTGAATCTTTGTTCACACCAGGGGTTGATGTCAATTTGATCGTATATTTGTAATGATACAGTGAAACTTCGTTAGTTTGTAGTGGATTTTACCGTGTTTGACTAAGCGTTTGAGTAATATTTTAGACAGAAATTGTATTGTGCAATTGTTGTACGACAATTGCTTAATTCCGCCTCGGTCTTTTTTATACGAACTAAACTAAGTACGAACAAAAGAGGGGTTATGGAGAATGGGTAGATATGGTATTTCCAACTCGGCTGCGTAAATAGACATTCGGACTCCCATATTGTGGCTTAATTAAGTTGAAGACATTTTATACAATAATCAGAGATATTCTTGGATGAAGTGGAGAAAATCCTAATCTTTTACTTCACCTCATAATTATTTTCATTTTGTTACAATTTTACAGTCAATTTTGATTAAGGGACCGCCTCTATTACGCGACCACTTTAATTAACCAAAAGCTCTCTGATAAGGGGACGTTTTTACCGAAAAGTATCGTCACTAAAAACTGTGGTTTTTGTTGTTGTTGTTGTTGTTTTTTATGAAAACAAAGTTCAAACCAAATAGGACCAAGTACAAATTTTGAAATATATAATGTATTAAATCGTATTCACCAATAATATATCACTAAAAAGTGTAATGAGTGACGATTCTCTAAAGCGACAACTTTCTGGTCGTCTTATAAGTGGTCACTAAATACACGTTCTACTATAATTCAATTCGTGTCGTATCTATTAACATGCATATCTTCTGGTTTTCTGATAAATCGTTCCATGGCTCTGTGAAAAAAAGTCCAGAGGACGGAACTTTCATTTTTTTAAACGCATGTAAAAATGTCTCATTTTATATATCTTTATGACATTAACCTTTATATAAATCAGTCTTTAAGACGGGAAGACATTTTTGTTATTCTTTGTTTTATTGAGGGTATGCAACTCAAAGCAAAACCATACTGTATGAATCTGCTTAGTTTTATACATCGATGAAAAAATTCAATTCTTTTCACCTTTTAGAAAATGAGCAATTTAAAAAATTACATTCTTTTCGCCTGTAAAAAAATCAGACATTTACAAACTTAAAGATTTTCCATTTTATTTTCACCTTGTTAAATAATCTTGGCAACACATTCTATTTCTTTTTTCTTTTTTTCAGATACTGATGTCAGAATGAGTACATCACCTCCTAGCAATATTTTACATAGACCGATCCCCACATTGGCTCCAACCTCGCCAGCTTATATGCACCCATACTATCCAACATCTCCCGGACAGTACAGAATGATACACCCGATAATGTACGGATCTCCCGGAATACCCGATTATCCCGGGAACCCCATCGCCATGCAGAATATGTACCTTGGTTTGAATCCAGTAGGACACCATCAACAATGTAGCTGCACGACGTGTCTGTGCGCGACCCCAGGGCACAGACACCTGCCACAGTCCTTACCAACTTCGCCGTGCTCCCCGTCGTCGGACTATTGTTCGAGTCCCACAATTACAGACAATATAAGCCCTGTTATACATCAGAAAGGTAGGACACTTCCATCATAACCTCATTACCAGACGACAGAATTTTAGACTGGTCCAAATTGAAAGGAGTTGTAGACGACAATTTTAAGTTCATGAAATTTTAGATTGTTTCTACCTTCTGGACTGAAAACAGTGTGGAAAATTAAGAAAGTCCTTAAAACTTCAGAAATCTTGAATAAGCCGTAGTTACTACGTTAAGTCGCAAGAATAACTAAAATGCATCACAATTCTAAATGATGACTATCTGACCAAATGCGACTGTGAATGAAAGAATTATTGACCAATCAATTCAATCATTTATGCCGGAGGTGAACGTTTAACTCCAACAATTGGTCGACATTTATGTGAAGCTATTTATTGGTTTGGTGACTAAAAAGTCGTAACTACACCTTATCCAAGCTATACTTATGGCATTCATGTCACCTACAAACACTTTTGTTACATGTAGCTGCCCGTACATTTTCGCAAAATGACTCTAATTAAAATCAAATTAGAACTTCCTTCCGGAGTCGGTTGGAGAAGCCAGCGGATATGAAATGTTGTGTTTGGTGGATATTGATGGATCAGTGATGTCTATTTAAAATAATAGACCAATTTTCATCAAATGTTGACCTCCGACCACCATGTCAAATATTTGTGTTAAAGGGTGACCATACATCATAATCACAGCTTATTCTAGCACAAATTTCAACGTTTGAATGTTTATTTTGTGTCCTAGGTCGCAAATTTTTCAAACCACTGTCGTTTTGCATGTCAGATATTTTATCCGACTTGCCTCGTCATTGCCAACATTTTACCCGACAAGTCTTTGAAATCGAACTTTTTATGAAAGCAATTGCAGGCGAGAATTTAAAAGATTCATAAATTAATATATTTACGAAATCATATTTTTTTCCACGAAAACTTAAGTAAAAATTAGTAGGTATACTATACATGTAGTTTAAAAAGATTTCTAACTACAGATACTTAAAAAAATACTTTTCTAAACAGGGTCAAACAAAGAACTGGCTATAACTCTTCATTAATCAAAGTATTGAAATGTTCTGTAAGCTAGCAAAGCATGGTTTTGATAAGTAACCCTCTTTGTCAAAGGTTATCATGATGAATAAACGAGTTTGAAGTTAACCCATTAAAAAATGACAGAATCAAAGACTGGTTCAAATTGAAAGAAGTTGCAGACGACAATTTCAAGTTGCTGGAATTCGGTAGGAAACATTGTGGACATTGAAGAAATTGCTTGTTACAATTTTGTCTGTTAACTTAAGCTATCAAATCTGACGCCTTGCTGGCTAAAAATCTATCTGATTCTTTTAACGTTTCTAAACCTTGGCTTGAAAACAGTTTTACTGTCTTTATACATGTTTTAAGTCAAGGCAGATAAATCAATATGAAGTGTAAGCCTAAGAAAGGATCATTCTTTCAATGTTCTAAAGCACGTTTAGGTCGAAAAATTGAAATTAACACGAATATGTACCATGTTATTGAACTTGCGAGCTGAAAAAAGCATAGATTTTTTAAATCATGTTTTTCCGGGTTTCCTACCGTCCGAAAAGTTTCAGCAATGTTGGATTTTTTTAAAAGGGTGACCTTTTTCTCATAAAATACAGTTTCTATCAGTTTCCTTTCTCATGTTACTGTTGGTCGACTTTAATGCATACCCAAGGCTTGTGCAAAAACATGAAATTTTGGCTTATTCGACAATCGAATTTTCTAGGGGTTAACCCATTACCAGACCACAAAATTTCAAACTGGTCCAAATTCAAAGGAGTTGCAGACCACTATTTAAAGATTGTTTTCGATTTTCTGGATAAAATGAAGAAATTCCTTGTGACAAGTGTTTTTCTTGAGGGGCGTCAAAAGCGTCACAGCCGCCGTTATAGCGCAGTCGGTAGCGCGTCAGACTCCTTATCTTCAACCATTGGATGGTCATGGGTTCGATTCCGGGGGCGGCACATATTTTTTCCGACATTTGTCTCTCAGAAATGGGTGGATAATCGTAAACCTAAGTGGGATAGCAGCTGGAGGCTAGGAAAGGATGTAGTGGTAGTACTGGTGTGAGAAATACCAGGAATCCATTGTAAGTTGCTCCAGCCGCCGCGATATGATTAGAATACTGTTAAAAGCGGCGTTAAATCCCATTCAAGCAATCAATAAACCAAAAGCGTCACTGTGTGGGAATAGGTTTAAACTGATTTTAAAGGGGTGTACACCACAAAAAGAGGGAATCATGCGTGTAAGATTGAAGGCTTATGTGCTTACAGACCTTTATTGTTCATTTTGCCTCATTTTATATAAATCTCTTGCAAAAAGGGGTTAATTTGTTTAGCCCATTTACACACAATCCCGCTGCTTCACGATCCAAAGAAAAATGCCTTGAAATAAACATCATTGAAAAATGAATAAATTGCTGTTATAACAGTCCACGATGTTTTCTGGCCACAAAGACAAATATTTATATCATTTCAAGAATTAAAAGATGACCTCTTCGATTTGGGCCAGTCTAACATTATGTAGTATGGTAGTGGGTAAACAGGTTTCTGATGATCATATTATCACGGTGTCTCATTGTCACAAATTGATTTTATTTTTTCACATGATGTCTTTTCATATCCGCGTTAGAGTAAACTTTCCTCAACACTAGGCATAACGAAATACTAAATGAAACGTCTCGCCTTAGTCATGCTGAGCACGTAATATTCCTGTTTTTGGCAGGAGGTTTAGACTAAGATAAGCCTGCACATTAAAGTGCAGACTGATCCTTGTTTACACCACTTGTTTGTCCCTTTCAATTCAGGATTGTTTATGATATTTATTGTAAAAAAGAATAATAACCCAAAATTAGCATGACAAGGGTTAATAGTCTGCCTTATTCAGGCAATCCTATTTATCCAAAAATAATATTGTCTTTGCATAAAAGATAAAATGCAGGGGATTATTTCTTGATGCTGGTATTTAAAGACGTATTGTTACATTATTCTTTTTATTCTTGTTCTTGCACTTATCTTGTTCTTGGGTTTTGTTGTTTTTGTTGTTGTTGTTGTTGTTTGCAAATTGGAGTTTAAGGTCAATAAAACCTCACATTACACTATTCAATTCGAAAATGAAGTTAGGGTTCATCTAAGATAATTCTCATTTAGGTTAAAAAAAATGTTGTTGTTATCCCGTTCGTTGATTCATTTGCGAGAATTTAAAAACTGTGTTCTGCCAGGCTGAAAGAGACCATATCTGGAATTCGAAAACGAAAACCTCGACACTAAAGTATTTTCAGTGATATTTGGTTGCCCACTGACGGAATTTCTCTATCTCATACGTTCCCTTTCCTGTAAATCAGTAGGTAATGCGAAACCACCGGGTAGCCTGGACGCTCGCACGTGACAGAAAGGACACAAGATGATAGTTTATCAAAACTTTATATTTGTTACGCTGTTTTGCTTTCCGTCTCGGAACACGTAGCAAACCACGCGATTTAGTAACCGTCGCAATAACACCACGAACGCGTTGGAGTTTGGCATGTTATTTTCTGCGACGGAAATAAATGTGTTACTAGGAGACGGAAATGAAATATGATATAACATGATATTCACTGTGCTTTGGTGCTATCTATCATACATAATGAAGACACCGATTTACTGAGAACACATTTATATCAAAACTGTTTAAAACGCTTACAGCATGTTCCTCAGGAACTGTTTAAACACTTTACATAAACACTTCACTTTTTTCAGTATTCCGGCAAAAATTGCTCTTACCAGGAAAAAGAAAATGAAAATCATTAAATTGTAATTATTTTCTTTTTCTTGCTAAGGGCGATTTTCGCCGAATTATTGAAGATTTAATGAATATATGTAAGTATTAAACATGTTTATTCAATGAAATCATTTATTCATCATGTGAGGATGAATTTATTCATCTTTTTCGTGGAACATCGGTATTCCCCGTTATTCATAATGAGCCCTTGATAATTAGCTAATGTTTAATTATGTATTTCATGAAACAATGGTTGTATGTACAGGTCACTAAGTTATGAAAAAACCCTCACTTATATCTATCACCCAACACACGAACATTTCCCAAAATATAACGTTCGATTGGATGCAAAATATCGTAACTACAGTTTGATTAAGGTGTAGTTGCGATAGTTTAGTGGACTGCCGATGACATATTGTTTCCAACAAAAATACACTAGGTCTATGTTCATAATGATAAAATACTAGCTAGCGATTCCCTCTTGAACTCTGCATTTTATAAAAGCGGGGTACCATCTTTCAAACGTAAGTGAGCATTTTGTCATCCTGAATAAGTATTCGATTTAATGTGTATGTTTGGGTACGCAACAGGGGAGCAGCAATAGTTATTATCCTCTAAAGATCTTAATTTCAATATCAATATTCTTGAGGGTTCATGAACTTTAGTAAACGTACGTCGTGAATGGAAGTGTCGTCAGAGGTTCTACAATACGCAGTAAGAACGGTTTATTCAAGCTTTAGTTACGATGTTTTTGTTACGGTATATAATGTGCTCTTCCCGTGTATGTTTTATTTTGCTTTCTTCATTTTGATTTCAAATTTTCAACTTGTTTCGCTGAAAGTGCCTTAACCCATTCCCACTCAGTAACGCTTTTAGACGCCCCCAAGAAAAAAACTTTGGAAAACATTGTGGAAAATGAAGAAATTGCTTATGACAATCAATTTCTTCATTTTCCAAAATGTTTTCTACCGAAAAGTTTTCAAAAATCCAAAATTTCATAAACTTTAAATTGTTGTCTGCAACTTCTTTCAATTTGGGCCAGTCTAAAATTTAGCCGTCTGGTAATGAGTTGAAATAGTAGATAGGCACGAGTTTGAGTGGTCAAAAAGACGATATGGTTAGTGGTCGATCTAAATGTCGTAAATAATTCTTGATGTTAAATTGTTGAAAGTGAAGTAAAATCTTAATCGAAAATGGACTGAATTGACAGATATCTTCCATATCTCATATCCCATATCTTCAGCTTAAACAAAGTTGTAGTTACGAGGTTTTGTTGGCAAAATATTACGTACTGCTCCTAAGAGAGGTGGGCAACAGGTGGTTCGAATTGAGAACTGCTTTAGTGCTGGTGTTACTTATAGTCATTGTTCATTGCGCAGTTGGTAGCGCGTCGGACTATCAATCTAGAGGTCCCGGGTTCGATTCCCGACGGCGGCACACATCCTTTCCGACTATTTGTCTCTCACCAATGGGTCGATGATCGTAGACCTATGTGAGATAGCAGCTGGAGGCTAGGAAAGGATGTAATGGTAGTACTGGTGTGAGAAATACCAGGATCCCATTGTTAGGTGCTCCAGCCGCCGCGATATAACTGAAAGATTGTTGAAAGCGGCGTAAAACCCCATTCAAACAAACAAATGATATAATGGAAGTAGTGTTGAAAGACACGTTAAACCCTATACACCTAACTTCGACAAATCCCGAGATCTTGAACTTCGGTCCACGAAAGCACAAAACACCCCCAAATTCAAGAAAGTACCGGTGGAAATTCCCTTGACCTGAAAGTATGAAGACTTCGGTCGAACTAGATTACATTAGAACAATGGTGGGTGGGGTAAAGGGTTTATTTCGAACATCTCAAGTAATAGGAAGTATCCTCTCTATCGTTACTTTTTAATCCACTCCAGGTTTTGCGTTTCAATTTTTGCAGTTGGGGGTTATAAGAATTTCACATTTCACTTTCTGTCAAGCCCGTTTGCGGAGAGCGGGACAGTAACTATAGTCGCAAATACAAATCGCTCTATGAGTGTCCGTGCGTGCGACCTAAATTTCCATATGGTTACTCCTACAATTATGGGGGATTTTATAGTACTTGGCATAAATGTTCTCCATAATAAATGGATGTAACTTTTGCCATTTGTTTTTAACCCATTCCCACACAGTCACTGGCTCCTTTTTATGTCCCCCACGAAAAAAGCTTTGGAAATACTTTGGAAGCAATGTCTTCATTGTCCATAATGTTTTCTATCTAAAATGACAACAAAAAATCATTTAACTTGAAATTGTCATCTGCAACCTTTTTCAATTTGGACCAGTCTAAAATTGTAAGTGTAGTTTAAGGTATCAAGGCCAAAGTTATTCCAGACCATAGCTCCTTCCTTCAATATATATCCATATACTTATATTCTCCATCATGGACGAGTCATTTGAGGAATTTGTTCACGTGTTCAATTTGAAGGTAAAGGTCACCTGTGAAGGTCATTTTCTAGAGGGGGGCATAATTTGTAGCTTTGTCGGCAGACTATAGTATACATCTGCAAAATCATTGTGCAAAATATTCTACCAAGTAAGGTCAAGTTCAAAGTTGAAGGTTTAATTTTTGCTGGCTCCTTCGACAACTATTCTATTCACTAAATTTCATAGCATATATGGTTATTATCATGGCCTTTTGCTAAGAAGACAATTTGTGTTAGAGTTACTTTGATAAAAACAAAGTACTTAAACATTAAAGCCGACCCATTATACGTGGCATCTCTGAGACTTATCCAAAATGTCTCCCTTTTACAGGTGACTGCCTTCTAAAGGTTTACGAATCAGTGGCTGGTAAGGCAAGGGGGGGGGGGGGCTCTAAACAGGTTATTTTAAACGGGTTATTTGTCAGAGTGTATCCTGACGTGGTTCATTTATGCAAATACCACTCTTATAGAAGTGGCTGGTCAAGAGGGTTTGGCGGTATATTATAGTTCTGATACCTTTTGAATCATAAAAAATCAAACCTGTTCAGTCAGCAACCTCCACAAGTGCCATTTTTTACATAGGTTTGCCGGTTTAAGACCTCCCGTGGGAAAAGAGCTATGAAATAAACCTGTACAAGACCTCCATTTGCCAACTACAGTCAATAGCCGCCGACTTAAGGACCTTAAGTGAACGAGAAAAAACACATGATATGACAAAATTGCATAACGACACATTATTTTGCTTACACACTAAGAAAATCTACTAATTACAAAGTTAACCCCTCCGACCCCTTCAGATTAGCCAACCCAATCTTGATAAGTTCTTGATGTAAGACGTTGTATAGCTTTGACATTCAACGTAGGGAGAGCTCCAAATTAAGTTTTAGTTGATCTGCAGAGAGTTTTAGAGATACATAGCACGCACTGGAAAGTGTCGTGTTTTAAATTTCTTATGCACTATATCTATTTGATACAAGATTATGAACCTGTGAAATATATGAACAACATACCTTATATTTTCAGCGAAATCCAAACCTCGTTTCGACTTCGCCAATCTCGCCCAAAGTGCTGTTGAGGATGACGATGTACACAAAGATGACGTCATCGCTGACGATCGAACAAGCGCGAAAACACATGACACAGCTCTCGTAATCAGTCACGCTATGGAATTTCACAGGCGCCTTAGGTACATCAATTTACTTTCAAAATAGGATTTTGTTGCAATCGTGAAAGAAATAAGACTCGGGTTAGAATGCTTCATAGCAACGAGTAAAAAGATAATTTGATCTATTGAATACGTATTGTTAACGTATTTGTTCTTGGTGTTTGTTTTGCAATCTATGGAAAGCAATAGAGAAAAAAATAGAAATTCTTAAGGAAATGAAAATGACTTTTTACGGATATATCAGATCCCCAGAATGGAAATCTTAAATCTACTTTTCCTAAATGCTTTGGGTTTAAAGTTAAGGACTAGGTCTATCGAAATTTTATCACTTGGTTATCGCTTGATATTTTCACCGGCTATTGATTAATTTTTTTAGTTTCGCCTATCAAAAACGAGCGTTCTGAATGACCGAAAAAAATATTCTTACCTCCATGAACAGAAATTGAGCACGGAGCTTATTTGTACGCTTGCGCAAGAAACAGTTCAATGAAAAATGTCTCAAAACTTTTGCTTTTTTCGCTCAATGACAATGAAGAGAATATTTTTGTTTTCATTGGGGTGTGAAACGAAAAAACTAGCTTTTTCGTTTCATACCCCCATGTAAGCAAAAAATATTTTCTTCATTTTTTTTATTATATATTTTTAATATATAAGATACTCCTATGTTTGTTCGTTTGTTATGTTTGTTATGCTCTGGGTGAGCTTTTTTGATCGGTCATCTTTCGGCGTCAGTCTGTCCATCCGTCCGTTCACAATAACAAAAAGATCTCCTCCTCCTGAACTGATCATGGAATTACAACAAAACTTCACAGAAATGATCCTTAGGTCATGCTCTTTCAAAATACTTCAAAGAATTGAAATCCATGAAGAACTCTGGTCGCCATGGCAACGGAGTGAAAAACTTTAAAAAAATCTTCTTCTCCCAAGCCGTAAAGCCTAGAGCTTTGATATTTGGCACAACTTATCATCTATTGACCCTCTACCAAAATACTGCAAAGAATGATCTTATCTTGAAAATTAACCCTTTTCTGTGCGATCCCTGATTTTACATAGAAATAAAGAAGAAAAACTTTAAAAATCTTTTTCTCCCAAATCATTAGACCTAGAGCTTTGATATTTGGTATACATCATCATCTATTGACCCTCTACCAAAATACTTCAAAAATTACCATATTCTAAAAATTGGCACTTTTCTGTGCGATCCCTGATTTTACATAAGAAATAAAGAAGGAAATCTTTAAAAACCTTCTTTTCTCAAACCATAAGGCCAAGGGCTTTGATATTTAGTGTGTAATAACACCTACTGACCCTGTACTAAAATACTGCATAGAATTACTATATTCTGAAAATAAACCCTTTTGTGTGCAATCTCAGAAAACAGTAATGAAGGATATCATAGAAAATGTTCTCCTTCTAAACCATTAGGCCTAGAGCTTTGATATTTGGTATGTATTAATGCCTTTTAACCCTCTCAAAATGATTAGGTGTAGGGCTTTGATATTTTGTATATTATATCTTAAAGCCTTGAGCCATCATACTCAGGGGAGCGATAAAGGACCATCATTTTTTTGTTTTTTATGCATATTGATTCCGCCTCTCGTGAAAATAATTATGGAGTTTATCGATAACTTAATGAAGATAAACCCATCTTACTCTTAAACACAGTGTTCTCTGTCTAATTTAGAAATTCTTAATTCGCTAGAATT
This sequence comes from Fragum fragum, assembly GCA_946902895.1. Lineage (NCBI taxonomy): Eukaryota > Metazoa > Mollusca > Bivalvia > Cardiida > Cardiidae > Fragum > Fragum fragum. The sequence continues at coordinate 18,534,611 of OX336382.1, read as the reverse complement.
TCACGCCGGGCGTACTTACGCTCTGAATTAACTACGGAGGGAGAATCGAAATTTGTTCCTGGGTATGTCTGTTTCATATGTCAAAAGCAAAGATTACAGAGGTAGCATCTCGCTAGTTTGGAATTTTGGCATAAATTCACTGAAGAAATCTTCATGTATACAAACCCTTGTATTTTTAAATAAGTGTTCTGACAATGTTGACGTTCTCATTTTATCCTTTTATTCTAGTATCTTAACCTACATGTACAAACAACAAGCAGCTATGAATGGCAACCAACACTTGTCTTACGTCAGCAGTGACGTCACCGGAAACAGAATCTCAAGGCGGACCAAACGGTAAGCTTTCTAATACATAAACATTAATTTGTAACGATTTATAAATTAACATGCCTCTATTTAACGATGACTCAATGCATTTTTCTAAAAGCCCCTTTGGGATACCGGAGCAAAGGAAACACTGTTGTTATTTGATAACCCAACGGTGGTTTAGAAAAATGATATTCGGGTATCATCAGACGAACGGGAGTTCTGTTATCTTCATCTATAGCAGAACAAGTAAAGACTCTTTAAACTTAAAATGTTGCATATGTTTTATTAAAAAGAACCAAGATTTTGTTGTTGTTGTTGTTGTTTTGTATGTTTGTTTGTTTGTTTGTTTTGTTTTGTTTTGTTTTCCAATCCGCTGAAGTCGCATGATATATTATGCTTAGTCCATTTCAAGCCATTCACGCGCATACACTTTTTTTTTACTATCAACTATCCTCAAGAAAGAATTTCTGGAAACTGAAGAAATCAAGTTAGATCCACTTGTATCAAGAAATTTCTCCATGTCCGATGACGCTTTCATCGCTAGAAGACAAATTTATTTTATATCACATGACCTTAAAATGTTCATATGAAACTCCCTATAAGTTAGAATCGAGTAAACTCATGTCGTCTGCGAATGGGAATAATTTTCGTATTTCCCACTTATTTCATAACGATGAGAATGTTTTTATGTAAATAAATGGTCGTCCACTTTTCCAAGAATTGACAAAAATGTAATTTCATACTTCTGAACCAATTCAAACTCAACAATTTTAGACTGGTCCTAATTGGAAGGAGTTGTAGACGAGAATTTAAAGTTTATGAAATTTTAGATTTTTGTCAACATTTTAGGTAGAAAATATTGTGTAAAATGAAGAAATTTCTTATTACAAATACTGAGTATTCTTCCTGGGGGCGTTAAAAGCGTCTTGTGTGGGAATGAGTTAGGTAATTTTTTGCCGACTTTTCTACAAGAAACAAAGAATATGTCACAGTAAAACCCGATACTGTCACCGCAATTTAATAGACCCTCTTTACCTCGAACTAATCCATTACCACACAACGATAATTTAGACTGGTCCAAACTGAGAGAAGTTGCTGACGACAATCCTAAGTTTACTGAAATTGAAAAGTCTTTGACTTTTGAGGTAAAAAACATTGTAGAAAATGAAGAAATTGACTGAAATAAGCAATTCCTTCATTTTTCACGATTTTCTCTAAAACGTTTTTCTCGGGCATAAACCAATGCGGGACTTTGTAAGAATGGGTTAACGCTGAACGGAGAATGAAAACCGTAAAATAAACAGTTTGAATAAATTATGTGATTCGTTGCATGTTCCATCTTTATTCATTTTCCCAAATCTATCTTAAATATTTCAGAACGAAGAAAGAGTTTATATGTAAATATTGTGGCCGACATTTTACCAAGAGTTACAATCTTCTCATACATGAACGCACTCATACAGACGAACGCCCATTCCCATGTGATATTTGTGGAAAAGCGTTCAGGAGGCAAGACCATCTCAGGGATCACAGGTAATCATATTCCCTTTGAAATTTGTGGTTTGATACATAAGCAAACAATGGAGTCCATACAATGTGATATTTAACCCTTGTCATGCTGAACCCGGAATAGTCATGTTATGGCAGGAGGTATAGACAAAGCTCAGTCTGCACACAAGTGCAGGCTGTTCTTTGTCTTAACCTCCTATTTGTCCCTTTTAAGCCAGATATGCTTAAAAAATTACTTTACAAAAGAAATACTTATCCTCATTAAGACTTTCCAGTGTTGTCAGTCCTTTGATTTTAAAGCTATTCTATATAGGATTTTGATTCAGGATGACCAGGGTTTAGGTTAACCCATTACCAGAGGAAACAATCTTAGACTCGTCCAATGTAGCATTTTTACTATTATTATTTATATATACGTGTATATACATACCGAAAAGCGTTCATGAGGTAAGATTGACCTTCGACATGGCAGTTTGACTGAGGTTATACATATCATTATGTAAAATGAAATATTACAATTTGTGCAGTTACGGCATTTGGTCACATCCAGCAATTAGAATTTAAGACATAAAGTGAGACCAAAACATCGTTGAAAAAGACGTGAAACACCAGTCAAAAGAAAGGGAAGATCTTGTCATACGCATTATACTATGTTCAAAAGCTAGAAATAAGTTACGCTTGGTATGATATAGGGAAATGTATTTTGTATCAAATGTACTTCTTTTATTCCAGATACACACATTCCAAGATCAAACCGTTCACGTGTACTGTCTGTGGTAAAGGATTCTGTCAGTCGAGAACACTACAAGTCCACAAAGCAACACACGAGTCAACGTGAGATCGACGTGAGATCAGCGTGAGACCAACGTGAGATCTTCCTTCGTCAGCCGTCGAGAACCATCAAGTCAAGTCTCAGCGCGAAGTCCGTAGTCAGCGATCGAGAATTACTAAGAAACCCCCAAGTTTTAGGGACTATATTTATACGTTAGAAATTCAACAGATAGTACAGTTCTTTTATCGAAAATCTCAGGCTATTTGCCCTAAAAATAATACCTGGTAATATCGAGATATCTTGAATATTTTGAAGGCTAATATCTGGAAACCACTCAAAATAACAACATAGCTGAGAAAGATTTTGTCACGATTATTTCTTTATAACCAATTCAAATAGTTCAGACAAAACTGAAAAAGGACAATCTGAAGTCAATGGGAAATAATCCGGAAGATTTGTCAAAAATAATTACCTCCCTTACCTAACTTAGTTCCAGTCACCAAAACGACCAAGTCGCGAAAAGGTTTATACCTGTACAAATCCGGTATTTTACGTTACTGTGATTTTATACTCAAGAAAACATTGTTGAAAAAGTGGTGTAACAAGCAATTTCTCCTTTTCACAAAACATGTTCTACCTCATGTAATGCTTTCATTTCTAATTGCATCCAACTTTATTGTCTTCTGCAACCTTTTTCATTTTGGACAAGTCTAAAATTTCATAAAGGGAAAGGGTAAATTATTTCCTTGGATTATTGAGATTTCATGGTGGATTATCACTTGATAATTACGTTGAAAAAAGTGAAATTGTCAAAATGATGAACTGCTTTTGAAAATATGACCCAAGCTTTTGTTCATTTCGAGTTAACCCATTCCCACACAATGGCGCCTTTTAACCCAAGAATAAAAGCTTAAGAAAACATTGTGGTAAATTAAGAAAATATTGTGGAAAATGAAGAAAGTACTTGTTACATTATACACAATGTTTTCTCCCCTACAAGTAAAAGATTCCGCCTATTTTAAATTGTCGTCTGCAAATTCTTTGAATTTGAATCGGTCTAAAATGTTGATGTGTGGGAATTGGTTAATGCACGTCATATAAGCAACACTGAAGGCACTAATGACGCCATCATGTTCCTATTTGCGAAACGACGCCCTCTTAGAGATTTTGGACAAAAGAATCCATAATTTGTCTTTTTTTTTTTTAAGAATTAGATTAACCGTTGGTTTATCGTGTAAGATCGAATTATCTTCCATTTTGTGAACAACTAAAGCATATTTAACTCTTGGCTCCGCCATTCCTGAAACTATAGCTTTTGTTGTTCACTCAATGAAAGAAAAATCGATCTTACCCTTTGACCAAATTGTTAGGGTTCTGGCACGTGACCATGTCTGCCATAGGAATTTTAATACTTTGGATATTTTTATTCCGTTTATTTTTAAGGACAAATGGCCTTTTCCCACTTCTGCAAATTTAAATATCCATCTCTTTACGATCTCATTTTTAAATATGTCCACATTATATTTCACCAGAGTATAAACGCAATCTAGTCTTAACCCATTCCCACACACTTTTAGACACCTATTAAAAAACATTTAAAAAAACGATGTATGAAATGAAGAAATTGCTTGTAAAAAGCAATTTCTTCATTTTATACAATGTTTTCCACCTAAAAAATCATAAACTCTAAATTGCCGTCTACAACTTCTTTGAATTTGGACCAGTCTAATATTTTTCTATCTGGTTATGGGTTATTCCAATCGTCTAATCTTCTTATCTAGAATCTCATTTTACGGTGTTCGTGGTCGAGAGGTAGACCGTGGGCTTCCCGATCGATAGGTCCTGAGTTCGATTCCCGGAAGCAGCTTCCGATCTCAGTTATGCCATTGGCCCTTTTTATAGACACGAGTACCGGTGTATCCTCGAGGAAGTAGAATGCTGAGATTTTGGATCGGTTCAAATTCGGAGAGGTTGTAGAAAAAAGATAAGGGCGGGGGAAGAAGACCCGAATTAGATAGAAAACATTGTGAGAAAGGAGAAGAACGAATTTCATCTTTTCTCGTTTTCTCACAATGTTTCCCATTAACATTTTCTTCAGTACGTCAAAAAGTTATATTGTGTGTTAATGGTTTAGATATTTGTGACACTTCACGGTGAAAAAGGAACCTCTTAGACGTAAGAACAATATCGATCTTGGTCATACTGTATACTTTGCGCAGGCTGACTAGATTCGAAACTTGTCTCTTCTTGGTTAATTTTCTAAATGACCATTCTACCTTATTATTAATACAAATTTTATAATACAACGCTTAGTTGACCCAGCTTGATGTAATCTATACCAAACAAAGTGTATTGTCTACTTACGAAATAAATTTTCAAGAATTTTTTTCTAAACTGTTTTCTTGAGGGGAGTCAAAAAGTGGGAATGTTTCGGAAAAGGTTAAAAGAAAAAGCTGTTACATTATTTTTGTACATTTTATATGGAATTTCATGAAATCTCACAATTATACTTGTATTTAACGACCATTGTAATCGACGGCCAAAGTATGATCTCTTAATACACTTTTTTTTAGACAAAGGCTAGATGAGGGGTTGATTCGACTGCTTATTGCGGTTTCTCACTTGGTGAATGTTGGTGAATCTCATTAAAATCGTCTCAATGTTTTGATAATTTTATTAGCAAAGATACCCAATTATGAAGATCCCTTTTTTTTTTTCGAAAGTACTTTTTGACATGGCTGGTTAATAGAGGTAGTCGCTAACTTGAGTAAGATTGACTACATTTGTTTCAGATGTCAGATTTAGTATAAAGGACCAGTTTATGATGACAATCTAGCATTTATTTCGACGCATCTCATATTGATCTATGCAAACTTACATGCAAATATTTGTTATAGTTTTTTACATGATTTGTTATTATTTTGATATTTGTTATTTGTATATAGAATGTACATTTCTAACTAAATACAATCACATATTTAAACCTACATGTTCTTTTTTGTTTTTTACTTATTCAACGCTGTGTGATTTTAAATGGGTATACCCTTTCAAGCCAGGCAGGATATAAAGAAAAGGTATTTTGAATTGATTGGTTGAGATTGTTTAAACGAGTTTTTAGTTAGAATCACGTTGGCGGTCTTTCAGTTTTTATTTTTCCTTTTAATTGTCAACTTTGAAAACTAAAGACTGGTCGCTGGGCCAGTCCAGTTCTCTCCGATAGGAAGTTCCAATTCGATATTAAACACGGCTTTATTTTGCAAAACATATGGTCATTAACATTTAACAATTAAGTAAATTGGTTCGTTGGCAACCTATACATAGTAGCAGCTACAGATTATTCGTTTAAGTCGCAAAACCAAACAAGACTGTACTCGTTTTGAAAATTTCGTCAATTGACAGCAGAATGCCCCGATTACTGCCTCGATGACCGATTGGTAAAGGTGACTCGTCATCTGATGGTCGCGGGCTCGAGTCTCACTGTCACTGGGTTGTGTTCATGGGCAAGACACTTGATAGCCAGCCCCAGCCTCTGTCTATCCAGCTGTAGAATTGGGTAGACGAGGGTTTATGCCACTGCGTCTCTTTCGGGGATGTAAAAACGCCTAAATTGTGAGAGTTCGAGAGTGACTCTATAAGCTTAAAACTTTTTCGCTTTTCGTCGCAAGCGAACTAAAATGAATTCGTATAAACCAAGCAAAACGTCGTCACGTGATAATATAATTTGATATCCGTTTTTTTTTCGGAATCTTATAGCAATATTTTTGCCGAAATTTCCAGTCGGATGGAGGGTGGGGGGTCTGGATCCCACCTCAGCCAATCCACAGTGCGCGCGCGTGTGTTTAAGCGGATATCATTAATACCTGATGGACCCAGGCTGAACCTATATACAGATCTCTACTCAGTGTTCTGTAAAAGTCACATGACCAAAAACAGCACACCTTCAATGGGCGACAAATACATCGTGACTACAGTTTATTCAAACTTTAACTAGAAGGTTTTGGTCGCCTGCTAATGATAAGCACTTCACAGCTTGACGGTCATAGTTATACATAACAACTGCATGGGTGAAGGGTTACTGCTTCGGGGTTCCAATAAGCACTTGGGTTTTTTCCATCTCCTTCATACTATAGTTCTCTGCAAAGTCCATTTTGACGCATGCATGATTCCTATTTTCTTTTAGACTCTCTTTCATCTGCTTGAATGAATTAAATTGGGTTTTCACTCTTTGTGAATACGCTTTAAAGTCGTCCAATTCGTTGGAAATATCATGAATAAAAGCAATTGTTTCTTTCTGGATGTCTAAAAGTTTTGTTTTCCATCATCGCATTTCATTCTTTGTCCCTGTTTGAATACTATTGATTTCTCTTTCATGTCCAAACATAGCTTTCTTTTCAACTCACCCGAGGTCGTACTTTCCAAAATCCGGGCTGGTATTAGTTGTCACTCCGTCCGTTTTCAAACTGACACTGTAATTTCAGGGCAAAATTTTGATGTTTGGTGCACAAATATGTTATTCTAGATGCATAGTTGACTAGAATGACATGTTTTGGTCTTGCCCGAAACTGATAAGAGTCTTTTGATTTATCAGCTTTGTACTTCGTTTAGATGTGTTTCAAGTAGTCATTCGATACAAACTTTTGAACTCCCCTTTTTGCCAATTTTAACCGAATCTGTTTTCCTGGAAGCTGTCTAAAATTACATTCTCTTTCTTAGAACTCTTTAATCTTTGTGTATCTCTTTTTGAATTTAGACTCCTCTCGATGTGTATTTTCTTTTTGTCTAATGCGGGATCCGACTAAATTCACAGCAAACTGCGTCAGTTTGTATTTTCTCAAAATTGTACTAGCTGCCACCTGCTTAATCATATAACATTCCTTTTTGTTACCTCTTTTCATTTCATTGGCTAGAAAGTTGGCAAAAATAAGCTTTTTCTTTATTTGCGATTGTATTTTCGGATCTAATCCAGCTTCTCGCAATTCAGATTTCGATCTTGGAGTTTTAGGGCCCTTTTTTTGAACTACATTACATTTTTGTTGCAGTCTTGATAATCATTTTAGTAGGCTTTGTTTTTTCTTTCTAGTTGTTTCCATACTAGTCTCAGATATTCTACCTTTAAGTTCAGCTTCTTGTCTGACCGCTTCTACTTTTTACACACTGGTCTTGCTGGTTTCTTGCTGAAGGATAAACATTCTTGAATCTGAACTTGAAACTTCATTTTCCTTAGTTTCACTTTTTTCTTGACTTGTACTCGGAATTTAGTGTGATCTCAATCCTGAACAATCTTTATCATGTGTGTCATTTCTTTTTTTCTAAACCGATATGAGGCCTGCTTTTCCCGCAGTTTCTTTCTAAAATTCTGCTTTTCTTTATTCATTCTAGCCACTTTTAAAGTACGTTTTTGTCCTTTTACTTTCATTTTTCAGCCAGTCACTACCTAACTCAGCTTTCTTCTTCTCTCTGTACTCTCTCTGGCGTTCTGCATGGGATTTGGCCATAATAAAAAAATGAAATCTGAAAAATCTCTGTGTAATTCTTTGACGGTAAATGGCTGATTCTCGCTACAATTCTTTTCTTCTTTAAACAAAATTCTCTACTGAACACAATTATCACATAAATTGGATATGTGGTTATCAGAAATAGACTAAATTCCGTCATTAAGGATAATAGTTTTCAACGGCTACAAGGTTCATTTTTGAGAGTACAGAATGTTTGTATTCGCGGAAGACCATGGCGTTTGCCCGTAACTACTGTTTACAAACAGTGAAGTACTATAATACTTCAATTTATTATTCAATTGTATTTTGAGTTGTTTTCTTTAATTTGATCAATTTATTAAAAGCACAAACATTAAACGTTACGGCTGATCCATAACCCGATTTTCAATGATTTTCTTTCAACCATGTTCATTGGGTTCAAAATTTAATTTTGTTTAGAATTATTAGAAATTGTATTTAATAAATGATAGGTAAATGACAACCTATAATGCAGAAGTTAAGTAAAAAATACAGTGAAGTTCACGAATAATTAAATTCATACGACCTCGTATTTTACGTGACAATGTATGTGTTTTACGTGACAAATATAACCAGTACAAACAGGGGCGAGGGGGACATGTATATAATTATCATAATAGCATCTTTTTAAAGCCGGTCCCAATCTATATCTGATTATGATAACGAACTATATGTACCTGTATTCAAGCTTGTCTCATCAGAAGAAACTTACCTCGTGATAACGTATCAACTGTTTTGTTGAACAACACCATTTGAATAAAATGGTGGTGTAGATGCGATGACGTCATCAACTAATTACACGTGGCTTCTACGATGGAATCTCAACGTTTGGTATAGGTTTATCTGCTTTATGATAGAAAAGAACTATTAGCGTCACGTACGAATACATAAAAAGAATCTTGCACTGTAAAGACCGAAAAAATGATAGTTATTTCTAAAAATTAGATAGATAAACAGATGAAAATGAGCATGAATTTGAATAGTGGTTGAATAAACTATAGACCCATGTTTTCTGACATCGACCACCAACTTACTGAACAGGCACTAGAAGAGGTTCGCTTTTACGTAAAATACTTTAATTGTGTGACCAATGAAAATGTAAATAAAAATGATTGATGAATGATTCCCATACAGTCATGTCGTATACTTTGATTTTCTTTGGTTATTATGAATTAAATTTACCAAAACAAAAAGATCGCCTTTTCTTCAGCCCTTGCTTGCTAAATAGCTCTAAGACATATTTTACCTTGTGACCCACGAATTTTGTAAGGGTTACCTATAATAATGCAGTATATTCCCCGAGGAATATATCTTTGCATCAAAATACGACAATAAATGTGTTTGTTTTTGTTTGTTTGAATGGGTTTTTACGCCGCTTTCAACAATCTTTCAGTTATATCGCGGCGGCTGGAGCACCTAACAATGGAATCCTGGTATTTCTCACACCAGTAATATCATTACATCCTTTCCTAGCCTCAAGCTGCTATCCCACATAGGTCTACGATTATCGACCCATTGGTGAGAGACAAATAGTCGGAAAGGATGAGTGCCGCCGTCGGGGATCGAACCCGGGACCTCGAGATTGAACGACAATAAATATACATGTACGGCTATATACATTCGTCGTGAAAATAGGGCGTGTTTTTAAAATCTGCTTATTGCAAGTATTTCGTGATTAAATACTTGTAATGATTTTGGCCCAAACAATGAGAATGAGATGCACAAGAAATTTGTGAACAGATTTCGTGTTATTTCTCTTTACCTCACAATCTTATGTAAATGTAGCGGCCAATGTTTGAGTTAAAGGTTCACTTCTGGTCTAAATTCAGAAAGCCGGATTTAATTGGTCGTTGACAGTCGTGATCCGTTATTTTGACGAATCTTTGTACATATATATAGTGCTGTCCTCGGATGCAATACTATTTATCCTGGTCGCATTCGAGTTAAAATGCCGGACCGCACTAGGCCAGTTACTGAGAATCAAAAGGTGTGGCAATCGATTCAAAACGCCGAAAGAATGAAATAGAAATATTCGGTTAAAATTTTCTAAACACGAAACTTGATTCATTAAGCAGACAACGGAAATAGGTTGCCCAGGCTCAATGACGCATGGTCGAGTCCAATTGATCGTAAATATCATTTAGACTGCAGTAGTAAATCGTCAGATGTATAAACGCTGTTGTTATGACATTTTGCTCACCCAACGACCGCGAACGAAAGTAGCACGGTAGTCCGGTTTAAATATAGTACATATCAAGAATATCTCGAAACATCTGTAAATGCAAGAACCCTTCTTCGGCAATGTTTTCAAAACCGTGGCACTCGATTTTAACCTATTCCAACTCAATCCCTCCTTTTTACGCCCCTCAAGAAAATAGCTTTTGAAATCGTTGTGGAAAATGAAGAAATTGATTTTATCAAGCAATTTCTTCATTATCCACAATGTTTTCTATCCAAAACGACCAAAAAGTTCAAAATTCCATCAACTTGAAATTGTCGTCTGCAGCTTCTTTGAATTTGGACCAGTCTAAAATTTAGCTGTGTTGGAATGGGTTTACTTAGTGAGGCGGTCAACAAAAAATAATTATCTCGGGCAAAAATTGGCGGACTGGACCTACATAGATTTATACTCAGTAATCTTGAAAGGTCCCGTGACCTAAAACAGCATACCTTCAATAGGCGACAAATAGGCTACAATTTATTCAAGCTTAAGCTAAGAGGTTTTGGTCGCCTACTAAGGACAATGGCATTGTTGTTATTTCTCCTTTTCTAAATCAATGAATTGCAAATTCCTCAATTCGTATCTCAGTCAAAGGTGTTTTTGTGGTTCTGTGAATGGGGCTAGAGTGTTTTTACCCAATCAAAAAAACAAGTTTGACCTATTTTGAACCATGTACATAAAATTTGTCCTGATTTCAATTCCAGAAATTTCAGGTAAACAACATATACAGTATATCGTCGGTGTTATGACAAAAGCTCGTAACTCATTTTTTGGAGGTTTTCAGGAGGAAGATAAAATGTCATAACTTTTGTGAAACTGAAAGGTTTTATTTGAAATTCGGACATGTTCTTACAAAATAAAGTGTCTTAAATGCTGATAGGTCAAAATAAGTCTAGCCTGTAAAAGTCACCCAAAATTGGACATACGAGGTTTTACTATCCAATTTGTGATACTAAATCTAAGATACGTGAGATACAATGTTTTTCATGTAAGATTTCTTAACATGTACATAACACAATAGATTTTACGACAAATATGACCAACGATTTCTTTTAAGCCATCGCTTTACAACCAATCTTATTCAGTATTATACATTAACCAATCGCCGGATAACAAAATTTTAGACCGGTTCGTACTGAAAGAAGTTGTAGAAAACACTTTTAAGCAGATAGAACATCGAAATTCTTATTTTGTGGATAAGAAACATTATGGGAAATGAAGAAATTTGTTGCAACAGTTCTTTATATTACACAATGTTTTCCTCGATTTCATTTTATTGGTAAAAAGAGACTTGAATAGATATTATACGTTCTATAATGTCAACGTCGAGAAGTTAACAAGAAATATAATAAGCGGAAAAGGTGACTTATTTTAATAACAAAGACGCTTATCAGACATATATAATGTTTACTTAGAAATCAATCAATCAGTTATTGATTCATCTATTTCTAAGTATACATTTCAAAAGACAGTTCTAAAATACAATTTAAGCAGGGTGAAAATTGTGTCTTACTTTGACTAGAAAACACTGGAAAAGAAGGATTAGGTAAACGTAGATAAAATGATAACTATCGAACAATAACTGGAGTTATTTCAGTAAAATTTGTATTAAGCGACCACTTAATGGACGGTCAGGAATTGGTTGCTTAAGGGAAATGGCCTCTAAATATACTTTTACTTTACATATAAGATAGGTCCATTTGAATTCATACACAAACTATCAAATATTCATTCTGTAATCATAAGTTGTTCGAACTCATTAGAATCGTCTCAATGAGACTATTCTAATTAGTTCAAATAACAAAGGATTAAAAAAGATTTCTTTCGGCAAATATGTTCACTTTAAAGAACTTTATGTTTAAAAGGAGACTTTAACTTACGGTCGTTTAATAAAAATGGTCGCTTAAAAGAGTTGTGTTCAAGCGAGATTTGCCTTATATGAATCATGAGACATTTTCTTGAGTTGGCAAAGTTTGCTGAGAAATGAAATTGCTCTTATATTCTTAGCAATTTCGATTTACATTTCAATTTTTAACACATTTAATACTGTAAATCACTTTAAATTCGCGAGATCCAAATTTCGCGACATTGTGTTGATTTTCTCTTTTTTATTTATTGGCGAGTATTTGTTTTCGCATCTTGCTTTATCAATACGTAATACTTATTTTGCGCAAAACATTTTTTAAAGCTTGGATTTTGATAGCTTGTATTTTTTTCATTTATACTTGTCAATATGACATTAAAGTCCACTATTTATATATCTTTTCTGAAAACGGAGGTTATTTCATGACTCTTTCTAGTTTTAATTCATCCTTTGCCACATTTTGGTGTATCCTGGATCCTCTGTGGTCTTTCTACACAGTTGGTCGCTTAACCGCTTTCACTATCTTTCCCTAAACCTTTATAAGCCCTCCCCTCCATCCGTAATATTTTGTTTGAATTTCTTATCCAAGTATTTGGATCACTTTTACCTTTCTTTGCCTTTTTTATCTTTTGAGCTTTTCCTTTATTCTTTTCACTGGGTACAGTAGTAGAGACGACTTCCTCGTGGTCAACAACATCAGTATTTCCATCATTCTCTATGCTGACCACCGATTCTTGAATTACTACATTTATATTTACATTGTCAAATGCATCACCTGCATTATCTTCATCTTGAATTGGTCTGGTCTTGTCATATGTATCATCGCCATTATCTTCATCTTGAATTGGTCTGGTCTTGTCATATGTATCATTACCATTATCTACATCTTGAATTGGTCTGGTCTTGTCATATGTATCATCACCATTATCTTCTTCTTGAATTGGTTTGGTCTTGTTTGTAGTTATCGAGCGTTCTTTTCTTTTAAATTTCACCTTTACTGCTTTCTTAGATTTACTATTACTTCTCCTGTCATCATCATCTGAACTGCTTTCTATTCTTTCGTGTTTCCTTTTCTTTTTGTCTGGGGTCCAATCTTTATCTTTGACATCATCATCAAAGTCAATCGACATCGAATCTTCACTTTCACTGTTTTCACTGTCTTTTTGGTAATTTTTATCTTCTGATATATCGGTTTCTGGGTCTAATTTATCACGACCAGTCTCCTTTGTTGATAAATGCTGATCACTTCGGCTTTCTACAATATCTTTATCTTTGAATATACCTATATCACTATTCCTGTTTATATTAATTTCTTCAGTTAGCTTTTTGTTGATATTCTGCCCAACTATTTTGCTGGTCTTTACCTCCATTGGTGAGTTTCTCTTGAATATCCGTGTCATGTTTGTATGAATCTCCTTTGTTACAAGTTAATATTTTGTGTCCTTGAATACGAAAATTTGTTCTACCTTCACTTGGTTTTGATGTACAGTTTCTCGCGTGTTTAATATGATAATTATGGTTTTAGAAAATATGAATTGCGCCCTTTTAAAATAATATGTGAAGGGCGTTTCTATATCTATGAAGATGCCGTTTCTTCATCGTAAGCGCCTTCCACGTACCACCCACAGTCACCACACAGATAAAATGAGTCGATTTCCTCTTCTTTGATATCTTTAGGCAGATTTTCTACACACTTTAAGTGAAATTTACATTTGCAAGATAGGCATAAAAGCCAAATGTCACCATAAGTATCTTCTAATAATATCTTTCCTGGCAAATGTAGGTATTCAAGTGTAAGGCTATCGAAGGCTTCTTCTTTACAGATTTTACAAGTCCAGTCAATGTCAGGCTCTGACCCAGAGGATTGCGACATGGTTTATCTCTGAAAAGAAAAAAACAAAGTTCTTGTCTATTTCGCTTTTTCATCCATAATTTGATATTTTCGGCGGCTCATATTAATTGAGATTACCATAAAATTCACTTTGGTTTTAGTGAGGTGCGAAAACCGTCAGATTTAAATATTCTCGATCATAATTTTTGCAGCTTAAGCAGAGACAATCTCTTGCATACTTTCATTGAAGGGTTTGGATTTGGTTCCAATAAAATAAGATCATATTTGAACAGAGCTTAAACTCACATTCGAATCTTCATTAAGAATGACAACAAACGTAAGTAGCTCAAGCCCTATTGATATTGTCAATTATCTAATCGATATATTGACCAAACTTCGATATTGCCAATCTACTGACAATAAAAAATATTCTTACATGTATTAACAAGTTATTGATAGTGTATGGGTAAACTTCAGAGTTGATAAACATGTTGGTTCAGTATTATTGGCAATAATATTGAGTGTATGGGACATTTAGGACAAACTTACAAAAGACAGGACATTTGAAAAGGCGGATCATAAGACAAATCGTCAGAGACTGCCATCTTGGGAATGATGACATGGAAAAAGTGGGTTAAAAGAAATGAATATTTTGTTTCTTTCACTTTCGTCTTAATGCAAAACCTCGTATCTCGATTAAAATCTAAAAACCTGCCCTTATTTAGGTTCGAGTTAAAAACTCGTACCTCGGTTTGAATTCTATAAAAACAGTTAAAAACACCGTTTTAACATTAGAAATTTCCGTTCAATCAGTGTTTTACTTTATATATCTTAATACTAGAAAATGCGTGCAAAAATAGACATGATTATCTTACTTTTATGGGCATGATGAATGTTAACGTTTTTACAGAAAATTATCAATTTCACCAATTTTCATTTGATCATCAAAAAAATGGGACTAACAGAAAAACAGAAAATACAAAAGAAAATATCAATGTTTAAATACATAGAGGATGTACTTACCTGTCCCTTTTCCACCATATTTTTCCAAAATGTAAAGATTTTCAACCTTCCACAACGTGAGTTTTTGTCCGTCAGACTTACGAGATTTTGCAATTACAAAATAATTGACCTATAGTTATCCGAGATTTTAACACGTGACTATATCTCTGGTTCTAATTGGCGTAGAAATACGAGCTTTTGACAGAATATGTATGGGAAGTTGTTGTTTTCAAAACCTGTGAAAACGAAAAATCGCAAAAAATGAGTTACGAGCTTTTGTCATAACACCGACGATATTGCGTCATGCAATATGTAAATTTAATCTATAATTAAATTGCCTACGTGTCACGTTTTTAGAGCTCGTGGACCAATCAACAGCGGCCATCGATTTGTCATTCCCCTAATATGGGACTGAAAACCCCCTACGTCACTAAGAGATCTAAAAATATCAGCTAATCAAAATTCGGAAATTAACATGATTCATTCAACAACCAAATAACACATCCAGTTTGTATGGAGTGCGCCTTGAAAATTAAACATTTTTTCTAACAATTATAATTTGCTTCAAATTAGTTTTTATCTTATTGAAGCATTTTTTGAATTAATATGTATTGAATAGCAATTTCGAAAAACTTTTATCTTTTTATTCCATCGATTAAGCCCAGTTTGAAATATATCCATAAAGAGCGCAGCGATATTTTGGTGATTCGGTTCTGACAAAATACGTTCGTACTCACACGTTGCCACCTTCACAATGGCGACCTGCGGATCTAGAAACAGCAAAATCTAAACGGGAGGGATTCCCTTCCTAGGTGTAAATCGAGTTATTTGACAATACGATCTGGATCAACAGTGTTTGGAGTGACAGGAAAGTGTTCATCTTTGATCTCAAGTGTTTAACTAACTGAAGAATTCAAGCTCGCGCTCAAGCGGTGTCGCAACCGGCGATTTTGTAACCTACTTTTCATTATTCTACGGCGTAATTTCGTCATCTGTTGAAAGACTCGATTTCACCTTGGTATGGAAAGAAGCTGTTTAAGGCATTTTGTCACGTTTTAGCACATCAATAGATTAACGGACTCAACTTCATGACTTCTGCTTGTTATAGGATATTAAAATCGTGAATTTATTCTATTATTTTAACAGTTTTGTGTGACGTCATTTGATCTACTTTCATATTCATGCTCTTCCGTATTACGTATTTTATATTATAAAATCGGTTATTGCACAAATTTGCGTTCAAAGTTTCATCTAATGAACTTGCATTGTTGTTAGACAATCATACGTGAAAGAAATACCTCACACAGGGTATTGTTGAGTGAACATTTCATCTCAACACAGTAAACACAAAAGCCGGTAAATATTTATGAGTCTTGTACGCCAGCGGCCCAGGCTTCAAATTGCTAGCAATGGGCCAAAAAGAAATGTTATTGACCAGTGCGACAAAGACGTAAATGGTGGTTGTTTGACGCCAGACTTACAACCATCTCAACCCAAATTCCCATCAAAATCAATCGAGTACCATGGTGTTTATAAAATCGGACGATATGTTCTTGAGCACCAGGAAGCAGAAACTTACAAAGCCTGTGATTATGTGACCAAGCAAGAAAAGACTTGTAAGGTGAGTTGATTTTAAATTCCTTTTCTATTTCGTGTGTCTAGCAAGTTTTCAATGAATCTCTTAATCTCTATCACAGATTGGGTTCTTTAGAATCCGTTGGATCCAGTCCCAGGACAAAGTTGGTATTACCTGGAAGCTGTTATTCTTTGAAATGTGTTGGTCATTCCAAAAGGTATATTCATAGTTTGAAATGTCCTCGTCTCTTTCACTACAGTGAACTATTTGACAATCTTTGTAATATTGCAGGCATTAAATGCCTCAGATTGTTACCATATTACATAGAATAAGGCTGCAAAAAAAGTCATAACTGATAAATCTAATCTTATAACTGTATTAAACAAGAGTCTTTAACAGTATGGTAAACCCTAGAATTATGTGTCACTATGACAAAGTTCTAAGGGATCATACTCATTAATGTTTGGTTAAAGAAGATTTTTTTCCTGGTATGAAATCTTGCTACAGAAAAGGATTATGATTTTTGTTTTACTGTAGCAGGCTGACTAGGGTGTCTAATTTGCAGTGTTTTGAAGTAGATGTGGCTCCAACTGTATGTTGAAATTGGAATTAATTAGTCATGCCATTGTTTCTGGATTCATTGCATTAATATATAGATAGTCAATAGCAGATCTTTGCAGATGATTATATGGTCCAAAGCTGACTCATTTGATTTTTTGTAAATGAACCAAGTCTATGATTAAGCTGTGTGTTCAAAACAATGTGTCAAAGGATTGTTGATTTTCCATTGATATTCTCAGTGAATCTTTGTTTCAAAGTTCTTTGTTACCATGGGTCTTTGTTTACCCTAGCACCACATGGCAACGAAAAAGGGTGGGAAATGGGGACAAAGGGATCATGGGTTTCCTTTGTGAAAGGGACCCCTTTGTGCTTACCTCCCCTGGACCATATGAAATATGCTCTTACATGTTTTACATTTCCTTAGTAACCAATCTAGCATTTAGAAATATTAAATGATTGACATGCATAATCTTGTACTAATTGATTTTTTTAAATCATTATTTTTTTTCACATCAATGGGATGATATTATGTACATGCATATATATTTAATGTCCATAGTTGTAAATAATAAAGCAAGAATGATTTTGAATGGATCTTATTTCCACAGGACTCTTTTTTCATGCAAGAAAGGGTTCAAGGTAGGGAATTAATGAAATACCCCTTAACAAACAACAACATTTTAGACTTGGTGAAGTTCAAAAAAATTTGCACACAACAAATTAAAGTTGATGAATGAATCTTAAATACCAGGTCAAATCCTGGAATTGTCAATGATAACAGTATTTTTACTCATTTAACAAGGAATATCAATGATTACATTGAAGGGTAAAAGATATTGTGGTTAATGAAGAAATTGGATTTTCTTCATAACAACATTTTCTGAAGTAAATGTTTTGTGGACAATCTGTCATGTCTTACTCAGAGGATTAGTGGAGCAAGTATGCATTCCACACCACTGCATGACAGATAGAAATTATAATAGAAACATAATTCTTTCTTTAAAGTCGTGATTATGAATAGCACATACATACCAAAGTTCAAAGGTCACATGTTGGAAATGTCACATGTTTGGATTAAAGTTCCACAGCTGTCAAATTTGACAGGTTGTGATGTTTTGAATTTTTTATTGCTGACTTAACATACCAGATCATAATTTTTGACAGCTGACCAGCTGACCTCTTTAATGCATTACCAGACAACAAAATTTTATACTGGTCCAAATTCGAAAAAGTTGCAGATGTCAACGACAAGTTGACGACTTTTTAAACATCTTTGTTTTTCTGGAAAGAAAACATTAAAGATAATGAAGAAATTGTTTGTGACGAGCAATTTATTCATTTTTCAATTTTTTCTTGGGGGGGGGGTGTTCCAAAAAAAGCGGGATTGTGTCGGAATTGGTTATCCAAATACAAGATGATAACATTCTAGACTGGTCCAAATTCTAAGAAGTTGCAGCAGACAATGTTGAGTTGGTAAAAAGTTTATTTAGAATAACTCAACTATTGGTCTGTCTTGTTAAAAAAATATGTGTATAATATATAAATTTATTGATATAAATCGATGGGCACCCACAAGATAGGATTTGGATCAAATGAAAATTAATAAATTTACAACTTTTTTCGCAATCATTGTATCTTTTGAAAATTACACATGTACATGTGGCAATGTTGTCAGTACATTAAGGTCACACCCACTGACATGTGTGGCCCAAGGCAACACATCTGCATTATGTTATCATTTTCATACCAATCCCTTACTGATCATTATCTAGATATCTAAAAAAAAATAGCCCAACTTCCAAATCAATGGGGTGTAACTGACCATGTCTTGGACCAATCCAGGATGGCCAGTGGTGCATCACAAACTGACAGATGAGTAAAATAGAGAAAACAGGGCTAAAATAGAATTTTTTTAACTGAACTCGTACATGTCTGTCAAATTAATAATCAGTGAGACAGACTGGGGCCAGTCTAGGCTATCATTAAAGATTTGTTGATTGAATCCCAAAGTCGTCTCTGGCTCTCGCCAAACTATAAGTGAACTGAAGTTAGAAATTCTTTGCTTGTGTGAGTCAAAATATCAAGAGGGATTAATAAGACCGCGTCAGGTATAATAACTCTGATCACGTAGTACCAGTTTTCTTTCTCCCTTAGAGCACAGGGGGACAAAATCCTCCATGGGCAGATACAATTTTGACCAGTTAGTTCTTTTTGGGTTAAGAAATGAAGTGACTAACCCATCACCACACAACATTAGATTGGTCCTAATTGAGAGCAGTTGCAGACTAGTACAAAACAAAGTTCATGGAATTTTAAAAACTTTGTCTTAAAAAGTCATTTCGGGAAATGAAGATTGCTTGTCACAAGCAATTTTTTCAATTCTTACAAAGTTTATCCCAAGCTTATCTCCTGAGGGACATCAAAAAGAGGAATTGTGTGGGAATGAGTTTACTATTTTGATAAGAACTAAACAGAAGATTGTATGTCTATTTTTCAGAGACTTTTTTGGGGGGGGGGTTGAATAAAGAAATCCGTTTGTGAATCATGCCATTATCTTATGTGATGAAATACCACAGGGTCGTGGTCAGGAAATGTTGTTCCATGACATACACATAGGCTTGTGTAAGCGAACTGATTATTGATATTTCACAAGATTGGATTGGTTTGAAAAGATGATTTCATTATTAGCAAGCGTCTAGCTTTATAAATCTATGATGAAACATGCCCTGTATAAATCTGTATTAAGTTAACCTCGAAATCATTGCAAGATGTTCAGTGAAGCGGTGAAATTAATCCATGTATAATTATGAATTCATCAATTGTACACAGCAGTAAAAAAAAGTATTGGGGAAAGGGAAAATGCATTGTCCAATTGTTCAATAGTTTTTAATTTCGGACTGGTCTGAATTGAAAGAAGATGCTGATTACATTTCTGAATTCATTTCAAATTTGAAATATAGGTGGTATTTAGGGTATAAAAGATTGTGAGAAAAGGACGAAGAGCTTTTAACAAGTGGTTTGTCCTTTTATTATAGTACTTTACGTAGCTTTCCAGTAAAAGAAAATTTTACATTGCATGTTTTAAAAATTGAAATGAAACAGAATGTTCAGCAATACCAAAATTGTTATTTCCTTTACCAACCCCATGTTGTTGGGACTCATCAATCAGTCAGACAGGTTCCTGAGACCTTAGTCTCAAGAGTACCACAACATAGGATTTAATTGTACAGAAATTCCTTACAAATCTTTGAAAACAACAAAGTCTTGATATTTCCTTGTATCTTGGTGTATTTTGCAATACAGTGGCAACAAAAGCTGTGAAGAGGTCATTCACCTTTGATAGTCCGATAGAAATTTGACCCATGTTGAGATTACCTCTTATACAAGTAGATTTTTCACTGCATTTGTAATTATTCTGTTCTTGAGGTTTCAATTCATTCACTTTATAATTATATGGTTAAATAAGGAAATTCAAATCATTTAACCCATTCCCACTCAGTGACGCTTTTAGATGCCCGACGGAAAAAAACTTTTGAAAACATTGTGTTAAATGAAGAAATTGCTTGTTACAAGTAATTTCTTCATTTTACACAATGTTTTAAACCAGAAAGTTGAAAAAATCTAAAATTTCATAAACTTTAACCCATTCCAACTCAATCCCTCCTTTTTACGCCCCTCGAGAAAAAAGCTTTGGAAAACATCGTGGAAAATGAAGAAATTGCTTGTATCAAGCAATTTCTTCATTATCCACAATTTTTCCATCCGAAAAGACGAAAAAATTCAAAATTCCATCAACTTGAAATTGTCGTCTGCAGCTTCTTTCAATTTGGACCAGTCTAAAATTTTGCTGTGTTGGAATGGGTTAAATTGTCGTCTGCAACTCTTTTCAATTTGGACTTGTCTAAAATTGTGTTGTCTTGAAATGGTTTAGGCTATCCACCAGACTGTTGTTTTATGCCTCTCGATAAAAAAAAGATTTGGAAACTTACTTGTAAGTATTTTCTGTCATATCTGTTTTCTACCCAAGTAGACAAACAGTTTCAAAATTTCATCAACTAAAAGTTTATCATAAACTAAATTTGGACCAGTGTAAGACATTGTCAATGGGTAATGGTTCAACCAAAATCAATATACAAGTTTATTCCCGCTCAATAAAATTTAAGACTAGTCCAAAATTGAAACAAACCGCAAAAAACAATTTGAAATTGATTGAATTCAATGTTTTTGTTGTCTTTTTGGATAGAAAATGTGGATAATGCAGAGAAAATATTGTGGATAAATTAAGGAATTGCTTGAAACATTTTTCACAATGTTTTCAAAAGCTATTTTCTTGTGGGGTGTAAAAGGGAGGGATTAGTTGGGAATGAGTTGAAGCATTTAATGTTTAATTCCAAAGAAGATGCAGGTCATACTTCTTAATGTATATAATGAGAAAAAAATTGAAAACTTTGTCATGTGGTCATGTGTTTTTGAGTTCAGTATTTTGTTCTTTATCTTTTCAGGTTTTTGAAATCAACAAATATCGTGAAAGTCTGAGTGCATATTGGCAAGTGGACTCGCACGAGAATATAGGCAGCATTTCTGAGATTATCCTTGGAGAAACTAAAGCCTATGTTTTCTTTGAACGTCATTTTGGGGATCTCCACTCCTATGTACGAGAAAAGAAGAGGTTAAAAGAGGAGGAGACCTGTAAACTGTTCAGGATGATTGTGTCAGCAGTGAAACATTGTCACGACAATGGTGTGATTCTGCGTGATCTCAAACTACGTAAATTTGTCTTCAAAAATAAAGAAAGGTAAGCATATAAACACATATAACATTATGTCAGTCAACAAAATGGCAGACTGGTCTCCTTCCTGGGGAACTACCTAATAGCAAGAGATGTGTCTTTCCTTTTCTCACCGAGTTTTGTTGCAGTTATTACCCTCAGCCAGATAAGGTTTAACCCTTTCCTGTTTTGCTCAATTTTAGACCTGTCCAAATCCAAAGGTTTTGCAGATGACAAACTTATTTAATCAATTTTATTTGATTGATTGATTGAATGGGGGTTTAAAGCAGCTTTATCAGTATTTCAGTCTTATTGGGGCGGCTGGAGCACCTAACAGTAGATTCCTTGTATTTCTCTCACCATTACTACCACGACCTCCTTTCCTAGCCTCCAGCTGCTATCCCACTTAGGTTTACGATTATCTACCCATTGGTGAGTAACAGATGTCAGAAAGAATATGTGTGGCTGCCGCAGGGATTGAACCCATGACATCCTATGCTTGAAGATTAGGAGTCTGACGGACTACTGACTGCACTAAGATGGCGGATGATCATTCATTAGGGTAGAGAATATTGTGGAAAAAGAAGACATTGCTTGTTACACAATGTTTTCTCAAGTTTAAAAACACAGGGATGTAAAAATGAGGAATTGAACAGGAAAGAATTAATTCATTACAAACCAACTAAATTTTAGACTTGTCCAAGTTAAAGGATGTTACAGACCACAAAGTTGATGAATTTTAGAAAGTCTTTGTCTTGTTGGGGCAAGAAACTATCTTTAATTTTCCAAGGATTTTTCCTTGAGAACTGTAAAAAAGCGGGATTGTTTGGGAATGGACAATCTTATGTAGATGTCAATTTATTGACATAATTAAGTCATTCAATATAATATATCAAATACGCAATTTAATAATGTCTGACCTAATTTTAAAACTTGGTTAATTCTTTATTTGTGAAACAATATATTGTTTTAACCATACCCCATTCCCATTCTAATCTAGACTAGCCAAAACTGACAGAGGTTGCAGATGACAATGAAAATTGGATGCAATTCAAAATGAAACCATCCTGTGTGGTAGAAAATGTTGTGGAAAAGGCAGAAATTGCTTGTTACAAGCAATTCCTGCCTTATCCACAATATTTTCTGAAGTATAAATCACAGTTTTGTAAAATCCCGGGTTTGTACAGGAAAGGGTTAATTGGCAATGAAGAATTTCAGAGGGATAAGATGGCAACAGGCTTAGTATTGCAAGACAAAAAAAAAATATTGTGGTCATAATTCAAAGATGTTACAAATGAAAATTTTAGTAGATGGAATTTCCGCTTCTGTTTATTTTGGGTAGAAAACAAGCAAATTCTTCTTATTTACAATGTTTTCCCCAGAAGGGCATAAAAATAGGGATCATTTGGGAAATGGATTAAGAATGGGTTTCAAGCATTTTGACATCAGTTTCCATGTTTGAACAATCTTTTCTTGTTGTACTTATACAAAGTTTAAAATTTTAGATTTTGTAACTTTTTAGATCTTATAAATAATGTTTAAACTGACATTATACTTGCTAATTATGAGCTTTAAGTAGAGTGGAAAGTATTGAAAGAAAATTAGACATTTCCTCTTCCCTCATGTTTTACATAACTATATTTCTAAACCAATTACTACAAAATTCCACATTTTACGGGCCAGAGAAATAAAGGTATGGAAAGATTGTTTGCAACAAGCAGTTTCTGCTTTTTTCACAATGTTTTCTATCTCACATGACCTTCTTTTTCAATTTAACCCTTTCCTGTTCAATTCTTGGTTTTTATGTCCCTGTGAATTTAAGATTGAGAAAACATTATAGAAAAAGAAGAAATTGCTTGTTACAAGCAATTTCTTCTTTTTCCACATTATTTTCTTCCCTACTAAATGGTTATCTTTCAAATGACACCCACTTTAAATTAACGTCTGCAAAACATTTGAATTTCGACTAGTCTAAATTCTGCAAAACAGGAAAGGGTTAAACCCATTTGGGATTATCGTATGCAACTTCTTTCAATTTGGATCAGTCTTATAATTTGTTGTATGGGAATGGGTTTATAAAGTGTGAGAAAATTTGGGAGATTGTCTGGGAGAGATTTAAAATATGAGACACGATTTCTTTAAGTCAAAGCTCTAAAATGAAATTGCTAAGTATTATTTATTGAAAAAGTAGAAATTCGGTCACATTAGAGATGTAAACAAAATACAATGTACTTGCTGCAATACCATATTTCATCATCTTTCTTATTTCATGCTAGTTTTGTTTTCAATTATAGGAAAACTGGGTCATCAATACATTGCATCATCATTTCATAAACATGGGTGTTTATAATTGTGGAAACATTATGCAAAAAGAAGAAATTTCAAATTCATCCTTTTACTTATTTTCTTCCCTGTCAAATGATTGTCTTTCAAATGAAATCAATTGGAAATTGTTGTCTGAAAAATATTTGAATCTGGACAGGTTTGAAATTCTGCTTTAATACAGTAAGGGGGGAACCCTTTCTTGTACAAAAGAAAGATTAAATGTAGCTGTGAATTTATACTTTCTCCTTTTTCTCCAATCTCTTCTTTTTCCATAATATTATCTATCACATAGGATGGTTTCATTTCAAATTGTATCTCATTCTCATTATCGTGTACAACCTCTTTAAATTTGGACGAGTATAAATTTTCCCAAAAAAAAAGAGAAAGGGTTTCAGTGACATTTACTGCTGTAGATGTGACTTAGATGTTGGATTAACCCATTCCCACAGATCAAAATTTTAGACTGGTCCAAATTGAAAAAAAACCTGCAGATGGCAATTTCAAGTAGATTGAATTTTAAGTTTTTTCTTCTTTTTTGAAAGAAAACATTGTGGATAATGAAGAATTTGCTTGATACAATTTCTTCGTTTTCCACAATGTTTTCCAAAGCTTTTTAGCTCACCTGAGCACAAAGTGCGAGGTGAGCTATTGTGATCGGTCGTTGTCCGTCGTCCGTCCGTCCGTCTGTCCGTCTGTCCGTCTGTCCGTCTGTC
Source organism: Fragum fragum (assembly GCA_946902895.1). Lineage (NCBI taxonomy): Eukaryota > Metazoa > Mollusca > Bivalvia > Cardiida > Cardiidae > Fragum > Fragum fragum. The sequence goes on along the minus strand of OX336382.1, from coordinate 18,509,647 downwards.
CGTCCGTCCGTCCACAATTTCTTTAAAAATCTTCTCCTCCTAAACTAGTAGGCCAATCAAGCTGAAACTTTGCAGGGATGTTCCTTGGGTGAAGTTCTACTAAAGTTGTTAAAAGAATTTAATTCCGTCAAAAACTCTGGTTGCCGCGGCATGTGAAAATGTGAATCTTTAGTAAATCTGTAAAAATCTTTAAAAATCTTCTCCTCCTAAACCAGTAGGCCAATCAAGCTGAAACTTTGCAGACATGTTCTTTTGGTGAAGTTCTACAAAAGTTGTTAAAAGAATTAAATTTCATCAAAAACTTTGGCTGCCGCGGCATGTGAAAATGGGAATCTTAAATAAATCTGTAAAAATCTTTAAAAATTTTCTCCTCCTAAACCAGTAGGCCAATCAAGCTGAAACTTTGCAGGGATGTTCCTTGGGTGAAGTTCTACAAAAGTTGTTAAAAGAATTTAATTCCGTCAAAAACTCTGGTTGCCGCGGCATGTGAAAATTGGAATCTTTAGTAAATCTGTAAAAATCTTTAAAATCTTCTCCTCCTAAACCAGTAAGCCAATCAAGCTGAATCTTTGCAGAGATGTTCCTTGGGTGAAGTTCTACAAAAGTTGTTAAAAGAATTAAATTCCATCAAAAACTCTGGTTGCCGCGGCATGTGAAAATGGGAATCTTTAGTAAATCTGTAAAAATCTTTAAAAATTTTCTCCTCCTAAACCAGTAGGCCAATCAAGCTGAAACTTTGCAGAGATGTTCCTTGGGTGAAGTTCTACAAAAGTTGTTTAAAGATTTTAATTCCATCAAAAACTCTGGTTGCCGCGGCATGTGAAAATGGGAATCTTTAGTAAATCTGTAAAAATCTTTAAAAATTTACTCCCCCTAAACCAGTAGGCCAATCAAGCTAAAACTTTGCAGGGATGTTTTTTAGATGAAGCTCTTCAAAAGTTGTTAAAAGAATTTAATTCTGTGAACTCTTGTAACTGCGGCATATGAAAATGGGAAACTTTAGAAAATCTTTGTTGTCTTTTTTTTAACAGACTACAAGGCCAAAGGCATTTATTAGCTCACCTGAGCACAAAGTGCGAGGTGAGCTATTGTGATCGGTTGTTGTCCGTCGTCCGTCCGTCCGTCCGTCTGTCCGTCTGTCCACAATTTCTTTAAAAATCTTCTCCCCCTAAACCAGTAGGCCAATCAAGCTGAAACTTTGCAGGGATGTTCCTTGGGTGAAGCTCTTCAAAAGTTGTTAAAAGATTTTAATTTCGTCAAAAACTCTGGTTGCCGCGGCATTTTAAAATGGGAATCTTTAGTAATTCTTTAAATATCTTTAAAAATCTTCTCCTCCTAAACCAGTAGGCCAATCAAGCTGAAACTCTGCAGGAATGTTCATTGGATGAAGCTTTTCAAAAGTTGTTAAAAGAATTTAATTCTGTCAAAAACTATTGTAACCGCGGCATTTGAAAATGGGAATCTTTAGTAATTCTTCAAATATCTTTAAAAATCTTCTCCTCCTAAACCAGTAGGCCAATCAAGCTGAAACTTTGCAGGGATGTTCATTGTGTGAAGCTCTTCAAAAGTTGTTAAAAGAATTTAATTCCGTCAAAAACTATTTTAACCGCGGTATATAAAAATGGGAATCTTTAGTAATTCTTTAAATATCTTTAAAAATCTTCTTCTCCTAAACCAGTAGGCCAATCAAGCTGAAACTCTGCAGGAATGTTCATTGGGTGAAGCTTTTCAAAAGTTGTTAAAAGAATTTAATTCCGTCAAAAACTCTGGTTGCCGCGGCATTTGAAAATGGGAATCTTTAGTAATTCTTTAAATATCTTTAAAAATCTTCTCCTCCTAAACCAGTAGGCCAATCAAGCTGAAACTTTGCAGGGATGTTCATTGTGTGAAGCTCTTCAAAAGTTGTTAAAAGAATTTAATTCCGTCAAAAACTATTTTAACCGCGGTATATGAAAATGGGAATCTTTAGTAATTCTTTAAATATCTTTAAAAATCTTCTTCTCCTAAACCAGTAGGCCAATCAAGCTGAAACTCTGCAGGAATGTTCATTGGGTGAAGCTTTTCAAAAGTTGTTAAAAGAATTTAATTCCGTCAAAAACTCTGGTTGCCGCGGCATTTGAAAATGGGAATCTTTAGTAATTCTTTAAATATCTTTAAAAATCTTCTCCTCCTAAACCAGTAGGCCAATCAAGCTGAAACTTTGCAGGGATGTTCATTGTGTGAAGCTCTTTAAAAGTTGTTAAAAGAATTTAATTCCGTCAAAAACTCTTGTATCTGTGGCATATGAAAATTAGAAATTTTAGTATATCTTTGATGTTGTGTTTTTCATAGACTACTAGGCCATTATATTTTGTAAAGAGCTTAATCATATGGTTCTCTACCAAGTTTTCAAATATTTAATCTCTGGGGTCAAAAATGGCCCCGCCCCTGAGGTCCGAAGTTTGGAAAAATTCTTAATAAGAGCAATTTCAAAAGGCTTCTCCTCTTAAGCTATAAGGTCTAGGATATTCATATTTGGTATGTAGCATAGCTAGATGGTTTTGTACTATATCACAAAAAGTTTTCATCCAAGGGTCAAAAACCGCCCTGACTAGGGGTCCAAAAATTTGGAAAAATGCAAAATTTGAGTATGTTGAAAAAAATTCTTCATTTTAAGGCAGAGGGCATTTACATTTTGAGTGAAGCATAGCCTGGCTGTTAGCTATCATTTTGATTCAATTATGCCTGTAGGTTAAAAAACACCCCTTCCCTGGGTGTCCAAAGTTCGTAAAAATGCTCAATTAGACCATGTTCAACAGTCTTCTCCTCCCAATCTACAAAGTCTAAGGCATTCATATTTGATTTATAGCATAACCAGATGGTTCTCTACTATGTTAGCTAAAATCTTAGCCCGGGGATAGAACATGGCACTGCCCCAGAGGTCCAAAATTTTGGAAAACACCCAATTAGAGCAAAAGTCTTCTTCTGATGAAATATAAGATGAAGGGCATTCAATTTGGTATGTAGCATGACTATATAATTTTGTACTATGTTACAGGAAAATTTGCTCTTAGGATAAAAAATGTATCTTCTCCTGGGATTGAAAATTGCATAAATCGCATTGAAAGGATTCTTCTTAAATAGAAATGGAAAAATTGCTTGCTTTCTCACAATGCTTTTTTAAACCTTTTTCCCTGAGGGTGACAAATTCTGGGATAGTTTGGTAATCGATTAAACTATGAAGCCAAAGGCTTTCATTTTAAAGCATTACTGGATTGTTTTGTACAAAGACCAAAATCTTATATTTGTTTTATTTATTTTGCTCAAGTTGTGTCTTTTTTGTACAAAAAAGTACTGTAATTTGCAGATGCCTCAGGTGAGCGATTTAGGACCATCATGGTCCTCTTGTTTTCTTGAGGGACGTTAAAAGGAGAGCTTGTGTTGGAAAGGCTTAAAAAGCTGTATAATTTTGCTGATGGGAAGATGAACAAAAATGGGCGTTCACACAGATAAGGTTTACTACAATCTACTTAAAATTAGACTGGAACCTTGTTTCTAGAGATTTGAATACAAACCCAGAAAGCAGAAGAATAAATCAAAATGTATTACAAGCAAGTTTAACCCATTCCCACATAGTAAAATTTTAGACTTGTACAAATTGAAAGAAGCTGCAGACGACAATTTCAAGTTGGTTGAATTTTAAATTTTTCGTCCTTTTGGATAGAAAACATTGTTGATAATGAAGAAATTGCTGGTAGCAAGCTATTTCTTCATAATCCACAATTTTTTCCAAAGCTTTTTTTCTTAGGAGCGTCTAAAAAGCGTCATTGTGTGGGAATGGGTTAACCCATTGACAGAGTTTTAGACTGGTCCAAATTCAAAGAAGTTGCAGACAACCACTTCGGCTGAAATATAAACAATTGTGAGCATGATTTAAAAAGTGGGATTTTGACTGACCCTAAAAAGAGATTTTAGACCAGAGATGGTATTGCAGGGGACATTTCCAACTGAAAGTTTTGTAAGTTGGAAAATACAGTAGAAAACATTTTCAATTTGTCAAAAGGAGAAGTTGATTGTTGTTCTCCTTTCCCACAATGATTGCAAAACAATATATCTGTGTGTTAACCCAGATCCACATTATTATACTTTTTGACATCCCCCCAAAGGACTTTCTCCTTTATCCACTATGTTGTCCACCTCAAAAGACCAATAAATGAATAAATAATTAAGATTTCATCAAGTAGAAATCCTTGAAGTTGTACCAGTGTAAAATTTCGTCATCCAGTAATGGGTTAATATGCATTGAACAATTTAGCAGAAAGCTGCAAACATGTAGCTGTAAAAACAGTGAAGCTAAGCTAGTCAGTAGTGAATCAGTGTAAAGCCTTGTTATTTATCTACGTATCAGGATATTTGTTCATGCAAAAAATGAAGGGCGTAGTAGTGAACAAGCAGTCGGTAAATAGTTCAAAATATGCTGACGTATTTAAACTTGAATGTTATGCGTAGTTTGATATCTCTTATCAAGTGGCCGGCCTCTCTATACTTAACATAGGTAACCGGTCAAATGTGGCCATTCTACTTAAAGAATGCAGTAATTGACAAAATAGACTGGATTTTTTTGGCTGACATTCTTAGACTTGTTCAAATGACTAATTACTATACAACAATACTTTAGACTGGTCCAAATTGACACACATTGCTGGTGACTATTCATTTGTCTAAATGCAATAAAATTATTTAACCCTTCTCCATTTTTCAAAATTTTAGACTGGTTTAATGTGAAAGAAGTTGCAGACAATTAAAAGTTGGTGCAATTCGAAAAGAAACTAACATACATGTTAGAAAACTTGTTACAAGGAAATTATTTTTTTTCCACAATGTTTTCTCAAGGATGAGATCACATAATTGTAAAAACATGGGATTGTGGAGCTAGATTATGTGGGAGTGAGGTAACTCATCACATCTCAATCTGACCCTTTGATACTCCAAGTTAAAGTCATTGAGAAAAACTTTGTGACTAAAGGAGAAATTGTTTTTACTGCACAAAATGACACTTATTTTTTTTATTTATAAAGTCTATGAAATGTTAACTGTCAGATGTTTTATGTCTGGTAATTAGTTAAACAATTTCTCCTCTTTCCAAAATATTTACTACATTTTACAAATAGTATTAGAAGTTCATTTGAATTAAGTACACTTCGGATTGTTGCTTGCTTGTTGTTTCACCTCATAAAGATATAAGGCTGCATTGCACCACACCCTCACACTTGTTTGGCATTTAAAGTATGGCATTGGCAAATAATAATGCCTTAGTAATATCAAGGCTATTTGGTACAATTTCTATGTTGGTTAATAATTCGCTGATATCATTTTGTTTCTGTTTTATCAATGAAATGTTTTTGCGCTCTTGACCTAAAATAGTAAGTGATCAGTTTTCTGATCTTTTTAGATTTTAAAATCCTTAGCAAATAACTCTTATCATGCCGTTCTCTGACTATGCCTGTATTGAAAATATCTGTGGCAGGTGTATAGACTAAGATCAGCCTGCACAGACGTGCAGTCTAATATTAGTCTTCATTACCTGCTTCTTCATTTAGTGTTAAGATAATATTTGAACACAAAGTAGATCTAAGTTTAACAAAGATTTGAAATTTTGTAAAGAAAGAAAAAAAAGTTCAGCAGTACAGGGGTTAAATACTTGACATCAGACAGTATTGATTTATTGACAGAGTCGAATTTCACACCAGTTTATTTTGAGTGTTGATGAAAACATATTCAAAGATTGATTTTATGATGTCTAATGTCCCTTTCAACAGTATTTTAACCCTCTCAGAATATTCCTGCTTTGATGGTAGATTTGACGAAAATCAGCCTGCACAAACATAAAGTCTTCTCTTTGCCTGCACTACCTGCTTGTCCTTGTGTTAAGAAAAATATTTGAATACATTTATCTTTTTTTGTCAAGGTTTTGAAATATAGTAAAAAAGAGGATAAATATTCAGCAGGACATGGGTTAACCATGGTGTACCTAACCATGACTACCCTCTTTTATCACATTGATCAGTGCAACCGGTACATGTTTACCAAGCTCCCAGCTGCTTACGTCCATCTAAGGCCCTTAACCCATTACCACATAACAAAAATTTAGACTGGTCCAAATTAAAAGAAGTTGCAGAGGACAGTATCAGGTTGATAGAATTTTAAAAATCTAGAATATTAAAAAAACCAATGTTCTCCTGGGTAGAAAACAATGTGGAAAATAAAAAAAAACTTCTTATTATAAATTATATTGTGTTATGTTCAAAGCAGAGAAAGGTGATAAATTAGTTCATCATAGTCATTAATGTAGGTGTAACTAGGCTGGGCTGATGTATATCACACCCTTGACTGCACATTTACACCTTTTATATAAACATTGGGTTTAATTACTAAGTGTTACAGAATCATCATGTATCATACCAACATTTAAAGGTTTTGTTCGAATTTTGTAACAAAATGTGAAAAATTTGATTGGCACTTACTTGTAAACAGGCAGGGCGTACATTTATCACCCTTCACATCATAATAATCACCCTTTATCCCATTACCAGATATCAAGAATTTAGACAGGTCCAAAAACAATGAAGTAGCTAACAACAGTTTCAAGTTGATAAAATGTCAAATATCAAACCTTACCCATTTCAAGACTGCAACATTTTTGACTAGTCCAAATTGAAAGGAATTGCAGATGACAATTTAAAGTCATGGAATTCTAGATTTTTGCAACCTTCTGGTTAGAAAACATTGTGAAAAATGAAGACATTGATTGATTCAAGCAAACATTTTATTTCTTCAATGTTTTCCCAATTGATTTTCTTGGGGGGGGGGGGGGCTCAAAAAGCCTCATGTGTGGCAGTTGGTTAAAATACAACACTACTAGTCAGTAATACTAACAGTCAAGAAAATGCATGTAAGAATAGTTGCCACATTATTGCCTGGATGCAGTTTCTACTTTTGCCTATCTCAGCAAGGCTTGTGTGTAATAACTATGCAGTATGTAAAAACAAACCCTGCTACATTCAGAGAGAAATGTCATTGCTCTACAGCATTGTTATATCCTTTGTAAAAATGATAAAGGTTGCAGACAATATCTTGGAATGTGAATTAATTGAAAAATAAACGTCTGACATGGTCAAAAAACATTGTAAGAACTTTCGCTTTTGAAGCAATGTTTCAATTTATGGCATTGAGACGACAAAAATTCAGATGAGTCAGAAATCAAAGCAGTTGCTGACAAATTCAGAGAGTGAACAAGCAATCACTCCATTTTTGACAATTTTTAACCCATTCCAACACAGCAAAATTTTAGAATGGTCCAAATTGAAAGAAGCTGCAGACGAAAATTTCAAGTTGATGGATTTTTGAATTTTTTCGTCTTGTTGGATAGAAAACATTGTGGATAATGAAGAAATTGCTTGATACAAGCAATTTCTTCATTTTCCACAATGTTTTCCAAAGTTTTTTTTTTCTTGAGGGGCGTAAAAAGGAGGGATTGAGTTGGAATGGGTTAAGTGATTGTTTCAAAACTGCACCTCTGATTTCAACAAAATTATCAATAAATAATGTTGTTACTAAATAATTTTCTGAAAATTTACCTTTCTTGTTTTCCAAAGGATTTTGTAAATTATCATCGTCAACCACAAATATGTAACCAGTGAAACCGCCAAAGAGATTTTTAACAATGATTTCTTTGTATATTTTCAGAACTGAGCTGCGTCTCGATAGTCTAGAAGATGCTTGTGTTCTTGATAATGAAGAAAACGATCGATTGTCAGACAAACACGGCTGTCCAGCTTATGTTAGTCCAGAAATTCTTAACGGGAGTCAAAGTTACAGTGGAAGAGCTGCCGATGTTTGGAGTCTGGGAGTTATGTTGTATACTATTTTAGTTGGACGCTATCCTTTTCATGATGCAGAACCTACAGTTCTGTTTAGTAAAATTCGAAGGGGCCAGTACACTTTACCTCAAAATTTATCGACAAAAGCGAAATGTTTGTTGAAAAATATTTTACGCCAAGACCCAAACTTACGACTAACGGCCGAAGAAATTTTGTGTCATCCATGGTTGAGTCAGGGTTCATCGTCAAGTAGTTTTATTTCAGTTAGTAATAAATATAATGATCAAACAGTACCTGACGTTATTTTAAAGAATTATGATAATGACTTCTTTATTTAAACTTAAAAGTGACTTGTTTTTATTTTCCATTTTATTATTTAAAAGAATAAAAGTGAAAAACAGAAAGTTTGAATTTTAAACTTACTTTCTTTTACGTTTGCAAAAGCATCCTTTGAAATCAAATTAACCCATTACAAAACAAAATTTTAGACTGGTCCTAATTGAAAGAAGATGCAGTCGAAATTTCAAATTTCTCTAAAATTTGAAAATCATTGCATTTTATGGTAGGAACCATTGTTAGAAACTGAGAAATTACTAGTTGCAAGCATTTTCTCCTTTTCCTACAAAGTTTTCCATTATTTTTCCATAAAGGACATCAGGAAGCATCATTTTGTAGTGATTGGTTATAGTTTTAAATCGAAATCTTCGTATTTGATTGAAGATCTTGATTCTCGAATTATTAATTTGAACAAGAGGGAAAACTTGTTGAAATTGGAATACTGTCATGAAAATAAAATGTATTTTGCCTTTCTGTATTTGTTAAATACATTGTTTGTCAAAAACAGTGGTTGACCAAAATATTGTAACTACAGCTTTATTCTCCCTTTAGTTACATCATTTTGGTCACCCTACTGATAATACAGGTCACATACAATTTATCTAACTGTATTGTCTTCGAGGATTCTTTTTCAAAATCGTCTTAAATTTTGTCATCATTTGATGGGTTAACATAAATGATGTGGAGTCATTTTCAAGGAAATAACCTTGAAGTTTATTCAAACCTGACAAAGTCATTGTTTTGTTTGTGTTGTTGTTGTTTTTGACGTAGAGACCGTTAATCAATGTGATGTGCAAAAAGCGTAACAAATATGAATGATATGGTAGCAAGAGGAGAGGAGGAAAATGTAACAACATAGATTAAAATGCCATCTTATTCTAATGTTGTTCAGGAAATACAAATAAAAATAGTAAAAAAATCCAAGGATCTATGTTGTTATTTGCTTTTCTTCTCTAAAACTTACTTATCCTAACATTCTTATGATATTTTATGTCTAAAAAAATTAGAATGATTTGGAAAACATTGTGGGAAAAGATTAAAGAACTAGTCCATCCAGGGGGCTAATGCCATTAACTCTTGTCATGCTGTATGAATTACCTTACTGAATTGCTGCTATATTAAAGGGCTGAAAGCACTGATAGAACTTATTAAAAAATCTATATTTCTCTTAGAAATCAACTTCATAAACAACTCTGGCAGGAAAAAATACAAATAGGAGGTGTAGACTAAGATCAGCCTGCACCTGATCTTGGTCTACGCCTCCTGCCAAAAACCGGAATATTCCGGGTTCAGCATGACAAGGGTTAATTAATGTAGGTCAACAGAAATAGTAGACCAATTCAATTAGAAATTTATCCAAAGCGAAGAAAACATTGTAAGTAAAGAAGTAAATGCTTGCTAACATCAGGATTTTCTTCCCTTCCTACAGTGCTTCACGGAGCTATTATCTAAAGCATGTAAAAATGGCAGTAGAAATATCATAACTGATCAATGCCACAGGTCTGAGATGTCAAGTTTAAAGTTTGCTGTTTCAAATCCAACCCTTGTCTAAGCAGTAGTCCTGAAAAGGCGTACGGTAGGAATTTAGGGACTTTTATATTGGGTATATGCAAATCAGTACTAACTTATGAGTCCATTCTTATCAAATTATTCATTATTGTGGGGGGCGCTGCAAGCCTTCTTCTCACTGGCCTGATAAGATATTTTTTCTTTCCCACAGTGCTTAACCGAATGCCAAGGCAGTGAAAATTTACTGGCGAGATGTATTTATACCCTGAAAGTATTTTGAAATTGAAGTGATTTACAATCTCAACAGGTCCAACAGCAATAGGATTACAGCCAGTCCTCCCTCAACTTTTTCCTGTATAATCACTGGTTTTTACATCCATGCAATTTTATACTTAAGTAAATATTGTGATAAAAGAAGAAATTGCTTGATACAAGCAATTTCTTCTTTTATCACAATATTTTCTACCACATAGAATGGTTTCGTTTCAAATTGGACTCACTTTTCATTGTCGTCTGCAACATGTTTCAAATTGAGCCAGTCTAAAATTTCATAAAACAGGAAAGGGTTAAAATGGCTCTTGAAAAGATTTACATCAAATTATGATGCAGGAAATTTATCTGCTTTTCCAATAGTTACCAATTTCATCTTCATAATATATCATCTTTCTTTGTGTTCAATTTTTGTTGAGCCCGCTTGCGTTGAGCGAGACATAGTTGCTACTATGACAAGTTGGTGTATGTGCGTTAGTGCTTTAGTTAGTCTGTCTGTCCGTCTGAATTTGTCCGGACAATTACTCCTACATTTATGGATGGATTTCAAAATAACTAGGCAACCATCTAGTTTCAGTTCTTTATAGATTTAACCCATTTCCACTCGATAAAACTTTAGACCAGTCCCAATTTAAATAAGTTGAGGACAACAATCTTAAGTTAATGAGATCTTCAAAATCTTTGTCTTTTGAGTAGAAAACATTGTGGATAATGAAGAAATTGCTTGTAACAAGCAAGTTCTTCATTATCCACAATGTATTCTAAAGTTTATGTTGAGGGGTGTTTAAAAGTGTGATTGAGTGGGATTGGTTTAAAATAATTTGATATACGCCCCTTTGCCCTACCTTATGACATCGGAATTTATCGGGGTGAGGTTGTTCGTATTAGGGTAATGTCAATACCGACTGAATTGCTAGCAGAAGCAAATGACATATACATCATGGAAACCACAAATAGGCCAAATTTTTTATGGAAAACATTGAGAGAAGAGGAGAAATTGCTTTTTAGGTCACCTGACAGAAGGTCATGGTGACCTATTGTGATTGTGTTTTGTCCGTTGTCATGCGTTAATTTCTTTCAGTTTTTCTTCTTCTTAAGAACCCTAGGATAGATTTCAACCAAACTTGGTAGGAAGCATCCTTGTGGGAACGCGCTTCAGATTTGTACACATCTTTGAGTTATCTCCCCATGGGTCCCATAAGGGGTAACAAAAATGGTATGTCTTTAAAAAGCTATTATCATCTTGTCATGAACAGGCAGTCGGAATTGATTCAGATTTGGTATTTAGAATCTATAGGGTAAGGACTTTCAAGTTTGTACAAGAAAAAAAAATCTGTCGAGAAATGGCCATGCTTGGAGGGTGCTAAACCTTGCATATTTACAATTTTGAAAATCTTTTTCTACCAAATCAAAAGTTTGATAGCTCTTATTTTTGGTATGTGGCATCATCTAGTGGACCTCTATCAATATTGTATAAATTATAACTCCAGGGTCAAAATTAGCCCATTCCTGGACGTCACAAGTTTAACATAGGCTTATATAGTGAAAATTTCAAAAATCTTCTCCCAAACTAGAGGGCCAAGAGCTTTTATATTTTTATGTAGCATCATCTGGTTGATTTCTATTGAGATGGTATGAATTACGGCCTCAGGGTCATAACTGGCCCATCCTCTGACATCACAAATTTTAAAAAGTGCTTATGTAGTAAAAGTTTTAAAATCTTCTTCTCCAAAACAGGAGTGCAAAGAACTTTGATATTTGGTATACATAATTATCTTGTGAACCTCTATCAAGATTGTACAAATCATTGCCCAAGGATAAAAATTTACCCATTCTTGGACGTCACAAGTTAATATAGGCTTACATACTGTAAACTTTTAAAATCTTCCTCTCTCAAATAGATAGGCATAGAGCTTTGATATTTGGTATATATCATCATCTGGTGAACCTCTATCAAGATTGTACAAATTATGGGCCCAGGGTTAGAATTAACCAAGATGTCACAAGTTAACATAGGCATGTTTTGTGAATACTTTTAAAAGATCTTCTCCCAAACTAAAAGGCCTAGAGCTTTGATATTTGGTATGTAGTATTACCTGGTGGACCTTTATCTGCTTTTGTGCTCTTTGGACTCGGGTGACACTTCCTACTTTTCTCACTATGTTTTCCACAGCTATTTTCCTGGAGGAGGTAGAAATGCAGGATTGTGTGAGAATGGGTTGAAAATTTGCAACCAGTATTTTTCATCAAACTTGTGACGTCGTAACACCATCCATCAAAGTTACTCGCTCGGCTATAATCTTGGCCACTTTGGTCCTTGTGCAAGAAATTCCAGTCACAAGGACAAAAGCCTTATACTGATTACAGCAATTTATTTATTTTCCATAATGTATTTTAAAGGGAGGTATCAATGTTTCTGAAACCTAGATAAGAAAAAATTGCCATTTGCCTAAAAATACACTGAAACGGACGCTTGATACTTTAATTTGATTCAGCTAATGTCTTTGCAGTACTCTGAGAGGCTAATAGTGGCTTTTTTGGGTTGTATAGAAAAGGATAAGCGGAATTCCATGTTATTTTTATATATCACGGAATTTGATTGTCGACACTGCATGACGTCATTTGCATATGACCCAGTCAACAAAGTGACAAGCCAAACAAATAATGCCCTAAATTATGTAACACCAAATTGTTAGCACAAAACTACGGTGTCTAAATTCATAGTAACGCTTAAGGTAATTTTGAACTGATCTTTTCAGAATTGAAGACCGGCTAGCGAACATAGCTCCTGGTGACGTATTGATGACTTGGTGTAAAGTAATTCAAATTGAATACGGGATTCTAATGGTTATACGCACTGTCTCGGCTTAATCTAAAAATAGATTCACAGCCTACGTAGGCTTTTGGGGAAATACCCTTGTTTATTCAATTGAACAACCTCTGATTTTGGCAAAACTACTTTCCAGAATATTGTAAATAGTAAATGAGAGGGAAAAAGAAAAATCAAATTCTGTGACATGAAAAAAATCGTCAGATACCTTCCTTAAACTAGAGAGTTGAAAAAATATGAAATTTCATAAATAGTCGTCTGCCACTTCTTTCATTTTGAACCAGTCTAAAAATTTTGATGTCTGATATTGTGATAAGTGAGTAAAGTATCATATTCATCGGAGCTGAAATCGAGAAAAACAACAACACTATCACAGAATGTGGTTAACCCATTCCCACAAGGTAAAATTTTAGACCAGTCGAAATTCAAAGAAGTTGCAGACAACAATTTGAAGCTAATGAAACCTTTACAATCTTTGCCTTTTTGGGTAGAAAACATTGAGGTAACAAGCAATTTGTTCATTTTCCACAATAGTTTACCAAAGTTTTCATATTGAGGGGCGTTTAAAAGCGTCACTTTGTGGGAATGGGTTAATACCCTCACACACCCACACATGTATGGCTTCATGTCACAGAAAAAACATTGGACCTTAACCAAAATGGAGCATCTTTGGTCTGAGTACACATGTGAAATTTGAGTCGAATCCCTTCAGTAGTTGAGGAGATCAAATCCATTTAGTCTTTGAAGAGCAAGAGCGAACAAGATTTTTGTAGAAAGTTAATGGACCATAAACAAATTACTAAATGCACATCTTTGCTTTATTCAAAGTCTATTTGAAAAGTTTGAATCAAATCCAAGCACTAGTTGCTGAGAAATTGAGTGGACAATGTAAAATCTACAAGCAGACGGACCGGCAACTCTTCTACCTTATTTATAGTTAGTTTTTGACATTTTGAAAGTATTTTGCAACTTTTTTTAATTTTTACTGGTCTAAAGTTTTGTTGTTGGTAATGTGATAGAGTGAGACTAGATACTGTTGCCTCAAAACGGAGAAATTAAACAAGTTAAGTTAAAATCAAATTCAATATAGACAACAGTATTACATAAATGTGTGATCTATAAATGACAGTATTACATATGATCTATATTTTGTACTGAAAAAGGAAATATTTGTACTTGAACTTGGTGACTGATCTCATTTTGTTCGGTTGTGAAATAGCAGTGTTTGAAAGGTTACCGAGTTCATGGTTAAATAATCAAAGGGAAGTAACAAGGCAAAGAAAATTCTCAGTTGAGAAGAGAAGGCTTTGGGGGTTGTGTCCCTTTTGGTGGAGAATTCACTCAATAATCCATTATATTGACCTTAACCCATTCCCATACAAGCTGTCTTTTCAAATTCCTCAAGAAGAATCTCTGAAAATCATTGCAATTTCTTCATTTTCCACTATGTTTTCTACCCTAATAGACCTAAAAAAAATTTAAATTCACAATAGTGACCACCATAAAAAGTAGTTTGCCAATGTTGTTCAATTTCGACTAGTCTTAAATTTTGTTGACTAGAAATTAGGTAGAAGTTCTTCAGAAGTATTTCAATTAACCCATTCCTAAACAATCCCCTCTTTCAATGCCTCTCATGGAAAAAAGCTGTGCAAAAAATAGCGAAAAATGAAGAAATTGCTTGTATCAAGCTATTTCTTCAATGTATTCAATTTTTTCTATCAAAAAAGAGTTCAAATTTTATCATCTTGAAATTGTCATATTCAGCTTCTATCAATTTAGTCTCGTCTAAAGTTATGAGGTTTTTGAATGGATTAAGTTCAGTTTTAGCAGCTGGTACCTCTTCCCACGACTTTTCATTATTTTTCCCTTCAGTACAACCACAGCATTCAATCTATCCAAGAAACCAGCTGCATATCTCACTTTGGCACACTAATTGACCAATCACGACTGTCAATCAATGATGCGATCGACTTATTAAATAATTAACCCTTGTCATGCTGAATAATTATCCTTTCTTCACAAAATTTTATTTTTTGGTCAAATTTAGTTCACCTTTATGCCCTAATAATTCCTCAAAACTAGAAAAACAAGCTGGTGGTGTAGACTAAGATCAGACTGCATATCTATACACTTGCCACAACTATTGTCAAAACAGGAATATTTCGGGCTCAGCATGACAAGGGGTAATTCACACCAAACAGGAACTTTGACATTTTTTGATATTCATATGAGGGATTTTTGTTGGTTTGGCAAGTTATATGTTGTAAGTACAGCATATTTGAGTGATGGTTGTGATGTTTAGGTTGCCAACAATTTTAAATTTTTGTTACATCAGTTGCCATTTATTTTGGAAAATAATGTTGTTTAATATCAAAGTAGAACTTTCTGTCCGAGTCGGTAGGCCTGGCTAGCAGAGTTAATGGGCTGGACCAGGAATCCATCAATTATGATTTACATAGTGGTATCAGAAGAACAACAAAATTGTTGCAAATATTATTTCCTAGATAGGAATTTAATAATCATTTATGAGCTGAAGGTAAACGCTATGGCATATATTGCAAGGAAATAAAAAATCAATTTCACCTTTTCTCACAAAATTTTCTACCAAATTTGGTACATATTTTTCGTTTCTAGTAAAATTTGAAATGTTGTCTGCAGCTTTTTAGGACAAGTTTTGGAAATTTGTTGTCTTGTAATAGGTGAAACTCGGAGATCAACCCATTCACACACAGTCTTCTTGCCTTTTTACGACCCCCCCCCTGCCTAAATACATTATTCAATAAATACAATATTCAATAAGTCATTGTGGGATAAGAAGAAATTTTGCAAGCAATTTCTTTTTTTCCCATAATGGTTTTTACTCATGATAATTTTATTTTCATATTAGAGTCATAAGCTCCACTGGCTGAAAGCCAGCGAGCGATTGTCATGGCGTTGTGTCCGTTGTGCGTCCGTCCGTCTGTAACCTTTTACTTTAAAAATCTTCTCCTCAGAAAGTACTGAACAGAATTCAACAACATTTCACAGAAATGATCCTTTGGTGATCCTTTATCAGATTCCTCCAAAGAATTTTGATCAGATGAAAAGCATGGCTTTAATGGGCGGGGCTATTTCCATATATGGTGAAAGCTTTAAATATCTTCTTCTCAGAAACCAATTGATGGATTTCAACCAAATTTTACAGGAATGAGCCTTGGGTGACCCTTTATCAGATTCCTCCAAAGAATTTTGATTGGATGAAAAACATGGCTTTAATGGGCAGGGCTATTTCCATATATGGTGAAAGCTTTAAAAATTTTCTTCTAAGAAACCAATTGACAGATTTCAACCAAATTCTATAGGAATGACCATTGGGTTACACATTATCAGATTCCTTCAAAGAATTAAGATTGGATGAAAAAATGGCTTCAATGGGCAGGGCTATTTCCATATATAATGAAAACTTTGAAAATCTTCTGAGATACAAATGGATGGATTTTAAACAAATTTCACTGGATTCATTCTTGGGTGACATTTTATCAAATTCCTTCAAAGAATTTTGATAGGACAGAAAACATGGCTTAAATTGGTGGGGAATTATTTCAATATATGGTGAAAGCTTTGAAGATCATCTTCTAAGAAACCATTTTAAGGATTTCAACAAAATTTAACCAGAAAGATCCTTCGGTGACCCCTTATTAGATTGCTAAAAAGGAATTGATTGGATGTTAACATTGCTTTAATGGATTGGGCTTATTTCCATATATGGTAAACAGTGAAAACCTACAATCTGCAGGATGGTTATCAACCAAATTTCTGAGGAATGATATGTAAATTCAGGCCAGTGAAGCTCAAGCACCTCTAGTTTTAGATAGACTTCTGCAACCATATTAACCCTGGTCATGCTGAACCCGGAATATTCCGGTTTTGGCAGGAGGTATAGACCAAGATCAGTCTGATCTTGACCTACACCTCCTGCTTGTACTTTTCCTACCAGAGTTGTTTATGAAATTGATTTTCAAAAGAAGTATTGATTATTGAACAATAAGTGCTATCAGTGCTTTCAGCCCTTTGATTTTAATGCAATTTCTTAAGGGATTTTATACAGCATGACAAGGGTTAAACTCAGACAAGTCTAAAATATTATTTTCTAGTAATGGGTTAAGAGCACAGCACACCAAGCTTGGCAAGTTGATGGATCAATGGCCCTGCCCACTGATCTGGAACAGAAAGTTCCATTTAGATATTAAACGGTGTTATTTCGCAAAATATATGGTTAGCAAAAGTGTAAAATGGATGGTTGGTGACCTAAACGTTGTAACTACAGCTTTTTCAAATTAAGTCGCCAATCCAACAAAAAAGCTTCACACAAATGCATCAATGACTACGGTTAAAAAATTACTTCCAGTCTAAATGATTGATTTGATTTGTCAATTGATCCTTTGACTGACAGCTGCAACACACCAATTAAGAAAGGGATATTAATAAAGACTTCACAAACTTGTTTACATCTTTTGATATCTTCATTAATAATTTCATAAATAATGTCCTTGTACATCAAATACATAATCATGAAGTGCCAAGTTTTAACAAAAAAATTTTCCTACTATTTCTAATCACAGAAGCACATACAAATGTCCCATGACAAGCAAAAACGGGCCCCTTTGGAAATATGAAAAGTAACTGACCTGGTCAGACAGCACAAATTGTGCAGGTAGATGAGGATAGAGAATTTTCACTTTTTGAAAAGAGTGAAAATTTCCATCCTAGTCAACCTGCACAATTCCACTATCTTCAGATTTTTTGAAACAAGATTATCAGTAACCCCTGTACCTTATCAATAATTTATGATTGGTTTCAAAATGTTGTCTGTATTTGACCTCTGATTGATCATACCCGTATTTCAAATATCCATTCTACGGGCCCCTGATAATGTCTCTACTTGCAAGTTAGTTAACCCATTTCCAGATGAAGTGTAGGACTGGGCCAAATTGAAAGAAGTTGGAGATGACATTTCAAAGTTTGGGTAATTTGAAAAATAATAACTTAGTACGGTAGAAAACAATGTTTCCAAAACTAATATTTTGCAGGGGTGTCAAAAAGCTTTATTGAGCGGTAATTGGTTAACTACTATAATAAAGCTATGATCTAAGATGCCACTACAACAATAACTCAAATTTCACCTCTTTCACATGTCTATATTAACAAGAAATGCATTCAACAAGTGTCATCAAAACAATACATGCCGCCATATGACTTATTGTCCATCAAGTCCTCTTTTCCTGTGACACAGAAAAACATCACAAAGCCCTCATATTGATGGTGGGAGATCAAAATGTTGTAACTCCAGCTTGAATAAATCTATAGTAACAACATTTTGATCTGCAAACAATAAAAGGTCACGTGATGGCAAATCCATCATGAAATGTAGGTGGAATTGGGTCAACAATTTGCAAGATGGAGAAGATGAAGCCAAGAGACACTAACTTTCAGTGGAATATAGAAATCATCCATTTAGAGTCTAGCTTCAAGGGGAAAGCTAGATATTTCGGAGTCCAATAAATGCAAAGTATACATTTCTAAAACCCCTACACTTTCTTCTATATGTATACTTTTAGCCCTTTCCTGTACAGTCCCTTGTTTCTACATATTTGTGATTTCTAACTAAGAAAATATTGAGAAACAAGATGTGTTTGTGAAACACAATGCCCCCGCAACAGGACTTAACTATGAAAAGTGTTGTTAACTTGTACATGAGCTTTAATAAAGTTTTTTTTTGTGTTTTTTTTTTTTTTTTTGCGTTTGACCTCAGTATATGACCTTGACCTTATCACATGACCTTGACAAGAGGAGATGTGTATTATGAGGTTGTATCATCATTCCAAATATGAGCATTGTATATTGAATAGGCTGGTAGTAATTGGCAATGTTAAATTTTTTGGTTAAGTTTTGCAGACAGACAGATCGACAGACTCAATGACAGACCAACAGACTCAATGACGGACAGACAACAGTAAAACAAAATGCCCCCAATCTTTTAATGGTCATAAGAAGTAAGAGCTGTTGGTACAAAATGATATGTTTATAGGCACTCACAATTGCTTTGGGCTGACCTTAAAATTCAAAAACTTACAATTTCATTTTGAAATTTGCTACACTGTGAATCAACGTAGATGACGAGGAATAGTTTTAGAAGTTTAAAAAGAATCAAACTGCATGATTTGAGCAAACTGTCAAGGGGAAATATTTCAAGGTTTTTCTCAACATGTTGTAAATAATCTGCTTACTTTCCTGTTATACTGATAGTATATCATTAAAAGATGAATAAGTTTTCTGCCCCGTCAAAATTGTCCATCAAGTCTTTTTTTGTCAAGGAGAAGCTAATGAAAATCCCTCCTCATTGAGGACCATTCCCGTGTTATCTTCCCTTTGTCCAATTACTATAAAACCATTACCAGACAGCAAAAGTTTAGACTGTCCAAATAGAAAGTGGTTGTAGACAACAATTTAAAGATAATGAAATTTTAGGAATTTTTACAACTTCTTGGGTAAAAAACATTGTACAAAAGCAGGAAATTTCATTTTTGACAATGTTTTTCCAATCATTTTTCTTGAGAGGGGTCCACAAGCTTCAGAGTTGTGCCAAACTTTACATTGGTCCTTTTGCTACACTACCTTTGATTTTATCCTTGTTCTATATTTGGTAGTTGCAAAATTGTATTTCCTTTTTCTAGTTGATTTTAGATAAAAATCTCTTGATGGTATTAGTTTATATATTATCACAAAGTGTACACATTTGAAATAGCCCTACCACATGCCAATCAAAAATAGAGTTTTTGCGAAGAGACTTTTACCCTCACCAGCACTTTTGTGACTGGAGTAGCACAGTTGACCTTTGACCTATGTGATCAAAAACAAAAGGACACTTCTTTGAGGCATGGATAACATTTGTATAAAGTTTCATAGTCCTAGGTCAAATGGATTTGAGCTAGAGCATAGGGATGATTTTCAACCAAAGTTAAATTGTGATCATTGGCAATAATTTTATGAAGTTTCATTGTTGCAGGTCAATTGGTTCTAGAGTTACAGCATGGAAATATAAAAGTCTATTGACAGTTGGATGGATCGACATGTTGAAACCAATATACCTACCTGTGCTTTATAGGTTGTAGGTATATAAATTAGAATAAACACACAAATAAAATATATACCACTAACCAATCAAGTCCTAGTACTTCAAGGTCAAAAGTTATTGCCATGGTCAGTTCTAATCTTTCATTTATTATATCAAAAGTGACCTTGACTGTTAAAATAATGTTGAACTTAGTAACAAGGTCCTTCCCAAACAAACAGACATCAAACATGTAAGACCCTAAAAAATACCAGTCAGTTGTTGAAAAAGTGCAGAGTAAAAGACAAACTGCCAGGGCAAAAACAATATGCCCCACCCACAATATATCGATGTAGGGGGGAACTTTGAAGTTTCATTTCACTTATACAATATGTACATCTAAAACTCACAAAGCTAATATTTACATATATATAGATTTAATAAAATTTACAACATCTCTTTTTTTTTTACTTATATACATATTATAACTTTCAAAACAAATAACAACAAATTTAAGCCATCAAATCAATAATGAGATTTTTACAACTGATATTGCCATATAACAAAAATTTAAACCTATGCCAAGTTAATATTTTATCTCCGTAACAGAATACAGAGTATGTAAGCACACTTGACATGAGAAAATTTTTTGGAATACATTATGTTTAACCCTTTCCCGTTTTGTGAAATTTTAGACTGGTCCAAATTGAACATGAGCTACGCCTACGAGTGCCTATGCTCGGCTGTTGGGAGCTGGATAGTGGATAAAAATCTTAAGTTAAAAAAAGGGGCAAAAATTGCACAAAATACAATGTACATCTAGAGTTATCCCCCTTGATAATATAGGTTCCTCTTTTGATAGTGAACAAGTATGCCAAGTTTCAGGTGAATGCCTTCAGTAGAACCAGAGATATCACAATATGTTAAAGTTTTCCCAAAATAACAGCGACGACACTGAGGCTATCACAATACCTCAGGTTTTCACCGAAAACAGCAGAGCTAACAAGATGTGTTTGTGCAACACAATGCCCCCACAACAGGACTAAATGTTTGACCTTGGTATGTGACCTGACCTTATCACATGACCTTGACATGAGGAGATGTGTATAATGGAGATGTATCATCATGCCAATTATGAGCATTGTATATTGAATAGACTGGTAGTAATCGACAATGTTAAGTTTTTTGGTTAAATTTTGCAGACAGACAGACAACGGTAAAACAATATGCCCCCGATCCTTCGATGCTGGGCATAAAAAGCTTGCAGACAACAATAAAAATTTGATGCATTTTGAAATGAAACCATCCCATGTGGTAGAAAATGTTGTGGGAAAAGGAGAAATTGCTTGTTACAAGCAATTACTTCTTTTTCCACAATGTTTTCTCATGAATAAAATCACAGGGACGTATAATCCAGGGTTTGTAAAGGAAAGAGTTAAGAGAATAAAAGAAAATCTTGTGTGGTTAAATTTGCGCCACAATTCAAATCACAATCCTCTCAAAATGAAGAAGTTTTGTAATAATCCATAACTCTTGCTGTGATAAAGGCATAACTGCAAATACTAGTAACAACAGTCGGCATCCCTATGCTAAATTGTAACTTCTAAGTTAAAGATAACATTTGAAAATGTTACCAGCATTTTCTGCTTTCAACCTTGATTGCTATCTTGCTTAAAAAATCCCTTAATGCTGCAATATATCTGATGTGTTCTATAAATTTTCATGAATTTTGAGTAAATATCTATTCTTAGCAAATGTGTCCCATTATGAGAAAAGGGACCTTGAATCTCAGTGAAACAAATGTGTGAAAAAGAGATATGAGTTAGAGGTCAGTCAGAGATGGCTTTTAAAGACAAATAAAATGACAATTGTACATTCTATTCAAGGTAATCTACCTAATGCAAAGTATTGAAAAGTTTCGACCAAGGTCAGTCTACACAAACAGTGCAGGTTTGATACTTTCTGCACTTCGGAGATGGTCCTCTTTCCAAGAATTAATACAATTGTCACAATTAATGGAACTTCCTGTCAGAGCTCAGTGTATTGGGCCAACAATCCGTCACTTTGTTAACTAATATCTAAATAACAGTGGAAACAATAAGATAACATTGCATTTAATTTTCCAATTATTCATATCAGAAGAAAAAAATTAAAAGTACAAACAGCGTTTCAGTAAAATGATTATCACATAGTCAAATCTACACAATAATTCACAAACACAGAACACTACATGTAAATAAAGGTCTAATAAGGTTTATTTGAATGGGATTTTACAGGGGTTTTTTAACAATCTTTAATTCAAACCACCAAGTAGTTCATTCAATAGACATTTATCCATACCAGATTATTCACCCTTGTCATGCTGAATTATAAAGCTTCCTTTCAATTCATTAAATTCAAAGGACTGAAAGCAATGGAAGCACTGTTGGTTTATATTTCTGTTGAAAGTTTATCTTATAAACAACTCTGGCTTACAGGGGACAAGCAGGTTGTGTAGAATAAGATCAGCCTGATCTTTGTATATACCTCATTCCAGAGTAGAAATATTCCGGGTTTAGCATGACAAGGGTTAAAGATTTACAGATTTCAGGTTGGTTGTTTCTTGCCAAGGCATTGACTTTACCTTTGTTCAGGTTTTTCTTTTAATAAGATACACATATTAAACCCTAATTTGCACACAGCATACAAAACAAAGAGGGCCATGATAGTCCTAAATCGCTCACCAGAATTCATACCATAAAGCCCGATGAATATTTGAATTATTCATAAAAGAACCTTTTCCTGTGTTAACAAATGGAATGCTTCAATTTTCTTTCAAACACGATTTTTTCTCCTTTACCAAGCAAAAAGTTCCCTTTGAAACAAATGAATTTTATATTTCCATAGATTTCCATCATGATTTACCCAAATTAATGCCTAAAACTACTGTTAGAAATCTCTGACAGATTGCTGACCCTACCAGGAAGTTCCACTTAGATATTATAAGGCGTCATCTTATCAACTTTATGGCCAGTAACATGTAACAATATAGTAAAATGGCTAGTCAACGACCTGAACCTTGTAACTACAGCTAGGATATGCTGTAGTTATGATATTTAAGCTTCCGAACCATAAAAAATGCCTTGCATTAATGTCATCCAATGTCAGAGTTCACTTTGATTGACAGCCTTGATCTGTCAAATCTTAAATAATAGAACATTATTTACATAACAGGAAAACTGTTTTTCTTTTGATGAATTTTGTACATCTATCAATTTTTCCCTGAAAAGAAGTAGCAATAAAGCCTGTTTTCCTGTGTTTTCTGAAGGATCATTTCCTCGAGAATTAATTTTTATGACCTGACAAACAAGACTGAGATTTAATCACTCACTGTTGATGCCAAACAATGAATGATGGACATTCAAAGAACACAAAAGCTTATCAAGAGCCAGCTGTGCTCAGGTTAACTAAAACGGGAATCAATTCATAACTGTCTCAAAGCAACTGTTGCTGTGGTATTGAAGTTGGTTGAAAATGTCCTTGTGGTATTGTCGAAATGTGTGGCACGTTTTGTAAATATTGCGGATGAATCTGACCTACATTTGACAAGGGCGTTTGAATATTCTGTGGCTGTGTTGGAACTACATTTTGTTGTGGATGAGTCTGGGGAAGTGATGAGGTTACATAAGTCTGTTGTCCTGGAATACCTTGCATTGGTGCCCTGAAATAGGAAATTCATAGTTAATCATCAAAATGAATTCCTCAAAATATATATCTGTAGTAAATCGCAATATATTGTGTAGGATTTTATTGAACTACAGTAAAATCCCTCCGTACGACCACCCCAGAAATATGGGCACACTGCTAATATGTCCGAATTTTGCAAAAACAGATTTTTTTCTCTTTTATTTCAATGGTTACAAACCCCTCTAAAACTGACCCCACGCTATTCCAAATTACAACCACTAAATTCAGTACCAACTGAAGATGATACACTATTTTGAGCCCCACTAAAACGACACGTAACTTCACACCTTAGGATCAACCATCCAAATTTCACACTCAATTAGAGTGACACGAATTGGGTACAAATGCATCGCCAATTCTGTATCGGATTTTTGATTATGTGACATTGAACCTTTATTATATTTGGTGTCAATTTTATTAAACAGATTAAATTATAAGATCGGTCTAAGAAATTACTGATTGTATAACTTTTAATTGTTATTTGTATTTATCACTGTTTTCACCCGAGTAACTAAACCGAAAATGAAATGTGTCTGAGCAGTTGTGATTGATTTGTTTATGGCGTTTTGAGTCAGGTCTTAGATGATTAAAATTTGGTTTCAACTTAATCGGTGTTTCACATTAAAGAAGATATGATATCATTAATTTAACACTATTAACCTGTATTTATGTAGACATAATCAAAGGTCGGATTTCCGAATCGCATCAAAATGGAGAAAGAATAGGGAAAAGACAAAACTTTTAACAAGAGGACCATGATGGTCCTAAATCGCTCACCTGAGGCATCCGCAAATTACAGTCCTTTTTTGTATAAAAAAGACTTAACTTGAGCAAAAGAAATAAAACACATATAAGATTTTGGGCTTTGTACAAAACAATCCAGTAATGCTTTCAAAAAAAAATCAATGCCTTCGCTTTATTGTTTAATCCATTATCAAACCATCCCAGAATTTGTCACCCTCAGGAAAAAAAGGTTTAAAAAAGCATTGTGAGAAAGGGAGTGACAAGCTATTTCTCCATTTCTATTCAAGAATTCTTTCAATGCAATTTACGCAATTTTTGACCCCAGGAGCAGAGACGTTTTTTATCCTAAGAGCATTTTTTCCTATAACATAGTACAAAATTATTTAGTCATGCTACATACCAAATATGAATGCCCTTCACCATATATTTCAGAAGAAGAAGTCTTTCAAAATTGCTCTAATTGGATGTTTTCCAAAAATTTGGACCTATACGGCAGTGCCATGTTTTATCCCAAGGCTTAGATTTTAGCTAACATGGTAAAGAATCATCTGTTCATGCTATATACCAAATATGAATGCCTAAGACTTTGTAGATTGGGAGGAGAAGACTGTTGAACATGGTCTAATTGAGCATTTTTACGAACTTGGGACACCCAGGGAAGGGGTAACCTACAGGCATAATTTTAATCAAAATTGATAGATAACAGCCAGGCTATGCTACACTCAAAATATAAATGCCCTCCGCATTAAAATGAAGATTTCTTTTTCACATACTCAAATTTTACTTTTTCCCAATTTTTGGACCTCTAGTGCGAGCCGTTTTTGACCCTCGGAGGACAACTTTAAGTGATATAGTACAAAACTATCTAGTTATGCTACATACCCAATATGAATATCCTAGACTTTATAGTTTAAGAGGAGAAGTCGTTTGAAATTGCTCTAATTAAGCATTTTTCCAAACTTCGGACTTCAGGGGCGGGGTCATTTTTAAACCAAGAGATTAAAAATTTTAAAACTTGGTAGAGAACCATATGATTAAGCTCTATACAAAATATAAAGGTCTTTTTCTATGAAAAAATACAACAAAAACAAGATTTACTAAAATTTCCCATTTTCATATGCCGCGGTAACAACATTTTTTCACGGAATGAAATTCTTTTAACAACTTTTGAAGAGCTTCACCCAAGGAACATCCCTGCAAAGTTTCAGCTTGATTGACCCACTGGTTTAGAAGGAGAAGATCTTTAAAGATATTTAAAGAATTACTAAAGATTCCCATTTTCAAATGCTGCGGCAACCAGAGTTTTTGATGGAATTAAATTCTTTTAACATCTTTTGAAGAGCTTCACCCAAGGAACATCCCTGCAAAGTTTCAGCTTGATTGGCCCACTGGTTTAGGAGGAGAAGATTTTTAAAGATATTTAAAGAATTACTAAAGATTCTCATTTTCAAATGCCGTGGTAACCAGAGTTTTTGATGGAATTAAATTCTTTTAACAACTTTTTGAAGAACTTCACCCAAGGAACATCCCTGCAAAGTTTCAGCTTGATTGGCCCACTGGTTTAGGAGGAGAAGATTTTAAAGAAATTGTTGACAGACGGACAGATGGACGGACGGACAACGACTGATCACAATAGCTCACCTCGCACTTTGTGCTCAGGTGAGCTAAAAAGAAAGTAGAAATTATCAGGTAGATTTGTGGTAAATAGTGAATTTGAAAATGGCATAAGATTCTTTGTAATACATTTTTAAGATTGTTCTATTGTCTGAATGTACAGCATATTGCCAGATGAATAACAAATATAAAATAAACATCCACGCCATCTTCTTAATTACCCAAATGACAACTTAAATGACAACATATAAACAAATGACCAGGACCCAAAACGACCAAACCTCGGTAAAAAGACCACCCCGCTATTCAGACCACTTTCAACAAGATGTTTCTGTGAAACACCATGCCCCCGAAACAGGTATTCTTTAGAAACGGGTGATTTTTATTGGGGTTTTTTCTTTGTTTTAGGGAAGAGGGTTAAAATTTTGACCTTGATGAAATGAAATTCTCCAGTTGCGCCTTGTTGAGACCTATCTACATACCAAATATTAGCATTGTAACTTAATCAGGGTTGAAATTATAGGAAAATGTTTAGTTGGCAGGTTAAGTTTTGCAGACAGACAGTCAGACAGACGGACACTGGTAAAACAATATGCCCCCAATCTATCAATGCGGGGGCATAAAAAGTACCGCAAGAGGTCTCATTGGAGTGGTTTCAAGATGCACACTTTCAAGCTAACCTACATGATTTTTTAGTGAATAAACTGACAGAACGCTGGACACAGCCACATACATTCAACTTGTCAGTGGCTGCATCCAGAGTTCTCAATTTTTTGCAAAATATGGTCAGAAACATATCTCATTGGTTGGCTACATTAACTACAGCTTGATTGATTGATTGCATGGGATTTAACGCTGCTTTTTACAGTATTTCAGTCATATCGCGGAGGCTTGAGCACCTAACAATGGATTCCTGGTATTTCTCACACCAGTACTACTACTACTATCCCACTTATGTTTACATATATCCAACCATTGGTGAGAGACAAGCGTCGGAAAGAATATATGCCACCGCCAGGGATCGAACTAACCACAGATTGAATAAGGTTGAATAATGTGGTTACCATGGTTCAGTGCCCCAAAATGGAACTGCATTGTATACATATAAGAGTTCAATCTTGCACTTCTAGTATAAACCAAATTCTAAATAGAAGTGGTGGTCTGCCCATTGGATTTAAACCTTTGACAGAATGTTAGACTGGTCCAAATTGAAAGAAGTAGCAGACAACAATAATAGCATTATGAATTTGAAAATTTATTTTTCATTTAGGGTAGAAAACACTGTGTAAAATGAAGAAATTGTTCGAAACAAGCAATTTCTTCATTGTCCAGAATGTTTTCCAAAGTTTTTTTCTTACAGGGTGTGAAAAAGCTAGCTTGAGTAGGTATGGGTTAATGGCACATCAACAGAAGAGGTTATTTACCACACAATAAAAACTACCCATAAAAGAAATAAGATCTTTTATCAGGTTACTGAAGCTTTAAGTAAAACATTTTAAAGCTGAACTTATAGTTGTAATACAGGCATGCTGAAAGCTAATAAACATCCTATGATGGTTGCTGGTTGCAATTACCATAAAAAACATACATCCTATGTTTCAAGTCTATATATTAAAAGAGAGATATCACATAACATTTCTGCATAACAATGCTAACCCATTACCTGACAACATAATTTGAGACTCATCTCATTTGATAGAAATAGTAGAGGCCAATTTCAAACTGATGAAATTTCAAAAATCTTTTTAGGGGTAGAAAACATTGTAAAAGATGAATTGTTTTCATTTTTCACAATTTTTTTCCAAACTCTTTTAGTGAATGGAATAAAAAAGCAGGATTGTGTAAGAATTGGTTAAATCCAAGTTCATTACAATATCATAGGTTTAACCTTATAAAAGATGAA
Organism: Fragum fragum; assembly: GCA_946902895.1. NCBI lineage: Eukaryota > Metazoa > Mollusca > Bivalvia > Cardiida > Cardiidae > Fragum > Fragum fragum. The sequence goes on along the minus strand of OX336382.1, from coordinate 18,481,766 downwards.
CTAAAAAGGAAAGCACATACCCGTTACTATTATTAAAATTTTGACTAGAAACACTTGTATAACTTTGTGGTTGCCCTTGGATACCAATCATAGGTCCCTGTGTCATCGGAATTTGACCTTGGCTTGAGGCTGGCATTTGGCCTTGAATCATTTGACCTTGACTCACTGCTGGCATTTGTCCTTGACTTATTGGTGGCATCTGACCTTGCACCATTTGACCTTGACCTTGAGGAAGGTATTGAGTTCCTGGGTACATTGCAGGCTGGAAAAAAAATTGTTGAAATGGTATCCCCTGTAGAAGTCAAGCCAAAAATTTTAACCAGTAAAATTGTATTTGGGTCATTTGTCTCCATATTACATGATATAGATCTTAATCATTTTGACAATCAAGGCTGTTTTTGTCCTTGCAAGTTGATGTCTAATACCATTAAAAAGTATATGAAATTCTTTGCTGATGCAGAAATCACTGGTAGCTTGTTTATTTTCAAAATTATGAAAGTTTGAAACTTAAGGAAAAATCCATGTAAAAAAGGGGCATAATTTGAAAAAGAAGCAATATCAAAATTGTTGGAATGACAGCAACAATGACAACAAAGGTACTGATGACAACCAGGCTATAGCAAGACCGCCAAAAACATTTCACTTTTCATTTTCTAACAGTTTTTTCCTTTTATGAGTCTTTTGCTTTAAATTGCATCCAGTTTAAAATTGTACACTGCACATTGTTTCAATTTGGAACAATATGAAGTCATCTGGTATATGATTAACAATTATAACACATACTTGACCCTGTACAGAACCGGGTGGAATTCCCATCACTGCTGGGTTGTAGCCTGGAGTTTTCATAGCAAATGGTGAGGGCATTTCCTTCATGAGATTGTGATACATTTGCATTGCCTCCAACACCTTGGTATTGATGTTGCACAGATCTGCGTGTTGTCTGAAAAAACAAAGGCGAGATATCTAAAACTGTCAAAAAGGTGATAGATACCCCCTAATCAATACCTTTTCATTGTAAGAAAGTTAGAAAGATGTTTCTCAAATGAAGACTTTGACATTTATCAATGTGATCAAAATCAATTAGTCTCCTCCTTTGGCCATGACCTACATTTCTATGAAATGCCATCATCCTAGGTCAAATAGGTTTCCAGATTGAGTAATTAACCTCTTCTTTAAATAAAAATAATATGAGTGACTGTCAAATGGAGTTGAATGCAACTTTAAATAATCTATCACAGCAAAGTTCACTTTTCATTTGCTTCATGAATGCCACCAGTACTAAGCTTGGGCTCTGAAATTTTTGTCCAAAGACATAACTATATGACCAGAATTGCAGCTGGGATACAAACCAGCAACCCTCAAACTTCTCTCAACTTACAAGTCCACAACCCTAACATCTAAGCCATGCAGGACCCATTTTGTGACTTTGAACCTTGACTCATGTGACCCAAAACCAAAGGGACACCTCTTTCGGTCAAAAGCAACAATTGGATAAAGTTTCCAAGGTCATATGACCGTAACCTATGATCTTTGTGTCCCCTAAACTAAAGGCAGACTCTTTGAGTCATTGACTTCATACAATGGTCCTGAGTCAAATAACTTTTGAAATAGAGAGGAAACATGGATTAATGGCCAAACATACATAATGAATAATCTGAAAATCTTCACAATGAAATGAATTAGTTACATACCTGTCAATTTTTTCTAATTCAGCATCTATTAAAGGTCCCATAGCTTTACACTGTTCTGAAAATATGAAGACAAATAGTTGACCAATCGCAGGCCCTGCCAACTTTTTCAATTAGAATAGCCCTGTTACTCCATCAGGATGTTCTGCTTCAACATTTAATGATGTTTTTAGCACAGTTGAAAAAGCTGTAGTTACAACTTATAAGTCGTGAAATCAACAAAAAGCTTAACAAGAATGGCAGCCAATGTCAGAGTTCAAAACTCACTTCTTGTCTAAATGAATGATTTCATTGGTTGTCTGGTTATTTGACTGACAGCTGCAATTGATTAATTACCAATCATAAAAGCCTCATATCAGGGATTGATTACATGTAGCTTTGCTAGGCAACTAGTCTAGTTTATCATTAACATTTCTCCCTATAAAAAAGCTCTAAGAACAAATTTAGTGTGTTTCTTGATACAAAACATTATGCAATAGTTATACACATGTACAATGTTTAATAAATTCATAAAGATGGAAATATTCATGGAAATTAGAGCAAATAAGAATAGTAGTATTTATAAAGAAGCACTTACTATTTCATTCTAAGTTCTCATTCTGTTTGAAAAATAATTGTTCATTAGAAACTTCCATTACGATATTTCTAAAGTTGTATTATTTCATTTCTTAATGAGAACTCTTACCCTCTAATTGTAACATTTCCACTGAATCTGGATTTATCTCCCCTGTTGGATCTGCATTCTGTATCATTTGTAACATACTGTCAATCTTGGCCTGAGAGTAAACAAACAATAACATATGGCTCTATGGCAAATACTTTCACACTTAACTTTGATGGCCAAAGATAGCTAATATGTATCTACTTTCATACCACAGCAATATTCATTTATAGCCTTTTTCAGTTTTTGGTTCTTCAGGCCACCAGAGCTTCAAGGCAAGATATTGTAAAAACATTTTTGAATACTCAACTGAGAACTGACGGATTGCATTTGTCAATCAAAGAACCAAATGACCAATCAAATCATTCATTTAGACCAGAAGTGAACTTTGAACTGTGACATTGGCCAACATTAATATGAATCATTTTTGTTGGTTTGGCAACTTTAACATTATAACTACAGCTTATTTGAGGAATAATTACAAAAAATCAGATTGCTCCATTAAGAGATACCCTCAGCAAAATATCAATATTGCAGTGTTTTTGGTTATGGGGATTCCTTTTCTTTTAAATTTAAATCTTAATTTGAATGTAAGCAGGAATGACACTCTGGTTGAGTCCAAATGTAACACAAGGGGCATCACATGAACAAACTTTGTAGATGTTCACTCGGATATCCTATAGACCAAGACCAGGTTTTGGATGAAATTTTTTTTTCAAGATTTCCTTTGTTTTTCCATGCAAAATAGGGTATGCCCAGGTGGAGTCCACATATTACATATTCAATATAGAAAAGATTGTTAAAAGTTTTCCTTCTTCACTTCCATGTAAATTGGGATGCTCCCAAGTGGGCTCAAATATGACCCAAGGAGCAACATATAAACTTGATAGGAGGACCATAGGAATTGCTGCATACCAAATATCAAGACTCTTTGTCTTTTGGCTTCAGAGAAGAAGATTTTCAAAGATTTCATTATTTTCACCCTTTTGTTGTCATGGCAACCATAGGTAACCCATCACCATATGACAGAATTTTAGTCCAAATTCAAAGACGTTGCAGCCAACAAATATATGCTGAGATTGAAAACATTGTGGACGTTGAAGAAATTGCTTCTTACAAGCAATATTTTCATTGTCCACATCGTTTCTAATGTTTTTTGTCTTTTGGGCATCAAAAAGTGTAATAGCATTGGAATGGGCTAAGGGTGGATTTAAACAAGTTTGGAAGAGTTTCACCCGAGGAACATCTATACCAAGTTTCATCAAGTTTGACCCTTTTGTTGAGTAGGAGGAGATGTTTGATGTAATTGTTAGCAGACCAACAACATTAACCCACATTGGGCCATCACTAATCTAATCTAATCAAACCAAGCTCATTTTCATCTCACCTCTTCGATTTCTGTTTGTTCTGGTGACTCTATAGTTTTCACTTGTACCTCATCACTAAATTCTACTTTTTTCACAGCTGAAATGAATGATCAAGCCTCATTTGCCTTTTCACCCATTACCATACGCAAAAATTTTAGGCTGGTCCAGTTTGAAATTAGTTGCAGAGGACAATTTCAAACTTTATAGATTTTCTGATTTTTCTGGGTAAAAAGTATTGTGGAAAATGCTGAAAATTAACAAATTGCTTGATACAAGCAATTTCTTACTTTTTTCCAAAATGTTTTCCGAAGTGTTTCTCTCTAGGAGTGTCGGAAAGTGTCATTATGTGGGAATGGGTTAAGTCATTTAATGATTAAAACTGCAATTAGAAGCAACATACTTTATTTTTAGTATTACTTTTTATTTGGTAAGATCCTCCGCTTTCGAATTTGCATTTTTCTTTCCTGAATTTTGGAAAAAATGTCTTTTTTTGCATTTCACAGACCCATTCAAAGATGGAAAAACACCCACACTGCTCTGTTAATAATATTCTATGCCTTTAACCCTGAAGCAATGGGTTTGACATCAGCTGGACAACATTCCTTCCGACTTCAATATGATATGTGTCATTTGATGCCAACATGGCAATGATAAGTGGTGCACCAAATGAGAACCTGGTGGCTTAGATAGAATATTGTTGATGTACTGGTTTCAGATATAACAGGAAGCTATAGCTAGGTGTAATAGTTATACAAATTATCAACTTTAAGAAGTATGGAAAAATTCTGCAAAGTTTTGCTAGCTATAACACACTTACGCTCTTCAGGTTCAACTGTTAAATCTGCCGTCACAAAGTTGGCAGGAAATAACCCCTCCCCTCTCTGGTTTGAACCCTTCCACCAGTTTGGATCACTGCAATTAGAGCATTAAAAATATCATCAGATAAAGAAAATAAATTTGTATGGGGTTTTAACACTGCTTTGAAGAATCTTTAGCTCCTTACAAAACAATGAAACATAAATGTTCTTAACAAATGAATACAGCTGAAAAGGGGATTTTGCAGGCGGCCTCCAACCAAGTAAGTAGATTGGTCTTACTTCAGAGCTAAGAAAATTCTTCATTAAGCAGTTGTTAGTAAATATATCTAATCTTGAAAGCCATGCAGTTTGGGTGGGGTGGTCTCTCTTATCTCAATGGTTTTGACCTGTTTTTGCTTTAACTATCATTTAATGACTTCTCAAAGAATTGAACTTAAGTCCTGAATTTGTATTTTCCTTGTCATGAAGTTTAATATCATTATATTTCCACTTTTCTATTTGAAAGTAACAAAGCTGGAAAGCTTTAACCCTTTCCTATTTTTTAGACTGGTCCAAATTGAAAGAGATTGCAGGCAACAATGAAAATTGGATGCAATTTGAAATGAAAGCATCCTATGTGGTAGAAAATATTGTGGAAAAAACAGAAATTGCTTGTTTCAAGTATAAAATCACATATAAAATCACAGCAACGTAAAATCCTGTGTTTGTACAGGTAAGGGTTAATGCACCTACAAAGGGTTAATGCACAAGTACAATTCACTGACGAAGAGAGAATCTCCCTGTAATCATCATGTCATAGTCATACAGTGGAATCCTCTTCATTGTAAACTGGATAATAATAATTAATTGATTAATTGCAACTGACTTTATGCACTTGCAGTAGTTTTAAAGAAAAAAAAAGCTCCTTTAAATAGCAACTTCTGGTTAATTGCTACAAAAGCGATGACAATTTGTGTTGCCATTAACTGAATTTCAATTTTTTCTCAAATCAAATTTTTAATTTCGACCTACCTATCATCCAATACATTGATCAATTCTCCAGCCTTGAAAGTCAGTTCATTATCTTCTGCTGCTTCAAAATCGTACAAGGCACGAACCTGAAGATAGATATTTTTCTTAACCCATTCCCACACAATGACACTTTTTGACGCCCTCAAGAAAAACAATTAGGAAAACATTTTAGGAAGCAATTTCTTCATTTTACACAATGTTTTCTACCAAGAAAAACTGAAAAAAAATCAAATAAATCATAACCTTTCAATTGTTGTGTGCAACTTCTTTCAATTTGGACCAGTCTAAAATTTTGCCATCTGACAATGAAGTAATGGGTTTTAACACTGTTTTTTACAATTTTTTCAGTTATATCATAGCCCATTTTATTTATTCATGTGTCACATGGGTATCACAAGTGCTAGGTGGGGGTTCTGAATGCTTCATTCAAGACAGAGTAGCTCTACATACAGTGACTCGAACCTCTCTAACATTATAAGTCTGCAGCCCTTACGGCTGAGCCCTACAGGATCCCCATATAACAATGTTTAAACCGCAATGTTACAAACTGGTGTGGATCATTGCAAGTAAACTGAAACTTGAATAAATGATTTCCAGCTTCTCCTGCAGGAGAAGGTAAATTACATTTTGAGTTTTTTTTAAAGGAAAGCTTTTTTACAAATGCATACATGATCAAGAGGGGTGATCAGGGGTCAAGCCACCCTTTGGATTTCAGCAAAAATATAGTGATAAAATTTGGAACATCTGGAAATTGTCAGTAGGCAACCAAATGTCGAAACTACAGAATTTTTCAAGCTGTAGTTTAGAAATTCTGCTCATTAACTGAAAAATATGAAGAAATAAGTATATTCTCTGTCGGACCTTCTCTGCCTGAAAAAATATTCTGGATCTACCATAAGACATAACATTTCCCTTTTTTGAAACCAATTTAGTCTACCTACAAACTCCAATGCACAGGTTTTGGATTAGGGAAAAGAAAAAAAATCTGGTCATTTTCTTCTTTTCCAAAGCAACATCATATGATATATTCACATGTCAAATGCTTCATTTTATCCTGGTATAATGGAGATATTTGGTATAATTACTTTATCAAAGATATTTTTGAAGAAGCTGAGGGTAAAAAAAAGTGACCAATAGACAATAAGGTACTTCCAAAAGGTTCAGTAAACGAATTATCCTTGACAAAGCATAAAATGACAAAAAAAAAAGGAGACATACACACCTTTCTGACTTCCTTCACTCGTTGTTGAGAACTAGCCGCTGCACCAACTGTTGAGAATGTGGTTGGATATAGACTTGTGGTCCTCTGTGATGAAGTTGATTTCTCTTCTTGAAGTGACAAGGCAATAGCTACAAAATCATTAGGACAAAGTGGTTATTTAATGAGTACTCATAAAATACCACATTTATCAACCCGTTCCCACACAATGACGCTTTTAAACGCCTCTCAATATAAAATCTTAAGAAAATGTTGTGGAAAATGAAGAAATTGCTTGTCACAAGCAATTTCTTCATATTCCACAATCTTTTCTAACCCAATAGAAAAAGATTTAAAAGATTTCATCAACTTTAAATTGTTGTCTGCAACTTCTTTGAATTTGGACTGGTTTAAAATTTTATCATGTGGGAATGGGTTAAATGAGTCATCTATAAACACATAAAATCAAAGCTTTGTTGTGTATTTATCTGCTTTAGATGACAAATCAGACGTGTATTGGTGAAACCAATATTACACCCTCATCGTTGTAGGGCTTGTCTGTGGGGGACAGGGGGGTATAACAAATTGGTTTTCTATTGATTTCCAATTTCACATTCTTTCATGTATGACATGGATTTTTTTTTTTCAATCATTTGATAAAATTCCTGTGCTTTTTGGTTTGATGATATTCAGAAAAAATATAGCACTTAATGTGAAATGACATCATTCTTAATGTGAAATGACATAATTACATACATTAAGATTTCAATATATTGTAATGGGAAGCCATATATGCTTCAGATAATTTAGATAGTTAAAAATACATATTGACAGAGTTATTGCACTCTCAATCAAAGAGGTACAACATAAACCTGTGTGTTATGATAGCATTAAGTACAGCTTCTTCCATTATATTAAGCAAGAGTGACACAGTCACAATATACGCTGCCACTTTGCCGTTGTTTCACGAAAATAATTGTAGACACTACTTATTTTGACAGAACCAAATTCAAAACAATTGCAGACTACCTTTTTAAATTGTCAAGTTCAAACTGTTTGTTATGATTGATTGATTGAATGAGCCCAGAGACTAAGTGTCAAGGGGCATAACTCTTGGAAAAATCAATGAACCATAAAATCCTTGATCCATGTACACCTACAAATTATGGTGATGACATTGACCAAGTTTCATTTAGATCCAGCCAGAAACTTTGGAGGAGTTGCATTCAAAAGGTTGCAGTTTCAATAAGCCCGAGAGACTAAGTTTTAAGGGGGCATAACTGAGGCAAAAAACAATGAACCATAATGTCCTTACTTCATGCACATCTACCAATTAAGGTGATAACATTGACCAAGTTTCAAAAAGATCCATGCAGAAACTTAGGAGGAGTTGCGCTCACAAGAAAAGTAGACGTACGAACGAACGGATGCACAGACAGACGGAGAAGATGACGCCAATATACGACCGCCTCCGGCGGCGTATAAAAATCTTCTAATAAGGCATACTTATCAGTATGGTGGTAAAATAGTCACTTTGAATTTCACTAAGTAGTTAAATTGTGCTTCTTACAGCTAATGAAAGTGAGGGTTCAGTGACTCCTTGATCATGTAATTGTTAGGGTCAAAACTGGTTTTGAAGGGGTCAAAACGACAAATATGGCGAATATAATTCACTAATTTTCTTTTTTTGTATGTGTTGATTACTTTTTAAAATCCTTATCCCTTTCCTGTTTTACAAAATTTTAGACCTGTCCAAATTCAAAGGATTTGCAGACGACAATTTAAAGTCTATTTTATTTGAAAAATAACCTATCAGTAGGGTAGAAAATATTGTGAGAAAAGAAGAAATTGCTTGTGACAAGCTATTTCTTCTTTTCCCACAATGTTTTCTCATGTATAAAATCACAGGGACGTAAAAACCAGTGATTGTACAGGAAAGGGTGCACATTTTGACTTTAAAATATTCTCTGAAGGGGATTGAAATTCTATGAGTCTAGATTTATGAGGGTCAAACCCTGATTTACAAGACAAAACACGAGGCCTGGTAAAAGTCAAGCTGTAATTTGTTTGAATGAGGTTTTAAGCAGTTTTGAGTAATCTTTCAGTTATATCATGGTCAAACTAATGTATTCATTTGATACCTTGTAATCACAAGTACTGAATGCCATGGGCATACCATAGTGACTAGCAACATGGCTGGCACTCAAAGTTTAACTAATTACCAGACGGCAAAATTTTAGAAATGTCCAAATTGAAAGGAGTTGCAGAAGACAATTCAAAGTTTATGAAACTTAAGATTTTTAACTTTCTTGGTAGAAAACCTTGTGGAAAATGAAGAAATTGCTTCTTACAAGCAATTTCTTCATTTTACACAATGTTTTCCAAATTGTCTTTCTTCAGGGGTGTCTAAAAGGGCCATTGTGTTGGAAAGGGTTAACCTTCAACATCTCTTGAATAACAAGCCTGCCACCAATCAGGATCCCTACATGAGGTTGAACATTGCTTTCATCATTTTTTCTATTTACAAGAACTTGCCAAGAAGATAAGAAACATAAATGAGAAACATGATTGTTTTTTACAGTGATTCTCATACCTTTAGCGAGATCGTCTTCTTCTTGTTGAGATTGTACTACGTGTGGATCTTTACTGACCGTCACTGACTTTGTGGGCTGAAAAATTCAAAATAATTACATGTAAGATGACCTTCAGATGTGACCTTGAACTTGGGAGTATCCAGTTGAACTTTACACATGACACTAGTCATGACACTAGTCTAAGGTAAGTTACATGTATCTATAAATCCATTAATCCATTATCAGACCATTTTTTTAGGCCAGTCCAAATTGAAACAGATTGCAGACAACAATTATTTTATTCATAAAATTTTAAAAAAAAATCTGTCTTTTGGGGAAGAAACATGCAATACCATCATTTTCAACATTTTTTTCAAAACTTTCTGGGATCAAAAATTGTCAGTGTGTTGGTATGGGTCAATAACAAAGATGTGCTCTAAGACAAGATTTGGATTTACACTATAATACACAGACAGATGTAACTCTTTATGCCTGGGAGAAATTTTTCAAAGTGAGTACCGGGAAGGTTTAACCCATTTCCTTAGAGTGACACTTTTGGACGCCCTTCAAGAAAAACAATTATGAAAACATTGTGTAAAATGAAGAAATTGCTTTTAACAAGCAATTTCTTCATTTTACACAATGTTCTTTATTTAAAAAATTGAAAAAATCTAAAATTTCATATACTCTTACCAGTTGTCTGCAACTCCTTTATTTTTGGGCCAGTCTATAATTTTACCATCTGGTAATGGGCTAATGAATTTAGAACACTTCTCCATCTATTTTGTATTGCCATTGTGTATTCTAGGTGGGAGATTTTCAGCATTGATGGGAGATTATTTTTTATGAAAGCAGAGCATAAAATACCATACAGTTTCTAAATGATGTAGATTTTGCACTGAAATCCACATTTTTGAAATCCTACTATCAACACTGGTCTAATTGATTTATGCTCCATCCCATCTCTTTTTACATTTGTTGTTGGAATTCAACATAAACTAAATCATATTTGCCATAGCCGGAAATAAATCTAGTGACTGAAATATTTGAAGAAGTTCCAGAGAAGAATTACAAGTGTTTCCAATTTACAAAGTCAAGAGAAGTTGTGTTTGATTTATTCACAAAATCAGATGAATGAATAAAGCAGCTCTATAGAGCTTGAAGTACTTTAACACCTATTGAGTGCATATTTTGTACTAAAGGTGCTTGAACACCTGTATAGCTCTACAGGCCTGAATAAACTGTTATGGATAGCAGGATTTTCATAGCTTGCTCTAAATAATGTAATTGGGATTCAGTTCGCCATTGGAAGCCATGTCAAAATTTCTTGATGGCATCTTGTTTAGGGTCAATAAAAAGCAATTCCTGTAATAATTGTTTGAATCCAAGCCAATATTTTCCAAGAAGGATGTTTTTAAAGTTTTCACTGATTGCCGAATATGGAGAATGGTCCAGTCCATAAAGTGATGTTTTTCTTTGGATCAAAATTTCTTGAAGTACTGGTAAAGAGTCACCCAAGGACCATACTATGAATTTGGTTAAAATTCTACTATTTGTGCCTGAGAAGAAAATTTTGAAAGTGTTCACCTTGTGTCATAAACAGAAATTAGCCAACCCATAAAACTCATTTTATTCATCTAATCAACATTCTTAAAAATCTTGTAAATGGACCTTGTATGTGAATCTCCCCCCCCCCCCAAAAAAAAGTTTTTCATTTGATCAATTATTTTTGAAAGGGTAAAGGGGCATCCACGGATCATTCCTGTATATTTTGGTTGAAATCAAGCAAGCGGTTATTGTGAATCAGATTTTCAAAGTATTCACTTCACATCAAATATAGTAATTAGTCCCATCTATAAAAGACATATTTTCTATTCAACCAAATTTCTTGAAGTAATCTGATTAAAAGTAACCCAAAGGATCATTCACATGAAAATCAAGAGAGATCCGTTTGACAGTTTTTGAGAAAATGATTTTAAGAGTTTAAACCAATATATAGAAATTAGCTCTACCAATTAAACCCTTTCTTTATCTGATCAAAAGGAATCTGATGAAGGGTTATTCAGTAGAGCTGAAAACAGGTTTGTGTAAATTAAGATCAGACTGTGTATATGCATAGGTGAATCTTTGTCTTTTTCTATTTATTTTGGGTTCGGCATAACAAGGGTTAACATTTAAATGCACAACTTACAGTGGCATCAGGATCTGTAAATTCTTGCCCTTCTTTCTTTAGACTGTCATAAAATGTGGGCATTAAACTGAAATATATAACAAGAGCTGTCAGAGGATAGCAACGCTCAACTTTTCTGAGTCATTTATAGCAACGGCAATTCAATGTCAACATTGAATTGCACAATACCTAAGTAGTAATAGAGATAAAAAAATCTTTCATTTAAATTATAAGTCAAACAAGAATTTCTAACTACGAAAAGGAATAAAACTCCCCTATAATAAATGAAATTGCCTAAAAGATGATATGATGGTCACAAAAGCAAAAAGTGATAGTATTAGTAGAAAGAGAGTTATTAAAGATATATGACAGTTGCATGTAAAGTTTAACTAAAAATTTCTAAGTCTGTAAAGGCTTAAAACTCCTCTAAAATGAATAATGAAACTGTATCTAGAGTCTGATATCATTGACCAGTGCTCCAGCTGGGATTGAAAAAGGGCAGGGTGCTAGTGCCCTGAAAGGGCACTTCAAGTTGCGAAGGGACAAGATGGGGAGGGTGTGGGAGGGGGTGTCCCCTTCCACTGGGGGGGGGGGTCTCCCCCTAGAAAATTTTGAATTTATAGAGCTTAAAGATGGGCTCTGGTGGATTGTTTTAGTTAAAATAGTATTTTGTTTTTCAAAAAGAGTGACTTTTTATTTACATCATTTATATCATTTATTTATTCATTATTTTCACCAACTTTTTTTCACTCACAGATTTTCTTTTTTTTTTCATTTTTTCATATCATTTTCTAAATAATCATCACATTCTTTAGATATGGTCAAATCAATTATATCTATAGAAACCTACGTGAAGAAATCAGTAAGTTTTCTCTTGTTAGCATTTTGAATCTTGCTAAGATTACGTAGAGTATGCTCTCTGGTAGGCATCATGAAAATCTAAATGTATGAAAATGTACGTGTTCGCTTGTTGAAATAAAATGAAAAAGTGAAGTTCCTTCAGTAAAAAAACTGTCTGGAATTAGCATTACAGAGGTAATTATTTTAAAGAATGACAAACCGTGATATAAAAACTCGCCTCGTATTGTTTTCCACTTCTCATTCCCTGTTTAAAGAAACCGACAATTGACAACAAAGCGGCGCGATTTTAATAATAGATCTTATTATCTGTTAGTTTTCTTACATTAAATTTCCATATTGATTAAAAAAAATGATTTCGAACGAGTGTAAAAAGAATTATCTGTAGGTCTCGAATTGACCCAATTTCCGAAGATGCAGCAGGGGAAGAATAAATTGTAGCGGAAGGACGAAAACTATATCTATTTGAACCTTACAAAAAAAATGAAATTTCTTAATGAAGGGTGTCAAACTCGATCATCATCCACGCTATATTGCGTAGAACCATACGCAAGCATTTAAACAGTAATTGGGGTTTGTTTACAACTGTCAAATCGATTTAAGGGCATGTGCTAATTGTCATGTAAAAATTATCGGAAACTGCTCCCTCGATAACGAATCGCCCTTTGTGATTGGTTAATTTGCTGATATAAGCCGCGTCCCCACTTCTACAGGTCATAATGTGTATGCTGGATTAACGCATGGGTAATCACGTCGAACTTGTGCTATTAATCGAATTAATGCGACATTTAAAGGATAGTCGGTAATTTCTAGAGTATTGGTAGAGTTAAGGGGCTATCATTTGGGCAGGGCATTTGAAAAAAGGGCAGGGCGCTGCACTTTGAGGGCAGGGCGGGGCGCCCTTATGAAATGGCCTAGCTGGAGCACTGTTGACACAAAAACATGTGCAAAGTTTCAGAGCAATAGCATTGGTAGAAAGAGATTTATTACTGATATATGACAGTTGCTCGCAAGGTTTAACCAAGAATTTCTGAAAAGGGTTTAAACTCCACTAAAATAAAGGTAATTGTAATAAATCTTTGCCTAGAGTCACAAAAGCATGTGCAAAGTTTCAAAGCCATAGCATTAGTAGAAAGAGAGTTATTAAAGACATGTGATAGTTTCACGTAAGGTTTAACCAAGAATTTTCGGTCTGAAAAGGTTAAATTTTACTAATATGAATGTCAGAGTATTGAATCGGTCTCTAGAGGCTGATACATTATTGCCACAAAAACATGTGCAAAGTTTCAGAGCAATACCATTAGTAGAAACCGAGATATGACACTTGCACCATTCCATTTTGCTGGCGCTTGACACCGATGCCCGAAATAGCCCCCAGGCATCAAATAGTCTAGCTAAAAATTGACCATTTGGATGATGGCAATAATAAAGAGTGGTCTAAAATGAACAAGTATTTTTCCCACCTACCAAGCATCAAGCATTACAGTTGATCTTTGACCTATATGACCCAAATCGACACTTCCTTGGATCATTGGCAGCATAAACAATTATATGAAGCATCATGGTTGTAGTTCAATTGATTCTAGAGTTATAGTACAGTAAACAAACTAGAGATGCTTGAGCATCTGATTCCCTCCATCGACCTGATTTTTCTTATAATTCCTGAGAAATTTGGTCAAAAACCAACCTGCAGATTGTAACTTTTCAGTATTTACCATATATGGAAATTAGCCCAATCCATTAGAGCAATGTTTACAGCCAATCAATTCTTTTTATAGCATTCTAATAAGAGGTCATCAAAGGATCATTCCAGTGAAATTTGGTTGAAATCCATCCAATTGTTTCTTAGAACAACATTTTAAAAGCTTTCACCATATATGGAAATAAGCCCCGCTCATTAAAGCAATGTTTTTCATCCGATCAAATTCTTTGAAGGAATTTGATAAAGGGTCACCCAAGGATCATTTCTGTGAAATTTGGTTGAATTCTGTTCTGTTCAGTACTTTCTGAGGAGAAGATTTTTGAAGTAAAAGTTTATGAACCAAAGCACGCATGCACGGTGATCACAATGCCATGACAATGGCTCACTGGCTTTCAGCAAGAGGAGCTTAAAGGTCTGCAGACGGACAGATGGTTGAAAAGAGAGACAGACAGGCACTGTGAAATCAATTTACCCTACTCTACTTCATAGGTTGGGTGTATTAGAAAACTGAAGAGAGCAATTCAAGATGTGTGAAGCTTCAATTTATCATCTTCCATTTCTTTTGATTTTGACCCGAGTAAAACTTTAATCATCAAGTAAAGTTTATTCATGAAATTAAATTCTTTCATAACAGCCTAGTTTATCATTTCAACAAAATCAGATCAAGATAGGTTTACAAGCAGGTTAATGACCTCATAGACAGATGTCAAACTATCAGTAAACTAAACTGATAAAAGGCTGGATACAACTCTGATGTAGTAAAATTTTACAATTTCACCTCATATAATTTGCCTTAGTATATAACACAAACAGGAAGCAGGCAGGACACTTATAGATAAAATTCTAAGGCTACCACCAGATTCTATGTAGTTTTGGGTTAAAAGTCATCTTTAACACTATCATAGTTATGTTTTGGCAGCTGGTATAGCTAACTATGGGGGTCTTGTAATTTGTCTCACCATTACAACCAAAATATCCTATCTGAGTCATCCCATTAAGGCACACCATCTATCACTCACCAATTGGTGAGAGATGTCCGAGAGAATTTAGTCCAGCCAGAGTTCAAACCCACAACTTAGTGATTGAGAGCACAGTGTGTTACAGACTGAACTTACCAACAGAGGTCTAGATAAAAGGGGGGTATCAGCAATCTAAAATCCATAATTATCAACAAAACCCTATGTTGTAGGCACTCATTTGAATTGTCTTGTCAAGACGATTCAAATGAGTGCCTACAACATAGGGTTTATGGCAGTCTTTGTGAAATATTTAAATCTAAAATACGAATTACACTCTCTCTATATATAGCTCTGTACCAGCCTTGGCATATTATATGAAAAACCATATACCTAACTTTGTCTTTCATATATTTCACCACTAGTCTGATTAACCCATACAATCCTGCTTTTTTACACCCCTTAGTAAACATTGTGGACAATGAAGAAATTGCTTGTAAACTCTTCAATGACTACAATGTTTTTTACCCTAAAGGGCAAAGATGTTTTGAATTTCACCAACTAGAACATCTGCACCATTTTCAATTTAGACTAGTCTAATAAAACTCATGTGGTTACGGGTTAAATAAAGCTAAACCACCTTAACTTCTGATGTGAAGTGAAATTGGTATCTTTAGGATGGGTTTCGTAACTCTAAATTAATTGTTAATATCACCTACCTTAATGCGGCATCATCTTTAAATTCTTTCAATTCAGCCCAGGTCTTAATCATAAATTTCAACTTTTGTGCTACTCTTGGATGGGCCTGCACGTATAAGTTAACAATATTTAAATCTCATAATAATTAATCAAAACAAAACCATTTGCTTATATGGGGGAGGACTCCAATGCCTGACTTGTACCACATTGACTTTTCTACTTGCAGGTCACTAGTCTGGGACTTGTGAGTATATTGTGTTTAATTACCAGGGCAAATCTGGAAATGGTACAAAATAGATCTCACAGATCTCATAGATTTATTATCCTAATGTTTATATTGAAGGGTAGAAAAAAATTGTTGTTAATAAAGAAAATACTGCGTTCCAAAAACAATTAACCACAATGTATTCTCAAAATTCATTTCTTCAGTTTTTAGTGAACATGTTAATTTTAACTCTGGACAAGCAGAAAATTGTGTTTTTTTTTGTTCACAGACAAGTCGAGAAAATTAACATTTCCACACCTATAACTTACAGAAAACTGAAGAAAGATATATTCAAATGTTAGACCTGGCTTGTGTAACAAAGTAACAAAGTTTCTCTATTTAACCCTTATTATGCTGAATAAAAGTCCTGTTTTGAAATGCACCAATCTAAAAGGACTGAAATCACTGAGCGCGCTGGATGCAGATCAATATTTCGTTTTAAAATTGATTTTATAAAGTATTCTAGCTTGAAAGTAGACCGGTACCGCCGTCGACTTTAACAAAGCCGACAGGTAGATCCAAAAAGACTGCATCAAGAGATAGGATGATAGGCATTTAATGACGTAAACCCAATCATCGAATCTGATTGGGTGATGGATTGTTTGTAAACATTATGGCGGAAGCGGAACGCGGTGTTCCTCATATATTTTACATGAAAAGGATGACATTCCAAGGTTTTTCTCGCATACAATTACGATTGTTGATGTGAGAAATATTTTAACAATAAAACTGACTTCTCTTAAACTACAAAAGGAAGATTTTTATCGTTTTTGATGGAAATGCCGCAGCGAATCCAAATTTTACAATTAAAATTTGCTGCGCATGAGTTGGCCTTGTTTTCGATTTTAGTAAGGAAAACACCTAAGGGCCAAGATTTCCGTGTATTTACCGAAAATTGGTGTATACCTGTCGGCTTTGTTAAAGTCAACAGTGCTTCCAGTCTAGCTTGAAAGGGACAAATAGCTGGTATAGACTAAATCAGACTGCACATATATGCAGGCTGATCTTTGTCTATACCTTCTACCCAGAATACAAGAATATTCTGGGCTCAGCATGACAAGGGTTAAAATCAAAGGGCGGAGAGAACAGAGATCACTCATTTTGGGTAGGTAATTATTTAGAAAATTAATTGTATAAACAATTCTAGCTTTAAAGGGACAAGCAGGATGTCTAGACAAAGACCAGACTGCACACATGTGCATCCTGATCTTTGTCTAGACCTCCTGCCAAAACAGGAATATTCCGAATTCAGCATGAGAAGGGTTAATTTCAAGTATAAGATGTAAACAGGTTTATAAAAATAAGGTGGGAAATCTTTGAGTCGATATTCTGGGTTAACCCATTCCCAACCAAGGTCACTCTATGGGAATTGTGACAAATTAAGAAATTATAACATCTCCTATGAGACAAAGATTTTTCACATTTTAATAACCTTAATATTATTGCCTTTCACTTCTTTGAATTTGGACCAGACTAAAATTCTATTGTCTGGTAATGGGCTACTACCAATCTAATTTCTCCTATTTGTCACTATTCTACACTTACCTTCTGCCCTATTAAAGTCCTACATTCACTGATAAAGTCTCTGCTACAAATCTCTAGGTGAAATTCTCGTCCACAATTATTCACACATGCATTCAAAAGCTGAAAAAAAAGGAATTGAATATACAGTTAAATGTAAAGGTATTCAACATCTATTAAAATTTCAAAAGATCTCAATGTAGTACAAACTAATTCAAATCATTCACACACAAACATCTCTGAGAAAAAGATTCTCATAGCTTTCACTACACACCATATATAGAAGTTAGCCCAGCCCATAAAAGCCATGGTGTTTCTTTTTTTTTTTAAACTTCTTTGGAGGAATCTGATAACAGGTCACCCAAGCATCATTGTTCTAAATTTTGGTTATAACCTGTACAGTTTGTTCCAAGGGGAAAATTTTTAAACAAAAGGTTTACGGACAGATGCAAACAACTACATGGATCTATCAATTGCGAACAGACAGACAAATGTATGACAGTGGCCTTAACATAATATAACCCTTTGGGAATATAATAAACGATAGACAAAAGACACTTAAAAGTCACAATAAAGTTTATAAAATGTTGGAAGGAACATTGCCACTAAGGAACCCAGGAATGGAAACACGGCACTATCAAATGGGCTGACTGGGGTTTACTTTCACCCTTTCTTGTTTTTCAAAATTTTAGACCAATCCAAATTCAAAGGTTTGGCAGATGAAATTTTAAAGTTGATTTTATTTGAAAAATATTTATTTAGTAGGGTAGAAAATAGTGTGGAAAAAAAGCAAGTGCTTGATAAAAGTAATTTCTTCTTATTCCAAAATGTTTTCTCAATTATAAAATCACAGGGACCTGAAAACCAGGGATAAACCAGGAAAATGGTTAAGTAAAATAGGAGCCCAAGCAGTCCCTAAACTTCTCTAGGAATTGTACAATGATGAAACCTTCCTCAAATCAAAGGTGGTAAAACTTGTTGTAAGCCAAAGACGTTTCAAAGTGAAACAAAAAAAACCCAACAAGTTCTATTATTTCAAATTCGAGTGTTCTGTCCGTGTTATCTTACTTACTGTTAAAGCCTGCATAGCAACAAAAGGTACTCTATGGTTCAACCTCTTTACAATGGATCGAAGACAATCTTTAGACCTGTAAAACAAATCAGAATAGAGCATTATGGTCAATTTTATAGCACCACTTTCTATCACAGACAATGTGAATGAAAAGGTATTTATAGTGCATTGACAGCTGAGGTCATTTAGTGTGCAATCAGAGTTATTCCCCTTGATATACTGTTCTTTTGACAGTGAACATTGTGATTTTGCGAGTTCCAAGTAAATGCCTTTAGTTATAGGAGAAGTTCAGTCAAATGCCTTCATCTTGAATGCCCCTTTGCCAAGTTCTCCCAAAATGCCCCTTTGCCAGGTTCTCCCAAAATGCCCCTTTGCCAAGTTCTCCCAACTTTAAACTTATCTAAAAGTCCAAGTCCCTTATCTCTTTATTTGAATGTATTCAAACATCTATACATTGTTCTCTTTAGCTTGTAAACTACCCCTATGTCCAATCATTTAATGAACTATACTACGTACTTGAATTTACAAGGATGCTGATTAAAATCGGACCGGTTTTTCAAATGGTTCCAAGTGACAATGCCTATTATAAACTCATTACCAGACGGCAAAAAATTTAGACTTGCACTAATTGACAGGAATTGTAGACGACAATTTAAAGCTTATGAAATTTTGGAGTTTTTAAACCTTTGGAGTAGAAAACATGGTGGATAATAAAGAAATTGCTTGTAACAAGTACTTTCTTCATTTCCACAATGTTTTCCAAAGCTTTTTTCTTAGGGGCATCTAAAAGAATCACTGTGTCACTGTGGGAATGGGTTAACCTGCACATAATAGTGAACTCATAACTTTGAACTAACCGCAAGACAAACTTTTCAAAATGTCAAAATAATATCAGGGATGGTCACAGGGTCAAAATTAATTACTATAACACCGAAAGGACAATGTAGTACAAACTAATTCAAATCATTCAGGCGCAAAAATCTCTGAGAAAAAGATTCTCAAAGTTTTCACAACACTATATTTATAGAAATTAGCCCAGCCCATAAAAGCCATTACTTTAGACTCAAAAACTCTAATCAGCTCCAGGACTTGAAAATTCTACTTGTCTGCTCGTAATTCTTTCCTTTTGTCTTTGTAAGCATGACAAGTGGAATTTGAAAGATCCTATACAGAATTTAACATCATAAGACAATATATTCTCATTGTGCAGGATGAGTGGAATCTTAAAGATCTTATACAGAATTTAACATAAGATAATATATTCTCATAGTGCAGGATGGGTAAAATAATTTAGGAATTTTCAAGCCCTGAGCTAGCTTTTTTTAATATTTGCCTTACTTAAACAGAGTTCTAAAATACCAGAAAGAGATATTGGGTTTTGTTGCACCAAATCTGTGATAATGGGTAAATTGTCATCAGATAACAAATTTTAGACTGGTCCAAGTTCAAAGAGACTACAGACAACATTTCAATTAAATTTTAATTCAACAATAAATTTCACATACGATGGAAAACATTGTGAGACTAAAAATATGTCACAGATGTCCCTGCATAATTGATTGTCACAAGACCCTCAGTTGTTACCTTGAACTTACGATAAAACTTTACAATAGAACTCTTCAAGGCAAACAACGGTGCCAAATTATTTTGAAATCCATCATTTAATGTTGAAGATATACTCCAGACAAGAATTGGACAATCACACTAACAAACACACCGACCCATAGACAAAGGCAACTCCATATGCACATTGTCAAAGCATCAAAATACAGGATAGTGAGGTCAACTGGTAATGTTTAAAAAGTGTAGGTTTCCTAATACTCAAATGTAATTTTAACATATTTACCCATTATTATTTTTCACTTTATCACAAATATCCATGATCAGCCCCCAGTCCTCCACAGTGTTCATCTCACTAGTCGCTTTCTCTGCAAAACAGAAAAAAGACTGTAAACTAAAAAACAAATTTCCCCTTGCAACTGAATTTTGCACCATAGTATGGTCATAAAAAGAATACATTTTAATGTTACATGGTAAATGGAAGAATTATAAAAAAAAACAGAGAGATAGAAGAAACATGGTGTGCTTGTTGAATATGAATGTCCAAGCAATAGCCAATTATTGGAAGGTGACCTAGATTTGAACTGGGCCAAATAGATCACCTTGATCTTTGTGCTATCAGAAGGTCTTGCCACAAGATAAGAATCATTCAAAACCCATCTATGGCCAATCCAGTTAAAGTTAATGTGAAAGGTTGTTTGGAGACAAAAAAGGTGTGACAACATTTATTTGCTCCTGATCTATCAAAGCCTATGGATTAAAAGAAGAAAAAGGTCTACGTTCATCAGGTTAGCAGGCCTAGAATTTCCCTGAAAATTTCACTCGCAATTTCTTACAAGTGGCTTTTGAAACAACTCGCAAAAAGTCAAATTCACTTGCTATTTTTGTATTAGTTATTATACAGGTTTACCTATAGAAAAGAAAATCATATAATATTAAATGATATTATTCTTTTATTGTGAAAAAACCTTCAAAGGAAAACCGAGTTAATCTAACATAAATTTATTTACAGACAACACAACTTTAGACTAGTCCATATTAAAAAGAGGTTGCTTTCAGCTGCTTTTCCAGTGTTTTTAACCCTTTGCTTTTAATGCAATTATGAAACGTATTTCATCAATCATGACAAAGTCTTAAACTGACTAACATATGAAGAAAGCCGTTGGTGAACACAACATCTTGAAAATTTACTTTTCTGATGAAGATTGATATTTAGATCTCGGAGAAGCATCTTTAAGTATGCATTCTTTTCACTAGCCACAGGGGTTGACTTGCTAAAATATTTAACTGGGTGGTGGATTGCAAACTTAATAATTTGAAGTCTCAGTTTCTGAGTGTTTTTTGTTAGTTTTTTTAGCAGACCATTAAAGTTACACAAAACAAAGCTCGGAAGCTAACACTAAAATATGGGACATTGTTGTCGGTATCTTGTGGGAATCGATAAAGTGATCACAGACCTTTGTTTCTGGTTTGGTCAGTGATTGATGACAATTATTTCATCCTTTAAAAATGTTTCGAAATGTTAATAGACATTTTTTTGTATTTTGATAATTGATGAGTTAACAAATGACTACAGTATTCTTGAATTTACTGGTATTCTGATCCCAAGAAATAATGCCATATCTAGACTTCCTGTTCAGGAAAATGTAAACAAAACAAGATCCAAAGGAAAAGCATAAACGACCATACTAGCCTTGAAGGTTAAGCAGGGTTTGTGCTGCTGACAAAATTAAATTCTGGCGCAATTTTTTTCATTTGGCGAAAGTTCGTGGTGCCAAAAAAAAATGAAAAGATTATTTATACATACTTTTTTTTTGAGTAATCTCCGGAAATCAAGGTTGAGGGCTAAGTGTGTATAATTGCTCAAAGGCTTGTATATCAAGTCAATTATGTCATCGAGTCTGACACAAGACTGACACACTGCCAAATTTAATTACAGTTTTAATTGCTAGCAAATCAGAATAATGAAATGCGCTCATTGGTTGGCGGGTGGTATTGATTTTGTGTTGAGGATGTGACTCACTTTTAGGGATGACTAGTTCTAACTTCTTAGATGACAGCTATCAGTGAATGCATTAGAAGACCTCATTTATCATACATAAATTGGCTCTCTTTAACAAAAATTTAATTAAACTGGCCACCATTTGCCTATTCTTGATGAATACATTTGCCGTATTAGTGTTTATTTTCGTATATTTCTACTGACAGTTTCAATCAGTTTCTAATCTCGGCACCGCTACCGTGAATTCTTGCTAAAATAAGGAATCAGCAAACAATGGGTTATAAGAAGGATAAACTGATGAGCTGTTGACAGTAACAGTTGTAGTTTGTCAAAATTTGACAGAAATTTCAAGAGTCACTATCCTAAAGGCAGACGAACCATTTCTTTTTTGTTGGTTCGTACCAAAGAATGTTCATCCTTAAACAGATTTTTTTAAAATACAGATTTTTTATCAAATAATGCATATTAAGGCTTATTACTATTTCCTTCTCTCTATTATTCTTATCAAAGTCTCAATTTTCTAATCAAAGTACTGAAAGCACTGATTGAAGATGAGTAAACTCAATGTAAATGTATGATTTAGCCACACTCATTCAAGACTAAATTACGAAAGAATTACCACATTTACAATCTCTTTAATACGTATCTTGTTTATTTTACAACATATAGGTTAATAAAATGAATGTGTAGTTAAAAAATGTTCGACTTTTTGCACCAACTCCTTCTCAATTTGGCCCTAAATTTTTCGATTTGGCCCCAACTTTTTTAATTTGGCGAAAGTGATGGCGTCAATTTTTTTATGCCAGAGCTAACCCTGTTGAGCATAATAATGATGAAAAAACAGAATGAAAAATGATATGACATCTTTTTCTGCTGATTTATTTCACTCGCAAAAAAAATCGAGTTGCAAAAAATATCACTTGCAATCTTTATTTTCGACATGCAAATTGCGAGTATGCAAGCTGAAATTCGTTTCCCTGGGTTAGGGAAAAGCCAGAGGTACAAATACCTAGATTGAGGTCTAACAACATGTACATTGTGTTAGAAACATGTAAACTGGGAAGATAATGAACCAGGGTTCTCCCCAGAAATTTTTGAAGGCGTAGTTGCAAATGCGCGGCGTGTTGTCTGTTAACATCTTGGTATGACTATACATAATAAAGGTCATTAAAAGTGCTTTTTAGCTTGATTATTGACATCTTGTTGTTTTATTGAGAGTTATTCTTGAATTATATTCTTCAACTTTATAATTATTATAAGTTGATTTATCTATTCTGAGGCTTATTTTGATACCAACCAATTGTGACATTACTCAGCTTACTTCAACTCTCTATCCCATTTGTTGGAAAGGGCACTAAATTGTCTCATAAAAAGGATGTGAAAAGGAAAGATAATGAAAGAATATACCCAAAAGTCTCATGAGTAAAAAAAAGTGTCAAGTGCTTGTCTATTAGATAGGATTAGCTTTTCATGCTTGGCCATTTTATCAAGTCTGTCCAAAAATCATATCCTTGAGGACTCTTTAAAAAAGCATGGAGTGTTGGATTGACGAAAAATGCCCTTCATCAGAAAAAGAAATAGAAAATATTATCAGTAATTTCAAAAATGTATTTATAAGGTTCCTGTGTGAAATACCTGGTTTCATTTCCAAATTTTGCATCTTAAAGAGCTCCATTAGATTCTCTGTGTAAAATTTAAAATGCTCATTATTTGCCCATTCAGAAGCCTTCGACTGTCTGACACTATAACTGTTCTTCTAACAGTACTTTCAGCTATTTGATTTCAATAAGTTAATAAAAAATGTATAATATATCAGCAGTGTCCAACCTTATTTCTCAAATTATAACATGAAACTTGATCAAATTTATTAAACAAGTGTCTTTACTCTTCTCTTCTTTAAGTGATTTCAGCACTTCGATTTTCAAAAGAGGATTTTGTTTTCCAAATATTATAGCGTGAATGATCTTTTCCTGATTCTAAATAATTATTAAACCATTACTTTTTATAAAAAGAAATCCCAAATTGGTCTAAGGCATTCTTTTTTTGAAGTGCTTTCAACACTTTGATTTTATTTGAGGTATTATTTCTTTTTTGGGTAAAAAACATGAGAGGATGAGATATTATTAGATTATTATTTAAAGTATAATTATTTTTTTCATCAAACTTTTAAAACAAATTTATTGAAAAAAATGGGTTTAACAAACAAGGGTACGAATGTTTGAGATAATGCCCTCCATGTTGGATAAAAAATAAATGGACTTATTCCAGAAGATACATGTGTGTAATTATTAAACTGAGTTGAAAACAAGAGCTTAGTATAACTAGGATGGCTTCTATACAAATCTGTCTTTATTATTTTGGCAAATTCTCGTAAGGAAAAAAGATCGCGAAAAGGGTATGTTTTCAGCGATCAATGTATGAAATAAACTGACCCAATAAATCTTTCCTTCAAAAAATTAAATTTTAAACCACTGTGGCTTTAGTTTGATAGTTGTCACATCAAATTACCACATCTCTTACTTTTAACTAGACCAAACTCAGCCGAAGTGACAATTTTCCAAAACAGGGTTGCCATTTTGAATTCATTGTTTACATATTGGTAGCTATCATGTTTGGTGACTGATAGCGAGGTACCAGTGGGAAACGCGAGAAAAAATCGATAATCACCAATTAGTAAGAGCGTAAGGGTCTTATCAATAGAGATGTTGTGCAATACGTGGTATACAACATTATAGATAAAGAGCCTGTCATGTCCGCGCTCCTGCAGCCAATTTTAATGGTTTGCTTTACCCTTTCTTCTGCTAAAATTTAAGCCGTATCGGTGACCAAATTTAAGCGTATCGGCGATCTGAAGGCGTATCGGCAAACTCTCTTAATTAATGAAGGCGTATCGGGGCCGATACGCCATAATGGCCTGGGGAGAACCCTGTGAACATAACTACTCTCTATCAACAGTTCTTTGTCTTTTGCTCTTTTTGCTGAAAAGTTAACCCACAACAAATTATAGACTGATCATAGCCAAATGTTACAGAAGTCATTTAAAAATGAGTGTATATTTGTAGTTTTGTAAGGACACTTCGTGCCCGAGGCATACTGGTATGGGCCCTTGTGTTGTACATTCAACTTGACAGAATCTAAATGGGACCTAAATGTATGATTGTTCAAGAAAACAGAATGGATGCTCTGAACTTGCTCTACATGGATATTGATGTCCATACTTCCATTTATTTTTATGTATTAATTGGTCTTCAAAACCTAAAAATGAAATGAGAAAACAATCTTACCCCACCCACCTGTTGACACTAGAAATCATTACTTTCGTTTATCAAAACAAAGAAACTATGCGAAATCCAAGATATCAAAATGTCTTAAGTTCTACTTCTGAAATTAATTTCAAAGTTAAAGACAGTAGAAATGCAAGGGAAAAGAGGAAAATGAAGTCGGTTTACGAAATGGTTCGACCTGTCAAACATCGATGGTCTGGAATTCTGTAAATAACATAAATAAAAAGCTTCAAAAGTCAACGTAATTTGATAGACTTCAACCAAATACTTACCCACATCCGAATCGAAAGGTGAACTGCTCGCAAACAGAGGCATTTTATCTTATTTTTGTTCAAGTTTCTGGTCAAAATCCTTGTTGTTTCTTTGTCAATCTACTGCGCATGTCCTATTCTTCGGATTGCTTCTGTCATTAGCCTTCTATCCTTTGGAGAATTTGTTTACAGTGTCACAAATCGCAATATCACGATTTGCACGTGATTTTGACAGACTGAGTCACGTCATCGCAGTCTGTTCAACCGTCTGTGCAATGAATTAATTTCTACTCTTATGATTTTATGATATACTGCTTGACAATCTCTTCAGATTATATATTTAGCAGGCGCGTTGTCCGAGACAGTTGTTAGCTAAAAAATTAAAATGTGAATCAATTAGACTTAGTTTACACAGATTAAAATCACTCATTTATTGACAAGAAACACTGGAGAGGGCCAAACCTCTGAGCAAAGATGGTTAGGCTGCAGCTTGATTGGACGCTGTAAGGCAAACTGTTCCATAAACGGATTGCTCTAGGAAAGAAAGAAAGAACGTAATGTTGGCCCGGGCGGCCTGGGTTCTTGAAAAGGGAATAAGGCAGCTTGGATTTCTTGTGAGACTAATAAGATAATGGTCAACACACACTAAATACATTCTAATTTTGCAAAATAAAGAAACGGATGAAACGTATCGTCTCTGGTCCAATGTTCGCCGGTTCAATTCTTGGATCATATTGTTGACACTACTTGTATATTGATATTCATCCATTACAAACCTTGCTGCAGATCTTTGTACCTGTCCTATCATACAGTTTAAGTAACTTTGCCAAGGATTCCAAACAGAAGAGCAATATTCCAACTGCGGCCGGACAGTTTCAAATGCAGTCTCTTAACTTTTTATTTTTGGTGTTGATATTCCTTTTGATGTAACGGAGGAAATTACATTGTATTTGTTTTACTTGTAATAGACTCTAAAAGTTTCTTCCAAGTCATGTCACGACTCAGTGTAATCCCCAGATATTTTGCACTGTCAGTTGACTTTAGATGAAATCCATCACGGTAGATATACTGATATATGAATGGTTTCTTTTTAAGCGTGATTCTTAGTACCTCACATTTCTCGAGGTTAAATTCCATTGACCAGTTTCGTTTCCATTTTCCAGTGGTCTCAGATCTTCTTGTAGAATTTGCGAATCATAAGTGTTTTTGACATTTCTATAAACGATGGTGTCATTCGCAAAAAGTCTAACATTAGATTTTATTGAGTTTGGCAAGTCATTGATATATGATAATAAAAGACATGGACCAAAGACAGAACTCAGGAGTACCCCCGATAGGACTAGAAGGGCATCAGAAAATAAACCTTCAACCACGACTTGCTGTGTAAACCTTTTAAGTTTATGCACTAGCTTATGGTGGTCTACTTTGTCAAATGCATTACTAAAGTCCATTATAACCAAATTAACGTGTTCTCCATTTTCCAGTTTGTTGTATGATAGATTTCTTGCGAAAAACTCACTAGTTGTGTGTTCACAACTTCGTTTTGATCTAAATCCATGTAGGTGAATACTAAGAAAATTATACTTATCACAATAAGACACTATATTCGACACTAAAATATGCTCCATGAGTTTTAAAGCCATGCAAATCAATGAGATAGGTCTATAATTGCAAGCCTTGCTCTTATTACCTTTCTTAAATATAGGCGCCACATAAGCATGTTTCCAGTCGTCTGGGACAGTGCCTGTTTGTAAAGACAGTTTAAAAATGTGAGTCAGTATTGGATATATTTCAAAGTGAAGTTCCTTGAAAATAATTGGTGAAAACAAGTCAGGACCAGAAGCTTCCTTTGGATTAAGTCCAACAAGCAACTTGTTTACCCCTTCTGGAGTGATAAAGACCTTTGGCATTTTGGGGTGTGACATTGGATTTAGATATTGGAAACGTGACTCTGCTAGGCTCAAAGGTTGGGGCTTTGAAAAACTGATTCAAGTTTAGAGTTTAAATATTTGCTTTGGCTGTTGGATCAGTAAGTATTTGACCTTCATGTTTCAGTGGGGTCACTCGGCAGTTTTCAGTTTTATTATAAATGAATAGATTTTTTCTTATTTCTTTTTATTTTTTCCATCCTGATCATCATTTGTAAATATGATTTTCTCTAAATATTGCCAATAGGCATTTCTTATATTCTTATGAATCTTGGTTTTTAAAACCTAATACTATTAAACTATTTACGCATTTCCTCAGATTGACTCCTTTTCATCTTAACATATAACTTATCACGTTTTCTTATATCTCTCTTTATGATTTTGTTGATCCATGGGAGGTCTTTACGACATTGTAATGTTTTTGTGGAGATATGAGTACTAGTTAGCCTCTCTTTGTGTGTGAGTGTGTGTGTGTGTGTAATTCGTGACTTTCAACCAATCAATCGCTTTACTGTTTTATCCATCAACCAAGCAGTTAATCAATCATTCATTCAAAGGCGAAACAATCATTCAACAATTAAATCAATCGTCTTCTCACAAGAACCTATTAATCAGTCTTTTCCGATGATGTTTTCCACAACTATTAGCCTATGGAGTCAAGTTTCGCTTGTTCATCAGGCATTCGGCTAGGACGTCCTACAGTGGACGATTTAGAGGTGGTTAAACTGATAGCCCACCGTCTAGTATCGATAGATCTATCTAGGGGCAGCAACCCAGACAATAGAGGGGGTTAGTCCGGGGGTTCGACTTTAACCCCGTCTGTAGCTCAATAACTGCGGAGTAAAATGATAGTGCAGTGAAATTCTGTAAATGCAACTTTGATAGGCCTAATATCAATCCACTACTTAACTGCAACCGGCTTTAGCATAAACATTATGTCTGTAGAACAAATAATTCCTTTGAATAGCAACTCTTGGTTGTACGCAACAATTTGAGTTGCAATTAACAGGATTCCAGGGATAATTCTGGCTCAGAATATCATGTGCAAAAATATCTCATTTAGTCATATATAATGAGAAATAAGAATTTTTGATGAGAAATTTTACCATATCATTCCAAAATTACATTTTGCTGTGAGATTCTTCTCTCATTCAGCCAGTTTAAATGGATTTCTGGCAGAAAAATGAGAGAAAAATGAGAAAAAAATGGTAGACTATGATCTCTCAATATCTCACCCCAAAATGATCCCTGGGATTCCACTGTAATAGGAGGACGAGTGAATCCCTTTTACAGGGCTCTTAGACCCTCTATCGAAAATGATGCCCGGCTGTTCTCAACATTTTCTTATTTTCCGAACTATATATGTATATATTTTCGACGGTCATTTTGATACTTAGTGGCATTTGTTTACATCATTTTGAAAAAATAACCGTATACCTCTTTCCTGTTTTTTTAAACTTCTGACTGGTCCAAATGAGAGGTTATATACGACAATAAAAATGGGATGAAATTAGAAATCTAATCATTCTATGTGGTAGGAAAAATGTGGGTAAAGGAGGAATTGCTTGTTTTGTTACAAGTATTTCTTCTATTCCACGATGGTTTCTCAAGTATACAATCACAACGACGTAAAAATTCGGGTTTGTTCAATTTGTACACCTCTTCTCGAGTTTTTCGTAGGTTTCGCTCTTCCTTTTTCGGATTCACGAAGAAGGCTTTAAGGCTTTCGCCTCTCTACGCTGTATCCAACTGTTAGAGATAACCTACACCGGCGAAGAGGGATTGTGCTCCCCCCGAATAAGTGCTTGTAACAAAATCAACAAAAAGTTTGATTTATATTAACTCAGGAAATGAGGATAAGATAGGTTTTAATTAAGGATAAAGCCGCTCAGATTATACTACTTGTATTTATGTTGTTGTTTGTTTGTTTGTTTGGGGGGGGGGGGGGCGTTCGTCTATTTCTATTTTTCATCTACTTATTTTATTTTATTATTATTTTTTTGGGGGGGGGGAGGAGAGACTGGTTTCTAACTGCTATTTTGCATATGCTAAAGAAATCAAATAAGCAGAATCCACGATGAATTCGTTGGTGCATGAACAAATGATATTGATATCCTACTTTATCTGCTTGCTATAGAAGATGCATCATTTTCAAGATAAAATCAACTTATTTTATCACTATAAAGTTCTGGGATTTCGCTTTTATTGAGCTCATAAAATGGCCGTGCACATATTTTTAAAAAATTCTTTACATAAACCATGTTTCATAGATGATACTTATGAATCTGTATAAAAAAACATAATTATACATACCAATAATGAATTAATCATCTTTACCTGTACCCACTCAAAATCAAAACAAAACAAACAAATAAATACACTACAAGTTTATGTTACAGTATTGTTTATTGGTAGTTACTGTTACATCAATCCATTACCAGACAGCTCAATTAAATCAACCGGTCCAAATTGAAAGAAGTTGTAGACGATAATTTAAAGTTTATGATATGTACGATCTTTTCAAATTTCCGGGTATAAATCATTGTGGGAAATGAAGAAATTTCTTGCTTCTTGTAAAGCACTCTGTTGAAACCCTTTAAGAAAAATCACTTCAAACCACTTTCACTATCATGAAAAAATATTAGTACCTTAATGAAGATGAACATTCTAACTTAAATAGTCTAATGAGTCTTGAAGCAAAAGGAAAATGATTCATTTAAGAGTCCAAAATACACAAAACAGAAAGTCATAAGGCATTTAGCCCTTTTTAGCGTAACATAATTCGATTGAGTTAAATTATGAAGTAAGTAATACCTTGGGCTTTTTGATAAAGAGCATACAGTTGTGAGGTTACAAGCCATTTTGGCAATGCATAATGAAGAAATGTATGTAAAATTAAATTTGACCTTACCCCCCCTTTTTTCGATGACGAGGCCTCATATACCAAAATCAAAAAAATTAAGCCGGCAAAATTTCACCCAATTTTGTTCACGGGTTTAGGAGAAATCATTCTGGACAGTCGGACAGACGAAGCAGCTATTTTATGCTCGCCCTTCGGAGAGCATAAAAGGGAGAAATCACGGACCCGTTCTGACTAATTTCTCCCCCTTTACTACTTTATGTGAATCGTAAGGAACCCTTTCCCTGTCCTGTAAAACAAATACTTGAAAACGAGATCTGATAGGGGTGTTGAATTTGAAATTCGAAACATTCAACCCGATATCCTATGAACGTTTCCGCATTGCACATGGTGTTATTTCTGCCGCAGTCATGAAATGCTGAGACGGAAACGAAATATAATGTAACATGATTTAACGCGTATATGGCCTTGTCGCGACGGCAAAATAAAGAGTAACGCTTGCAATACAAGCATGGAAATGAAATATTGCATAAAAGGCATTTGTGTCCGTTTCAAAGTGTACTAAAATGTAAAAAATTCAAGACTGTGAGAAAGCATTGTTGTTGTTGTTTTCATAATAACGACTAATCGGAGCTGTCAATTGACGGATCGTCACTGTTAATCAAATACTTGATTGACAAATCAAATCTTTATTTTAGACCGGGATTTGAACTCCGTCATTTTTGTTGGGTTAGCGACTTAAACGCCTTAAATACAGATTATTCAAGCTGTACTTACGACAGACTTTAATTTTGTGTTCCTGGCCACATAATGCACAGCACAAGTTCGTTTATTACCTCAATCGAACTGCAATGTTGGAGTCTAGTGGGAGTGGCCAGCAATCCGTCAATTGACCAATCAATGAATCGATCGAAAAAACAAATCATTCATTCAGCCCGTAATTGCTTTGAAAACCAACATTGACCGCCCTTTTTATGAAACATTTTTGTTGGTTTTGCGTCTTGACGTCGTTATTACAGCATATTCAACAAACATTCTACTTTTTTTGTTACCTGCTACTGGCTATACATTTTGCAAATTAACGCCGTTTAAATTGAAGTGAAAATTCTTGTCGTAGTCCTTTGGCGGGGCCCATGGAGTCAGTTGGCGGGGCCAGCGATTGGGAAATTATTCTATCGATTTCTTTTTGTATATCACATGTATCGAGGACTTTTGCAACAATTCATCTTATCTTAGATTTTCGTGACATTCTAAATTCGCAACGGGAAACTATATTTTTTCTGTTGAAACTGCAGGAGTATGTAATTTGAAAAATAAGTATAACGTATTTTTATTACTAGAAAAGAGCCACTTCTCCTATTGCCAAGGTAATTTTGAAGATTAAATGTTACAAATTCGTAAAGACCCGAGGTCACAGCATCGGTTTCACAGTCTGTCCTTGGTTGATAATTGGCACATCTCATGAATGGAGAATGCTAATTTGATCCAAATAAGTTTATAAGTGTATATTTCCGTTAATTTATCGTCGCTAACGTACATGCTCATATGAGCGACGCCCCCAGGAGACGGTTAGCTATTATCGGGGGGGGGGGTGAAGAATACAAGACAAAACTGCTGAGAACTGTGCCTAGTTCTTGAATCCATTACCAGACATCGATATTTTAAACTGGTTCAAATTTGAAAGGAGTTACAGAAAACAATTTTATGTTTATGAAATTTCAGTGGTTTTTTTTTCAAATTTCCGGGTATAAAACACTATGAAAATGAAGAAAATCCTTGTTGTAAAGCATTTTCGTCATTTTTCATAACGTTTTCGCAATTGCTTTTTTGGGGGGTGTCAAAAGCCGTCATTGTGTGAGAATAGGTTAACATGCTCGATGGATAGCATCGTCACACGGGGCCTCAGTTCAACCTCTCATCTGAAAGACAAATAGTTTGTTATTGTGGTTTGCCCGGGATCGACATTACGATCTCGAGGTTTAAAGTCGAATGCTTTACCAACTGAGGTAATAAGGCTGACAATACCCTACTATATATTTCATTTTCGTTGATTGGCCTCCGTTTAACCCTTTCCTGTTTTGCAAAATTTTAGACCTGTGCAAATTCAAAGGTTTTGCAGACGAAAATTTAAAGTGAATTTATTTTGAAAAATAACCATTCAGTAGGGTAGAAATATTGTGGAAAAATAATAAATTGCTTGTTAGAAGAAATTTCTTCTTTTTCTACAGTGTTTTCCCAATTATAAATTCAAGGGGACATAAAAACCTGGGATTGAAAAAGTAAGGATTAATCCGACTCCTCTTCCCAAACATTTTTTAGTGCAGTTTTGTATGGAATTGTGAGGCCGTAATTAATTCGTGTTTACTTACAGAAAAGTATGGAGAAAACCTCGGAAAAATGGCTTCATATGGAAATCGATACAAAATTCTGCAGGCCCCATTAGACTTGGTGTAATAATTTGGTTTCCAATACAGACTCGCGTAAATGGAGCTTTTTGTACTGTGGTGTTTCTCTGCGACTATTTGGATTATGTGATAGTCTGGGAGAAAATCCATATTTGGAATGGAGAATTGTGTAGATTGAC
This sequence comes from Fragum fragum, assembly GCA_946902895.1. NCBI lineage: Eukaryota > Metazoa > Mollusca > Bivalvia > Cardiida > Cardiidae > Fragum > Fragum fragum. Next base: position 18,448,738 of record OX336382.1, on the reverse strand, counting down.
GGAGTAATTTTGGGATGATTTGGTTGTTTAGTGAGATTCGATAGTTCGCAGTTCAAGATGAAATTTCAAAGATGTTCTATTACATGTTTTCTTGTGTTTGTGTTTGCCAGTCTGTGTATTGGGGACGAGCATGTTTTTAATGTAGGTGGATTTATCTTTTTGTGAACCATTTACTATTCAAAAGGGTAGCAGACGAAATGTAATTACAATTCAAACAATAACCACCCTGTTTGATAGAAAACAGTGTGGGAAAAGAAGAAATTGCTTGTTACAAGCAATTTCTTCTTCTGCCACAATGTTTTCTCTAGTATAAAAAGTAGGCACGTAAAAATCAGGGATTGTACGGAAAGACGTAAAGAAATCTGTAATCATGATGTTGTAGTCGCCTACTGACGTCTTATACTCTGAGAAACATGCGATTTCCTCATCTTCCACAATGTTTTCTACCCAGAAATTCGAAAAATCTAAACTTTCATAAACTTTAAATTGTTGTCTGTGACTGCTTTCAAATTGGATGAGTCTAAGATTTTCTTACTTTGGTAATGGGTTAAAGCTTATCGTGATAGGGCGAGCATATTCGTACTTTGTTTCGATAAGCCGTCGAAAAAACGCAGCTTTATTTGTAAGATTTAAATTGACTGATGCTGTTTATTAACCCACACTACAAAATTTTAAACTGGTCCAAATTGAAAGAAACTGCAAACGGCAATTTCAATATCATGGAATTCTAAATTATTTCGTCTACAAGCAATTTCTTCATTTTCCACAATGTTTTCCATAGCTTTTATCTTGAGGGGCATAAAAAGGAGGGATTGTGTGGGAATGGGTTCAATCATAAATTGAATAAGATTATGTGTTCATAATTATACCACCATTGGACGATACGATTATTGTGGGATCCGACACGATCTAAAATATCACAGTCTGGTAAAAAATTGTATTACTATGCGAAAATTATAACATGTAAAACTATTTGACAATAATGTTATATTCTGGAAGGGATCCCTTTAGGGTAAAATTATGCTCTAGATATAAGATTTATTTTCGTTTCTTAATAAAGGCAAATTTTGCCTAAATATTAAAAATAAGAGTGATCATATATGGCTTTTAAATTTATTTGATCTCTTTTTCGAGTGTGCACGCAGTGAATTGTATTAAACGCAAGTAACCACCATTTCTTGAACCTTTTTTTCTGAAATATTCTCCTGGAAATTCTACGAAATACCAGGTTATCGATTGTGTGTAGTCCACATTTCTTTAAAAGTGGGTGTCGTTGGTAGACTACTAAACTATGAAAGTTATATAGCAGGCGACCTATTGGTCTAGTGTATGGGGTGTATGGGGGCTGACTACTATAATTTCGCAGAAGTCATACTGAGTGTAAGCTAGAATAAAATCGAAGATAGAGTACAAGGCGATTTGAAGGAAGAAACAAATCCGCTGAGATTCCTTAGCCACAGTTAATACAAGAACATATTATACTCGTTTTGTTAAAAGATCATTGCTTTGCATATTCAGCCAACTTTACACTTTAATACCCAACCATTGAATTGATTGCAAGTCGGGTGTCATACGGCGCACCTGATAGTCGCAGCACACATTGATTTTCAATCCCAACAGTTACTCACTAAAATATATAAATTGGGAGAATAAGCTATAATTACGATGTTGTTTCCCAGTAAAGTTTCAATTGTTCGGGGGGATTCGAACCTGAAGCCCATGTCTTACGATTAGACCACAGTCTACATGTTATTGTCAAGGTAATTTTTAAATACAATTTACTTTGGATATTTCAGACTCATGGTCAGCCGGAAAAGCCTCTATGCAAGTCGAATGCGCATGTCTGTACTTCCATCATGAAATACCCGGATGGTTCCGAGTTTGATGAGGGCCCGTACTGTAAATGTCCCGGATGTAGTTCAGAATGGATACCAGACGATTTTAAGTCCATGTCATGGAGCCATTTTGAAAGAGGTAAACTTCCGAAAACCCTATTTATTCAACTCTTTCCTGTTTTTCAAAATATATGAAAAGTGACTGCAATTTGAAAGTAACCAACCTACAGAGAAGAAAATATTGTGGAAAAAGACAAAATTGCTTGTTACAAGCAAATACTTCTTTTCCCACATTAATTTCTAGAGTATGAATTCACAAGGACGTAAATACAAGTCTTTGTACAGGAAAGGGCATACAAAATTTGTCCATTGGTTTCGCTCTTTTTTTATGGGGGGAGGGGGCGAGGAAATCAACACTTTACTTCACTATAAGGATTCAAATCGCTCTCATTGAACAATTGCAATGACTGGAAAATTAGGCCTACTCTGGAAGGTTAGCACAATGCAAAACGACGATTTACATGCATACTAGGCGACATCCGGGACATTGTAGCTACAGTCTATTCATTATTTTAGTAACGACGTATAGGTCGCCAGCCAGCCATTTTACTTTTTGTTACATGTTACTGGCCAAAAAGTTTGCGAAATAATGCCGTTAAACATCTAAGATGAACTTTCTGTATGAGCTTAGCGGGCGTGGCTAGCGGGGTCAGAGGGAGGGGCCTGCGATTCATTTATTATAAATAAAAGAGAGGAAAAACATCTTTCGTTAAAGTGAATCTTGACTTTGTAGCTTCATTGTATTCATATATAAAACTGTTTTTACCGTTTTCAGGAAACCCTTCAATTTCACATATATAAGTGCAAATGCATTATTAAGACAATGATATCATATTCTTGTTTTTCGTTCGAAAAAATAGCTATATTACAGTTTTTTTAATATTCGAGTAGGTTAGGGATAGAATGCCATTCAATAAGACTAATCTTGCTATAATATATTTTTTCTATGACTATTAACAACAATTATTTCGTAACAAAGCACACCTTGTAATACTCATTCTAAAATTTCAGCGGATAAAATGATCCAGTATAAATTCTGTGTACCCATATTACCGGACAGGCTATGTGAGCCGGATGACTTAGCCGTCACAATCAGCACATCGACCGGGGAGTGGAGTCCGCACGTGCGAGATGCGAGGTGCACGTGCCCGGGACATACATATGAGCTGCTAGGCTGGTGGAGATACCCCACCCATAAACACGATAACAAAACAGGGATCTGGATTTATGAGTATTTCTGCGGAAAGGTATAATTCATGTTATTTCATACCTGTTAATATTTCTAGACAAATATATACATTCCACACGGACAAATTCAAACAAGTAAAAAAAGAACCGAAAAACATAACCGATAGTGTCAAATACGGTTCTAGATAATGTAGTCTAAGATGGCGTTATTTTCATTCCGTAGATGACGTGATGATTCGAATAAACGTAATCAGAATGGCAAAGAAGAATGGTAATACTTGCAGAAATACAGATTTTTCATTATTTTATCGAATTCATTCCATAAGAAATGTAGGTATAAAATAAATGGAATACTAAGTTACGATAACGATACATATTGTATTTGCTTTTTGCTGCGGAGGAAAAATTTGGTATTCCATTCGACCTTCGGTCTTGTGTAAAATCAAAATTTTCCCCCGCAGTTCAAAGAAAATACAAGATGTGTCGCTATCATGCCATAACATTCCCTTTAAACTCGTGGTATGTATCCAACCAAATAAAGAGGCAATTTTCAAAAACCATCAGCATGCGACAAAAACAAGATCTCGATATCAAACAAAGAACGAATCATTCATTTAGACCGAAAGCGAACTCTGATACCCGACATCGGCTGACTTTAAAGTTTATCATTTTTGTTGGTTTGGCGACTTAAACATAGTAAATACAGCTTATTCAGGCCATACATTTTGCGAAACAATACCGTTAAATATTGATGCGGACCTTCCTGTTGGAGCTCAGAGTGCATTACCAGCGATCAGTCAATTAACTATTATTTGTTCACGCTTTTTAGTAAGGAATAAAGATTTCTTTGTTAATCATTACCTGATAATTTCTATTCTCATATATCTACAAATTATCTCTATGAGATTCATTCATCGCACGCGGACAAAAAAGCACAAGTCAGTCAAATAAAAGAAAAGAAAAAAATCAGACATATACCTGACTGATACGAATATTCTTACATTTCCATGGAAAATGACGTCACGTTATAACGATTATGAAAGGTAGAATTTAGACAAGTTTCGTGAGATTCTTTTAACTCTTGTGGTCAAAAATTCATCGGTATCTCACAAATGGAATGCTATGATATAGTACTGATACAAAACACTGTATTGAATCCTAGCCGCGTATAGGAAACTTCTGTCTCGTGAAATATCCAATTGACCAATCGCTGGCCCTGCACACTTACTTCTTTTGTCAAGACCATCTACTCCAACAGGAAGTCTCGCTTCGATTTTTAACATCGTTCTTTTGCAGAATTAATGGCGGGTAGCAAATAACAAATAGGTAGTACAGTTGATTGGCAAAATGTCATGACGACGTCACCTCTAACGACGCTATTGACACGTTTTCTTGAGATATTGTCTTTAAATTTCATGTTATACAAGTTTTTGACCTAAGAAAACAACAAATAGTCGCTTGTTTCACATGTAAGATAGAAAGCTCATAGCTCCGTGAAAATATAGAATTGCTGTACACAAAATTAAAGATAAATCAGTTTATCGGATAAATCAATGAAAAGAAATATCCAAGGTGTATACGGGGAAGATCGGCAAGAACCATAAATCTGACAAATATTTTAATTTTTTTCCGAACTTTTGCCGAAAAAAAAGTTATGTTTCGACAAAGTCGTCTGAATGGTCTGAATATTGTATTTTATTAACTTCTCTAAATGAAGACATAGATCTTTATACGGTTTATCCGAACTCGAACATAAAACATGGTTAATGAAAGATTTCTCAAACTGTACGATGCTTCAAATGTTTAATCCTGACATTTGGCAAAAGAAAATATCAGAAAAATATGCATGTCACTTGTAAAATTAAAAAAAAAAAAAAAAAACACAAACACGAAGACTACCTTGTTTAACACGTTTCGAAGAGAAAGTTGCATTATTGTTTTGTGGTTTTATTTGTTTATTTATTCACCTGTCTTATTTTATAGATATGTATTTATATATTTATCTATTTTATTCATTTTTTTTTTCAAAAATAGGAAGAATGTGCCGACAAGAAGACTCCATGTTCAAAAATTTACATAGATCCGCACAATAAACACCACAACAACGGGGAACCATTGACCGTAGGATATAACTTCATGTGCGCATGCCCAAAGGGTTATAAATGCCCGGATAAGGAAGACGACGAGGAAGACCCGCCCACTTACACTGACTTCCGGGGTAAATTTATTCCCAGATATTGTGAACCTATACATGCCAATGGCAAACAGTAGATTACTGACAATAGAAAAACAACCCATCAGATTTCCCCATCGAATACTTTCAACGGAGGATGTTGATTTGGCGCTGTCCGCCCGCACTTACTGCCGGTCATTCAGGTCAAGATCGTTAGACCTCTTTGTCAAATTTATTAGTATGTTACACACGAGTCCCGTGCGGTAGTTCCGTTCCACTTTCTCCCCCTCTCCTTTCTCTCTCTTTTCACAATTCGTCCTTGTCTGGGAATAGGAGGCATTAATGTATTTCTATACAAATATCATTGTCCTTCAAAACCCGGCCCCATAGCACTGACTCCAACAGGCAGTTCGACAAAAATATCTAAACGGCATTATTTTGCAAAATATATAGATAGTAACATGTAACAAAGATGTAAAGAAGATGATTTGGACCCTAAACGTCGGCCCTTCATCTTGTATAAGCTGAAGGTACGACGTTTAGGTCACGAAACCAACGGAAATGCCTCAATTAAATTTCGACCATCGTCGGAGTTCACTTCCCGTGTAAATATGCGATTGATTGGTCGATTGATTTTTTGATTGACAGAAACGATCCATCAATTGTCAGTAGGCTCCCTAGAGTACATCTTTGATTTAATTATTTTAAACTTCCCACACGTGTCACTGAAAAGGGGGGTCAATGAACATTCTCTCTTTTCCTTAATTAGACATAATTTCATGCTATTGCATATATACTCGATGCAAACAAATAGCCAATGGCAAAATAATCTTTGGTTTAATGAACAATATTTTTTTGTCTGGTAAAAAGGGGTAAACCCTTTTCTACATTATCCCACTGAAATATAGCTATAGAAAACTTTGTTAGAAAAGAAATTACTTGTGACAAGTAATTCGTTCTTTTTTCCACAATGGTTCTTGCCTCATAAGCCCTTATTTTTCAATTTAAACAAAGTTTGTTTTGTCGTCTATAATCATTTTCTTTTTTCGGTCGGGAATATATTGTTTCAACTAAAATTCTCGATCTTGTCCCACAAACTCTCTTAACCTACGTCATTTTGATAACGATTACTTACCTTAAGAGTTGTATAGACGCAGATCAGTCGGCATATAAAATAAGTCTGATCATGTCGATGGTATACCTGATTGTATTTCTTTAAAGCCTCCTTTTTTGTTTTTCTTCCATTTGTTTCTGTAATATGTTGGAATGTAATTGGACTTTGCGAGAATTAAATGTCTGAAAAGGGGGAAGCTGTCCAATGCGCAAATTTCAATTTCACGACCTTGTATTGTGTTCTATGTACAAATGTCAATTTCACACTTAAGAGATGAAGAGAATATTTTTTTGTTTTATCACACTGTATGAATACACGAAGCGGATTCATACAGTGTGTGATTAGGTTTTTCGATTCATACCTCCATGAAAACAACAAATATTCTCTTCATTTCTTATAATTTAATTGCACCGAGCGAAAAAAAAAGCTTTAATATCTTTTATATCTTTTTGTATAGGACTATTTTGTGCGGAGGCATACAAAATCGCTGCGTGCTCAAAATTTTGTTCATGGAGCTATGAATATTTTTTTCGACCAATCAGAACGATGGTTTTTGATGGACGAAACTAAAAATTAAATTATGAGGCAATATACCAATTCTAGTGTTCTATGAACAAACTCCAATTTCACGTAGGAAATTAAACCAAGTCTAGTGTTCTATGAACGAATATCACTTTCACATAAGACAATAAACCAATTCTAGTGTTCCATGAACAAATGTCAATTTCACGTACGGCAATAAACCAAGTCTCGTGTTCTATGAACGAATGTCATTTTCACGTACGGCAATAAACCAAGTCTAGTCTCTTATGAACAAATACCAATTTCATGTACGCAAGCAAACCAAGCCTTTCACTAAAGGCAACAGGCCAAGTATATTGTTCTCTGAACAAATGTCAATTTCACGTACAGCAATAAACCAAGCCTAGTGTTCTATGAACGAATGCCAATTTCACGTACAGCAACAAGCCAAGTCTAGTGTTCTATGAACGAATGTCAATTTCACGGACGGCAATAAACCAAGTCTAAGGTTCTATAAACGAATGCTAATTTCACGTACGGCAATAAACCAAGTATAGTGTTCTATGAACGAATGCCAATTTCACGTACAGCAGCAAGCCAAGTCTAGTGTTCTATGAATGAATGTCAATTTCTCGTACAGCAATAAACCAAGTCTTCTATGGAATCTATGCATAATGTTTCTTTTGTTGTAGTTATTGAAATAAGTTGTGCATGATGAACTAGTTATTTGAAAGACTGATCATATAACACTCAGAATTATTATAATTTCCTTTGCATATTGTTAAACTATATAGTATTTCTACGATATATATAATCGTATTGTGATCTTCATTTTGCCTATTGTAATGTCTTATGATAATGATAATAAAACAAACAATGATAAATTATTGATAAGAAAAGTCTAATACTCACTTAAAAAAAAGTATTAAAAGAGTTCTTTCTTTCCTTGTTGGACTTTGAATAAATCCTCACACTCTAACTATTAACCCATCATTTAAACGCGTTGTCTCGCGCGCTCATGCGCGCGTGTCACGTGCGTTTAATTTTCCAAAATTGTGGATACGCACATGTCCATCAAGTTATCACTTATCAGATAACTGTACAACGATTTAGTTACTCCCCTTTCATACGAACACTGAACCTTGTGACCTCAATTTTGGGATAAACAGAGGTCTGTACACAAACGACCTAGAAGTCAGGTAAGTTTTGATTTAAATTTACCGTTACCCTTCACCCCCCCCCGTAGAGACTGCAGTTTAATACTTTTAGCTATACTCTCATTTCTCGAACTTGTGAATTGTCGAGCTTTTTAATCATTCTAAACAAATCGGGAATAGGGAATGATATCAAATAGTATGGTGGCTAAAATTGTGCCACACTGTTTCTTTTCCGGTCGATGTACTCAGACGGTGTTACAATTAACGTACAGATATACTCAGTGATCTAACGCTTTCTTACCTGTTAAATTCCTCATAAAATGGCGCAAATACTATTTTCGTCTTTATATCTTTTACTATATTTGCAGAAAGGCAATGATAGTACCACTTTAGGAGACGGCATATGTTGTATAAATTCCTCCTAAATAATCGTTTATGCGGTCTAAACAGTGTTTTGTAAGCAATTTGTAATTTAGTTGTACAGTGTCTACCGAACAACTGATTTAAAAAAAAAGTCAAAGATTTAATGACACGAAAGGCACAGACTAAGGGTATTCGAGTTGTTTACCAATTAAACGGAACAAAATTTAGTAGAACCAAGTTGGTGCATGAAACAGTAATTACTTTGCCTAAATAACTCTTTCCTCTACAAACCCGGAATTTTACGTCGCCGTGATTTTATGCTCGAGAAAACATTGTGTATAAAGGATAACCTGCTTGTAAATAGCAATTTCTCCTTTTCTCACAATATTTCTGTCACAATGGATAGTGATATTGAATCCAATTTTCATTATCGTCTGCAACCTCTTTCAATTTGGACCAGTCTAAAATTTAAAAAAAAGGAAAGAGTTAAAGTCATAGTGAAATTGACCTGAATATTCAGAAGCGTTTTCAGAAATGCATCTTTGTAGACATCAAAAGCAATTGACCAATCACTGGCCCCGCCCACTAACGTTGGTCCCGCCCATTGACTCCAACAGGAAGCCCTGTTTCGATTTTTAACGGCGTTATTTTGCAGAATTCTTGCCCAGTAGCATGTAACAAAAAATGAAATGTTTGGTTGGCGACCTAAACGTCGTAACTAAAGTTTGAATAAGCTGTAGTTACGACGTTTAAGTCGCCAAACCAACAAAAGAGGTTAACAAAAATTGCGGAAAACGTCGGAGTTGAAAGCTTAGGTCCGGGCTGAATAAATGATTTTATCGGTCGGTTGATTCCTTGATTGACAGCTGCGATTGGTCTATGCCCCACTATCCTAGAAGATTCAATATCGTTGCGAAGGCACAACAACACTGGGTCAATTTACTTCCACCCTCAGCATTTGAAAATTGCAATGAGTCGCGCATGGTATTTGTGGACCCGTGCGTCCCCATTCTGATGTGATAACCAGCCCAAACATTGCCTATGCCTCACATCTTTGATTACATTATGCTGTCCATCATTCATAGGTCATAGGTCAGTTAACCCAGTATCAGATCGACTTAAACTTTTAGAGAGCGTTTACATTAACATTATGTTTTAGAAGATTTGAAAAAAGCTAAAATGTATTAAGCATATCTGCTTTTTGCGTTCACACTGTATGCTTTAGCATATCTGCTTCAGTTGACCTTAGTCAGTCATTTCTAAGGTCGTGTAGTGTATTGCATTACTGGAATGTAGTGGAGGGATTTTATCATTCTTGACTCATTCCTAAAATGTGTTTTTGAAAATATAATACTCTATATCTGGCCTAAATAAAGCAACAACGTGCGTCCCTATACTTAGCATGCAGAATACAATCAGTCATACTTAACCCATTTCCAGATGGCAAAATTTTAGACTGGTCCAAACTGAAAGGAGTTGCAGACGACAGTAGAAATTCAAGAAATTTTAGATTTGTTCAACTAGTTAGAAACCATTGTGGAAAATGATGAAATTGCTTGTTACAAGCACAATGTTTTCCCAATTGTTTTTTTTGAGGGGCGTCTAAAAGCGTCACTGTGTGGGAATGGGTTAAAGTACCCTCCTCATTGTTCTCTACTCATGTGTCAGGTTACAAATGCAAACTTATACAAAAGTGAATTATCTATCATTCAAATTAAAGAAAAAAATGCATTTTAAAACTAGGCTTAGACAGGTTAAAGCTTTAACCAATCATCAGACAAGTATTTTTTACACCAGTCCAAATGGAAAGGAGTAATAGACAACAATTTAAAGTTTATGAAATTTTATATTTTTCAACTTTCTGGGTAGAACACCTTGATACGAACAATCTTTTTTTTCAACCAATGCTTTTCCATTTAGTTTCCTCGGGGACGTCCAAAAGCGTGATTGTTTAGGAACGGGTTAGATATAATCTGGAATAAGAAATACATTGGCCTTTTAAACACAATCCTACATTTTGACTCACTGGAGATAACTGACCCGAAAAACATTGATGGAAATGAGAAATTGCTCGTCAAAAAGCAATATCTTATTTTGCTATGTACAATATGTTTTCTACCTTTTGTGATAAACTTTAAAATATTTGTCTGCAACTTCTTTCAATTTGGACCAGTGTGATATTGTGTTGTCGGATAACAGGCTGAATCATCTAATCAACCCTTTACCAAACGACACAATTTTAGACTGGTCCAAATTGAAAAAAAAAGTTATAGACGACAATATTAAGGTAGTTGAACTGTAACAATCTTTATTTTAGAGGACAAAAACATTGTGGATTATGAATGAATTGTTTGTAACAAGCAAATTCTTCATTTTCCACAATGTTTTCCAAAGTATTTTTCTTCGTGTGTTTGAAAAAGAGTCATTGTTCGGGAATGGTTTATGCCATAATAATATTTCTTTTAAAGTTGTATCATTTTCTGATTTTTTATGAATTTGTCTCTCTATGTCATAGAATAGGGACAAAGCAATATTCAATTATTATCCATATTATCTACATGGTAATGAGTTATTATGCATGCATTAGAATTAGGCATTTGTAGAATCATGTTTCAAAAATGTTGGTATTAAAGAGGCAAAATGAGAGTACTGACCAGTAATTAGTTATCTTGTCAGCTTATCAGCAGGTGATCTGAGAACTTATTGTACCCTTCCGTCTGAAAAAGCAGATGGAAATAGAACAAATCCTACTCCGTATGTTTAGCAGGTCTGCTAGCAGAAAGACCATTATGTACCGGTTTACATTGTATGTTGTAGCAGATATGAAATCAAAGGTCTTAAAGTACCGTGAGGTAGAAAAGCATAGTTTTGTTAGGTAATCTTCTTTATCAATGCTGATTACATAATAAATAAAGTAGCCAATGAGTTCACCCATTACAACCTGACAATATATAAGACTGGTTCAAATAAGAAGAGAATATTGTGGACATTGAAGAAAGTGCTTGTTACAAGCAATTTATTCATTGTCCACAATGTTTTTTTCAAAGCTTGCTTCTTGAGATACAGGCAGACTTGCAATATTAGTTCCTGAAAAACATAAGAATACATTTTATGGAGTAGGTATTCAATAGATTTAGTGGTTAAGCCTCAAGTGGCAGTTTGCACTCGTTGAACTCCGAGAAGACCTCAAAATTTGTCTGTTAACTTAAGCTATTAAAGCTGATGCTTTGAACGAAGCATGAAACAACCATTCGTTGGATGGAATTTTGCCAATTATTTTCTTAACCAGTTAACAAACGACAACAATTTAGAATGGTAAAAAAATGTTGTAGGCGATAATCTCAAGTTGAAAGAATATTTCCGTCTTGAGACAAGCAATTTCTACATTTTGTAAATAAGGTATTTGCAATCAAGTGTTCAAATTAAAAATGAGAAGAAGGTATACAATTTTACTTACTTGTTAAATTCCTGAATTATATGTGTTCACTTTCTTTTCTAGAGTGATTATCCAATTATTGAAACAACAAAACTTACTCGGAAAGGGTTTTAAGAATAAGGAAAATGTATATCAATGTTAAGTACAGTCTTTTTTCCGAACTTCAAATTTCGTTTCGGCGAAGTTTGGTGCATTAGGACTTGTGTGACAAATCTCTATCTATCTCTCTCTCTCTCTCTCTCTCTCTTTCTCTCTCTCTCTCTCTCTCTCTCTCTCTCTGCCCCCCTTTTTTTCTTAATTATTATTATTATGATATTGATGTCAATTGATTCATGTATATTGCTTGTTTTCATTCATGCTGTATGTTTCTTTTGTTTTGTTAATCTTCAATGATGGAGGAAATAAAGATATATACTATAAGACTTTAATTGTGGGTCAATATTTCTTTTGACAAATGAATTTAACAACTCGGGCTTGAATTGGACAAGCAGGTGGTGTATACAAATATGTGCAGTCTGATCTTTGTATATACCTCCTGCCTAAACAGGAATATTCCGGGCTCAGCATGACAAGGGTTAAGATAAACATTACCGGTGAGTCAGGCTCTTACTTCATTAACAAGGGGTCCGTGACATCGATAGTTAGGCTGGGAAGTTTGTAAGTTTGAACGTTTGAAAGTTTATTATCGACACTCAGCCCTAACCGGGGCACAAGAAAACTAACCGAAAAACAACAGCACCCCGCCCCCCCCAAAAAAAACAACCCTCACACAAATGACGAAAGTTACAGCAATGGATTCTTGGCCGTAGATGATTTTGAAGGACGTTGGTTTGAATTGCGACTACGCCACTGGTTAAGTTGGAACTGACCTTATTCAGGCTGTAGTTACGACGTTTTCGTCGCCAACTAACAATTTTTTGGTTTATATGTTACTGACCATAAATTTTGCGGTTTAACCCTTTTCTGTACAATCCCTGGTTTTCACGTCCTTTTGATATACTTGAGAAAATTTGTGGGAAAAGAAGAAATTGCTTCTTACAAGCAATTTCTTCTTTTCCCACAATATTTTAAGATCTGTAGGCTGGTTACTTTTCAAATTGCACTCTCTTTTCATTGCCATGTTCAAATTCTTTGAAATCGGTCATGTCTAAAATTTTGAAAAACAGGAAAGGGTTAACCCATTATCAGACAGCAAAATTTTAGACGGGTCCAAAAAGAAAGAAGTTGCAGACGACAATTTAAAGTCAATGAAATTTTAGATTTTATCAAACTTCTTTGTTACAAGTAATTTCGTCATTATACATAATGTTTTTCCAGTTGTTTTTCTGGAGAGGCGCCCAATACCGTCAATGTCTGGGAATGGGTTAAAATCGACTGCCTGTTGATATCCTGTTGGAGTAATTGGGCGTGGCCAAAGTAGTAAGTGGGTGTTGCCAGCGATTGGCCAATTTACTTGAGCTAGACATTCCAGATCTCCTTCCTAGTACCGGTGAAAACCAGGAATCACATCCATAGGTGAACATTGCCATGATATAATTGATAGATAATTTAAAATGCTTGAATCCCGGAACAGACCAACAAAACCTGTTTGACCGATCAAAACTTGGACAAGTGTGTTTCATTAGATGAAAAAAGACTTGGTGGGGAGAGCAAAACTTATCAATCGTGTTATGATTGCACGAACTTAGAAAGCTGACCAAAGTCGATAAACTTCGCTCTTGGAAGATTATTTCAATCTATAGAATGGTCACTCAACCACACTATAAGTTTGGTTTCGAAATTCTATTACGACTGACCTCTGCTAGATCCAGTTATATTTTTAGATATTTGTTTCCTTTGGGGTCCCTTTACGGTTGATGAGTCACTAATGTTCTCTTCGTCGGTTTAGTCCATGTATAATCAAATACTGAAAGAAGCTATTTTAGCAAATAAACTCCGATTAAAACCTTTAATTCAGCCCATTCCCACTCAATCCCTCCTTTTTACGCCCCTCAACGAAAAAGCTTTGGAAAACATTGTGGAAAATGAAGAAATTGCTTGGATCAAGCAATTTCTTCATTATCCACAATGTTTTCTATCCAAAAAGATGGAAAAAAGTAAAATTCCATCAACTTGAAATTGTCGTCTGCAGCTCCTTTCAATTTGGACTGGTCTAAAATTCCACTGTGTTGGAATGGGTTAATGCCTACAGTCCATATCTGTGCATCTTTAATGATGAGATGAGCTATCAAACAATTCAAAATATAAATGACCCGGTCATATGAGAAGGAATCTTCGGGTAACATTCTGAAAAAAAGGGCATTAAATCCCACTAAAGGTCATTACGGGGTCGATTTACAAGTGAGGTAGAATGACTAATCGACACTCAAGAATTCTAAAACAACAACAATAGCCAATAATAATAATAATGATTAAAAAAAAAATAATAATAATAAAAAAACAAGTACGGGATTACTGTATTCATTTTCATCAAAAAGTGAAAAAGTAATCCCTAACCTTAATGATTTTCTTGGAAGCTTCAAACATTGAATAGAGCCGATTGAACAGTGCAGATAGTTTGAAATTGATTATAATAACTATCAAAATGACATTGATCAAAAGCAAATAAGTCTGCAAAATAACACAATTATCCTCAAACGATCCCTGACAACGCCACCCGTTTTCAACCTGTCGCAGACCTCAATAGTCAGTCCCATTTGTACTAGGACTAGCATGTACACTAAATTGACAGAATTCGTCACTTCTAGCACGACATTTAAACACCGTTATACATCATTGTTTTGAGAAAAGATGGTGAAAAGCTTCCATTTTCAATCACTGTGACATCCTTTTGAAATTGGCTTAATACAAAATCCTTATTAAAACATGACCAATCCAATCGGAAGAAATCACGGGGATTTTCAAAACAAGAAAAGGTCACAACTGAAGGTGAAAATGACAAAATTTACCTTGTCCGCAGCATAAATTTTACATTTATGGGTGGATTTGAAAATAATGTGGCACTGCAGTTATTCTACTTGTTGAGTTCTAGTGTCATATGATACGTACAAGATCAAAGTCGCTATTGAAGGTGAAGCGACCTTGTCATGAACATAACTTCTACATTTATGGGTGGATTTGAAAATAACTTGGCACAGTTCTTTGTAAGTGCTAGTGTCCTGCGAAACGATTGTTGTGATACGCCCAAGGTCAAGGTTACATTAAAAAACATTATGTCTCAGGACAACCTATTTCTCGTTTAATAAGCTTTTACAAAACCATAACCCGCTTATTTATGTGCACAAATCTTTCAGCGTGATTAAATTTAAGGTTCACAAGTTAATGAAAACAACAAGAAATATTCTAGTAATTTCTCTGATGGTCGATTTTTATTTTTATATTCTATAGAACAGAGCCAGAATGAGTTGGTATGCATGTTACGATGACGCACACGACCCTAAGTACGGAGATCCACATCCGGTTCCTATCGTCATGGCAACGGCCGACACCTTGAAGGGTTACGGTACTATAGTAACGGATTTTGAGAAAACTGAAGTGGAAATTACACCATGGCCTGCAGCAGGTACTTTTATACTTATGACTCTTTTTTAAGAGCAATATTAACGGATTTCTCGCCAAGCCCGCTGATCTACGAAAATACAGCTTGAGCAATCAATCAGAACTCCTCGTTCAAATCTATTGATCATTTCTCGGATGTACATCGTAGTACTATTTCAAAATTTCACGTGACAAACTTCCAAACTGGCGCTATCCGTTATGCAAAAACAACTGCGGTAAAATGTATTTATAACGTTCTGTAAGAACTTTGTTTGGTCTTTCAAGGAAATTTAATATCAGACCCGAAGTAGGGCATAAAACAAAAAATAGAACATAAAACAACAAAGGGAAATTTAATTTTTTCAGCAAATTTGAGTCTTCCAAACCATCCGGGACATACTACGTTTCCTACACTATTTCCGGCTAACAAATTGCATCATTTTATAACACAGTGTTCCACCTTATACAAGTCCGACCTTTGTTCCCAAAGTTTTCGGGAATGATCGGGTGTGTTCCGATTTCCTTTGTAATATTTCAAACGGCATAAAGTTGCAAAATACATGGTCCGGGACAAGTAATAATAACGAAAAGATAATTAAAGATGCCGGTTGACGATCTTAACGTCGTTACCGTTGTCTGCGCATCTCATATTCTCCGAAGATTGACCTGTCTTCGGGACCGTATCACTTATCAGATTGGGATAAATTTTACTACGTCGTACGCATAACTCCATAACATATCGCCAAAAAGTAGCAAATGAATGATAGCAATAAAAACTACAATTTTGAAGAAATCAAACTTAATCGTTGCCGAAAACTAATTGGAAAAATATTTATTTTAAAATGTTAAAGCATTTATGTCCTACTTGTGCTCCAAGGACAGGCATCAAGAATATGAAGCTTGCGTTTTATGGGCGCTGACATTTTGAATGTAGGAATCGGCCGAGTTGTCACGTATGACACTATCCAGAATGCTCAAATTAGATAGGTCAGTATTTGAAAAAATGCCACCTATCGGAAGATAACGACGTCGTTACTACAATTTGATTCAGTTGGAACTGTTTGACGTGAATTTCGGAGGTCAATATTTTACATCCTGTCTAAATGAACGGTTTGATTGGGCAATCGGTTTTAGATTGAAGACAAATATGATTGTTAACAAACGTGACCCGTTATTTAAAAATGGCAATGTACCTACCGTTTAAGTCGGTTTAAATGACTTTAACTGGGAGCAGGAATATTCACTTTCCTTATAAAAAAATCAAGACCTTAATAAGATTCAAAAGTCCGCTTTGGAAGTTTTTTCTATGGTGAATATTAAGTCAAAGTAACAAGTAGACCTATTGCCACAGCGATAGGTTATCTTCGTTTGTTTACTTGACGGTGTACACTTGGACAATAACGTTACGCGCAGGTTTGGAAAAACAACGGTTTGATAACGTTTGTTCTTGTCATTAATAACCAATAACCAGACGACAAGATTTTAGAATGGTCCTAATGAAAAGAAGTTGCAGATGACAATCTATATTTGACGGAATTTTAGAAATAATCTTAGGGGGGGGGGGGGGTTGTAAATAATGAAGAAATTGCTTGTAAGACGCGGCGTAAAAAGTGGGATTGTGTTGGAATGGGTAAAAACACATTCGAAATGAAGGTGTATATGATTTACAGTGTAGAAGACCCCGTGTGTGTGTTTCCGTTTATAAATCGTCGCAACCGCAGCATTTGCATAAATGATCGAAGATTAGTTGTTACGGGGGATAGTTCAAGGCTCCGGGATAAAACTGCTGAGAGCCCCGCCTGGTTCTTCAAAGTGCTTGGTGTATATCACGATTCAACTTCTGTTATTAGGCACCGTTACGTCAATGTTTGGGTTTTTAACGGCAATGGTTTGAATACGATATTACACTTTTTTACCCTGCAACAGCCGCGATATGACTGAACTAATGTTAAAAGTTGCGTCAAGCCCATTCAAACAAACATGTAGGGGTGAATAACACCTTTAGATAAAAGTGATAATTAATTAACTATATACATTTGATACCCTATATTTGATACTTTTACGTCACTCGTAATTCTTGATTGATATAAACTAGTTATTCTTAAAGTTATAAAAACTCGGATAGGGCTCGTTTTTTATCGCTTTTAGAATGACTAGTAGATTTAAAGTATTTAAAAATCAACACTCGTGTAATATCATTTATTATTTAAGAGATGAAGAGAATATTTTTTGTTTTCATGGAGGTATGAACCGAAAAACCTAATCACACTGTATGAATACGCGAAGCGGATTCATACATTGTGTGATTAGGTTTTTCGGTTCATACCTCCATGAAAACAAAAAAATATTCTCTTCATTTCTTATAATTTAATAGCATCGAGCGAAAAATGCAACAACTTAACAAATTTTGATACCTTTTTGTAGTGAACTATTTTGTGTGGAAGCGTTCAAAATGGCTGCGTACTCAAAATTTTGTTCATGGAGGTATGAATTAAATTTTTCGACCAATCAGATCGCTCGTTTTTGATAGACGAAACTAACAATTAAATTATATACCTGTAAAAGATATGGATTAAAATCTGGCTATCTAATACAACTCGACAGAAAAAAAAATCAATATTCGGCGTGTACCAAAAAACCGTATTCGTCGAGTACCGTTAAACACGGGCTACTTTTTTGTGTATTGACGTTCGGATTTTTTTCGGAAAGTTGGTTATGTCTTAATCATCTAAGAGAATTTTCTTAATGTCATGTCCTAAAGGTATATAATAAAAGGAATATTACAGCTGTGTGTTTTTTCTAGTTGTTGTTATCGTGTTCTCGAATCGTGTGTAGGTATTTTTTCATTGGATTCGACCTTCGGTCTCATCCATCCAATAAAAATACCTACACACGATTCTCGAACACGATAACAGCAAATAGAAAAAGACACTGTTTTATTATTCCCTATATATTGCACGTTACGTCAGATTTAACGACGTCATGGCGTAACGTCCAGTCACATGGATAAAACGTATAAAAGCAACGGCGTTGTGTTAGCGACAACGTCACAACTGAAAGAAAGACAAACGCTAAAACGCATTATTTTATGTTGATTTAAAATAAGAAGAAAATGGAAAAAGAAATCGAAGACAAGGAGGAATATGGAGAAAGCATCGAAGATTTCGTCAAAAATCTAAATCCTAGAATTTACGTACCGGAAGAATATGAAAGTGGTACGTACGTCAGTAATGGAAAAGCTCAGAGATGGTATGAAAATTACGAACAAGGCAATTCTAAGGAAAATGAAGCAACCTTGAAGTTGAGGAGTTATATTCCGGTGACATATCGACAGTCGATCATTTATGGGGACGAATTAGCATCGGTATTTGAAGAACATGATAGGTTTATTCATGAAAAAAGAAGAATGTTTGTCGACCATGCAGAGGTCTTTAATGATGTTCAGGAAGAATATGAAGAACAGTTTGCTGATAAAGAGAAAGAAAGCAGTTGGAGAATTGGTTCAGCCTGGAAGAAAACGAAATGCTTAGTACAGAAAAACTCCGGAGCTTTAATTGCTATGAGTATTCTGGCTGGTGTGACGGTATCAGGACTGTATTTATACAAGAAAATCTTTAAATGAAGAAATGCAAAAATACTTTGTATTTCATAACGTAATTTGACATTATACTTTAATCATATTTCGATGATTATTTCTGTGTTTTGATAATTTGATTGCAACTCGTATGTATAATATGTTTTAAAATGGGAACATTAAGATATTAAAAAAAAGTCATAGCACAGCGACTTATGTAGATGGCTTCATCCATTACAATACGGCATTATCCATTTAACATTTTATAATTGTCGATTTTACAGCCTTGTCGCAACATAGAGACATAGACGGTAGCTTGTACCAATCAAATTAGACTGGTGAACCTGTCCCATCAACGCCACTCTCCGATATTGTATCGTATAAAGTAAGATAAGGACAGGCACACAAGTCAAAAATTTATTTACATTATTTTCTTTCCCCAAAGATACTTTGTTTTCGGCCATTATGAACGGACATACCTAAACCAATTGATTGATCGCCGACTCTGCCTATTGACTCCGCTGGCTAGGCCCACTGGAAGGTCCACTTATCTATATTAAACGGTGATATTTTGAAACAAAATATGGCCAGTAGCATGTAACGTTAGCAAAAGATAAAATGGTTGGTTGACTACCTACACATTGTTTTAATGAACTGTAGCTTCGACGTTCAAGTCAGCAAACTAACACAAATACTTCATTTGTTTGGTCAATTGATTCTTTGGTTGGCAAACACGACCCGTCAATTCTCGCTTCAAATGATTCCCCGACAATTTAGTATGTCTGAGAAGACTAAGATTCCAGACACCATTGGTTTGTCGGTAGTGTTGGCAGAACAAGAACTGTTTAGATAAGCTTTAGTTACGAGATTTTAGGGGGCCCGCCGACGAGATGATTTATGAAAATGTTGGAAGTCAATATGGCACATCCAGGTGAATTGATGAGTGATTTGATTGGTTACACGATCTTTTGATAAACAGCGGATAATCGCCATCACAATTTGCCCTTACTTAGTATGTGCATACAAGTTTCACTATCTAACAACTGCGGCAATCTGAACAGTATCCTGCAAAGAAATAATCCACTGATTGGCAACTGAAGTTTTGAGCCGTTTTCTACCCACACAGCGCAAAGTGAAGACTCTAATCAGACTGTGTGGATGCAGAGTCTGATGTGAGTCTTAACTTGGCGCACGAAATTTAATAGCTCAAATACCAAACAATGCCTTTTTTATCGACCTATACAACTCAACTACTATAACTGAAAAGTTGCTCAAAATGGCGAGAAACCCCATTTAGCATACGTTTCTAGAAACTATTTTTTACTTTACGGGGGCTTATACTAGATTTTGCATTTGTCTTAGGTTGGCGGCAACTCTGTCCAGGAACTGGGACACAAGGCGGGGTTCGAGCCGGCGACTTCATGTACAAGTGGGTCGGCGATCAATGTACGGCAATTAACAAAGCCGTCATCGCCGGAGGTTACGTCACAGGCCGGTTACCCGAAGACGTTTCCCCGAACAATCGTACACACGTTCTAATTCGGGAAGCTAACTATCATCCAGACGGTGGTCAAATATTTTTCCCCACAGAAGAAAAACCCTATGTAGCTGTATTAGCACTCCCCGGTGATGATATCAAGTTGGAAAATTTTCAAGCGTTTTATTTTGATGGAAGTTTTGGGGTACAAATCCACGCCAACATTTGGCATCAGCCGGTTTATCCAGCCAGTGACGAGGCCACGTTTCTGGGAAAACAAGGAGCGGTCTATGCTTGTATGGCGATCGATACGGTGAATGAATTTGGAAAGTATTTAAAAGTACCTTTAATAAAACCCGAGTAATCAATGGAGTTGAGATGATGATGACTTTATGGCCAGTAGCATGTAATAAAAGAGTAAAATGGTTTGTTGGCGACCCTAAACTCGTAACCACAGCTTGAATAAGCAATATTTACGAGGTTAAAGTGACAAACAAAAAAGAAATAAAAAATGAAAATAAATAAAATGCCGCAAATGTTGGAGCTCAAAACTCACTCCTGGTCTAATTGAATGATTTCATTGGTCGCCTGATTATTTGATTGACAGAAGCGATTGATCAACCAAGCTTCATTAAGCTCTCTTCCTACATCATTTCATTATGCTGAAGAACGATAAAAGCGTACCCAAACTAAAAGCCGAATTCATAGCTGAAAAAATCGGTGTCTGCACTCTTGCAAGAATAGCTATAAAGAATCATTTATGACTGATGTATTTTGCTCTCATATAACAGAACTACATTATAAGTTGAGAACTAAAGAGTTTGTATTCCAACGATTGCTGTAGATGCCACACGGCAGTTTCGTAAAACGAGGAGTTCTACCTGAGAAGGACATTTTTCTCCGTCTGAAAAGAAGGTTCCGATTAAAAAAAAAGCCAAACAAGGTGGACCTACAGGGACTTTTTGCTACACAAAGACCACAGTACAACACTTAAAACTCATGCAAGAGCACTGCATGTTCGTGTCAATGGTATGCTTGGGAGCTGAATAGTTTTTGTTCTCAAACAATCGAGTTAAAACAAGCATTCTGAAGTAGTGCATGGCATTACCAAGTCCCCTACCAGTTTTATTTATCCCTAAAGCGGTATATTTTTTGGCTGGTAAAGGGATTACTACCCCGCGAACATATTACAGTTGTATCAAATTTTATGAGCAATTCTTAAACACACACACATACACACAAACATAAAAAATAGGCGTCTCTTTTTGTTGTTAGCTAAATTATACTTCATAAAGTCATCTGTTCCAAGAGAATTAAGACCCTTAAGCCTAAGTAAACTTTGAAAAAAAAGCTTTCAAAAATCTGTCTAGGATTGTGAATGCTTTTCGGTTATCAATATTGACTCACATAACAAAACCACCTTCATATCACAAAGGGTTTAGAAAAAAATCCGGAAATTTGAAATTTCCTGGTAATTTTTTAAGTCCAGCATTCGTATCTTCCTCAAAAATCAATGGACCTAAACCAATCTTGAACTCATTCTGTAACTCATTGATGTGGACTTACATAACAGAAATTAGCTCAATATCTTTGAGGGTTAAGAAAAAAAGTCCAGAAAACTGAAATTTCCTGGTAATTTTCTAAGTCAAGCATCCATATCTTCCTAAAAAATCAATGGACCGGAACCAAACTCAAACTTGTTCAGTAAATCACTAACGCATACTCTCATATCAAAAATCAGCTCAATATCTCTGAGTGTACAGGAAAAAAGTCCGGAAAACTGAAATTTCTTGGTAATTTTTAAAGTCCAGCATTCGTATCTTCCTTAAAAATCAATGGACCTAAACCAAACTTGAACTCATTCTGTAACTCATTGATGTGGACTTACATAACAAAAATTAGCTCAATATCTTTGAGGGTTAAGAAAAAAAGTCCAGAAAACTCAATTTCCTGGTAATTTTCTAAGTCCAGCATCCGTATCTTCCTCGAAAATCAATGGCCCGGAACCAAACTAAAACTTCTACCGAAACTAATTGATACGGACTCAAATACCAGAAAATCAGCCCAATATGTCTGAGGGTTAAGAAAAAAAGTCCGGAAAACTGAAATTTATTGGTAATTTCTAAGTTAAGCATCCGAAATCTTCCACAAATATCAATGGACCGGAACCAAACTCAAACTTGTTCTGTAACTCATTGATACCGACTTACATACCAAAATTCAGCTCAATATCTCTAAGGGTTAAGAAAAAAGTCCGGAAAACTGAAATTTCCTGGTAATTGTCTAAATCCAGCATTTTTACCTCCCCAAAAATCAATGGAGCGGAATCAAACTCAAACATGTTCTGTAACTCATTGATGTGGACTCACACACCAAAAAATCAGCTCAATATGTCTGAGGGTTTAGAAAAAAAGTCCGGAAAACTGAAATTTCTTGGTAATTTCTAAGTCCAGCATCCGTATCTTCCACAAAATTCAATGGACCGGAACCAAACTCGAACTTGTTCTGTAACTCATTGGTGTGGACTCACATACCTAAAATCAGCTCAATATCTCTAAGGGTTATGAAAAAACCGGAAAACTGAAATTTCCTGGTAATTTTCTAAGTCCAGCATCCGTAGCTTCCACAAAAATCAATGGACCGGAACCAAACTCGAACTTGTTCTGTAACTCATTAAAGTGGACTCACATGCCAAAAATCAGCTCAATATTTCTGAGGGTTAAGAAAAAAGTCAATACCAACTGAAATTTCTTGGTAATTTCTAAGTCCAGCATCCGTAACTTCCACAAAAATCAATGGACCGGAACCAAACTCGAACTTGTTATGTAACTCATTGGTGTGGACTCGCATACCAAAAATCAGCTCAATATCTCCCAGGGTTAAGAAAAAAAGTCCGGAAAACTGATATGTCCGGACTGACAGACGGACGGACAGACGGACAGACGGACGGAGCGCAAACCTATAGTCCTCTTCGGCTTTCGCTGGTAGGGGACTAAAAAGGGAGAGAAAAAAAACACACCTGAATTAAGCAACCATGTGATATTCCCGCTGAAGTGCTGATGAGCCTTAATGAAAAAGTGAAGATAATAGTAATAGTAAATGAAGGATGACTCCTTATGTGCCTATGGCAAGTGTCTCTGTCATGTCATTGAAGTAATTACGGAAACAAATGATTAATAAAGAAAAATCACGTAATTCAGTTAGAGCTGACTAGCATTTGATATTGATCAATAATTTCAGTAAATTAATCCATTCCAGCAAAAAACAATTGATATCTATTACTTTGAAGATCTAGTACAATTGACATCTAGTACTTTGAAGAAGATTCTCAATGTTATGCAATAATAAGCTTCAACCTTTGAAATTAATATAATCGGAATATCAAATACGTGTACATGGTCTGATAACACGTACTATATTCATCTAAATGCGTTAAATTACTAACGTCTGATTGGAAATAATAAACAATATTAATAAAAAAAAACTCTGTTATCGACCTCGTACATCGGCCTTTCCGTATGAGAATGACCTCGGAACGTGATTCATGAAACACATCTAACGCTTCGCGCTCTCGGTGTCACATGAATCACGTGCCAAGGTCTTTCTTATACGAAAAGACCTCGTACTCCGTCGATATCGTTTAAGTCATTGTCAACCCATTTATCACTGGTCAGATATCAGTAAAATGATTTAGTTACTCCCCTTTCACCCGAACACTGAACCTTGCGTCCTGATTTTTTGATAAAACAGAACCGTAGACAAACGATTTAAATTTTGGTAAGTTTTTTTCTTTGCCTTCTCGATTTATCCAGTTACCTTCTACACACACCCCCTTTAGAGATTGTGGATTAAAAACTTTTAGCTACGCGTATTCTCTGAACTGGCAAATTGCTGTTCTTTTGAGTCATTTCAAAAAAATCGATTGAGAGGTAATGGTAGAAATAGTCAAAAAGGCCAAATAGTTCCACACATTTTTATCCGATTGATTTACCCAGAACGTGTTACAGATCACGTAAAGATATACCAAGCAGAAAGAAACCTTATATGGTTCGCAAAGATCTAACACTTTTGTACCTGCTAAATTCCTCGTAAAATGGTATAAATATTCTTTTTCTCTCTTACATTTTTCACGGAATTTTCTCGAATGACAATAACACAGACGCTTCAACAATTGACCAATCGCTGGCCCCAACCACTAACTTCGCTAGCCCTGCCCATCGACTCCGACAGGAAGTCCCGCTTCGATTTAAAACGGCGTTGTTTTGGAAAGAAAATATGGTCAGTAGCATGTAACAAATATTTAGTATTCATGTAGTTGGTTGAGGGCCATAAAGTCATAACTACAGCTTGAAGAAGCTGTAGTTACGACGTTTAAGACGCCGAACCAACAAAAAAAGTTCATTAAAATGGCAGCCAATGTCGGAGATCAAATTTCATTTCTGGTCTAATTGAATGTTTTCATCGGTCGACTAGTTATTTGATTGGCAGCCACGATCTGTCAGTATGTTATTCAGTTGTACATGTCTACCGAACTACCGATTTGGAAAATTTCGAAAAGATGATGGCACGGCAGGCTCGAACTCTGCAAGGTATTCGATTATAAGGTATGAAGTGTGCGAATTGTAACCCAATGAAACTGAACAAATGCTATAGAACCAAGTTGGTGTATGACACATAAGATCACTTTGCTTATCTAAAGTAATTGCGAAATTGGCGCGGTCATTCCGAAGCGTTTGCTGAAATAACATCTTACTTTGACGCCTATCGACTGTCTTGGAACGATTCAATATCGTTGCCAAAGACATTTTTTATGATACAACAACGTAGGTTTGTGGTTGTATTTTACCTTCAACATTCGAAAATCGCACATCGAAATCCGGCCATTTAGATATAATAACTATGTCAAACCTTTCCCAAGTTTGACGTCATTGATTAAATCACGCTGACTGCACCCACCACTCATAGGGCATATCTCAGCTGAAACGGGAAATATATTAAAAAATAAAATGAAAATAATAATAATATTAAAACCCAGAGCCATTCAGAAACTTTACGCCGAGAAAAATATTGATGCATCCTTAAGCCGAGGTTTGGCATTAGTGGTGTGAAGTATAAATGTCAAAGATAAATTTAATTCGATATCTAAACGACACGACCAAGAATTTCAAGTCAACATCTCAGTTTCAAAGAAAAGAATACTCATTAAGGAAGATAACCAATAAATAAGTTCGCAAGCATCCAATGAACACTTCAGGAGTTATTGCTAATTGACCTATCGCGAGTCAATCTAATAACCTGTCGACAAATGAAATATTTCATTTAGACTGGAATTTTACCTTGAACTCCTACATTGGCTGCCGTTTGTATCGTTCGAATCATTTTTGTTGGTTTGGTTACTTAAACGTCGTAACTACTGCTTGAATAAGCTGTAGTTATGACATTTAGTTCGCCAACCAACCTTTTTATATATGATATTGGTAATACATTTTGCAAAATAACGCCGATAAGAATCGAAATAGAACGTCCAGTCGATGATAATGACCGTTGCCAACGGAAAAAATGGCGGGACCAGCGATTGATCAATTGGCTAAAACGTTTTTTAGCTCGACAGTTTTCGGAGAAAACCCGAGGTATTGTGATCACTTTGGCTTCGTTCGCATCGGCGTTGGTGTTGGCGTGACAAACTTTAACCTTGGTCATATCTCTTTTGTTATTGAAGATATCCTCATGAAACCTGGCATGTGTATTAACCATCACAAGAGCTATCTAGACCATCAAGGGGGGGGGGTTAACTCTTAAAGCGTATTTGTAAGAGTTATCCCCTTTTTCGACTTAGAAATTTTGCATTATCCAGCACATGCAGCCATGCGTTGGCACCTTTGGGCGGTGCTCTTGTATAAGATATGAACTTCATTGGTCTTAAAAATACTCCAGTACAAAAATGAAAAAATAAAGTTTCTTTTGAAGTTTAGTACAGATGACAGCGATACACCTGATTGGAAGAAAATAACGAACGAAGCCATCAAAACTGACCAATCGCCTGCACCGCTCACTTACTCGTTGGTCCCGCCCATGACGCTTAAGTCGCCAAACAAACAAAAATGGTTCACGCTGATGGCGATCAATAGTCGAGTTCAAAGCCGTATTCGGGCTGTATGAATTATTTGATTGGTCGATTGATTCCTATATTGACAGCCGCGATTTGTCAATTACCAACATGTTCCTTCCACCGATTTCATTTTTCGTTTAACCCATTCCAAAACAGCAAAGTTTTAGATCGGTCCAAATTCTGCAGACGACAATTTCAAGTTGATGAAATTTTAGATTTTTGCGTCCTTTTGGATAGAAAACATTGTGGATAATGAAGCAATTGCTTGATACAAGCAATTTCTTCATTTTCCACAAAGTTTTCAAAAGCATGTTTCTTGAGGGGCGTAAAAGGAGGGATTGAGTGGGGATGGGTTAACGGATTTCTTGAATTCGATTTGGGGCGATTTTATCAACAGACTTCTTATATTACCAGTCTATAGTATCTGATGGCTAACCATCATCTCCAATTGTGAAGGCAAGTCGTCACAATGTTAAAATTGCAAATAAACGCATTATATCCCCTATCAAAATTGCCTTTCATGTGTTATTTTATCTCTATACGTGAAGTATATGAAAATACCTTGAATTGGAATCAATATATTGCTTTATTTCGTCGCTAGACATGATTTATCGGCTAAAATGATTAGCCACATGTTGTTATAGCGTGCTAAGAATATGCCTTAAAATTTTGATAGATACCTTGTTCTGTAAATAAAAACAGTAAGCAATTCATAGACCAAATATATATTCACTTAATGCAGTAATGCATTTAGACAACACGGTTTTTGAAAGTATCTAAACTTTCACATTTCTAATACTTGTGATTAATAACTGTCATATATTTTCATCATCAGTGATGGTTTGCCATCATTCCTACTGAGGCTTTTTTATAGATTTTTCTTCATTATTAGCCAGTGACGGGTTTCCATCATAATGGGCGTTGACGTCCTAGACTGATTAAAGGAGCAGCCTTGGTTTTGAGGGTTTAAATCTTTCGAAGAAAACCATGCCTGTTTTGGTAATATGATAAATCTTATATAATATATCATCAAATCCAATATGAAGCAACGACCTTTTTGGTGGTCCTTTAAAAATCGGCGTCTAAAGACCTGGTCTCGTCACCAGGAGCGAAGATTGGACTAGAAGCTAGGAAAACATTGACTCTTGTGTCGGGATTCAACTTTATTATCAAGAGAGGGGATGGAGATCAGTACTTAGACAGACTCTGGTCCTTAGAGGAGTTTAAAGGTTTTGGGTTCGAATCGCGACTGCGCCTCTTGCCAAGTGTAAATTTCTTCAAGCTTAACATTCCAGACAAGTACTGGTGATACCGAGGAATCATGAATAAGTGAACTGTGTCACTATAATTGAAAGCTTATTCAAACGATTTAAAAAGAAAAACAAAAGACCAACAAAAACATTTTACTTTTCAAGCCTTCTTTAAGATATCCTGTAAGGTAAAAAGAGACCTGCTGGGAAGAGCACAGCTGATCGCTACTGGTCAAATTGCACGAAATTAGATGATCAACTAGAGTCCATAAATTTCGCTCTTGGCAGATTAATGCAATCTAGAATGTTCATTCAACTTCACTTTAAGATTGTTTTCTTAATTCCATTCCGATTAGCCTCTGCTGGATTAAATCATTTTTCAAATATTTGTTTCCAGGAGATTCCGTAAACTCCCTCTTTGCTTGACGGTTTACTCATGTTCTTTTCGTCGGTTTAGTACATGTATAATCAAATATTGAAAGAAGTAATAAAACATGTTTTAGCAAATAAACTCTGATTTCAACTTCTAGTTTAATGTCAACAGTCCATGTCTATGCATTTTTAATGAAGTGTTGAGCCATCAAACAAATCAAAATATAAGATAGAACAGACCCCGTCACACGGAAAGGAACCATCCGGGAATTATGTCGAGCAAAAATGTTTAATGAAAAAGTGCTCCCGGCCCCATTACAAATAATTAGGGAGCTCGTATATAGTATGGTAGCATGGCTATCCGACATTCAGAAATTCTCTATGGGTCAATAGCATTTTGAAATCGGGATGTCAAGCATACATGATCTTTTTAGTTCGCCTGAGCACGAAGTGAGCTTTCGTGATGGGCCATCGTCCGCCGTCCGTCTATCTTTCTGTCCGTCCGTTCACAATTATCAAAAAATCTTCTCCTCCTAAATTAACCACGGAATTTCAACCAAACTTCAAAGAAATGATCGTTAGGTCATGCTCTTTAAAATTACTTCAAAGAACTGAAATCCATGAAGAACTTAGGTTGCCATGGCAACCGAGTGAAAAAAAAACTTTAAAAATCTATTCCTTTCAAACCATAAGGCACAGAGTTTTGATATTTGGCATAAAACATCATCTATTGACCCTGTACCAAAATACATCAAAGAATTACCGTACTATGAAAATTAGCCCTTTTCTGTGCGCCCCCCTGATTTCACATAGAAAAAAGAGAGAAAATTAAGAAAATCTTCTGCTCTCATTTCTTAAGGCCTAGAGCCTTGAAATTTCATATAAATCATCATCTATTAACCCTTTACTAAAATACTTCAACGAATTACCGTAATCTAAAAATTAGCCTTTCAGTACGGTCCCTGTATTACAAATGAATATAGAAGGAAATCTTTGAAAATGTTTTCCTCCCAAACAAAGGCTTAGAGCTTTGATATTTGGTATAAATCATCATCTATTGACCCTCTATCAAAATACTCCAAAGAATCACTGTATCTTGAAAATTAACCCTTTTGTGTGTGATCCCTGAATAACAGCATAAGCCGCAATATTTGTTTGGTTTGGCGACTTAAACGTCGTAACTACAGCTTATCCAAGCTGTAGCTACGACGTTTAGGTCGTCAACCAGCTGTTTTACATTTTTGCTACATGCTAATTGCCGCTTATGTTTCAAAATAACGCCGTTTAAAATCTAAGCGGGTCTTCCTGCTGGAGTCAACGGACAGGGCCAGCGCAGTCAGAGGACGAGACCAGCGAATGGTCATTTGTAGACAACATCTCTCAGTACATTTTAATTCAAAGATAAGTATCACATTGGCAAGTAAACGATGTAATAAAATGATATAATATCATTTTTGCATGTGGTGTTAAAAGAGGGATACTTTATAGAATGTCCTTCGATTAATTAAGGAAAACTCGTGATTTAATAACACAATAATTACAGTCGAATACCTTTACCTCGAACGTCCCTTAGCCGAAGTTCTCTCTACGTCGAAGTTATTCTAAAGTCCCGATCTTATTACTCTTTAGTACTATGTATTTGAACCTCCATACGTCGTTCTCTTTATCTCGTAAACTACCCCTACGTCGAATCAATTGCAAAGTCCCATCACTATTGTTTCGACATATTCACACCTCTTTAAGAAGAACCTTAATCATAAAGGTCGATTTTTGCAGTCAACTAAGTTTTTCACACATTTCGACGTGTCATCGCAGTTAAGAGATATATAGGTGCGTTACGGTATCGGATATTGATTGCTAACTTGATGTGATTTGAATATTTGTCTACGATCTGATAATTTGAAAGATTGCATGAAGTGGAGACAATGTTACAGACGAATTTAACAATTGAATAAAGAGGCATCTTACGCCCATACCACGCAGGACTTGTTTGGCGCCGGACCCGGTCGAACAAGGGAATGTCCAGCAACTTCGACCGACGGAACGCTCTAAAGGAAGAACCCGGTAACAAATCAAGATGGATACTTGGGTTTTCGACAGGATAGAGAAAATACATGTAGTCAAACTATGCAATCGACACGAAGAATAAACAATAATAGAAGAATAAAAACAAACAAACAAAACAACAACAAAAAAGCGAAGTCTAAACAATACTTAAGTTACAATAATATCGTAATATTAATAATAAATTACGATAAATACATCGTCGTTATATCTTTCGTCCGATTAGATAATCATACTAGTACAAATCATTTGTGGCCTTATTCAGTTACGTTATTTCGCCACCATTTTGGTCGTACATGGAAACTATTCGATTATCTACTAGTCGAAAAATCTCTACGTCGAAATTTTCTCGTAAGTCCCCTGAATTTCGAGGTATAGGTATTCGACTGTAATTGTTAGTTTCGTCTATCAAAGACGGGTGTTATGATTGGTCGAAAAATATCATGCCTCCATATACAAATTTTGAGCACGCAGCTATTTTGTATGCTTGCGAACAAAATAGTTCCATGCAAAAAAGTATCATAATTTATAATTTTTTTTTTTTATTTTTTTTTTCACTCGATGCTATTGCATTATAAGAATTGAAGAGAATATTTTTTGTTTTCGTGGAGGTATGAACCGAAAAAACTAATCACACTGTATGAATACGCGAAGTGATTAGTTTTTTCGGTTCATATTCTCATGGACCAGACTCCAAATCTTCAATCATAGGATATCATGGGTTCGATCCCCGGCGGCGGCAAATATCCTTTCCGACATTTGTCTTTCACCAACGGATGGATAATCGTAAACCTAAGCGGGATAGTAGCTGGAAGCTAGGAAAGGATAAAGTGGTAGTACTGGTGTGAGAAATACCTGGAATCCATTGCTAGGTGCTCCAGCCGCCCCGATATGAATGAAATACTGTTTATAGTGGCGTTAAACCCCATTCAGTCAAACAACTTCTTTCAATTTAGACTGATCGAAAATTTTATCATGATGCAATGAGTTGAAAGGCCCAAATTTTGATTTGTTTTATCCAATAGAATAAAACCAGAATGAGTGGCTATGCATGTTACGATGATGCACACGACCCCAAGTACGGAGATCCACATCCGGTCCCTATCGTCATGGCAACGGCCGATACCTTGAAGGGTTACGGTACTATAGTAACGGATTTTGAGAAAACTGAAGTGGAAATTACACCATGGCCTGCAGCAGGTACGGTTATACCTTTAACACTTTCCTGTTTTTTAAAGAAAATTTGCCTGTCCAAATTCAAAGGTCTGCTGACCAAAATTGAAAGTGGATTTAATTTGAAAAATAACCATCCAGTAGGGTAGAAAATATTGTGGAAAAAATTGCTTGTCACAAGCAAATTCTTCGTTTTCTACAATGTTTTCTCTGTTATAAAGTCACAGGGACTTAATACAAGGGATTCAACAGGAAAGGATTAACTGTTTAATTACACAGTTAGTGTAAGAAACTTTGTATCATATACAGTTGTGGACATGAATAAAGAAAAACAACGTTGGTTGACGACCAAAACGTCATAACTACAGCTTGATTAAGTCGAAACTGTTTGACATGAATGTCGTAGGTCCATATTTTACTTCAAGTCTACATGAATGGTTTGATTGGACAATCGGTTTTTGAATGACGACGGCAATTGTTTATAAACGTGACCTGTGATTTAAAATAAGATGTCTATAAACCAAACGCGACAATACTGACATTAAGCCCGAAATTATCAATAATTTAGATCGGAGATGCAGGTTGAATTTTCAAAAAATGCCGATAATCCGTCAGAAAGTAGATTACATCGTTATAATACCGTGTCATATGTATAACGTTACCATGAACTAGTAGTAACGCTCGTCTTATCCAAACGTCGTATCTTTTACAAGTTATGAGTGCTATGTGCTATGAGTTAGAACCCAAGAGAAAGGTATATTCTTTTTCTTAACTAGTTTGAACCAATATTTTTACTTTAAAATTTAAATTTTTAAACCATTATCCAAATGATTTCTTTCTATCCTGTCTGTTCCGTGGAGAACTTTCTTTTGAGCATAGTTTTACCTAAGTTCGATAGAATGTCAATGAAAAGAAGCTATCCCTTTCCATTCCCTTTATAATTGCTTTCAATTTTTAGATAAAAGTGTAATCAATATCTTTAGAATGAGCATAGGTTAAAATATTGTGTGTGAAGACTCGTTTTTTGGTCTACCCGCCGGGCCGCGGACGGACTCTCAATCATGAGGTCCAGGGTTCGATCCCCGATCACGTCAAAAATCCTTTCCGACATATGTCTCAAACCATTGGGCAGCTGGAGGCTCGGAAAGGACGTAGTGGTTGAACTGGTATGAGAAATACCATAGATGCGTTCTTTACGTCGAGATTCTTAGATTCTTATTTAGATTTTTAAGTTAAGGCGTTCTATAGATTAAGATTTGAAGCCGCTTCAGAATTCTAAATGAGGAATTTAAGCGTACACAGCATTTGCTTGAACGAGTAGCCTTGACGACGTCGAATGTTTTCATTCAAAATAACAAAAATCGTTTTTAGGACACTCCAAACATCATAGTGGCATCTCGACGAAAAGAACGCACCTCATGGATAGCCGCCTCCGTATGACTGAAAGACTGTTAAAATGGCGTTAAACTCCATTTAATCAATTGGTCTAACCAAATAACGAAGTACAAAAACTTTCAGGGATACCCAGTTTGAATTAAAGCCAAACCTCCTCCTTCACCCTACTGACCAATCTCCGAGCAGAGTTGCCGTTCATTACTCTCACCATACACATCTGCAATGGGCTTGTCAAACCAAGTGATTGAAGATATTTTTTTCTTTTGATTTTAATAAACAATTTGGACGTAATAAATATGATTCAAGATACATTATATGTGCATTAAAACTTGATAATTTATCTGTAAACCTACGAACTACTTTTGTTTTAAAATCGTTTGGATAGCTAACGGGAAAAAAACATATTCATGTGACATGTTTTAAATGGAAATCAGTTGAGGTGTGTGATGAAATTATGAGGTATTGGCGGACTTTTCACTGACCCATTTACAGAGGTTTTTAAACTTCCATGGATTTTCAATAAATAGATAAACAAATAGTGTCCTTATAACAATTATGATGTTCGTTTTAAACATGAAGATTTCGAAAAACTCACCTTTATTAGCCGTAAATCCGAGAAGTCGAATCGGCTTCGCCACATCAACATGCATCGTGTCCATGTGGTAGGTTTATATTTCTTGTCTATTACAAAGCATCTATTCATAATTCTAACTGTTATCGACACAGATATCATAATGTACAGAGTTTAAAGTTAGTATTTGCTCATAATAATTCCAAATAAATCCAACGAATGTTCGAATTTCCATTTCAAAAAACCCAAGCGACGAAATAAAATGTCCGCCGTTACAACGACTCTAGCGATAAACTGTGTCAATGTATCCATACGCCTGTCAAAGAAAAAGTAACTCCGACCACAGTTCGTTTATTTGTTTTTATTTTCATCTCTCTATCCGTTTCGGATTTGAAAATAGACGTATTGCAATTATATGGGCCGAGTGTATTTTTCACTGCGTTTATTGGAGTATAAAGTGCAATTGCCTTAGCACATGGCTTAAACATAACGCCCTACGGGCGTTATTTGCCATGTGCTAAGGCAATTGCACTTTATACTCCAATAAACGCAGTGAAAAATACACTCATCCCTATATTAAATGACTTTGACCATGAGCGGAAATGTTCTCTTTTCTTAGAAGAAGAAAAAAAAACATTTCAAGATCCTACTTAGGATCAAAAGCCCATTTTGACACCCCGCAAGAAAAACAATTGGGAAAACAAGATGTAAAACGAAGAAATGTCCTCATTTTACACAAGGTATTCTATCAAGTACAACTAAAAACTGTAAATTTTCATAAAATTCAAATTGTCTTCTGCACCTCCTTTAAATTTGGACCAGTCTAAAATTTAGCCGTCTGGTAATGGGTTAAGTTAAAGTAACAAGTAGCTGTATTGTCAGAGCGCTAGATTATTTTCGTTCGTTTACTTTACGGTGTAAATTTGGACAAATTTATACAATAACGTTACGCGTAGGCTTGGAAAATCAACGGTTGATAACATTTGTTGTTTACTTGATTAATGTTACCAGACGACAAAATTTTTGACTGATCCAAATAAAAAGAAGTTGCAACCGACATGTGATAATTGATGAAATTTTAGTAATATTTGTCTTTTGGGGGTAATAAACATTGTAGATAATGAGGAAATTGCTTGTTACATATTACCCAAACTTTTTTTTCTTTTAACGGTTTGACTATGTTTGAATGAGTAAAAAATAACACTTTCGAAATGACACAGTCGTATAAAACTTACAGTGTAATGTGTTTCCGTTTATTTAATGTCGCTAGCGTAGCATTTACCCACGTGAGCGATGCCCCCAGAAGAAGTTTTGTTGATACGGGGGATAGTGCAAGGATACAGGACAAAACTGCTGAGAGTCCCGACTGGTTCTTTAACGTGCTTGGTGGATATCGCGATTCTACTTGTTTATATAGGCGCCGTTACGTCAACGTTACGTTTTTTAACGGGTATGGTGTAAATACGATATTATATTTTTTACGGTAACATTACATGTAGGGGCAAATAATACCTTTTATATGAAAGTCATAAACGATGTACATGTGATATTCTATAAGTGTTTATATCTGTTATTTCTATGTAACTCGTAATTCTACAAAATAAGTAATGAAAACTCGGATATGGTTCTTTTTATCGCTTTTAGAAAGACAATGTGATTTAGAGCATTCCAAAGTGAATACATATAATACACGTTACGTCAGATTTAACGACGTCATAACGTAATATCAGGTCACGTGTTGGATAAAATGTATAAAACAACGTCTTCGTATTAGCGACAACGTCACTACTGGAAGTAAGATAAATACTATAACGTATCATTTTACGTTCATTGAAAAATAAGAGGAAAATGGATAAAACAATCGGTAGAACGTGGAGAAATCATCGAAAATTTCGTCAAAAATCTAAATCCTAGAATTTACGTACCGGAAGAATATGAAAGTGGTACGTATATCAGTAATGGAAAGGCTCAGAGATGGTATGAAGAATACGAAAAAGACAATTCCAAGGAAAATGAAGCAACTTTGAAGTTGAGGAGTTATATTCCGGTGACATATCGGCAGTATGGAGACGAATTGGCATCGTTATTTGAAGAACATGATAGGTTTATTCATGAAAAACGAAGAATGTTTGTTGACCAAGCAGAGGTTAAGGGAGGACATGACAAACAGTTTGCTTATAAAGAGGAAGAAAGCAGTTGGAGAATTTGTTCAGTCTTGAAGAAAACGAAATGCTTAGTACAGAAAAACTACGGAGCTTTAATTGCCATGAGTATTCTAGCTGGCGTCACGGTATCAGGACTGTATTTATACGAGAATTCTTTTAAATGAAGAAATGCTAAAATACTTTGTAGTTCATGACGATATTTGACATTATACTTTAATAGTATTTCGATGATTATCTCTTCATTCTAATAATGTGATTGTAACTCCCATATATAAAAATGTTTTAAAAGGTGAACAAATAATATAAATAATAATAAAAATTAAAAGATGCCATTGGCACGATATCCTATCTAAATGATTTCTATTTGTTGTTATAATCCTTTGCACAAATTACAGGCTGGTCCAACTGAAAGAGGTAGTAAACGATACATTATGCTCACGAAATAAATAAAATATGGTTTCTTTACTCAAGAAATAAAGCAGGTTTTGTTTTGATTTCATTGGGGTGTAGCCGGGCAGTGTATAATCGGTGCTTATACTGCCTTGCCGTAAAAGCTAGCTTTTTATAACGACGTGGTAGAGCGCTTGCTTCGGGGCGGAGAGGTCCCTTGTTCGAATCCCGAGGGAGTCGAATATTTCTTTGCGGGTTACATTTGGCTCCCACGGTAAATGACCAACATGTGATGTTGGTTATGTGATTTGAGGTTGAATAATGATGTTTTGTGGAAGAATCTTAATTGTCGTGGGGGTGTAGGTATAGCCGGGTAGTGTATAAGGGCTGCTTTTACTGCCTTGTCGCACAAGATAGCTTTTATAGCGAGGATGTAGAGCGCTTGCTTTGGGGCGGAGAGGTCCATGGTTCGAATCCCGACGGAGTCGAATATTTCTTTGCGGGTAACACCAACATTATAATAATTTCTGGTTTATGCATCCTAACGATACTAGCGTACATTACTTTCGTATCTTATATGTCGCCTGCGTTGATTCGTTGAGGTTGAATCCTTAGGAAACACATTGCAAAGTCTATGTCTTTTCACGGTGGTATCCAGGAAGCAAAATGAAAAATGAACTTTGTTATATTTTAACTAAAAAGTTGCTGAAAATTGCGAAACTTCCAACAAACGTTCCTAGAAAATATCTTGCTCGATAGGGTCACACAAACGTTTACATTTCTCCCTTAGGTTGGCGGCAACTTTGTCCAGGAACTGGAACACAAGGCGGGATTCGGGCCGGCGACTTCATGTACAAGTGGGTCGGCGATCAATGTACGGCAATCAACAAAGCCGTCATCGCCGGAGGTTACGTCACAGGCCGGTTACCCGAGGAGGTTTCCCCGAACAATCGTACACACGTTCTAGTTCGGGAAGCAAACTATCACCCAGACGGTAGACAGGTATTTTTCCCCACGGAAGATAAACCCTATGTAGCTGTATTAGCACTACCTGGAGATGATATCAAGTTAAGCGATTTTCAAGCGTTTTATTTTGACGGAAGTTTTGGGGTACAAATCCACTCCAATATTTGGCATCAACCAGTTTATCCGGCCAGCGACGAGGCCACGTTTCTTGGAAAACAAGGAGCGGTTCATGCTTGCATGGCGGTCGATACGGTGAATGAATTTGGAAAGTATTTGAAAGAACCTCTAATGAAACCAAAGTGATTAGTGGAGTAACTTCAGGGGAATGTTCTTGTAGTTGTCGGCTTTGATGTAGTTCTTTTACAAAAACTAAAACAATATTTTGAAGTGTAAATGCTCAATTTAGTATATCATTTTTATTTAGTACGGCATCTAGACTTGATTTAGTACTAAAAAGGAAACTTTTGTCTCCAGATGTCGGTAAACGGATGAGAGCGTTCCTAAACTAACCGTCTTTTACATAGCTGAAAAAAGCAGCGTCTCTACTCTTACTAGAATAGCGGAAACGAAACATTCATAACCTATGAATTTCGGTCTCTTCAGGGTGATGGCAGCCGTCATAGCGCAGTCGGTAGCGCGCCAGACTCCTAATCTTCAATCATTGGGTGTCATGCGGCGGCACATATTCTGTCCGAAATTTGTCTCTCACCAATGGGTAGATAATCGTAAACCTAAATGGGATAGCAGCTGGAGGCTAGGAAAAGATGTAGTGGTAGTACTGGTATTAGAAATTCCAGGAGTCCATTGTTAGGTGCTCCAGCCGCCGCGATGTGACTGAAATACTGTTAAAAGCGGCGTTAAATCCCAATCAATCAATCTCTTCAGGGTGAAGATGAATCACAATAGAGGTCATTTGTGAACGAATGATGTGGGGGCAACGCTAGTTTCGTCATATCGCGTAATTCAATGTATAATAAAATCCCGTTGGGTCTGGCCTTAAATGTACTCTACGGATTACCGCTAGGGTAAACGCAAAATAATTTCTTGATTTTTAACGCGAGAGTCGTGATGGTGATAACGTGAAAGTACGATGAAACGAACACAAGATAGCAGCAACATTTCCCAATTGTACCATCATGTTATCGCTAAATTTTCGCGTTATTACCATCTCCTCTCGTATTTTCGCAGTATCTCCATCGTACAAACCTGCCATTGCAATCGTACCATCGCCATCGTAGTTTCGCCATATTGTCATCATGCTAACGTATTCTCATCTTCCGGTGCGCACGTTCAAAGAACATTTTGAGTAAATCTTATTGACAAAAGTATTGGACTAATATAATTAACAATCCTTATCATCACAATCATAATGTCAATAACACTGCCATTGAATAAATAGACAATATATTACTGACAATGTGTGGGTAATATTGAGGATTGATTGATATTTATAACCGTGAATAATTTTGATAGTGTATGGGGTCCTTAAAGAGAAATTTAATTTTGTTAATTTTGCTTAAGCTAGGTGGATACAATTTGCCTAAATCACGACACTTAAAAATTGTTTTTATCATATGCGTGCGTGGTTTTTAACTCCGATATGAGCAAACCTTCAGCTTTATATTCCGTATGCAAGTGCTGGATGGATATCACCAGTGAAATATTTTCTGGAGCACATACCCAGTGACTCTAACTGAAATTAAAAGCTATTAAAAGCAATGCTCTCTACTCCTCTCGAGTCAGTCGCCATAACGACTGAGCCATATTCTTTGAATATTTGATAAAAAGGCAACATGTTGCGTTAACATTATTAGCACTAAAATTTATTAACAACTGATTCACTGTTTTAATCAACAAGATATTTAAGAAAAAAAAAGTTAATTAAAACTAAATCTGTGCTAATTTGGAACAACACCGGTATTTGTTGCTAAGGCAACTGCGCTTATAGCTGCACCGTTGTCAATGGCCGGGGATTGATATCTACGTCTAGAAGTACGTGGAGTTTTGGGTAATGGTGGCGCTTCGGACTTTGTCGGTGATCTGGCTTCCGGACTCTGCGTGTACAGCACTTCGTCATTCATGGCTTCGTCTAGAAGCTGGGCCAAGAAATCGTCATTCGGTGGTCGTGACGTAGACATCGTCAATGAAGACGTAGATCGAAGTCTAAAATTAGTTTTGGGAGGCAAAGAATTATTTGAAATATTGCTTTCACGCCCTGCGGCACTATTTCTATCGGAAATGTCTTTATCCCACGGGAATTTAGTTTCTTGGGCTTGAGAATTTCTAAATCCTGGTCTCAATGCTGTGCTAGATGTCACCTGACCATATGGTGATGTAGGTGTATACTTCCGCGGTGTTTGTGAAGAGAAAGTAGTCCCAAACTTTGAACCGAACAGCCCCAAAGCTAAAGTCTTTCGATCACTCTCTAGTTTATTTTGTAAAATATGACTTT
The DNA here is from genome assembly GCA_946902895.1 of Fragum fragum. Lineage (NCBI taxonomy): Eukaryota > Metazoa > Mollusca > Bivalvia > Cardiida > Cardiidae > Fragum > Fragum fragum. The sequence continues at coordinate 18,409,395 of OX336382.1, read as the reverse complement.
CCTTTCCCAAATCCTTCATAATGACTTTTTGTGCCCTGTCATGGTACTGCATTTCCGAGTTAAACCGATTTCTCGTTCGTTGATTATTTCGTATAATTCCGTCATCATATTCGGACCGCCGAATGGCTGCTCCGTAGATTTCCTTGGTCTTGTTGCCTTTACTACGATTCATCTTTTTATCATGTAGTACTTTAATCTTTTTATTCCGAACAAACCCCTCTAAGCAAAGCTTCACTTTATAATTCGACTTTCGTTGTTCCACATCTCTGTAAATACAAGTATTCCTATTCTAATTATCACTATTGTTCTGAATTCTTTAAACTGTGGTCTTTTTCTTCTTTACTGAAGGATATGCACTGATTGTTTGGTCAGCATAGTTCATTTCTGAAATTAAAAGATTAGTATTAAATGTGATCAGTAATTCGAAAATGGGATATATGTTAATCCATAATCAGACGACAGAATTTTCAAGTTGTCCAAATTGAAAAAAGTTTGCAGACGACAATTCTTAATTGGTAGATTTTTTCAATTTTATCATTAATATTTGAATCATTTGTCTTTCGGAGTAGGAAACTTTGTGGATAATGAAGGAATTGCTTTTCCGTCCGTTAACTTTTCCTTGTTAACACTCTAGAGACCACAGTTTCCATAGTATTCCCTTCAAACTTTCACAGAATGATTGTACCATCATTAGGATCATTCCTTTCGAAATTGGATCAGATCCGTCAAGAAACATCGGAAAAGGGGCCTAATTAAAATTTAATTAAAAATCCTCATTAACACTCTAGAGTCCACAGTTTTCATCGGATTCTCTTCAAACTTTCACCAACATAAGGATCGTTCCTTTCGAAAATTGGGTATGATCCGTCAAGAATCATCGGAAAAGGGGCCTTATGAAAATTCAATTAAAAAGTCCATTACAAATCCTCGTTGACTCTCTAGAGACCACGGTTTTCACCTGATCGACTTCAAACTTTCACAGAATGATTGTACCATCACAAGGATCGTTCATTTCGAAATTGGGTCAGATCCGTCAAGAAACATCGGAAAAGGGGCCTTATGAAAATCTAATTAAAAAATCCTCGTTAACACTCTAGAGTCCACAGTTTTCATCAGATTCTCTTCAAAATTTCACAGAATGATTGTACCATCATAAGGTTTGTTCCTTTCGGAATTGGGTATGATCCGTCAAGAAACATGGGAAAAGGGGCCTTTTTTAAAAATTTAATGTAAAATTGTTAAGAAATCCTCGTTAACACATTAAACTCCTCAGTTTTCATCGGATTCTCTTCAAACGTTCACAGAATGATTGTACCATCATAAGGATTGTTCCTTTCAAAATTGGGTATGATCAGTCAAGGTCCACGTTGAAAAGAAGTCTTATGGAAATTTGATTTAAAAGAATTCGACAGTTTTTAATTCTCTTCAAACATTTACAGAATGATTGTACCATCATAAGGATTGTTCCTTTCAAAATTGGGTATGACCAGTCAAAGTATCATGGGAAAAGGGCCCTTTTGGGAATTTTATCTATAAGCCTTGTAGCCAAGCCCAGAGCTTTCATTGGATTTTCTTCAATCCTTCCCAGAATTATTGTACAATAATTAGGATTGTTCATGCTGACATGAGACCTGATTCTTCAAGTATCACGGAAAAAGGAGCCTTATGAAAATTTTATTTCAAAAATCTTTACACCAAGATAAAGTCCGCAGTTTTCATCGGATTCTGTTCAAACTTTCTCAGAATGTTTGTACCATCAATAGGATTGTTTCTTTCCAAATTGGGCCTGATCTGTGTAGTACCATAGGAAAAGGGGCTGTATGAAAAATTAATACCAAATCCTCATTAACACAAGAATGTCCTCAGCCTTTATCAGAATCTCTTCTAACTTTAATAGAATGATTGAACCATCATTTGGATTGTTCCCTTGTAAATTAGGTCTGATTGGTTAAGTGACACAAGAAAAGGGGCCTTATGAAAAAGCTATTACAAAAACATCATTATCACAATAAATTCCTCTGTCTTTATCACTTTCTTCAAATTATCTAACATTAGGATTGTTCCTTTGTACGGTGGGTCTGATTTGTTATGTTTCACGAGAAAAGGGGCCCTATGAAAATTTTATTTCAAAAAATTCTTGACACAATTCAGTCCACTGTTTTCATTTACAAATGTATTCTCTTTAACTTTTAAAGAATGATTGTAACAAGTGTCACATAAAAAGGTGCCTTATGAAAAACTTTTTTAAATATTCTAGTGAACATAATGACGTCCCTTGATTTCACCGGATTCACTTCAGAATTTCACAGAATGCTTGTTCAATCTATTAAATAGTTCTTTTCAGAACTGGGTGCAATCCATCAAGTATCAAGTAAAACGGGGCCATATGATTTTTTTAAAATATTCTAGTTAACATAATGAAGTCCACATATTTCATCGGATTCACTTTAAACTTTCACAGAATGATAAAAACCAACAGTAAAATATCACGAGTAAAGGGGCCTTATGAGAACTTGAATTTAATATCTATGTTAACACAATAAAATCAACAGTTTTATCGGATTCTCTTCAAAGATGCATGGAATAATTGTGGCATTGGAAACACAGGAAAGGGGGCCTTACAGATTGTCATTCAAAACATTCTTGTGTATGTGACGAAGTTCACAATCATTATCAAGTTGTCTTTTAGATTTCACAGGACAATTGCCGGGTTGTAAGGAAAGTTCCTTTTGGAATGAAATTGATCTATAAGAAAACACAGGAAAAGGGGCCTTATGGATTTTCATTCAAAACAATCCTGTTTATGTGATAAAGTCCACAATTATTGTCAGATTCTGATGAAAAGTTAACAGGATGATTGTAGGGTCATAAGTAATTTCCTTTAAGAAATGGAGTGGATCCGTCATGAAACAAGGGACAAGGGGCTTTGAGGATGGATGCTCAAAATAATAAAGGAGATAAAGTCTATTTCTCTTTCTTTATGCATTCTTCTTTTGAGTAATTAACTTCCTTAAATGTCAGATTTCTTTAACGGAAAACTTGATAACCAGTAGAGCGTCTCAGGCCCTAATGGGCCTCTTGTTATAACATGTTACTGTCCAAATATTTTGCAAAATGCCGCCGTTTAATATCGAAGCGGAACTTCTTATCGGAGCTATGTAGGCGTGACCAATGGAGCTCTGTGGGCGTGGCCAGCGATCCGTCAATTTATTAATGATAATTAGTGAGCCAAAGTGGGATAAACAGTTGTTAGTTCGGACTAAATTACTTGGTTGTAAAGTTGAAGTGAGGAATGGCCGGAAGCTATAGTTAAGTGGATAAAACGCCACTATAATATATAATAATTTATTAACAGTTGAAAGTGTCGTTAAATTAATCAACTAATCATCAATGCGATTTGGTTTCAATGTACAAAATACCGGAGATTTAAATGCAGAGATCGCACTCAAGTATCGCATTCGTACTTTCCAGGATTGATTATATCTGAATTGTTTTAAATTATGTATAAATCCTATTCAAAGTTCTGATATAACCGCTCGGGCAGGTTAAATGTCAATGGCATTAGAACCGCCCCTTGAGTAATGGATTGTTAAATAAGTCGATCGATCAATACTAATTACTTAAAAGAATCGAAACGAGATAAAAACTGCGTCCGCATTAACATTTGGGTCTAATTAACGAAGCAAAATTCAGATTTTGAGCTTTCTGACATATGTCTCGTCCATTCAGAGACCTTGTCTCAAAATTTAATTTAGGCGGTGAATATGATGCGGATTGCAAACGCTCTTTCATGAAATTAGCTTAGAGATTTTGAAAGATTACAAAGAGTTTTGCATTAAATTAGTCCTGTAATAACTTACTGATTGTATAACTATTTTTCGTACAATAAAGATACTTTATATCGAGGGCTAAGAGCAAAGACATATTATGGCTCTATACATTGTATAGAACCATACTATGTTTTTGCTCTTGGCCCTCTATATATCTGTGTTTAAAACAAAACAATTACACCAAAGAACTGTCCAGTTCATTTCTTAAAAGAAGTTCCTATCCGTCTTAATTCATTTACAATTTAGATAAGTTCCGTCAACCAAGATTCTGGTGTTTTGGGTGGAAGATCTTTTCTTCTTGGACAAAATTTTGAGCACGCAACAATTTTGTATGCCTGTGCACAAAGTAGATCCATAAACTTTTACTCAAAACTAGTACAACATTTTCTTTGAATTGCTTGATAACATTAACTTATACCAGATGAAGAGAACGTGTTTTATTTTCTATTGGGATATGAAGTTAAACACTTAATCATAATGTGTGATTGGGTTTTTAGGTCCACACTTCATAGAAAGAAACAAACATTATTTTCATTTCTGAATACTACGATTCACAAGCCTTGAATAAAGAATCTAGTATTCATTTCACTCTCAAAATTATTCACACCCATCGTAGAAGTTGACAACAAGGTCAATTTGAATAAATATTTGTTTTATTTTGACGTGTTTTATTTGTTTGTTGTTTGTCTTTTGAAAGGTGAGCTTAAAGGGAGAGAATTCATCCCAATTCACATGTACATACTACTGTAAAAGCATGATTTTAAATTTGATTAGAAGAGTTTATTTTACAATATTTCTATGAAAGGATGAAATTTCTCCCATGCACCCCCCCCCCCCCAAAATGCTTATTCATCCCAATTCACATGTACATGCTACTGTAAAAGCATGATTTTAAATTTGATTAGAAGAGTTTATTTCACAATATTTCTATGAAAGGATTCAATGTCTCCAAAGCAATCCCCACCAAAATGCTGTTACGTCATAATGGGTGAATCATTAAATATAAGATTACATGTTATATACTAGACTGATTTTTGTAAGCCTTATATTACAATTTTAAGGGTTCAACACATTCCAACACAATCCCGCTTTTTAACGCCCATAGAACATAAAGCTCTTGAAAGCCCTTGGGAAAATTATTTCTCAATTATCCACAATTTCCTTTTACTCCCAAAAAACAGATAAAAAGAAATCCAAAATTTCATCAACTGAAATGTGTCGTTTTCAATATCTATGGAATTGGATCAGTCCAAAATGTTGTCGTCTAGTAATGGTGTAAGCTACTCTCTTGTTTTCAGAGTTTTCTGATCTGCAATAAAACAGTAACAGGTCCTAAATACTGTTATCTAATTTTGCGAGGGTGACTATTTTCAATCATTAGAATTTCACTCATTCTGTATGGGGGAAAATCATGTCTGAAAATACTGTACTGAATTCTTTCTTCTGTGTTCATAGATTTTCCAGTATTATTCTACACTGCACAGCGTTGAAATGTATAGTACTTTACTTTGGTGATTTATGCCGATATGCACTGGACAGTATGTACTGAAATGTACTTCATACTTATTATGTACTGCTCTGTACTATACTGTGATGAATTATGCAGCTATGTACTGTACTGTATCTACTGCGATGTACGTTATACTCTATTTTGTATTGCGCTGACTGCAATGTAATGAACTTTACCGCTATGTACTCGACAATTGCTTTTCTTCGTGGGCTTCAAAAAGCGTCATTGTGTCGAAATCGTTAAATCAACATAACTGTTCGTACTGATGGAATTTCTACTCTACTGTTTTCAATGAATCATGAGACATTATCAGTTAAATTGTTTTCGATAACGTAAGAACCCTAGCTCACATTTTTCATAGTGTGACCCCGCGTTAGGACATACGACACCAGTAAGTTTAAGTTCAAGTGTTTAGCAAATACAATCAGAGATGACCCCGGTATGTCAATGTTTAATTAGAAGTTTTAACAGATGACATCTTAATTATCGTGATGGCTTCCATTGAACAACGTTTATCTAGACAATCTCCCTTTCTTACAATATTGAAAGGAATAGTTGCCACGGTTAATGAGGACTTGAATCAGTATTTTACTTTAACCAATCCGTAATTGGCGGTTCGCAGCTGTTAATCGAAGATAGAATTGACCAATCAAAACATTCATCTAGACAGCATGCGAACGTTGAACTCCTACATTGACTAACATTTATTTTAAACGTTTTTGTTGGTTTGGCGACTTGAGCGTCGTTACTACAGCTTATTCAAGCTGTAGTTACGACGTTTAGGTTCAGTGGGCGTGGCCAGCGATCCGTTGTGTGTTTTGCTTGTTCTGTACAATCATTGATTTTTACGTCCCTGTGTTTTATGCTTAAGAAACATTGCGGGAAAAAAGAAATTGCTTGTAACAAGCAGTTTCTTTTTTTTTCCCTCAATATTTTCTACTCTACTGAATGATATTGCTTTCCAATAAAATCGACTTTAAACTGCTGGCTGCAAAACCTTTGAAAATGGACTTGTTTAAAACTTTGCAATACTGTAAAAGGTTGGAATAATGATATTGCTGGTACCGGTAAAATTTGCGGACTAAAATTGTGATAGAAATTAATGAAAACGCTGAAAAGGAAAGAAAGAATCAACGTAAGGGAAAAACAGAATAATATTAGTATTGAAAAAAATGGATAACATAGTTCGTCTTTTCATTTCATTGATTATGAATTGAAGTCGTTGCTAAATACCTTTTGGTTAAAGTATATCGAACATATTTCTTTCGCCAAAAGTGAATTTACTTAGGTAAAAAACAAAACTACATGTATATACTTAAAAAAAGAAATATATTAATCAAAATAAAGTAAAAAAGAATAATATCAAAATAGAAACCTACCCTAAATTCTGAAATACAAATCGCTCGGTAACGTTTGACCAATAAACAAACGACGACATTTTAGACAGGTCCAAATTGAAAGAAGTTGCAGACGGCAATTAGAGTTTATCAAATTCTAGATTTTTTCAACTTTCTTGTTAGAAAACATTGAGCTAAATGAAGAAATTGCTTGTGGCAAGCAATATCTTCATTTTGCACAATGTTTTCTTAATTGCTTTTCTTGCGGGGCGTCAAGAATCAAAAAGCGTCATTGTGTGGGAATGGGTTAAAATCTGATAAGCTACTTAACCCAATCCCACACAAACCCGCTTTTTACGCCTCCCAAGAAGAGAGAGTTTTTGATTTTTTATTGATAAAAATTGTAAGTTATGTTTAGAAATATAAATTAATTCGTTAATTTATCCAAGACAATGTGAATTAAAGATTAAAGTTGCATTAAAAGTGTTATATAAAATAACCCGAGGTAGTCTTACTGTATCCATTTTAGGTCGCTTGTACCAATCTTTACAAGTCAAAGTCAAATATCTAAGAAAATTTGCTGAAATCATGGGATATTTGTAAATTTGCAGAAGTTACGCCAAGACCTGTCAGGGTTTAAATCAAATTTTATTGAAAATATTTATGGTAAAATTAACGGTTGTAAATTACGGCTGTTTATGACCGATCCAATAAATTTTGCCCCACGTAGATTTGAACTCTTCTAAATCGTTTGATCTCAAATGACCTTTGACTCCGAGAGTCTTCAAATTGCTAATAGATTAGTTTTCCATCTTCGAAATGGGTTTTAGTAATAACTAGCTTTCTACGATTGACGTCGACATTTTGTGTGCAATTGAAAGGTTGATTAAACTTTCAATTGCACACAAAATGCCAACGTCATAATGATTCTGAATATTTCTAAATAAAATGTACTAAGTCAAGTAATTGCTAGGAATTTGAAAAAAAAAATTCTTTCATTTTGATTTGAAAATAAAAGCAAAATCACACCAGAAAAGTGTGATTGGCAGTTTGATGCAGAAAAGTGTGATTGGCAGTTTGATACAGTATGATTAGTTTTTCTCTTTCACAACTCAATGAAAACAATACATATATATTCTCGTCGTTTCTTATGTCAGCCTGATTAGCTGAGTTGGTAGAGCACTTGACTTCAAACCTCAAGATCACGGGTTCGAGCCCTGGGCTGACCATATCAACTAACAAAACTAATTGTCTTTCGGACGAGACATTAAACCGAGGCCCCGTGTGACGATGCTATCCATCGAGCACGTTAAAGAACCAGGCGGAGCTCTCAGCAATTTCGTCCTGTATCCTTGCACTATCCCCCGTAACAACTAACCGTCTTCTGGGGGCGTCGCTCATTAGCATGTGCTACGGTAGCGACGATAAATAAACGGAAATAATCAATCAATCAAGTCGTTTCTTATAATCTAGTATGATCATGATAATCGTAAAAAATAACGAATTTAGACAAAGTCTTACTGACCTTCTTAAATACAGAATATATCTGTTTTCAATTTCTTTTTCATGACGGTATGTAACGATATGTTCAGCCAAATAGAATGCAGGGACTTGAAAGAAGAAACTATATTTAATTTGTTATAAAAATTATATCATTTTGTTAGAATCGGGAGAAAAAGAACAACGTCCACCTATTTCTCTTATAATGGACACATAGGCTTGATAAATACTAACACAATCGAAGGGGGGATACTTGGGAAATAAGAAACTGTATATTAGCCCTTTCCCGTGCAATACCTGATTTTACGTCCCTTGGATATAATACTTGAGAAAACATTGTAGAGGAAAAACAAAAGGACAAGCAATTTCTTCTTTTCCCACAATATTTTCTATTATAAAATTGTTACTTTTTAAGTTAACTTACTTTAAAATGTCATCTACTACCCCTTTGAATTGAACAATTCCAAAATTTTGAAAGAAAAAAAAAACAGTAAAGCGTAAATAGTAAATTCTCATGTTCCTTTACTATTTTTCCAGTCATCAATATATAAAAAAAACCAAATATTATAGTTTTCCACTGACCCTTGATGCCGAACCCGGTTTGAACAGTCGCTATTTTTCAATCCAGAGGTCATGGGTTCAAACCTTGGGCCGGCCAACATTCTCTTAAAAAAGCCACCGTGACATGCGTGATATTGTCTCTAACTAATGACAGGGTGACAACAGTGCGCCTGAGTAGAATGAGCTTCTGATTACTCGGTTCAGATACGATGATTGTTGACAGAAATCAATGGTTTAATTCACTAGCCGCTGTCATATAACTGAAATAATGTTTAAAGTGGCGTTAAACCGTCATACGATTAATCAGTCTGACCCAGCGTTAATGTATTAATTACCCATTCCCACTCAATCCCTTACGCCCATCAAGCAAAAAAGCTTTGGAAAACATTGAGGAAAATTAAGAAATTGCTTGTATCAAGCAATATCTTCATTGTCCGATAATTTATATCCAAAAAAACTAAAAATTTCAAAATTACATAAACTTGAAATTGTCGTCAACATCTTCTTTCAATTTGGAATAGTCTAAAATTGTATGGGAATGGGTTAAGAAGCATAGACAAAGGTTTTATTTGAAGCCTTGCAATCCGCAAGACTGAAAATCACCCTAGTTGTGTTCCACAGGGCCCGCCCCTTCTCTGTTCAGTCGAAATATTCGACATACAGTATAAATTGACCCCAATTTAAGTCAACGATTGTTTAATTTAAGTGTGAACTAAAGGATAATGGGATTTAAAACCGCTCTTAATTTTCTATAAAAATGCTTATCTCGGATTAAAACATATAATATATCCCTTATTATACATGTAAAGTAGTTCCCGAAAGCTTCAAAGGGTGTCGTAACAAAATTATTTCTGACACCTTTTTTTAGACTTTCAGTTTACTGTTATCTTAATTACTTCACCCGTTTCCAAACATTGAAGCTATTGGACGCCACAAGAAAAAACTATCTAGGAAAACATTGTGTAAAATGAAGAAATTGCTTTTAAAAGCAATTTCTTCATTTTATACTATGCTTTCTATCCAGAAAATTGAAAAAATCTAACATTTCAAAAGCTTTAAATTGTCGTCTGCAGCTTCCTTCGATGGACCAGTCTAAACTTTTACGGTCAGATAATGGGTATGACGTATTTTTTTTAAAGAAAGCTCTGTAGTCTCCATCCGATTGATCTGTCCTCGTAATTATAATTGTTTGGGTGTATGGGGTTTAATGCCACTTTCAACTTTATTTCAGTTACATCGCTGCGACTGTTTAATTTGACCATAACTTTTTATCATTTCTCACTCCACTACAACAACACAAAATCTCCTTTTGTAACACCGTTTTCATCCTCTAAAATCCTTATTTTTCAAGTTATATCAATTTTAATATATCGTCTGTCACCTCGACTAGCTTGAATCAGTCCAATTGATTTCCTATAGTGAACGAACCAAATCATACAAGATTTTGTGAATTTTGAGGCATACATTCAACTAATTAATTCCAAAGAACTTCAAATCGCCAGTGTGCTCCTGAAATCTCGTAACTACTGCTGTTTATTTGAACTTACGACCTTTTACTCGCCCTAAAATGGATTTATTGAATAAAACTTAATTAAACTTTGGCTATTTTATTATCTGTCGAAAATCGCGCCTCCTTTGTCTGGGAGTATCAAGAGAGAAATTTTATGAGCGTTGATTAAATGATCAATAACGTTATCTATCACTTCGTTAGGCAACTCTTCGAAATGTATCAGCGGGGTAGGTATATACATACAGAAACGATAATATCATACAATTGCCCAGCCCACTGAATCCAACAGGATGTTCTACTGCAATATTAAACGGCGTTATTTGGTAAAATTTATGGCAAGTCACATGTAACAAAAAGTAAAATGGTTGATTGGCGACCGAAACGTCGTCACTACAGCTTAAATAGTATTAGTGTCGGTTAACGATCTAAGTCACCAAACCAACAAAATACTTCGAATAAATACCAGCCAATATCAGTGTTCAAAGTTCACTTCCTGTCTAAATGAATGATTTAATTTGTCGATTGATTCTTAAATTGACAGTCGCGGTCGTTCAAATGATCCTATAGAGTTTAACACTATTTTCAACATTCTTTCAGTTATATCGCGTCCACACGATTCCAACAATATCCTATCCGAGCCCCCAGCTGCTCATTCCACAAAGGCGATTATTAAGCCACCGTCGAGAGACAAACGACCATGTCAAAGGTCGATAAGAAACGGTTTGTCCCGTAGAGGGTCGAACCCGCGACCCCATGAAAAGCAAGCTAGCCTGGTACTAATTAGGGCTGCGGTCAGAATTATGTAAATACTATTAACGATCGCATTTAAAATATCAGATTTTTTGAGCCTAAAAGAGTCGACCCTGGAGAGACAGCGCGGATTGCACAGGCTTTTCGTTCTGTATAATTTATAAATCTAAAATAGGCATTGCTCCTTACTATATTCGACATGCAAGTTCTGGTAACATCAAAACATCCCCTTTCCATAACACGTATTTGTTTTACGGCATTCACACGAGGTCTTTTTAGTTTGACGGGTCAAATTTTATCATTCTAAAATTCACGAAATTAAGCCAAGAAATATTTCAAATTGTGCAAAATGATAGTAATCTCATTTTACTTGTGAAGATCAGAGTTTCTTCAATCAGATTAGCTGAAAATTAATTTCATATCCCTATGAAAAATCGAATACAGAAAAATTTTGTACGCTTTCGAACACAGAAGTTACATGATAAAAACTGTCAAACATTTTATTTTTAACTTTTTCAAAATCTTTAACGTTAAATTATCCATAATAATTTTTTGTTTACTTGTTTTTCTTGTTGTACGTGATTGTGTGTATGTTTGAAAACAAAGAAAATAAACCTTCCTCTCTAATGTTGTATACTGAAAACGAGATTAATAGAGTCAGAAAATTATACGTAGACGTGAATTTAAATTGGTTGACAAGATCCTAGCAGTGGAATAAATATTTTACAGAATAAAATAGAAAAAAAACCCAACTTTTAAAAATTCAAATAATAATTTTGATAGTTATAACGTCGTTGGGCGAGAAAATGTCGTAAATACAGCTTTATTTAAGCTGAATTTATGAAAGTTTGCTAGCCAAACGACATATTAAGATTAATAATCACAGTGAAGAATAGAATAATGAAATTATATAATGAAATAACTTTCACCTTTTACTCTCTGTCAATAATCCCCATTTGAATTCATCTCAGCATCTTCAAATACAAAACGAAAAATACAAAATGTCCAAAAATTCCCCTTCTTACAAATTAAACTAAAATTCTCATCTTCAAATCTATTAGTAAATGAATTTCACGAGCTTTTCCCGACAATATCCAAAATACCACCTCTTGATAGAGGGACACCCGTTGTTTAACTCGGGGCCGATTTTACAACAAATCAATTTAAATCCATTATAATCCATCGACGCCATATAAAAATTGAACCGTTGTGATTACCCCCTAAAAAATTCTACATCTGTTTAACCAATCGCTGATCTCGCCTACGTACCCCATTAGCTCCGCATATTGACTCCAATAAGAAATTCAATTTCGATTTTAAAAACAACTTATAGCCAGTAGCATGTAACAAAAAGGTAGAATGGTCGGTTAACCTAAACGTCATAACTAGAACTTGAATAACGAACAAAGATGCTTCACATAAATGTTCCAATGTCAGAGCACCTCCGGTCTAAATGAATGATACGATTCATTCATCGTGTTTTTTTCTACCCGTACTTTTTCACTCTAGTGCCATTACGATGGTATAGCCTTTTCTCGAATACTCAATCAAGTTGCTTTTACTCCAATGAGAGAGGGACTTTGAGTATTAACCTACAGATAGAAACAAAATAATCCCAATACTGCCTAGATTTAGGCTGCACATCAAACCATTTCTGCACAACACAATTTTAGACTGGTCCAAATTAAAAGAAGTTGCAGAGAACAATTTTAGTATTAAACATCTGTGTCTTGGGTGTGAAAAAACGTTTTTTTCTTGATGGGCTTCAAACAGCGTCTTTGTGTGAGAATGGGTTAAGTGTCTTGTCCATGAACACGCAGTGGCGGTTAGGATCGAACCTGGGATCTCTAATATTTTCCATTGGCCGACCAATATGTCGATTGACCAATTAAATCCTTCTTAGTTTATACAAATTTCATCTAGTTCGATTGCGACGAAAGCTTCAAGCTTGTAGAGTCGCTCTTTTAACCATTTCCTGTCCAATCCCTGGGATTTACGTCCCCGTGGTTTCATAATTGGATCAAGGAATTTCTTCAATTTCTACAATATTTTCTGCCCTTCTGAATAGTTATTTTTCAAGTTAAATCTACTTTTGATTGTCGTCTGCAACATTTCGACAGGTTTAGAATTTTGAAAAAACAGGAAAGGCTCAATAGTCGGCCTAATCATTCAATCTATCTTACAATGAAACTTTTTTTTTTATAATTCTCTCACCCTGGACACTTAGATTACTCATGTTGCCACATCTTTGCAAAATCTTGGAAAAACGTCATCGTCTAAATCTGGCTATGCTCGGCACTGCATAGAGAAGGGGCAATCTCTAAGTTAATGTATTCTATCCAATGACAGAACCAAGATCGATATCCGCTCCAGGAAATCGAACTCGGGACCTCTTGATCGCGGAGTCAACGCTCTACTCTTTGACCATGGACACCACAGTTCTCGCTGTAAATAGTCCGCGGGGGAAGCGTGTTGCCCACCCAAATTTTTAAGGAATATACACCCATATGAAGTTATACGGACTACTAAAACCAGTAGGTCTCATTCAAAAAATAAAATTGCTTAAAACAAACACAAACTCCAACAAAGATAGAAATAATAATAATAACAAATAATAAGTAATAAAACTAGGCAGAAGTAAATAGGAATAAACTATTAGTAAAACAAGTCAATACGCGATATATCCATCTCTTTTTGAAATTTCTTAGATGCCCCTTCTTCCGTCGGGTTTTTTATCATCTAAATGGGGCGTGTCTAAACCTTGAAGTGTTATGTTATTGTCGTCCAAATATAGATCAATAAAAATTAATTGACAATTTCAATGAGTCAGTTTACTGTCAAATCAGCCCAGACCAGTAAAGCTAGATAAATTCCTACGTTAGACTCAATACTTTCGATGATTCCCTTATCAATCGGAACATCTCGGCCACTCGAAGTGCATGTGTATTCCGAATGGTATCTACAGCGATAAAATGTTTGTGTACATTGTAAAAAAAGTAAAATGATAATATAATAATTATATAACGATCAAAATAATAGTAAAAATTTTGACACTACCGGAAGTAAGTATACCTGTTTGTAGTTATTCCAGGAGATATTCTTACATTAACGTCATGACGTCAATAAAACAACGATGAATATCGTCAGTTGGCTACTAGAACCTTGTTGTAGCACTATGACCATATTTTGTTAAAGGGATGCTACTCTCATAAGAAAGGGTTGTCAAACTTTATAGGGGAACGAAACTATCATACACGTGCTGTTATATTTCCTGAAAAAAATCCCTCTGTGTATCAGATTCAATTCGTAATCATTTATCAATGGGCCGTTAAAGTTGGACTTGATTTCTAACGTTCTCGTACTATCACTTTAATCACAATCGCTATCGTCCTCCCAATATCATGCTAAAGTCTTCGTACATTCACGCTAACGTCCTCTTACTATCAAGCTAACGTCCTCGTACTATCACGTTATCGTACTCATACTCTCGCAACATCGTCCTCGTATTATCAAATTGTCGTCCTCGTACCATCGCGACCTTGTCCTCGTACTATCATGCTGTCGTCCTCGTACTTTCCCGCTATCGTCTTCGTACTATCGCAACATTGTCCTCGTACTACCACGCTATTTTCATTATACTCTCGCGATAACTTCCTAAAACTGTCATGTTATCACCATTGTACTATCGCGACATTGTCCTCGTACTGTTACGCTATTTTCATAATACTCTTGCGATATCGTCCGCATAATGTCACTTTATCATTAATGTACCATCGCAATATCGTCCTCGGACTGTTACGCCATTTTCATAATATTATCGCGATATCGTCCTCATACTGTCGCGTTATCATCGTACTATATTAAAATCGTCCTCGTACTATCACGCTAACGTCCTTGTACTATCACGACATTGTCCTCGTACTACCATGCTATTTTCATAATACTCTCGCGATATCGAACTCACACTGTCACGTTATCATAACCGTACCTTCACAATTTCGCTGTAGTACAAATGTTCTCCTCCTGACCTAGAAGGTGTAGAGCCTTGGTTTTTTGCATGAAGCATCAGTTCACTGATCTCTTTTTTTATTTCGGAAATTAATGCCCATTGATCTAGAGGGGGGACTTTTCTCCTTCAAATTTGCCCTAAAGCCTTGAAATTGGTAATTTAGACTTTTAGATTCCCTGGTACAGAGCCTATAATTATGTATAAAGTATGGCCCACCTGTATCATAATCCTAACCTTAACTTGAAAATAGACTGTTGAAAGAAAAAGAGCCTTTATATCGGGTGAGCGCCCCAGGACCAACGACCCTCTTGTTTTCTTTCTTTTCTTAAAATATAATATTTGCGGAATCCTTTTAGCGCGATTTGTCACGAAATAAAACACAAAAACGTATTTAAACGGTGATTGACTCGCGGGGGACAAATTTCTAAAACTATCGACCATTAGACGGTAAACAGTAACATTTTAAACAAAGAAAAACTGTTTTTAATACAAAACGTTGAAATGACTATTGATGTTTTAAAAACACGGACTTCCTGCCGTTATAAAACCGATCCCCATTAGTTTAGTCGATAATACATATGGCTACTTATTCAATGGCAGTGGGTTCGAGAATTCTTTCGATGAATTTGAAAAATTGGTTCCAAAATACAATGACTCAAGGAAAAAAAAAACGAAATAAAATAGATATTTAAATAAAGTGATTACTTGCAGCATGGGTCAATCAGAGAGAGTATTACCCTTAAATGAATAAATTGATCCTAAAATACAACGACTAAAGGAAAAAAACGATATAAAATAAAAACTAAATAAAGCGATCGCACGCAGCACACGTCAATTAGGGAGAGTATTACCCTTAACTGTATTGCAAAATATTAGACTTGTCGAAATTCAAAAGTATGCAGACGATACACTAAAGTCGAGTTTATTTGAGTATTTAGTCGGTGAGCGGGGTAAAACTTTATTGTGGGGGAAAGAAATTGCTTGTTACAAGCAATTTTCCTTTCTTACAATATTTTCTCAAGTATAGTATAAAACACATGGACGTAAAAAACAGGGATTGAACAGGAAATGTTTTAAAAGTTTCAGTATATAATATCTAATAAAGCTGTAGTTAAAATAGTCTGCTCGCGCACAGATGAAATACACCTGGCTGAGTTCGTTCCTCGTTTGCCCTCACATGCCCAAAAGGTTGTCCTTGAATTTCATAAAATAGTCTATCGAAACGGGGGGGGGGGTTGACTTTTAAAACCATTGACGTAAAAAGTAAAGAACAAACATCAATTTATGCGTATGTAAACTGGATTATGTAAATTAGAGTCTACACCCTTTACCATATAATCCCTGATTCTTATTATCCTGTGATGATATTGTACTTGAAAAAAACATTGTGGGAAAGTAAACATTGCTTTTAACAAGCAATTTCTTCTTTTCCGACAATATATTCTATCATATAAGATGGTTACTTTTACAATTGTGTTTTCTTTATATTGCCGTCTGATAGCCCTTTGACGTGTGATATATGAAAAAAAAAACGGCAAAGGGTTAATGGATGGTGTGCTAAAACATTTCTAAATATAAACAGAAATAATTTTCGATCGTGGGACCTCAAAGGTATACAAAGCATATGTATATGTCTGTTTTTGGATGCTTTTAAAATGGGATTAGATGTGTTTTTCGTAAAACGTGAACATGGCAACTAAAACAACAATAACAGAAACAGAAGAAAATAGGCGTTTTGACTGACAGGCAAAAATATTGACGTGATTCTTAAATAAATGATAAAAAGATGTAAACAAAGTCCAACATTTATAAACTAAAAAAATTTAATGATGAACTCGGCCATCTTTCAGTTGAAGATGTCCGTATCTTATTGTGTGATAAGACGGTTTTCAATTTAAAAGTTCAATCAAGTTTATTGCTTTTATGTTGAATTATTGTCCTTTTGTTAAAGATATTCCCTGATAAAAGGACGAGAGCGCTATGAAACGCGTCATCAACGAATCAACCAATAGTCTGGAATAATCTGGGGCGAGCTCCGTCTGTAACTTGCCGATGGCAGGAATGACGAGAATTGACGATGGCAGTTGTCATTCAAATGGACAATCATCCAATCAAATTATTCGTTTAGACGGGAAGTGAATTATGAACTCCCTAATTGAGATTTACTCGAAACAATTGCTGTTGGTTATGTTACTTAAACGTCATAACTACAGCTCATTCCACCTGTAATCACGATATTTAGGTCGAAAACCAATCATTTTACTTTGTGCAACATGTTGCTGGACATAAATTTTGTAAAAAAACGCCGTTTAATATGTAGTTGTTCATTCCTGTCGGAGGTCTGTCGGCGTGGCCAGCAATTCGTTAATTATCACCATACATGTAAACCGGTCCATTGTTGAAGACGGCTTGTAACATTTTATTTTTAAACCTAAGTGGAATTAAAAGCTGGATGCTCGGAAAGGATTTTGTAGTAGTGCTTGTGTGAGAAATACAAGGAATCCATGGTTAGGTGCCCCAGCCACCGCAATCAGACTGAAATACTGATAAAAGTGGTGTTAACTCCTATTCAAACAAACAAACAAACAAACCTACGAACATGAAAGTTTTGAACATTCAACAATAATTTATACAATCAACTAAGGGTAAGGAGAGTTTGTACGATATATGATATAAATGGTATGATTTCATAGGTAGGGAATCTGTTTCGACTCGTGAAACTTCAGAACAGGCTTTAACAAGAATGATAATTATAATTAAATGAAGTAAAAGGATTACAAGAAAGAAAATGATCTCCGTCCAGTTTTGTTTTTCATTCAAAGGGAGAAGAGAAATGATTGGATTCAATGTATTTGTAAATGAGTCACCGTTTGTGAAACATTTGAACAATAAACAATCGACGGATCGCTGACCACGCCCACTAACCTCTGACATTACAGTTCGATTGAGATGATAAACTAAATTATTTGTACAATGTGTTGTCTGGGACATGAAATGAAAGACAGATCGTTGGTTGGCGACCTAAACATCGTAACTACAGCTAGAATGATGGCGCAGTGACGACATTTCAAACAACTATCAAACAACAATGCTAGACATGAATGTTCACTATCGGTGTAATAATTTGATTTTTAGTTTAAAAGACGGGCGTTTTGATTGGTCGGATAAAAATTATTCATACCTCAATGAACAAAATTTTGAGCACGCAGCCATTTTGTATGCTTCCGCACAAAATAGTTCGAAACAAAAAATATCAACATTCGTAAAGTTTGTTTGTGTTTTTTTTTTGCTCGATGCTATTAAATTATAAGAAATGAAGAGTTAGGGTTAGGGCCCTTCACGTATATCATACAGTGTGATTAGGTTTTTGGTTCATACCTCCATGAAAACAAAAAATATTACCTTCATCTCTTTAAAGAAAGGAGCTCCTTGGTCAGTCATTACCAGACGACAGAATTAAAGGCTGGTCCAATTTGAAAAGCTTGCAGCCGACAATTCATAGTCTATGGAACTTTAAGAGTCTTTATCTTTTTGATAGAACACATTAATTGCTTGCAATAAGCAATTTCTTCGTTTTCCAAAATGTTTTCTAAATGTTTCTCCTTTAGGGGCGCCAAAAAGCGGTATCGTGTTGAAAAGGGAAAAAGATTACAAGAAAAGAGTGATTTCCGTCGCGTTTTTGATAGATAACGGTTAAGTGGTTCTTCATATGAACAATATTTATGCGGTCCGCGATAAGTTCGTACTTAAGTGGATGGGTTAGCCGATTGGAAAATGATAGATGGTTCAGAAATATGGGGACACCGAGTACAGGCCGACATTTTTCAAATTGCGGACACGTTTTTGTTCGAAATCATGATTTCCAGAATGAACTTAAAGGTGGATTCACCGTGCCAACCGATAATCTTGATCACCCCGACTTCATCTTTTGCTGACATACACGATCGAACATGGGATGCTAACTCATGGGGTCAGCTCTTGAAAGATCCCTATTTCCAGTCGATTATGGTCCAACTGCACTTCGTATTTTAGCCTAGACCCATTGAACCCTAATGTGGTTCCATTAACATTCTTATTTCTCTTTTTGGCATGTTTTTTTTTTTTAGTCTTGGCGATAGCTGGAAGTCTAAAATCCTGTTCATCGCATTGGCGAACCACTGATACACTGTATTCATGTGTACAAACAGGTTTCTGTAGAGATTTTTTTGTTTTTTTTTAGGGTGACGTTTGAAATGCCCCGCGTTGGGCCGCCCGACTTAGGTAATTTCAATGGTTTGTTGTGTTCAATATAAATTTGTCGAAAAGTTTATCCTTAATGGTACCATTGTCCTATCATAAATTTCGAGACAAACGAACTCCCTTTAAGATGAACCCACTTTATACAACTTTTCATTCATGTCGCGGCGGCTCGAGCACCTGACAATGGATTCTTGGTATATCTCGCACCAGTAATACCATTTCATCCTTTACTAGCCTCCAGCTGCTGTCCCACCTAGGTTTCGATTATCTACCCATTAGTGAGAGAAATGTCGAAAAGGATATGTTCCGCCGCCGGGGATCGAACCCATGAGTAGTGTCGAAACGGATATGTGCCTTATAGTGTATAAGGGGTGCTTATACTGCAATGTCGTACAAGCTAGATTTTATAGCGACGTTGATAGCGCTTGCTACGGAACGGAGAGGTCCCCGGTTCGAAACCCGACGGAGTCGAATATTTATTTACGGGTTACAAAAAGGTTGTTACTGTTTCGGTACCAAAGTATTTATTGACTGGAAAGAAAAGTATCGTTCTTATATCGGGGTTTGGTTTGTGAGGATATTCATACAGAAGGGGAGCCACTCTGTCCCACGTCCCTGGCTTGTATTGGGGCATTCCCTGTGATCACGTTGATTGGAGGACAAACAGCGTAACTTCAGGCTGAATAAGTTGTCATTTGATCTATCACTTCCAATTAGATAAAACAATATAAAGCTGGGAAGGATCTTTTTATAGCCAGGATAGATATCTAGATGATAAAACCAATTCATACATGATAATTTCACGATCTCCTTCCGACCAAAAGGTCCTATCTTAGATTTCGCTCCGATTCCACCTTCCTTCACTAAGAGCTAGGCCAAAATTGCAGTTAACATTAGACTACAATTTGAAAAGATTGATTAACCATTTTCCTTTTTTTATGTAGATTTAGTTTGATTAAGAAATTCACACGTTTTTTTTCTTTGTTTTGTTTTGTTTTTTTGTTTTTTCTTTTTGTTGTTGTTTTGTTCAGTGTCTCGGTTAAAACGATTTCACAGCTTATGTTACATTTTTTTCTCATTTTTCAAATTTCCCCTTTTCATTTCGTTAGCATAAAAAAGTGGTCGAATATTGTAATTCTTAGATTTTGAGTACATAAATAGGTATTTAGAAAAACAGGAAGTCTATCCAATCAAATTAAGCATAAATCTTGTTGTGATAAATCCCATAAACCAAGCGTTTCATTGACCAATCACGACTGTCATTTACGGAATCAACCGGCCAATCAAATAATTCATTCAGCTCGTAATTGAGCTTTGAACTCCGATATTGGTCGCCATTTTTGTTAAACGTTTTTATTGGTTTGGCGACTTGAACGTCGAAAGTACAGCTTATGCAAGCTGTACTTACGACGTTTATCTCGCCAACCAACCATTTTAAACTTTTTTACATGATACTGGTCATAAACTTTGCAAAAAGGGCCGTTAAAATCGAAGCGGGACTTCCTGTTGGAACCGAAGGATTTAGTGGGCGGAGCCAGCGATTGATTAATAGAATATAAATGTGCTATTAACGAATCGCTAGCAACGCCCACTGATCGCTAGTCACGCCCATTGATCGCTAGCCACGCCCACTGAGCTCCTACAGGAAGTTTGAACGGCGTTATTTTGCAACATCTACGTCCATTTACATGAAACAAGAAAAGTAAAATGGTTGGTTGGAGACCTAAGCGTCGTAACAGCCATCAATCAAAAAAATAAATAAATAAATTAAAATTAATAAAAATAAAAGATAAACAAAAATGCCTAAGACCGTCGTAATGAATTTAGATTTCGAATTCCGGATGTCAAAGTTCACTTCCGGTCTAAATGAATAGTTCGATTGGTCTATTGATTCTTGATTTTCACATCGCGATCCTTCTATTGGATTGATATTGTTTATTCAAATCCCATTTTGCACCAAAAGTCCCTTGCAATGTTCAAGCACATATTTATACAGGTTTTTAATTACATAGACATTAAATATGCAAATTAGGGGAAGCACTTATTTCGGCCTATTGAATCCTAATAAGTTTTATCTGTTCAATAACAAAGGGGCGTGTTACCGGGGCAACCCCAGGTGTTTGACAGATATTTACATATTAAAGCTATTAAAACGATTCAGATTATTTGCATTGAACTGTATTGTCGGTTAACTGTTAAACTGCAGTTACGAAGATGTTAAGCCCTTTTATAATACTATTTTTTCTAAACTGTCTTATGTAGAATATTGAGACTTGTCCAAATTGAATTAAGTTCCAGACGACATATCAACATTTCTAAGATTTTCCAAAAATGTATGTCTTTTAAATAAGAAAACCCTATGTTGTAAGCAATTTCTTCATATCAAATAATGTTTCAAACTGTTTCTTGTGGAAGTAAAAAAAGCCCAGAATTATGAGGAAATGGGTAAATCTACCCAGATCGTTTATGCCAGAAGCAACTCTCTACTGTAGAGTTTCTACAAGGGAAACTACTCTTATATGCAATAAGATTCTTCAATCCAATAACCTCCCTTTTCCTTCTTGTCTATCGGAGGTCGTTCACGACCCTGTAATGATATCGTTACTGTAATAAAATGAGAGGAATTCCTTGTGACGAACACTTCCTTCAATCCATTTTTACCCCTTGATGTTATTAGATGCACGATATCCAATTCAATATCAAATGTCCTATTCAGTCTCGAGCAAACTGGTTTGTTCAAGGGATTTAATTATTGTGATAACCACACAACACGATACATCTCACCACCCAAGTGTGTTCTAGTTCATTTAACACTACATTACCTATGTCAAGCCGTTGAAGCACCTAACCATGGCTTCTTGACATCATTTATAACAACAGTACAACAACAACAACAACATTGAGTTCAAGTCATTCATTCCACCCATTGGTTATATACAAATGACGTAGGCCAGTATGTCTAATACCGGAGAGGACATGACCAAGACGAAGTTCGTCCGATAAAAATCTCTACAAACCGACATAGCTACCTGGGATCAGTTCTCAGTTATAACATGCCGTATAACAGAATGCATCTCGTCAGTTTGTCCAACATCGTGTTTATTTCATTGACGAATCACCGTTGTCAACTGATGTATTCATAAATCAAATCGTTTTTAGCCAAGAGCCGCTATTTTCCCTTCTTTTGCCCCGATCTTTAACAGTAAATCAACTCACCCGTGAGCGACAAAACATCATAACTACAATGGATTCAAACTGTAGTAACGGCGTTCAAGAGGTCGCGAACAAAAATATATAAAGATAATTTTTTTTTGGGGGGGGGGGAGAGAGTAATCGACTAAGTAATGAAAACTACCGTCTACAAAACAAAACTTGCATTGTTGCAGTTGAGAACGCACTGACAGCAACTAGCCTATCAACTCAACTAGGTATGATTTACTTTTTACCAATTTTTATACCTGATTTTAGACCGCTCAAGTCTAACCCATTCCCACATAATGACGCTTTTGGATGCCTCTCAAGAAAAATAATTAGGAAAACATAGTGTAAAATGAAGAAATTGCTTGCAACAAGCAATTTCTTCATTTTCCACAATGTTTTATACCCAGAAAGTTGAAATAATCTAAAATTTTATATACTTTTAATTGTTGTCTGCAACTTCTTTCAATTTGGACCAGTCTAAAACCTTTGCCTTCTGGTAATGGGTTAAAAAGGGATACAGACGACAAAGGAAAATGGATAAATTAGATAAAAGGACATTGATTATAACATTTTTTATTATTTTGTCTTCCTACACTGCATCTTGACATAAGCTATATTTCCCGTGTAAATCAATGACATTATGTAAAGGGTAAAAGACAATATGCCATGCATCAATATAAAACAATTCCAGGTCTTTTATCACTCTGTCTACCTACCCTTTGGCATAGAACGGTACGTCGTGGCATGTGGTAACGATCAAATATCGAAATACTCCATGGAACTTATCGTGGGTGCAGGCTTACTATGTGTTTTCTTACATACCCTTAACCAATTCCCACATAATCTCTTTACTTCCCTCTAGGAAACAGCTTTTGAAAACATTATGGAAAATGAAGAAATTCCTTTTTACAAGCAATTTCTTCATTATCCACAATGTTTTCTTTCCAAAAAAGACGAAAAAAAAAAAAAATAATAAAATTCAATCAACTTTAAATTTTCGTCTGCAGATACTTTCAATTCGAACTATTTTTTATGTTGTTGTGTGGGAATGGGTTAACCGTTTCCTCTTCGATCCCTGGGTTTTTTGGCTATGCGTTTTCCATAGCTAAAAGAATATTGTGGAAAAAGAAGAGATTGATTGTAACTAGCAAATTCTTCCTTCCACAATGTTTTCCACCTTTCTGAATGATTATATTTCAAATAAAATCGACTTTAAATTGTCGTCTGAAAAACATTTCAATTTGGACAGGTCTTAAATTTTGCATTACAGTAAAGACTTAAGGGACTAATACACTTTCACTATTTTTGACAAAAAATTGATTTGACATAATTATTTGCAATCTTCAATATCGCACACACACTATCAATCAATTAAGAAATAAAGAGACCATTTTTGTTTTCATTTCGTTAAGAATTAAAAAACTAATATTGTGATTAAATTATTACGTTCATACCTCAATGAAAAGAAAAAAATTATAATCTCTTCATTTTTTATAATTGAATGCCATAATGCAAAAGAAAGCAAATATTTTCTAGTTTTTGGTAAAAATCTATGGATTTACTGGAAGCGCAATCATATAAAAAGGTTTGCCTAAAATTTCGTTTATAGAAGTATGAAAAGAAATTTTCAGCCAATCAAAACACCTGAATCTTGATAAACTTATCTAAGATTAAATTGAATAGAAAATACAATACAATGACCAATATTCTATAATATAGTCAATGTTGTTCGACTCAATAGAATTGAATACAAAATAAAATCGGTTCAATACAATGACCAATATTCTATAAAATAGTCAATGTTGTTCGACTCAATAGAATTGAATACAAAATAAAATCGGTTCAATAAAATGACCAATATTCTATAATAGAGTCAATGTTGTTCGACTCAATAGAATTGAATACAAAATGAAATCGATTATAAAAAGGTTTGCCTAAAAATTCGTTTATAGAAGTATGAAAAGAAATTTTCAGCCAATCAAAACACCTGAATCTTGATAAACTTATCTAAGATTAAATTGAATAGAAAATACAATACAATGACCAATATTCTATAATATAGTCAATGTTGTTCGACTCAATAGAATTGAATACAAAATAAAATCGGTTCAATACAATGACCAATATTCTATAAAATAGTCAATGTTGTTCGACTCAATAGAATTGAATACAAAATAAAATCGATTCAATACAATGACCAATATTCTATTTGATCCGACCACTATTACAAATACTTGTTTTAATGGTAATCGCATATGGAACCCTTTTTGCATGACATATCATATAATAATCGGAGGAAACGTTTTATTACTATGTCGGATTATTGTGTTATTTATAATTATACCCTGTACCCATCGACAAGTATGAAATCGCTAAGTAGTTAGACTTACTAACTAAGAGTATATGAGATGATTGCAATATGGAAAAAAAAGTCTTATCTACTAAGTAAAAATCAAATAAAAATATGGAATAAAATATCAACAGTAAGAAAAAAGAATAAAGACATAGGGTCAGAAATAATAATGAATGAATAAATGAACAAAACGACGGGTTTTTGTTGTTGTTGTTGTTTGTTATTGTTGTTTTGTTTTCGAAAGGTATCTTGCTTACTATAATCCCCCTACGTCTCTTTTCAAATTCTAAAAAAAGCGGTCCCGATATGTCGTTCTGTAGTTCAATATTGTCATTGTTCACTTCTAAAAAATACAGCTTGAAATAGGCTGTCGTTGCGAGGTTTTGTAAGTTAATTCACTTTTTTGTTTTGAGTTCTAGATAGATTCTACACAAATATCACAAATAAAGGGTTTGCTATGTGAAAAAAAGACTTTCTGGACTATATACCCTAGTCAGGTCGCGCTAACAGCACAGGGTGATCGGAACCATTTGAGCGCATGCGTGACATTTCCAATCATTATACATGTGCGCCAGGTAAAGACTCAGATCAGCCTGTGTATCCGCACAGTCTGACCAGAGTCTTCATTCTGCGCTCTGTAGATAGATACTGACCAAAAGCTTCTTTAAACAATCAGCGAATATTCTAATTGCCCCGAATGGCTGTCCAGGGTGCTTAATGTGTGCGAGTCACGCACCTGTGAAATGGTTGGAAATGTCACGCATAGGCTCATATCGTTTTGTCTCTATCCACAAATAAATCTATCTATCTTTGTTTATGTATGGTAACTCTTAACACTTGTCATGCTAAAGCCTTATACTCCTGTTTTTTCGTTGTTGTCGTTCTAATACGTCGTAACTACAGCTTGAATCAAGCTGTAGTTACGTCGTTTTACAATGACAACGACGTTTTGCTGGTTGTATAGACAAAGATCAGTCAGCAATATGTGCAGTCTGATCTTAGTATTTACCACCTGTTGGTCCTTTTCAAACCTGGATATTCTAAAGCATGGGCTTTCAAAAGAAATATTGAACCACAAATAATCCTTCCAGTACTTTCAGCTCTTTGATTTCCATGCAATATGGAAAAAGATTTCATTCAGCATAACAAGAGTTAATATCAATACGTATTCTGGTACTTCAAGACTATAGGAGATACAAACAATCGGAACTCTTCCTTCAACTATACGAATCACACCTCGGGATTATTCTAAAGCTTCACGCGACAAACTTCCAAAATGGCGCTATCCGTTTTAATGCAAATGTGGTAAAATGCATTTCATAACTGTTCTTTAAGAAGGGATGTGCTAGGTCTTCGAGGAAACTAAATATCAGAGCAAAACAGGGCAAAAATATGATACAACAAATGGGAATTGAAGTTTTTCAGCATTTTTGAGACTTCAGAAACATCCGGGTTTTCCGAGATTACAACTACGTTTTCCTACACTGTACCTACACTGTTTCCGGCTAACAAAATGCCGACATATATACGTCCGAGGTCTGTTCCAAAAGTTTACGGGAATGGACGAGTGTGTTCCGATTGGAGGTACAAACTGTTGTTCTTGAAGGGTACTGACGAATCACAATTGTCACACCCCACCACTGAACCCCCCCCCCCCCCCCTTCACATTGTTTATATCAGTTTGATAACATTGATTTAACCAATTCCCACACAATAACCCTTTTTGAAGCCCCCCCCCCCCCCCGAAAGAAAACTTTGGTAAACATTGTAGACAAAGAAGAAATTGCTTGTAACAAGCAATTTCTCCCTTATCCAAACTGTTTTCTACCTCAAAAGACATAGCTTGTAAGTTTTCAACTGAAAATGGTCGTCTGCAACTTCTTTGAATTCGGACTTGTCTATAAAATTTTGTCATGAGAATTAGTTAATATTTTACATTAAATAGCAACAACAACAACAACAACAAAACACCCAACAACTTATTTCGAGCTGTAGTTAGAAGGGTAGATTGGTAAATAAAAGTATGCGATTAAAAGAGAGAAAAATGACAAAATAAATGATAAAAACAAAGAAGTATATTTTCTAAACGGAAACTTGAAAAACAGGACCGAAACTAGGCTATTAACCCATCCCCATACTGTGAATCTCGGTTTTTACGCACCCCAAGTGAAAGGTTTTGGATAATATGCCGAAAAATGAACAAATAGTTTGTAATTAGCAACTTCATCCTTGTCCACATTTTTCTACCCTAAAAGACAAATATTTTTAAAATTCCATCAACTTATAAGTGTTGTTTGCAACTTCTTTCAATTTGGAGTAGTTAGCTTTGTTGTTTGGGAATGGATTAAAAAGTTAAAGAGGGAGAAACAAGATTAAGTTTGGCAACGGTTTCCTTATCTATGTTATATACATTCCAGACTTGTGAGCTGGAATACACGTGGAATCTATCAATACACATCCACAGCGCAATACACAAAACACGACCGCACGCCGCTTTGATGCTGTGATTATCATAATATGTTCAGAATTCTCTGCTCCAGATACGTAAAAAGTTACTTGCTTTCAAAAAATTATAAAATCGTCATTTTTCGTCTTATTAGAATCCTTTTGTCGAGAAGGTTTAAATGATTACCCATATCATAAGGTTTGGAGAAATAAGCTGTAAGTAAAAATCCAATGGAAATTACTTTCCTTTGTCCAAAGCCCTTTAGCTTTTCTACAGTGTATGTTTTACATACGTTGGGAATCGCTTACTGGAACAGAAGTCGTAAAACTTTTCAGAAACGCAGGTTTTTATTACTATTGCATCGGAAAAATCGTTCGATATTACGGAAAAGGACGATAAAGCAGCTTTCGTGTTACTTGTGAATATTCGTGGAAAATCGTTTGAACTTCGGATATTTCCGTGATATTTTCGGAAAATTCCGTGAGAAAAATGTCAAAACAGTATTACTAATGAGGGGTATAATTCTACCTGTCTGGAAACATAGAAGCCAAGGTGTGTATGTGTCGGATGTATCTTTTACCTAGAAATATGTGTAAAACGTCATGTTTTTTGCTTAATGTGGCACGAAACTGCACACAAAATGATTACGTAGAGCACAACAATTGCTAAAATGTCTCAAGATTTTTAGAATGAAGTTTAGTAACCTTTGTGTAAATAATGGAATAACAGTGGTGTAAAATGGACTTCCGCGGTTTGTTTTTATTGAATATGTATAAAATTGGAAATATATTACACAAGTCCTTTGGAATATAAGTAGTATTGTATCGAAGCACATGTAAATATGAGTGTTGAGGGTGAAAAGCCAAAACCGTCTGTTTGTGATACCTTTGAGGCACAAGCATGGCGGAAGACGATATGCAAAAACTGCTTCAAGCCCCCGGATAAACACGTTCCTGGGGAGACAGCAGGTGCTCCCGGGCCTGCTGAGAAAGAAAACAAACCTCCGGCTGTTGCGGAAAAACCGAAACTGGGAATTAAAACGGGTGTAGACGAGAAAAATGTAGCTCAAAAAAGTGATAAGGAAAAAACAGGTACTTCTTTAGCACATTCAATTAAGGATAAATATGAACAGTTAGAAAAGGATAAATATGGTCCGAAAGAGCCTCCGAAGGTTGCACCGAAAACAAAAAACAAACCAAAACCGGGTTTATCATCAATAACAGATAAATATGAAAAACTGAAAGATGATTCAAAAATGGCCGAAAGTTCAAAAGTAAAGGGTGAAACTCAAATCAATGAAAACATTCCTCCTTCTACTCAAAGTAAAAAAGACAATCCATTTGGGTCTAAATTCATAGGAAAGAAAGATGACTCGATTGATGCCCAAAAGACTTTAAATAAAACGAAATTCGGATCTGTCGAAAACTTATCAAAAACTGACGAAAAACAGAAAGTAGATTTTCGGTTGGCATCCAAATCAAAATTTGGATCGATGGAGAATGTTTCCGGTGTAGAAAAATCGAAAGAACCAATTCAGATACCTATACAAAGGAATAGATTTGGTGGCTCTGTAGAAGGCTTGTCTTCAGAAAAGTCGAAACAAACTGTGTTACATTCAGATTTAGCGAAACGAACTTTGCTAAACAAACTTGACGATTTCAGCAATGAACTGAAAGCTGGTGCTACCTCAAAGGCAGGGTCGACTGTAATACATAAACAATCAGATGGTAACATTGATGTTATACCTATTCCGAAGAAAACTAATAACTCCAAACAGATTGATAATGAAGCATTACAAAATGAAATGAATGAGCTGAAAATGTCACGTATAGGGGATAAGAGTGGTCAAATCAAACCCAAAACTGATAAACAAACAAAAAATGAAACTAATTCCAAACAACTTGATACAAAACAGTCAAGTTATTTAAAACACGAATCCTCACCAACTAAAAGTGTTTCTCCAGAAAGAAAGCCAGGATTTAAACTAGATATAGGAAAATCAGATGAAAGTGTTGAAAGCAGACAATTAGTGCGAAGAAATAGTGGATTTAAATTGGATATAGGCACTCCTACTGAATCACCTGAAATAAAACCTGGATTTAAAATTGACTTCAAGAAAAGTGATAGCCCCACAAAAGATCCGAAGCGTAGAAATAGTGGATTTAAGCTTGAATTTGAAAAAAGTGAAAGCCCGACAAAAGAACCTCTCAGAAAGTCACCTGAAAAGAAGAGTGGATTTAAATTGAACTTTGAAAAAAACGAAAGTCCAACAAAAGAGCCACAAGGGGGTGATAAGAAAAGCGGGTTTAAATTCAATCTTAGTCCTAGTCCTACAAAAGACGTTGTAAACTTCGATGACAAATCTAAACTTGATTTACGGAGTGGTTTAAAAAAATCAGAAAACAAACAAAATGAAACTCAGAAAATAGATTTGTCTAAGACTGAGGGTAAGCAGAAGTTTGAACTGCCGTTTTTAAAATCTTCAAAAGAAAGAAAGGATGACACTAGCAGCGATAACAAATTTAAGAACCCAATTAAGGTATCTAAAACAGAAGATTCAGTGGGAAAAGATAACAGGCTCTCACTCAAATCGCCAGAACCTGGTTCAGAAAAGAAAACAATAAACGCTGATGTTAGGACGGACAGACTTGATGATAAAAATGAAATACCGAAAATCTCAAGTGATACAGAAACTCCAAAAAGTAAATTGGTGAAATCGGAATTACCAAATGAAACAGCTTCTGAAATATCCAATATTGAACAAATGAACATCAATGTTATAGGCGATGAAACAGAAGTTAGAATAAACAAAGTTAACACAGTTAACGAAATGAAGGTTAAATCTGAGAAACCACATACGGAGGCCTCAATTGATATCGAGGTTATAAGTGATGAGCAAAAAGTTAGCCATGAGTCAAAATTAGAACCTTTAAAGGATAAGCAGAAGGTAACTACAAATAAAGCTACCGAAGAAAGCCATCAGAAAAACGATTTATCTAAAACAGAAAATGAAATGGGTAACATAATTTCATTTGACAAAGCGGGTCGAAAGATAAACGACGAAGAACCAAGGTCATTATCAACAAACGAAAAAGACAATAAAACGATAGAAAGTAATAAGGATAATCAAGTTATAGAAAAAGTTGATGCAAAAACAGAAAATTCAGAAAACGATTCAACGTCTGGTAAAAGTGATAAAGTTGAAAATAAAAAAGAAAAGGAGAAGATGGAAAAGGTTTTGGCACTAAGTGGAACGAATCAAGAAAAGGACAAAGACAAAGTTTTACTCGATAGTCCATCTACAAAAAAAGAAAATTATCATAAGGCTAAAAATGAAACCAAGATCGATTCTTTCGAAATAACAGCCGAAAAACAGGATAAAAAGCGAAAAGAAGATCAAGTGAAACCAAGCAATTCGAAAGAAACTACCGAACCAAAAGGAAAGTTTGATAACCCAAATTTAAAATCTAATAGCAGGCAAAACGAAGAAGCTCGATCAAGTATAAAGAATGATGATTCGATTAAACTGCAGGAAAACAATAGTAAAAAGATAAGTGAAGATAAGTTGCAATCAAAAGATCCCAAGACAAAAACTGAACCAAAGCGAAAGGTTGAGAGTCCGTTTTTAAAATCAAATAAAACCTTAGAGGAAGATAAGAAGCCTCCAATTGAAGATAAAAGGAAACCTTTAGAAACCAAATCAAATAAAACTTTTGAAGTACCAAAATTGAAATCGGCAAAAGCTGATGACAAAGAGAAGGATAACAAGTTTACAAAACCTGAACCAAAACTCGGAAAAACCGAAGAGTCTAAACGTAAATTTGAGGTGCCGAGTTTGAAATCAAGCAAAGATGATAAGGACAAAAAAGACGATAAGAAATGGGGTTTAAAACAGGAAGATCCGAAAAAGAAGTTTGAATTACCGAATTTAAAGACAAAACAAGAAGACAAAAGCAAAGTTTCGGACAAGACAGATGTAAGATCGGATGAAAAAAAGAAAACGTTTGAGGTCCCGAAACTTAAATCACCTAAAGCACAAGAGACAGAAAAGAAAGACGAGAAGGTAAATCTAATCACAAAGAAAGACGAACCGAAGAAGAAATTCGAGCTACCAAATCTGAAATCGTCAAAGCAAAATGATAAACCAACACAAAACGAAAAGCCGGTATCAAAACCGCAACCAGAAGAACCGAAAAACAAGGTGCTCGATCGATTAAATCTTAAATCAGCTAAGGATGATAAACATTCAGATTCTTTAAAAGCTGAAAAAGACTCAAAGAAAACAAAACCATTTGTAATTGAAAAACAAAGCTCAAATACATTCGAAAGACCTAAATTAAAATCTGCCAAAGATCATAAAGTGTTAAATGAAAAAAGCAGAGAGGAAGACAAAATAAAACCAGGCGAGAAACACATCAATTTAAACAAAAACAAGCAAGAGGATAAATCAAAATTTGATTCTAAATTAAAGTTTGATAATAAATCTAATGCAGAGGACCCAAAAAGTAAATTTCAAAAAGAAAATGAAAAACCTTCAAAGGAAATCATTTTAACAGACCCGAAGGAAACCTTTCAAGAAAAGCACAAAGGGGAAGTAGAAAGGACAACTTCGGCGTCTACCCCGGTCGAGAAAAGAAAAACAACCGACGCCTCGTCAACTTTGAGTATCGGCACCGAAAATTTCGAAACGATTTCGGCCGATATTGAAGGCAGATCGACTGACGAGGACTACGCATGCGCAAATGACAGCGCGAGCGAAGATAATTACCTGCACGTGGATACACAAGTATTCACTAGCAGTCGAAACAAAACCGCGGAAGTCACAGGGGAGGACATAAGTGATCTCAGTATCTCCGGAACGAAAGATTTGGACCTTATCATTTCCAATCGCGGGTCTAAGGAGTTCGATAGTTTAAAGTTATATCAAGGTGATAGTTTTAGCAAAGAAGAAGAACAATTTAAAGGTTTGCAAGATGGAAAAAGGTCCCCCTCGCCAGTGTCAGTTTACATATCCAGTGAAATCGAAAACGATTCAAGTGTTCAAAATAACATCCGTGAAGACAAAAATAAGGGTTCTGTTTACATTGACGACGAAATTACGCGTCTTAAACAGGAACTTTTATTAATGACAGAAAGATGTTCAACTTTAGAAAAAGAGAACACATCCCTTCGAGACGGCTTAGATAGAAAGGATATTGCTCAAATCAAATTGGAGCAAAAAAAAGATGAAGTTGAAAATGTTATCAAGGGACTCCAATGCAAAATACAATCGATGGAAGGTATATGTGAACAACTAGAATATGACAATAAAAACCTAAAAAATTCTTTGAAAGACCATGTTGATAAAACTGAGTTATATAAAGATGTTATAAAAGGAGATAAATCTATGAATGAGTCCAACGGTACAGTAGAAAGCAGAAAAGATATGGACGAAATCATCGAAGAAAACGAAGAATTAAAGCAAGAAATTGCTGAACTTAAACTAGAAATGGACGAAATGTATGACAGTTTCAGAGACCAAGAAGCGGAGGAATTTCGCGAACTTCAAAAGGAGCTTGAGATTACCGCGAAAAACTGTAGAATACTTCAGTTTAAGCTCAGAAAACTGGAAAGACACAACGACCAAGTTGAACATGATAGGAACCAGTTCGAGGATCGATTACGGAGATTACAAGATCAGTTTCAGGATAGGGATGCAGTGTCCCATATACACTCGCTAGAAGATGAACTCAGGGTGAGATAATTGCTCAATATTCGTTTATTTTCAAATGATTTAATTTTAGTTTTGTCTATCAATCTCCATGTATACCGATTCGTTGAACATTAGTTTTATACCCCCATGAAAAAAACAACATGGAACATTTTTGTATGGGCATAAAGTAGGTAAAAAATATTCTTTTCTTAACCCTTTCCCACACAACGCCGCTTTCTGACACCCTTCAAATAAAAACAAATAGAAAAGCATTTCGTAAAATGAAGAAATTACTTGTACCAAGCAATTTCTTCATTTTCCACAATATTTCCCAGCGAGACACTTGAAAAAAAAAAAAAAAAACACACACACACACAAACAAAAAACGCACATACGACCCAAGAGGATTGTCAGTGAAAAAACGCAACACTGTAATTGTAAGCCATTTTGCTAAGTCAAGGGCAGATAATCGCGATATGATTTGACAAAATAATATTTGTCTCATACAAAAATAGACGCTCTAGAGATTCATTTCTATTGAAACTTAAGGAAGAGTTACACGCAAAAAGATGCTAACTGACAGACAGACGGACGACCGGGACCATATCAAAATACGGCCATTCGGGTGTAAAAGATCAGACCAAGATCAGGCTGCAACTCAACCTAATTTGTCTCGGTAATATTCGTATTTCCCGGGTGGTCCCCTTTAGCGTGTCGTCATATCGTTAATTGACGGATCGCTGGCCAAGCAAACTGAGCTCCAACAGAAAGTTCCACTTCGATATTAAAAGGCGTTATTATAGTCAGTAGCAAATAAAAAGAATAATAAAGAAGTTGGATGACAACCTAGCCGTCATCACTACAGCTTCAATAAGTTATTACTACTTTGATCTAGCCAAACTAATAAAATGCTTCACATTTACTGTGGGCAATGTTGGATTTCAAAGCTAACTTATGGTCTAAATGAATGATTTGATTAGTCGATTGATACTTTGATTGACAGTCGCAATCCGTCATTTTACAGTCAACCTATTCAGAGTTACAGATAGAGGGCGTATTTCGTATTTTAGATTCTTAGATTTAGATATTTCACCGATACTGCCGTTAACCCTATGTTGTAGGTACTCATTTGAATCGTCTCCACGAGACGATTCAAATGAGTACCCACAACATAGGATTTCTTTGAGAAATTAAGTTCTAGAAGACTGTTACCCCGTCTTATCTAGACCTCTGCCTACTGACAAGAGATAAAGGATTATATAGCTATGATTTTTGTTTCTTTTGCTCTTTTGCTCTTTCTTTTGATCCGAACCATCCATCTCCAAGGTTAGGGTAAAAGCGTTCATTACTGTAACAAGATGTTATACAATCAATCTTGCACTAATTGAAACAAGTTATCAAACATGAAACATGCCTTATTATATAGAGGGTTATATAGCAATTTTAGGAGTCTTCGGTAATGAAGTGGTTTTACGTGCATTTTCTACACGTACAGTTTATTTTCTGGGAAATTGAAACCCTGAAAAGAGAATAGCGGAGGTCAACTTAACTCTTGTCATGCTGAACTCGGAATATTCCGATTTCGGCAGGAGTCGTAGACCAAGATAAGCCTGTACATAAGTCTACACCTCCTGCTTTTACCTTTTCTGTCAGAGTTGTTTATGAAATTGATTTCTAATAAAAAATATTCATTTTTGCACAACAAGTCCTATCAGTTCTTTCAGCCCTTTGATTTAAGATCAATTCGTTAACGTAATTTATATATGCAGCATGACAAGGGTTAAGGTCGCAATCCGAAAATTATTATTCTTTAAGGTAGAATTGTCACTTTAGAAATCGTCAAAGAGAAGAATGATCGAACCTGATCAGCCAATGCAATCGCCGATCAGTGTCGATACATTTTGCACGACCCATATGGCACTTTTTTCGTCTGACGGTTGGCTTATGTTATACTAAAAGGACGTCTGGTAGCAAATATCTCGGAAAGAAAGAAAAAAGATCGAATTCTTCAGAAGTCAACCAATGTTTTCAAAAATGATAAGAGTAGTGTAGAATGACCAACCTACGCACATAAAAACTACTGCAATCGAAAAATGTCGATTCTCGCTGTGGCAACCGTCGATACTTAAACCCATAACCAGACAATGAAGTTTTAGACTGGTCTAAATTGTAAGTAGTTGCAGACAACAGTCTTGTGTCTGCAAAATAAAAAAAAATATTCCAGGATAAAAAAAAAGAGAGAGAAAAAAAACATTGTGAAATATGATAAAATTGCTGAAAAAAATGAATTCCTACATGTTCCACATTCTTTTCCTGAACTGTGTTTTTTTTTGGGGGGGGGGGGGGGCATGGTAAAATGCGGGATTGTCTGTGAATAGGTTCAGCATTTTCCATAAGGTCCCTTTTCGCGCGCAATATGTCTAAGGTAAACAACAAGGTTTTAAGCACACACACAAAAAAATACATTAACCTCGCGCTTTTATTCCTTTGGTTACTGGTTCGATCGCCGACTTGGCCAATATGTTTTCTTCCACTGTAAAAAAGAGTTTGAGAAATGGTCATTTGTCTCTGACCAAGGCATGAATTATTTGTAGATCGGGTTTACGACATTTCGTCGAACGACAATCAATAGAATGGACATTTGATAGATTATACACGGGTGTCTAGATATGTCAAAAATATTCGACATAATATCAAATGTAAAGTATTGCGTATAGCAAGTCTTAATCCACTACCAGATGGCAAAATTTTAGAATATTCCGAATTGAAAGAAGTTCTAGATGACAATTTAAAAGTTATGAAATTTTAGATCTTTCAACTTTCAAGGAAAATTCATTGTGTAAAATGAAGAAATTGCTTGATGCAAAGAATTTCTTCATTTTACACAATGTTTTTCAAATTGTTTTTCTGGAGGGCGTCAAAAAGCGTCATTGTTGGGGATTTGGTTAAGTCATAGGAGAAAACGTATATTGAACTTGGCGCACTTGATTTATTGTTATCCGGTTGGGATATCAATCAGTCACAATCGATATTTAATGTTCTATCAATTAGGAAAAGTGGTATGTATATACTTTCAAAACGCGAGAGTTAAATGAACGCAGAGAACAGGATTATTAGAAATTGACCAATCGCTGGATCCGCCCACTTACTCCGTTTGCCCCGCCCTTTGACTCAAACAGGAAGTTCCACTTCGATTTTTTACTATGTTATTTTGCTAGTATCATGTAACAAAAATTCAACCAGATCCCTTAAAAACAAATTTATTGGATGAAAAACATGTCTTTTATGGGCGGGCCTTATTTCAATATAAGGCACATAGTAAATTTTTGAAAATCTTTTTTGACGGAAACCAGCTGATGACTTTCAAACTAATTTCACCAGAATGATTCTTTGGTGACCCTTTATCAGATTTCTACAAAGAATTTTAATTAGATGAAAAACATGGCTTATTATGGGGGTTGGCTATATTCCATATATGGTACATGTATATACAGAAAACCTTGACAATCTTCTAAAAATACAAGTTGATAGATTTCAACCAAATTTCACAGAAACGATCCTTTGGTGACTTTTAAGCTCAAATTTTCGTCATAGAATATGACCCGTTTAGATAAAATGGCTGATATGGGCGGGGCTTACGTCCGTATTTGATATATATCGAAATTTTGAAAATCTTGGAATATATGGTTTGCAGCAAATTTCTCAGGAAAGATCTTTTTTGTGATCCTTTATCAGATTTTTTAAAAAGTATTTTGATAGTAACGCTTGTGAAGATTGGCCAATTTTCAGAATGAGATCATACAGTGATGCAAGGGAAATAAATGATACTGCTTGACTGGGAATATTTTATCATAAAAAGAAAGTTGCCTCTGATAAAATAAACTGAAAAAATCATTTTTTTTAATGTTTGTTAACTGTGTTAAAGAAAACTAAAATAGCTTTACGTTTAAGTTGCAAAACCAATAAAAATGCTTCACATAAATGTCGGCCAATATTGGAGTTCAAAATTTACTTCCGGTCTAAATGAAATCATACTCACTGCCCATAGATTGAGAGCACAGACAAATTGTGGCTCAGCTATCCCTCGATAAAGATCGTTTCTAAATAGGTTTGATTGGATGTATTGAATATCTGCTGTGATCTAGAAAAAACCTCGTAACTACAGCTTGTAATTAGCTGTAGTTACGAGGTTATTAGTAGAACACCGACAATATATTACTTGCAATTATTATATATTTCAGATGGCTAAAGACGTGTCCGTCCGTCTGCACGATGAACTGGATCTACTTGAGGAAAAACGCGGGAAAATGGAAGAAGAAAATCGCCACTTAACTGAACTTCTCGAACAAGCTGACAGAAAACAATTTCGACTGGAACTAGAGGTTGACAAACTGCGGGACAAGGTAAACCTTTTCTTTTTTTGTTCTTGTAGCTCGACTTTTTTCGAATAAATAATTAAATAGATTAAATGTTAAGATAAACAGAAAACAAGATATTGCTAAAGCCTTTGTGTCGACAGCGACTTTGTTGTTGTGTAAAAAACATTGAAACTTTTGCTAATTTATCAGTTATTTCTTAATTATGATTGGCCTTTTCTTTAATTCCTTAAAAACCTGGTCGTAATAGCCATAGCTTTAGGGGGACTTATTAGTATAATATTCATTTCAAATGCTTAAATAGTCAGATATTCCTTTCTACATGTTTTTAACAGTTCCAATATAGATCCCGCATTTTTCCGCCCCTCATGAAAGAAAGGAAAAATTTGCTTGTTGTAATTTTCTTCATTATCTAAAATGTTTTCTGCGCAAGAGAATAATATAATTTTATGTATCTAGTTATTCATTTTATATATATTATGTTTAGCTCACCTGAGCACAACGTGCTCTAGGGGAGCTTTTTGGATAATAAAGTATCCGTTGACCCTTTTTTTGTCGTACATAGGGCGTCCGTTGTCAATTGCCCGTCGCCATCAATTTCTTAAAAAATCTCTCTCTCCTAAGCCAATTAACCAATGTTGACCAAACTTAGCAGGAATGTTCCTTGGATGATTCTTTGCCGAAATTGGGACGTGGTAGGGCGGGCTTATCAGACTTAGAGAATTCATGAAATAATTTCTTTAAAAATCTTCCCTTCCTAAACCACTGGACAAATTTGGACCAACGATGACAAGAATGTTCCTATGGTAACCATGTTCAAAACTTGTTCGATGATTTTTGATTCGCGAATAAATGAGAGGCGTAGCAGGATGGGGCTTGTCACACTTCAAGAAACCATAAAATAATTCTTTTAAAATATTCTTCTCCTAGACCACTGGGCCAACATTGACCAAACTTTGCAAATATTCCATAGTGAACCGTTTTCAAAATTTTTACAGCAAAAAAATGGGGCGAGGTAGTTAACAGACTTAGAGAAAACTTGAAATAATTCTCAGAAAATATTTTCCTCATAAATCTATCACATCAAATTAGACCAAGCTTGGCAGGCATGTTCCTTATATAACCATTTTTTAGTTTATTTCGTAAAATTGATTAATGAAAAATGAGGCGTGGTAGGACTCGACGGAGCAGACGAAGAGAAATCACGAATTAATTTTCGGGTTAGCTATTCAAGACCATTTGGCCCTCTTGTTTAGAAATAGTCGTTTACATGTTCTATGATTTTTAACCAGTCTAAAATTCTGTCGTTTTGGCAATGGGTCAAACGTTCTTTTTGTTTTCTGGTAAATTAAGACAACCAATCAAATTCTGTGAAATCCTATTTCTGCTGTTTAAAATTCCAATCTTCATGGTGGTATTACGCCAAAGGTATCGGAAAAACTGTTTGTAATCCAATAGCTTATATCTGTGAATATCTCGGCCTTTTTTTCCTCATTTCTAGGGAAAGAACAGTTATAAAACACAAGACAGAAAAAACTGTAAATCAATCCAGCATAACATATTCCCATTCAATTCCGCTTTTTTATTGAAGAGATGAGGCTTTAGAAAATATTTTGAGGAAAGGGGAAATTGCTTAAAACAAGCAACTTCCTCTTTACTGACAATAGTTTCTACCCCTTATGACAAATATTATTTTTTTAATTTAAAACCACTTTGGAATCTCGTTTGCAACTTCTTTCACTTTTGGCCAGTCTGAATTTTTCTTGTTTGGTAATGGGTTAAAAAAAGTATTAGTTATTGTTAGATGGCGTTTTTCAACTTGAGTTTTAGTTGAGTACCCTCTACGTTATAGAGCCTTAACATGCATGACTGATTTAATAACATTAAAAAATCCATAAAAAATCCAAAAAATGTGTGTGTTAGAATTTAGGCTTCTAGTCACGTGAAACGATTCTAAAACAAGTGATAGTACGAAGAGTATACGTGACATACCATCCCATTTTCAAGGACAATCCACAAATGACATACACTTGTTTACTTTCCTATCGATTATTTGCTTGATAGAAATGACGGAATGTCCATTGTTCTCATGGGACAATCAATAGCTGGCATGCAAATTGGCATAGTAACTATCTAATACGCCATTTTTTCACGAAACGACGAATCAAACCAATGCAAGTGTGGCGTGGAGTTAGTGGCTGCGGTTGAATATTTAGACTGTGATGGTGTTAAATCAAGTAGTAGCCATGGTTAGGTGCACCATTCGTATGATACAACTAAGATACAATCGGATGCGTCGTTAAACCAAATACGATTGTCTCTTTAGCCTGGGGGTATTGGTGTTTGACTCATGATCTAAAGATAATGGGTTGAGCACCTTCGTGCCCGGGGGAGGGAGTATGGGGTTATGGGCAAACATATAGTGATGTAAAAACATCTGAATTGTGGCATTCGAGAGCGAGTCTATAATCTTAAAAAATTCATCTGAATCGAACTAAGATAAATTAGCTTAAACTAAACCACAATCGATCAATTAACGTACTTTCCAGTCGATAGATAATGTTCCTCGTGTATATTACAGAAACAAAACTCCCGAACTCACGCGAGTCGTTAATTAGGTTAATGAAGTCATGGAATGATAATGATTTCCACAAACATACGTTGCCATGGATATACTTGTATGCCATTGTCAATGTCAGAATATTTAACCCATTCCCACACAATTCCGCTTTTTGTAGATCCCGAAGAGAAAAGCTTCGGAAAACATTATGGAAAATGAAGAAATTGATTGTTGCAAAATGTTTCCTACCTTTGGGAGGAGGATTTTTAAAATATCATCAACTAAAAAATATCGCCTGCAACTTGTTTCGCAATTTGAACCAGTCTAAATTTTTGTCGTGTGGTAATGGGTGAAAATAAGAACACAGGACTCCATTATTTGAGAACGGCAATTCCTGTATTATCTTGACTTCTGTTGACCTACGGAATTTGTATAACACTCTTAAACATCGTCGTAATATTCTCCTTTCCATACGGTGTATGTCCGTTGACTCTAAAAAAATGTTTATATCTTCGGTTGGTCTGACTGAGTGGTTAGCATGATCAACTCGTAATTGGGTGGTTGCGGGCTCGAGTCCCATCGGAGGTTGGAAGTGTATTTGGGCACGACACTTTACAGACAGGGCCCAAAAAGTCCACCAAGCTGTAAACTAGGGTAGCCATGGTTTGAGTGCCTAAGGTAATATTTGGGATAAGTTAGGATCTCGGCGGTGAAAAGAGTTCACCTATTTATTGTGTTAAAATGGAAAAAACACTAGACAATATGTCTGTGCGTAAACATCTACAATCATTTATAGAAATTTAGAACATAATTCGTCGTTGTTGTTCTAAAATCTCGTAACTATAGCTTGAATCAAGCTGTAGTTACGATGTTCTAGAAAGTCAACTACGATATGTTACAGTTTATGCTCATTTGTAGCCTCAATCTACCTCTTATATACATAGTTATCAACAATGACTGAGAGCCGGTTTCTTCAACGCGGACGACATTTTTTAATTTGAAAGGACAAATAACTAATTTATGAAGTTCCTAATAACGTAAAAATACGGGATTTAATTTAATCAAGAAAGAGATTTGAAACCCTTTTCTTTTTTGTCTCGAATTGTTTATTAGTAGCTTGTGGGAAAACTACACATTTCACGTAGAATAAAATGACAAAAGTGGTGATGATGATAGACGAAACTGTTTATAAGTATATAAGTATATTGGATATACAGACCGTCACGAACCATTTCAAGACACAATTTGTACAAATGTAACTTCATAAAATATATCAATACATAATATTGAATTATTGTTTAATAATTCGTTATGTTGAACTACATTACTATATTGTTATCGTTATTTTTCATTATTTTTAATCTTCAAATAATTTGAAAAGCTTACTAGTATTAAAGATGACAGTGAATTATTAAAGGAATAATCAAATATCAAATGTATGGACTTATACGCTGTCAGATGCTACTTCAGTAAACTCACCCTTTTTCAAGAAATTGCATTGAAATTGCCACATATAATCTAACTGGATAGGTCATTTTGTCCAAGAAAACGTAATCATCGGAATCCACTTTGTTGCTTATTACCGTGGAGAAAATCTGATCCAGTTAGGACAAAGACTTGAGCTCTAACAAAAGCCAATGAAATAAAAATGATGATAAATATCGTAATAAAGAAATATACAATAACATTTTAAGGTAAAAAAATGAACACAATTTCAATTTACACCCAATGAACCCCATTGCCCGGCCCAATAGAGTAGCGCTACTTGTGGTGAGGATGGGTGTGATGCCTGATCACTTTTCAGTGAAATGAGCAATTTCATAGTAAATGTCAATGTTCATTTTGAAACGAAGGCTTTCTTTGCACGTTTATTATAATAAATATTTTTTTCGAGCTTCTTACCAATATTATATTTACTATGTTTAGCGAAAAGTTTCAAAATGTCATGGGTTCGATCCACGGAGGCGGCACATATCCTCTCCGACATTTGTCTCTCACCAATGGGTGGATAATCGTAAAACTAAGTGGGATAGCATCTGGCGGCTAGGAAAGGATGTAATGGTAGTACTGGTGCGAGATATACCAGGAACCCATTCTTAGGTGCTCCAGCCGCCGCGATATGACTGGAAAACTGTTAAAAGCGGCATTAAACCCCATTCAAACAAACAAAGTTGTTTAATATCATCGGGAATATTGGGATATTAAGAATTCTTTCCTATATATTTCAACATTTGTCGAAATCTACCTTTAAGGCGTCAAACCCCTATGAATAAGACTAGATGTTTTTTCGTAGACTTAAAAATACAGCTGTTATTTTACCAAAAACACTAAAGGAGCTATGCAGAACTTTTCGGGGTGAATAGTATTTGTTTATTTCATCTATCTTTATTGTTACGGTTTTGAAATAATTGGCATAGAATGTTTTCATTCTACCATTAAAATACCTCAGAACAGTGGTCTGCTGAGCACTTCATACGCCCGTGGAGTTTTCGCTGTTAACTCTCAGATAATGATTTTACTCATTCCAAAAAAAAAAAGAAAAATATTTTTCAATGCCCTTCAAGAAAAAAATCGTTGGAAAACATGGCGGAATTGAAGAAATGGCTTGTTACAAGCCATTTCTATATCTTCCGCCACGTTTTCTAGCTAGGAGGGAAAAGATTTTAACAATTTCATCAACTTGAAAATATCTTCTGCAGCACGTTTGAGTAAAGACAAGTCTTAAGTTTTGTCGTTTGGTATTGGGTTATCCATCAGGAAAAAGGCTACATGGTAATTATATATAGCTAGGTGTACATGTATAGACTCCCAGAACACATGTTGTAATTCATGTTTATTTGTTATCAGTCCAATACACGATACCTGCCATTGGGGGAATCTGTGTATTGGTTTGTTAGATACTTATCTATAGGAATTCTACTGAAAGAAAATACTCCCCCTCTCCATCCTACAGGTTTTCACAGTAAACTAAATCTATGAACTTCAAAGATAATATTTTGTTTCATCTAATCATAGTCGCACTCTTCGGTGAATTATTTTGAATTATCAGTGGGTAATCAGTTTATTATATACCAATATAATAATCACAATGATAAATTCACTGTTTTAGTTTGAGCTTACAGCGCTTTCCTTTAACCCTTTCCTGTCACCGTATGGTGGCCGTGAGAAAACCATATCGAAACGGCATCTACAAGAACTAATTGATTCTTCTTATAGTCTAATTGTGGAGACCGCACGATAACCTTGCGATTACCGTGCAATCGCTTCACGGTAGCTATAACATTTTATAAGATAAGCTTTAATAATTTAATTGTTAGTTTGGTCTATCAAAAACGAGCGTTCTGATTGGTCGAAAATTTAATTCATACCTCCATAAACAAAATTTTGAGCACGCAGTGATTTTGTATGCTTCCGCACAAAATAGTCCCATACAAAAAGGTATCAAAAGATGTAGGGTTTTTGCTTTTTTCGCTCGATACTATTAAATTATAAGAAATGAAGAGAATATTTTTTATTTTCATGGAGGTATGAACCGAAAAACCTAATCACACAATGTATGAATCCGCTTCGCGTATTCATACAGTGTGATTAGATTTTTCGGTTCATACCTCCATGAAAACAAAAAAATATTCTCTTCATCTCTTAAATGAAATAATCAATTATTTACTTGTACTTTACCGGTATTCCGAGATTTCTCGGTAGATTATCACTCGATAATTCAATGAATAAATAGTGAAGTTATCAAAATGATTAACTCACTGTTTTAGTAGATTTAGTCCTTCTATCGGTCAATGCGCGCTACTAAAAGTCAGGGTGCGAAATTACGCGATTTTGGACACCCTCAAAAGACACCATTGTGTCTCTTTTTGCATTAAAGAAATAAAATAATGGTTTCTTTTTCGTGTAAGATTGATTTATTTTTCATGAACAATTAATAATGCGTATTTTCACTCCGAGCTGCGCCTCTCGTGAAAATCATATTTTTTGTTGTTCATTTATTCAATAGCGATGTTTTCTTTATCACAATGTTTCCTTCTGTATATGCCACTTTTTTCTTTCTTTTTTTAACGCCATTTAACTGGTTTTCTGCGTATGTCATAGAAAAAAATTAGATTGCGAAAGTACTTATGCCTCACCCTTTCTCAAAGAAGAGGCATCAAGAAGTTGAAGCGAACATTTCATGGGCGCTGACAGTTTGAATGTAGTTCGACGGAATCGGCCGAGTTGTCACGAATGACACTACCAAGAATGCTCAAATTAGATAGGTCAGTATTTGAAAGATGCCACCTATCGGAAGATAACGCATTTAACTTGTCCCGTGCAGCTTTTTATACCATGGACAAGTCTAAAAAATATGTTCCTCGCTAATGGTAGAAGCAAATTTACGTAAGAGACGTTCAATGTAAAAAGGTGCAAAGATTTGATAACTACCATACACATTTCATTATCTTATCTAAGCATTAAATCTCGTAATGAATTGCATTTTATTGTTTCTGTTTTATCCCTTATCTCATCCAAAGCAGTGACTTGTTAATCTCTGTAAATGTTTATCTCATTTTCTGCTGTTTGTGTTGTTTTTCGTTCCGTTGAAATATTGAAAAATACTATTCTATGTGGATCAACGGGTTCAAGTCAGGGTTTTGTTATCCCTGAATGCCGACATATAAGTCGTCCGTCATTGGCATCAAGAATTTGGATGTTT
Source organism: Fragum fragum (assembly GCA_946902895.1). NCBI lineage: Eukaryota > Metazoa > Mollusca > Bivalvia > Cardiida > Cardiidae > Fragum > Fragum fragum. The sequence goes on along the minus strand of OX336382.1, from coordinate 18,364,819 downwards.
CATAGAAAATACGAGAATATGTGCCTTAATGACAATTACTTTGTTTTACTCTAACGACCACACTTTGACACAACCCTGATGAAACTACCAGTTCATAAACCCTAAAATAAATTGACTGTGACGACGGTGATTCTTGCTATTGACGTATTAACGTTTTGATTCGTAAGATGTTTCCATCCCCTCTGTACCCTATTATGGTACGATATTGCAATTGAAACTCGTATAATGAAGCGTAAGAAAATTCTCTCTTTCAACATTAACCTATGTTAGGCCAAAATACAATCAATGAACTGGAAGTTTCCGTTCGGAAAGATTTAACCCTTTCCCGTTTTCTAAATTTTAGACTGGCCCAATTTGAAAGAAGAAGTGGTAGACGACAGTTAAAAGTGGGTTCAATTTGAAAAGTAACAAACCTGCAGGATAGAAAATATTGTGAGAAAAGAAGAAATTGCTTGTTACAAGCAATTTCGTTTCCCCCACAATGTTTTATGAAGTATAAAAAGATAGAGACGTAAAAACCAGTGATTGAGCAGGAAAGGATTAAAGACCTCCATTTCTCGGATACACATCAAATTTCAAGTCTTAGTTGCTTTGGGGTCACAAAACCAACATGATTCCTTGTGATGACTCAACAGCCAGGCAACTAATATGTCGTAACTACAGCCTTTCCACAGGCTAACCAAGGTTTTGATATACTCAAACTCAAAATATTTACTTTTGGTAATCAAGATGCATCTGGTGATAATTGTGCGTGTTAAGGCCGAAAATACAACAAACTATTTCTGTAGACACAAAAATGACCTTAAATACAAGCGTAATGAGAAATACACTAAGAAAAACGTTAATCTTACATGGATTGTTTACAAGAGAAAATGTCAGATCATGCCAAAATAATTTTGGAGGCGGAAGATAAAATGATAGATATCCCCGCTGATTTATATAGGGCAAAAATGTCAAGTTATTTCCTCTACTAGAAACTGAAAGCTTTGATTATTTTTTATTTCGCGTAAATATATTTCTTCCTGCCGAATTTTAGTTATTGTTTTTGTGTGTATGAGGAGGGTGGGCAGTACACAAATTTTAACATTTTTCAGTAAGCGGCGGTTTGTGCATCCAAAACCACCCTACCCGAAGACAATGTAACGGCATCTGCCATGTTACATAAATAATTTAATTTTAGTTTCGTCTATCAGAAAAAGGGCGTTCTGATTGCTCGAAAAAAAATTCTTAACTCCATGAACAAAATTTTTGGCACGCAGCGGTTTTGTATGCTTCCGGATAAAATGGTCCCATACAAAAAGATATCAAAATTTGCAAAGTTTTGCATTTTTTCGCTTGATGATATTAAAGAAACAAAGCGAATAATTTTTGTTTTAATGGAGGTATGAACCAAAAAACCTAATCACAACTATGTATGAATGCGCGAAACCGTTACGGAAATATGCATCTAGTGTTGAGACGGACATCAAATTTCGATTACAGGGATAAAGGCTTCATGTTTGCCATATTGTATCCTTACGCGATTCATGTTTGCCATATTGTATCCTTACGCGAATAATAATTGGTAATCTTGGACTGCACATAATTCATTCTTTTGAAGGTGAGACATAATAGCAGTAGCAATATCAAAATGAGTAGATTGAAAAAGAAGTATTTCATCCTTAGAAAACATCGTGACTATTGTTAAAGAAAAGATCTTGTTTGATACCACTATATTTCTGATATATACTTTGACAGAATCATATAGACCACTGATATTTCGTCGCTGAGCGAGCAAAATGTTGTAACTACAGCTTTGTTCAAGCTTTAGTTACGACATATTGCACTCCCAACGACGGTATAAGAATCATTTTATATGTCTCAACAGGGCGTAACGTATTAAAGATGAGCCTTGAATACCTACAATTCCAGTGTTAAAACTCTAGAGGCCACAAATTCTGCGCAATCATCATCAAACTTTCTCACAATGTTTATTTCGTTTATATTTCGTTGATATCTTGTACCAGCTAGAATACTGGTTTGGCCAGGTGAAATCTACGTCAAATCTTAGATAAATCCTTTATCACTCTATAAGCCCTATTCTTACTGAATCATTAAAATCTTGATCAGAACTTTTACCTCGATGATATCTGGGTTCGGATTAGGTCAGGTCAAAGGGTTGGTCTCCATTTAAACTATTTTTTTAAGTTAACAGACGGAATTTTGAGGTCGTCTCAAAGTTCAACGAGTGCAAACTACCACTGGAGGCTAAAACACTAAATCCTGTAAATGCCTACGCCATTAAAAGTAGTTCTCATGTATTTCAGGAATATTGCAAACTCTATTGAAAATATTTGATCAAATGAAAAACATGGCTTTAATGGGACGGGGCTAATTTTTAGCTTAAAAACTATCTTCTCAGAAACAAGTTGATGGTTTTCAACCATATTCTATCATAATGATCATTGGGTGACCCTTTTTCAGATTCCTTGAAAAAAGATGATTGGACGAAAAACATGGCTTAATGGAGCGGGGCTAATTTCCATATATAGAGAAAGCTTTCAAAATCTTCTAAACAGAAACCAGGTCATCGATTTAACAAAAGTTTACACGAATAAATTTTACCATTTTCAGATTCATACAAAGAAATTTGATTGGATGAAAAACATGGCTTTACTGGGGGGGGGGGGCTAATTTCAATATATGGTGAAACCTTTAACAATCTTCTCAGAAACCAGTTGATGTATTTTAATCAGATTTCACAGATATGATCCTTTGGTGACCCTCTGCCAGATTCCTTCAAAGAAATTTGATGGGATTAAATGAGCGACTTTAATTGTCGGGACTAATTTCCATATATGGTTAAAGCTTTAAAAATCATCTTCTCAGAAACCAGTTGATGGATTTCAACCAAATTTCACAGGAATGGTCATCCGGTGACTTTTTTCCGGATTCTAACAAGGGATTTTTATTGGTTGTAAACATGTCTCTTATGGTCGTGGCTTATGTCTATATATGGTATAAAGTGATTTTTTTAAAAAAGAAATTATAAATTCCTTTTTCATCTGAATTAGTAAACGAAATGGCTTTTGTAAAACGATGGAAAGTTTGAAATAATAAAAGATTTCGTTGACAAGATTTATTTTCGACACATGGTGAATATGATTCGGTTTATATTGAATCCTGATAACAACATTTGCTTAATCAGTACAATCAGGCATGTGGAGCGATACAGGCTCTCGAGCGCCTCTAGTTAAATTCATTAGTTGATATCTTGCTCATGTCTGTAAGAAAATAGGTCAATTTGTTAATTCTAATGAATTGTTTGCCTGTACGTCCGTCCGCGAACTCTTTTGTTTCTGTGCTCTAACCAAGAACCAATTGACCTACAACCTTGAAGCTCTAAACAATCGTTGCCAAAGACCCAAGGATGTGCCCTATTGGCGACGATTCCCTTTTTTACTTGTCTTCAATTGACGGATCGCTGTTCAGGCCCACTAAACTCTGGCGGAAAGTATTACTTTGATGTTAAACGGCGTTATTTTTAAAAAAATATATGGTCAGTAACATGTAACAAAAAAGTAAAATATTTTGTTGGCTTGAATAAGCTATAGTTACGACGTTTGAGTAGCAAAAACAAACAATTATACTTAATATTAATGCCGCTTTTCAAAGTTCACCTCCGGTCTAAGTAAATAATTTAATTGGTCTATCGCTTATTGACAGAGTTGATCCGTCGAGTCAAATCGCGGTCCATTATTTCTGAAACTTGCTGGAAATATTTGAATTGTTATGAGTAAGTACCTTATTGCTAACGTAAAGGGATGACATTCTTGGGTCCATCAAAATATCAGGTAAAATGGGGCTTCATGACGTTACCGGTGTTAAACCTCACCGACAAATATGTGTTAGGTCATCAGAATGATCTCTTAATATAAATACAGTTATTTGAGATGAACTAAGGTGAGCGTTATAGGACCATTTTGCCCTCACATTCTAGCATTAAAGTGTTCTGGTTCACTGAATTGATATAATCCAAGGAATAAGGGATAACGCCGCTTGGCGCGAAAAAAGTAACTAATAGATTTATTCAGGCTGTAGTGAAAACAGTTTGCACGTACAACAACGATAGTTTTTTTGCTAATTTTTCTCTCACCTAAGCATAACATGTTTATTGTGATCTTTTGTTATCCTTGTCTGCTGTCCTCTATACGTAGTACGTCAGCCGTCATACGTAGTGCGTCATCCTTCATACGTAGTGCGTCGTCGGTCATTATAATGCGTCCTCCGTCATGCATAATGCGTCCTCCGTCAAACTAAGAGCGTCATCTGTCATACGCTGTGCGTCATTCGTCAAATGTAGTGCGTCATCTGACATACGTAGTGCGTCATCCATCATACGTAGTGCGTCATCTGTCAACCGTACTTCGCTCTCCGTCATACGAAATGCGTCATCCGTCATACGTAATGCGTCAGTCGTCATACGTAATGCGTCATCTGTTATATGTAGTTCGTCATCCGTCATACTTAGTGCGTCATCTGTCATATGTAGTGCGTCATCCGTCATAGTTAGTGCGTCATCCGTAATACTTAGTGCGTCATCCGTCATATTTAGTGCGTCATCTGGCTACTTAGTGCGTCATCTGTCATACGAAGTTCGTCCTCCGTCATACGTCATGCGTCATCCGTCATACGTAGTGCGTCAACCGTCATACATAGTGCGACATCTTTCAAACGTAGTTCTACCTCCGTTATACGTAATGCGTCATCCGTCATACGTAGTGCGTCAATCGTCATACTTAGTGTGTCATCTGTCATACATAGTGCGTCATCTGTCATATTAAGTGCGTCATCTATCACGTAGTTCGACCTATATCTTACGTAGTGCCTCATCCGTCATACGTAGTGCGTTATATGTCATACTTAGGTTTTCCTCCGTCAACCGGTATAAATCATCCGTAGTGCGTCAATCGTCATACTTAGTGTGTCATCTGTCATACATAGTGCGTCATCTGTCATACTTAGTGCGTCATCTGTCATACGTAGTTCGACCTCTGTCATACGTAGTGCGTCATCCGTCATACGTAGGGCGTCGTATGTCATAAATAGTTCGTCATCTGCCATACGTAGTGCGTCTTCTAGTATGCGTAGTGGGGCGACCAACAATTTAAGTGTTGAAGCTAAAGAGGCCACAAATGACCAATCGCGGCTGTCAATCAAATAGCCTATGAAATTAATTATTTAGACCAGAAATGAGTTTTTAGCTCCCGCATTTTTGTTAACCTTTTTCCTTTCTTTTTTGTTTGTTTGGCGACTTTATTGTCGTAATTACAGCTTTTTAAATTTATATTTACGACGTTTAGGTCGTTTTTCGTTACATGTTACTGGTCATTAATTTTGCAAATAACGCCGTTTGAAATCGAAAAGGGGACTTAATGTCGAAGTCGATGGGCGTGGCCAAAGGATACAGTGGGCGGGGACAGCGATTGGTCAATTTTGACTCAATACCTTTAAACTAGGTCAGAATGTTTTAAGGTCAAAGAATGAAATGTATTGAAAATGAGAACATTCCGGCCATACATATAGGAAAATCGGGCCTAGTAATAATTTCTTTGTTACACTCTTTGGGCCTCATTATGAAACTTGGTCATGTGGATAAATCCTGTCGAAAATAGCTACTTGCTATTTAAAAATATAGGAAAATGAGGTTTAACGGCTTCTCACTTTTTACAGCTGAGGGGACCACAATTATGTTCAATCTTCACTAAACAAAGTAAAAATGTTTTTAGGTCATAAGGAGGAATGCCATTGAAATTTAGTCTGTTCAATAGGACCCAGACTGTAGTAAAATAGTCAAAATCCCTGTTGGCAACACACCAATCACTTTTCAACCAAAATTAAGTCCCTCAATAAATAACTTACAATGAAAGAAACAAATTCCTAGCATGAATGAAGAGTAAAGCTTGAAAGAAAATGCTATGATTAAACAGCAAATATGAAATCAGTGTGAAATTTACCAATCACAGATATCAGACATGGCCGCCAAATTCACTGAAAAATGAGCCGTTTTACGCAAGATTCAAATCCTAGTAGTAGCCACAAGGGAAATGATAGCCAATAATAAGCTTGCTTTGTGTAAAGTAGAAACCATGCAAAGTCTGCAAATGCACCAAAAAGTATATGGTTACCATCTACTTTTTTCACAATTTTTCATGGAACTCATACCAGTCAATTTAACGCCTTGCAGCAAGCCAAAATCCGCAACCCCACCACTTTCTGTTTCTGGCGTCACTGGATGCAGGCAAACAGTGTAAAGCTCATGACCTTTTAGTTTCGCATCCGGAAATGACCCCAAATTCATGTTTTATATTCATTTAATGCAACATTTTCTTTCTTTACCATCAAATATCTGCCCAAAACTTGACTTTTCCTAATATTTCTGATTTTGACCATGGCCACTTCGAATATTTCACCCTCTACTGTAGTCTGGGACCATAGGAAAACAAAAAATAAGTAGGTCAAATGTTTATCATTATTAATTTAATAAGTCTTATGTACTGCGAGTCTTCATGAAAATTACTATGAAGTTTCAGCTCCATGTTTAGAACTCGGATGAGCAATCCAGGGCTATCTTTGCCCTCTTGTTAGATCTAGCTGCGTCCGGCGTCTATCTTTCTATTCCGGTCTTTCGCCGCCCGCCAACATTTTATGTGTGTATTTAATATGTCACATCTTTGGCCTAAGCGTCTTAGAACTTTGTTCGAATGTTGATTCTGTGATATTAATTTTTGGTTACTTGGCGTCAAAAAGTAGGTCACCACGTCAAATTTTAGGAAAAGCTTTTGTGACCAACAGAAGTCATTTTTTTATCTTGATACTTAATCAAAACAAATGCAAAAAAGAAAAAAATGAAATATCTGGCAGGTTTGTTATGGTATTACTTGGCGATGAAAACTAGGTCTTAAAAAACCTTTATCACTGAAAAGCTGGCATCTGCCTCAAATGTCATGATGTCAACTCAGAATTTTTTTCTTTATGTTGTCTACAAGAGGTTGGTGTGGAATAAAAAACAAGGTCATTAGGTCAAACCTAAATGGAGACCATATTCTTGGCCCAAATGTCTCGATATTTCGACGAAATGTTTGTCTTCGTAACTTCTTGGACATGTTTGGTACCAGGAAACATCGGCTCAGCAGGACAAATCTTTGAAGTACCTTGTTTGCTATCTTGATGCTATATTATCTATTCAAATAGCATTAATTCGATTTTTTTTCAGGTTCTACAACTCCGTACAGAACTCAGTGCTGCTAAAGATCCAAACTCATCAGAGCCAAGAAAGGTAACTCTTTATTTCACGTCACTCATTCTGATACAAATTATCTGTTTTTTATCAAAATGATTTAAGCCCCGATAACTTTGTAATGCCCTCTGTCACGTTTCAACGAGAGAGTGTATATGCACGATTCCATGATACAGCCATTGAGTGTATCTGCCGGAGGATAAGAAGTAACAGCTTTTGCATAGAAATATTTTTGATAGAACAAGGGGACGTTCGGAAACAACTGTCACTGTAACATCGTTCTCTGGGAGTGAATGTAATACCAAGAGTTATCTCCCGTTCAACTTTAACAAATTAATTTCATTACCCAATGAGCCCGTTACGTTATCTGTCACGTTTCGGATCGGAAGTAATATTTTATTAAGCGATCTCTTAAGGGACGTCAAAAATGTGGTCAATTAACCCATTACCTCACAGTGACGTTTTTGGACGCCCCCAAGAAAGCATTTGGCAAAACATAGTGTAAAATGAAGAATTTGCTTATGACAAGCAATTTCTTCATTTGACACAATGTTTTCTACCCATAAAGTTGAAAAGATCCATAAGTTGATAAACTTTAAACTGTTGTCTGCAACTTCTTTCAGTTTGGACAAGTCTAAAATGTTGCCATCTGGTAATGGGTTAAGAGAATGGTGGCTTAATACGTCGTTGGGCAAGCAAAATGTCGTAACTACTACTTTATTCATACTGTAATTACGACAGTGTGCACTCCCAATCACAAAATACTTTTTGTGACAACTATCGGTTCGCCTACATGCATTATTGCAAGATTCTCGTTTATCCTATGTTGATTGAACTCATTAGAATCGCCTCATTGAGACGATTCTAATGAGATCCATCAACATAGGATTTAATTTGAATAATTCTATGAGCCAAACATCCAGCTATGAAGATCGTTTGTTTTTTGGAATTTTGATGCTGATCGCTGAATGAAAGTGGTCGCTTAATAAAGGTGGTATCTTGATCAAGATTGCCCTAGCGTTTATTTTACAAAAAACACGTCAACGCTTTTTTAGCTCACCTGAACACAAGGTGCTCAAGATGGTATCTTAGAATTACTCAGTTCCATCGTCCGTCGATAACTACTAGCTTATTATCCTCATAGCCCCTCTGTCAAATGACAAATCGCTTGCCCCGCCCACTTACTTCTTTCGCCCTGCCCATTGACTCCAACAGGAAGTTCTACTTCGATTTTAACTGGCGTTATTGTGTAAAATTTATGGCTAGTAGCATGAAACAAAAAAGCAAAATGGTTGGTTGGTGACTTAAACATCATATCTACAGCTTGAATAACGTCTTCAAACCAACTAAACAAGTAACAAAAATGGCGGCAAATGTTGGAGTTGAAACTCGGGTCTCAATGAATAGTTTGATGTGTCGACTGATTATTTGATTGACATTTGCGATTGGTCAGTTCTAGATAAGGTTGCCATGAAAGTGACCTAGCTTGTTTGTAAATTTGAAAAACGAGCTTGTCAAGATCTCTTCCCAAGCTAAATATAAACAAAACCAGAGTTTATTCCATGTAAATATGTAAGTTTTCATTATTCAATCCTTTAGAGGTAATTGCCAATCATATAATCAATCGACCAATCAAATCAACGAAAATCCAACAACATTGCTTCACATGAATGGCGATCAATGTTGAAGATCAAAGTTCACTTCCGGTCTTGCTTAATGATATCATTGGTCGACTGATTTATTTGATTGACGGCTGCGACTGGTCGATTTCTATGGTTGCGTGAAACCTAAAGATGAATTACAGACTGGTATTTACTTTTGTATTCCTTATGTTATCTATTGAAGCTAGCATTATCACTTTGTTTGTATTTTGCTTTGTTTTGTTTGTGTTGTCAGTGTTATTGTTGTTTGCATGTTTCGCTGCTTTTATAACCTTTAATTTGCGAAAGTAGAGCAGTATTTGTAGTACCGAAATATCTTTTTTTTTATTTTGAAAAAGAAGTAGTTTAACTGCCATGGTTACCAAGAAATGTCATAATATTCCATAATGATATTTATTATCTCTTTTCTTTATCTCTGTTTCCTTTTTTCCCCCCAAATATCAGAGAAAAATATAACCACTTCACACCAATAAATACTACAAGTACTTTGTGTAAAAAATAAAATAAAATGAGGATAACGCGAGTCTCGGCTTTTCGAAGAATGGGGTGTTTAGCCTACCCTAAACTGACTTATTTTCATGACAAAAACTTTTTTCCTGAAAGGAAGGTCAAAAATTTGGCTGATTTAGACCCCCTATTTTCAATACATGTTAAATGCGTGCACGTGCGGGAATTTCGTGCATTTCCTTTTACAAACAAAAGAACACGCTAATGCGAAGCATTTATGTTTTTCTTTTAATAAAAATTAAATGAAACTGATTTCTATCCGTTCTGCAAAAGTATTAAATTTTAACTGCTCAAAGATGCTTGCTCGCTTATTTGCTTCTTGGCGCATTATTGTTCTAAATGTTCTTCTGAAAAGGCATAACGCTGTTTTCAACAAAATTTAACTAATAAATGATAAATACTGCTCTACTTTCTCTTTTCAGTTGAACTGTGCAGAGTTCCTTGCCCTTCATCGTGAAGTCATTTGAATCACCCACATTGCGTTATCTTACTGGATGAACCAACCAGAACTCAGCATCTTAATGACGTCATCACCAGACATATCACCCAGTCAAACCGTGCATGTTTTTAAAATAGTGACGATATAACTTTATGTTCCACGATTTTTCATTGGTTAATTTTCTGTTCAGTTATTTATTAATGCATTTCAGCAGAAAATAACAACTGTACTCGGAATTTACGTTTAACTTACTTTACTTTTTTCTTAATTGCATAAACACAAATTGTTACAGCAAAAAATAAAAATCACAAAACTAAACAGAATTATAACAAGATGTCACATGGAATCATGTCTTTTAACGAAATTAAGATATGACAATACATTTTCTTGCCTCCTCCCCTCTCGTTCTCAAAACCGGAGTTAAGTGTATCAAAAACGTTCTAATCTTACTGCTTCCTTGTATGTTAGCGCACTAATTATCAATCTTAAATACATAGATTAATGTATGAGTCGTCTAGAACAAATAGACGTAATTGAATAAATGATTATGAAAAACCGAATTTATCAAATTGTTCTAAAAGTAGATACAAAACAATGTTTCTCCGATTTTTTTTTTTTTTTTTTTTTTTTTCATCAGTTTTCGATATAAATAACGTATTTTATGAAAACGAGTTTGATAATCAAACTATGACCGAAATGTATGTGATAAATCGATAAAATGCTTATAGTTTATTTTATGAAAATATCGCGCGAAACATATACACCAACTTTAAATGACGTCATTACTTGTACCATCGAGTCATTTTCACCGTAATGAAAAGTTGTTATCGCAGGCTTCTACTCATTTGCATAGTAATTTCACCAGTTACTCATCACACGTGTAATAACGGGAATTTTTACCACTCCAACCACATTGGTCATATTATAAAATATAGAATTAAACTTCTTTCACAAAATCCCATGGTAAAGGGCAGAGGTACAAATGGCAAATAATCAATTTCCAGATTACAACATTTTAGACTGGTCTAAATTCCAAGAAGTTGCAGACGTCCAAGGTACAAAAGTCTCTTCTAAACTTGTATATAATGAAGGAATTACATGTAAAAACAATTTCTTCATTTTCCAAAATATTTTTCTTTTTATCATGGGATTAAAAAGCGTCATGGTATGAGTATTGGTTAAAGGGATACTCGAAAGGTCTCCGGTGAAACAAGTAATCAACGTTGATTGTTTTCAACGTTTTCGTTTGCTAGACATAAAAATTATTTCCCAGCAAACCGCATTAAACAAGTCTTCCATAATCAAAGCATAATCAAAGGGAGAAAACCCACTTTCAGATTGATTAGTTCATATGGAAAAAAGCTCGGAATCAATTCAATGTTTCGTTTGAGTTTTTCTCTCACCTGAAATTCTTTCATTTGTTTTGTCTTCTGCAATTGTGACTTGTTTTGGCTGTAATAGGAATCGTGAAAACCAATGCAAATCAAGAAATTGCTGACTATTATATATTAAGGTCTTTTGATTATCCACATTTAAAATAACACTTGCATCTACAAAAACGTTGTTTTCCACTGACTGTACATTTGTCAAGTGACTGTTCATTTTTACAGTGGGTCTTCATTTGTTATGTGACTCTTCATTTGTCGAATGAATGTTGCTAAGGATATTGAAGTTTGGTGTCTCGTGATACAGATGAACGAGTTTTACTCTTGGGGAATTCTCGCCGTCTTCGTTCTACTGATTGTACCGTTTTATTTTATGCCTACATGAATACCCTCATAAGATACATTGTTGCACGCGGACAAAATTTGACTCGACAGAAAAAAATCCGTATCACTCTTGTGTTGAAGTGATACGGTATGGTTAGATGGCATAATTTCTCCGGTAAAATGATGTCATGCACAAATGTTTTTATCTTAAGAGGGGGAGAATTTTAGACAAAGTTCGTTACTTTCTTTTTATTTAATTCGTTGGTTTATAAAAGATTGAAAAGTTTATTTTAATGGTTATACAAACCTTGGATTAAATTCTCCCGGGTAGGAAAATTTGATCTTTGACGCGACCTTGGGTCTAAAAATCCAAAACTACCTACGCGGTGAGCATCCAATATAAAGTTTTGTATCATAATTTAAACATATTTGACTTTATATATTTACTTGTTTACGCCTAGTTTAAAGATTTTTTTTTAAAAAAATGTTGACAATCAGTTTGATAGATTCATAGTTATGTATCCTGATAATTTCATATCACCTGTTATCTATCGTATGATCATATAATATCTACTTATAATTATTTTAACCATTTCCTATCATATCAAATAGAATTGTATTCTTGAATCTTCATCATATAATATTTCATAATTAATTCGTCATATACGATCGATACCTTCATGCCCTTTTTCACAGATTTAACTCTTAGATTTGGTAAAGCTAATTCATTAACTTGTCTTTCTTTTCTGTTTGTTTTAAATTGCAATTTTAAAAATTCTCTATAGTTGACTTTTTTACAAGCGTTCATTTCAAATTACAAATTGTACAAAATCGATCGTTTGAATATATATTACGTCTAGCTCAATACTTCTAATAATAGGTGTTAAAGGCATTAATTTAGCTTATTTGCCTAACAGTTTATAGATAGACTACATCAAATCGTGATTTAAATATATATGCATTTACTCTTAACAAAGTAAGAACTTACAACGAAGTATCTGTGAACACACAAAAAATGCAAAAATAACAAATACTATTGAAAATCAACAGCATAGACTTTTAACCAAAAAAGAAAAAAAAGTTCAAAACCCCTCCTTTGGAAATATTACGAAGCGCTCATTTAGTGGAGAGCAATCTTTTGTTCACAAAAAAAAGTAATTAAATTTGAATCTATCTATTGATTTATTTATATGTTGTTTGTCTGTTTGTTTAGATAACCTTTCTCAAAATGCCTATTAGGTAGAAATGAAAGCACCGATAAATAAGAAATTTTGATATCGGAACATATAGAACGTATTTAGAACATATGCGACTTTCAACGATTACATGCAATTTTGTGATACAATCTTAATTTGAATGTCATAGTAGAAATTCGTCTTCCAAAATGATGTTGTTTTCCATGATATTGAATTAATCCATTCCAAACAATTCCCCCTTTTTACGCTTCTCAAGAAAAAGGCTCTTGAGAACATTTCGGAAAATGAAGAAATAGCTTGTATCAAGCAATTTCTTCATTATCCACAATGTTTTCTATCAAAAAAGAGGAAAACATGTAAAATTCGATCCATGTTAAATTGACGTCTGCAAATCTTTTCAATATCGACCAGTCTAAAATTTTGTTGCGTTGGAATGGGTTAATTAGAACCATTGTTTTAAAGAAAAGTGAAACTGCTGGTAAAAAAGTAAACACACTAGAGTTTAGAACATTTTGAATTTATCACATGTAAGTGAACGGTTTTGGAATAAATTTTCAATGAATATATAGAAAAAAAACGAATCTGAACGAAATGGGATTTTTGGAAGTTTTGAATGAAACGAAGCAAGGTATTTTATTCCTACTCGCTATCGTAGAATCTGCTCATGTGAGCCTGAAGATAGTACAGGGATACAGGAGGAAACTACTGTGACATACCACCTCGTTCTTTTACCTGTCAGTTGTATGGTACCGTAGTACGGGGCCTTGATGTAACATCTTATCCGACAGACAACTAGTTTGATAGGTAGTTCAGCCCTGTTCTCGATCTCAAGTAGCCTACAAACTCAGCAAATCGTACTAAGCAAAATAATAAAAATATGATTTCCTCTCTTTATAGAAATGAATGCACTGTTCTAAAAATATATTTATTTATCTGTCCGAATATAGATCAGCCAATTTAACCCCTTCCCACACAGTGAAGGTTTTTACCAATCCAAATTTAAGAATTGGCTGACGACAATTTCAGCATTTTCCACGTTGTTTCTCAGAACTAATTTCTTGGGGGGGGGGGATTTAAAAAGAAGGGGATGTGTGTGAATGGGTTAAATGGGGGATTTTGAGCGACCTGTTTGAAATGGTAAAATGTTTGAACGATTCGAATGAGTTCTTAGAATTTTATGAATGGAACAGTGATGAGTGATTTAATGGGATGGGTGCCATTTTCGTGATTTTCTAAAGGTAAATGTAACAGTTTTGTTTTTTTAAACTTTTTGGCTTTTTAATGTATTAAAATTTAATTTATGCAAAATACACCTTATAGCACCAAGTTGTATATTAAGCGGTGGACATAACCAAAATCACGGAATTCTAAGTTGTTTCGCTTTATCACTAACTTATTATGACTTCAATACAGTTTTAGAGTGAATTGTGCAGTGCAAGTTTACCCCACCCACTGAATTGTCCTTTGTATTACCCACCCACCTCATTTTGTGTGAAATTCACCGTTGTCAATGCTTGATTGAATGTAGAGTTGACTTAAAACATTGTGATAAAGCATAGAGTTGAAATGTAAATAAAGGCTGTATTTATTTGAAAACTTACAACATAAGACTTTCTTTTTATTTTACAAATGACCATTCACTTTGGTTTTATTCAATTAATTGTTTTCAAGCACATATTTATCAGGGTTATTCGAAGTTTGAATTCATGGTAAGGTAGAATTGATTTTTCATATTTTCTATTTGGAAAATTTGGAAAATTTGTCCGATGTGAAGGTATCTATCCCCTTTGGCCTGCGCAATCTGCCCAGTCTGAATTCCTCATTTTCCAGATGGTTTGGTTCTTTTCTCCACGGATTATATTCTTATTTTTACTTCACTTGGCTCATTATTCTGGATGATTTTTTTAGCTTCACTAAGCACAAAGTTCTCAAGTAAGCTATTATGATCATTCTATGTCCGGCGTCCGACCGCCGTGCGTCAACACTTTCTTTTAACAACATCTCCTTTTAAATCATCCGGCCAACTTGAACTAAATTTGGCAGAAATATTCCTTAGGTGCCACTTTAAATAGCTAAAAGAAACCCGTTGAAAAACTCTGAAAATGCGAGAACGTGAAAATATGAAATTTCGGAATCAGATAATTTTCGAATAATTCTGTATGAATGGAAGTATTGCCGGGACTCTGTCATATAAAGAAAATTTCACAGTAGACATATCCGAATGTAATTTTTAGCTAGCAAAGCGACAGCTGGGATAGCTTAAGATAACAGACGAAATTTTGAGGTCGTCTCAAAGTTCAACGAGTGCAAACTGCCATTGGAGGCTTAACCACTAAATCCATTAAAAGTCTACGCCATTAAAAGTAGTTCTCATGTATTTCAGGAATATTGCAAACTCTATTCATATTGTATTGAACTCTGTCAAAAGCATGCTATCTAACCCATTCGCAATCAATTCCGCTTTCGGAAAAAGGCTATGGAAAACATTGTGGACATTGAAGAAATTGCTTGTACAAGCAATTTCTTCAATGTCCACAATGTTTTCTACCCAACAAGGAAACGTTTTCTAAATTCAACCATGCTTTGCTAGCTTACAGTACTTTCAGTACTTTGATTTGCGATTTTTGCGACCAGGGACAAAAGATGATACAAGCACACAGCCTATTGAATTTCGCAAATACTTACCAAGGATATTACGGAATTTAGCTGGACTGTTTTCATCATCGGTGTCGTCTACTTGCAGCAACTTTGACATTCTGTGATATATCAGTTATCATATCCCCGCTTCAAACAAGAAGGGTAGGGACGGGGTGTTATTGTTTCTTGATGTCCGTCTTTCCGCCCGTAACCAACGATTTTCGGTTCGTCGCCCATTTCTCAGCGACCATGACTCATAGAGACTTGAAACTGTATGCTCGATTTTAAAGTTTAGTTAGTTTGTTTAGTTTGCAACAACTAGGACTAGTAACATGTAACAAAAATGTAAACTGGTTGGTTTGGCGACCTAAACGTCGTAACTACAATTTAAATAAGCTATATTTACGATTTTAGGTACCAAACAAAGAAAAAATATGGTCATAAGTGTAGGCCATTATAGGAGCTTGATTGGTCGATTGGCCGAACTTGAACTTGAGAATATGTGTAAAAACAACAAAGAAATGAGAGTACTAATGGGGACGTCCGAGTTGGCATTGTAGAGTGTAGTGTGATATGCCAATGTTTGTGTAGAAAATGACATTTTTGTTTATATAGATATTCTGATTAAAGTAAGCCAGGCTATGTTGGTAGTAGTAAAAACATGATGGTTTCTCTTCTAGTGTCATGAGCAAAATTTGGCGATTTTTTTTTAAAATTTACCCTACTATATAATCATTTTCGGAATGTTCAATTTCTGTTGAAACTAAAATAGAAAATCAGTAATTAATTGTTCAGACCATCTATACACACATGATATATGAACATTACATCACGAAGCATAAACCAGTATATAGTAGTTTCAAACTGTGACGTGGTATGGCAAAGATTTAGATTAGATGGTGATGAATAATCGTAAACCTAAGTGGGCTGAGTATCTGGAGGCTCAGAAAGGATGTTGTGGTAGTGTGGGTGTAAAAAATTCAAAATTGAAGGAATCGATGGCTAGGTGCTTAAGCCGCCGCGATATGACTGATATATTTAGAAAAAATGGCGTAACACCCGATTTAAATAATTTAATTAGATGGAAGGGGGGCGTAATCTTGGAAGAAATATCGAAAAAGACATTATAGACTAGCACCTATTCATTTTCCAGAAAATATTGTTTCTTAATACATTCTTAAAAAATTATGTTTAAGATTCTGTTTTATTTACAAACTACGTTACACTTTAAGACCCCCGTCATTGAATTGCAAGTCGACTGTTAACATACGGCACACCTGGCAGCCAAAGCACATTCATACACATGGGCGAAGAGAAGCAATATGGAGTAAGTTTTTTTCGCTAAAATAAATTCCCAAAAATCCGGATGGGACTCGAATCCGGGACCCTCCGATCTCGAGGTCCGCGTCCTACCACTAGTCCACGGACTCCAAAATGTTTGATTGATGATCTGATCAGTAAGAACATATATCTCCATGCGAGCAGATCATCATCAGATTTTTTTAACTAAGCATGGAAATTAGACATGGCTTGTGGAGACTTTTTAAAACAAATTGGACAGTCCGTATCAGAGGGAATGGTTCATAATAAATTGTTCCCATTCAGTCGGAGTGATATGCTAGACCGTCTGTGGGATATAAGGATTGATTGATTGATTGAATGGGGTTTAACGCCCCTTTTAAAACTATTTCAGTCATATCACTGGGGCTGGAGCACCTAACAATAGATTCCTGGTATTTCTCACACCAGTACTGCCATTACATCCTTTCCTGGCCTTCAGCTGCTATCCGACTTAGGTTTATGATTATCCACCCGTTGGTGAGAGACAGATGTGGGAAAGGATATGTGCCGCCGCCGGGGATCGAACCCATTATTGAAGACTGGGAGTCTGGTGCGCTACCGACTGCTCTATAACGGCGGAGAGGGATGGAAGGATAGTAGATATTACCTTTGGTTGTTTATATTTTAGATTTTTCCTGTAATGAAAACAACAAAATCGAGATGGTAACATCACTTCTACAATTTTTATCATTGTCCCCTCGCATTTAAAACGACGAAACAACTTTGAGGAGTATCTTCGGTAAACTACATAAAACAGATCGCGACTGTTAATCAAAGAATCAATCGACTAATGTAACACCTCAGTGGGCGTGGCCAGCGATCCGCCAATTAAGTATCCGGATAACCAACAATGTCAAGTTAATTTATATTCTTTATTCGACATAAATCGAAGGATTACTGAAAAGACTCATCTGAGAGAGGAGAGATGGATGAAAAGATGGTGCATGGATGGATTGGTTGGTGGATGTATATGTATAGCTTGGTGGTTGGATGGATGGATGGATGGATTGATTTGTGAGTTGTTGAGTGAATGGCTGGGTGTATAAATGGATGGATGGATTGGTGGATGGATAAATTGGTGGATGGATGGATTGGTGGGTACATGGATTGGTGAATGGATGAATGGATGAATGGATGGATGTATAGAAGGATGGATGGATGAATGGATGGTTTGATAAATGGATGGAAAGATCGGTGGATGGAAGGATTGGGGAGATTGAAGGGGTAGATGGAGTGTTGGATAAATGGATAGATGAAATGATGTATTGATGATTGGGTGACATCATGTGTGGATTAATAGTGGATGGATTGAGAGATGGATGGATGGATGGTTGGATGAGTGGATAGATGGATTGGTGGATTTATGAGTAGATGAATTGGTGGATGGAAGGTTCGATTGATGAATGGGTGACTGGATATGGATTGGTGGATCGATTGATGAATTCTGGATAGATGATGAAATGGTCGATGGGTGGTTAAATCTGTTGATGTATTGATGAGTAGATGGACTTATGGATGGATGAATGGATGGTTTGATTGATGAGTAGATGGGTATATTGATTTATGGATGGATGGATCGATTGATTGGTTGTTGGATTGATTGATGGATTGGAGAGGGGATGGATTAATGGATGGATGAGTATGTGGATTGTGGGATGGCTGGATTAATTGGTGGATGGATGAATGGTTGGATGGATGGATGGATTGTCGGATGGATGTATGGATGAAAAGATGGATGGGTGGATCGATTGATCGATTGATCGATGGATTGATGGATCGATGGATCGATTGGTGGATGATTGTTGGATAGATAGAGGTATTGTTGGATGGAAGAATATGAGGGTAGACGAATGTACGGATGTACAAACGGTTGAATGGACGGAAGGGTGGATGGTTAATGGATAAATTGATTGATGCAAGGTTATAGACGCACGTACCGACGGACAGATTACTGAATGGATGATTGGAGCATGGATGTTTGATTTGATGGATGAATTGATTGATGTTAGGGCAGACGGATGTTCGGACGGAGAAAATTATGAATGGCTGGATGAATGATTGAACTGATGGGTTGTTGGATGGAAGGGTGGGTTGGTGGGTGGTAGAGTGGACGGATGGATGGACAAATGGATGAATGGATGGATGAGTAGGTGGTAGCATGGATGAAGGGATGAATACGTGGATGGAATGGTGAATGGATGGATAGATGAATAAACTACCATTAATAGATTGTATTTTAAAAAAGGAATTAAAACCTTGTTAAGATACCAAAATAACATTTCCTTCAATGTCTATTTCCTTATTTCTTGTAAAATCATTTTTAGAAGATTTGAAGGAAGAAACTCAACGGGAAATTATTTCAAAATTCCAATACCACTCTCATGAAGCGATTATCTCCCTTGTAATCCTTGACTTTCACATTAGTCGATGGTAGACAAACAATGCTGCGTGTACAGCCCTGACAAGTTTGAGCTGTTAACTTTTCGGCGCCAAACTTTTTTATCCTTTTTAGGTTTATAGTTGAGCCAGCCTTTGCAGATCGAGCGGGGTCATTAGGGTACGGATCGTCAATCGAAATTATAAAAAAAATGTTGCATTAATCACCAATTTTTTTAATTTACTGTATATAGTATGACAATTTTTAGCTCGGCTGTTTCGGGAGAAAATCCAGAGTATTGCTACGTTTAGGTCTGTGTCAGCCTCATTGTCTGCAAACTTTGACAGTTTGTAATATCTCTGGTATTACTAAACATATTCCCTTGAAACTTGGCATATATGTTCACTATCGAAAGAGCAATCTATACCCGCAAGGGAATAGCTCTAAACACATCTTTGAACGATGAATGCCCTTTTTCGGCTTAGAAGTTTTAAACAGTATCAAGCACTTGAATAGCCGAGCGTTGGCGTTACTACATTATATTAGCCTGTGATATTTCTAACAATTCCACATGTACGTGAAGCACACATATTGAGCAGCCTGCACAGCTACACAGTGTAAGTAAGCTATTTGATGGTTGTCTAAAGGAACGTTGTGTCAGTAGCTATCTTCAGGGCGTATAACGAAGGCTTTGATTAGACTGTCAGAATGAACAGGTTGATCTTAGTCATGACTTGGCGCTGATATGAAATAGTTCGAAATATCACTCACGTGCTCATATATACGTATTAACCTACTAGCTATCTATGATGAATCCGGTCCCTCTTTCAGATATTTCAATAGAAAAAGAGCCGCAGCCATAGCGCAGTTGTTTTCACGACGGACTAATCAAGGGTCCCCGTTCGATCCCTGGTCGCGGAGAAAATCCTTTCTGACATTTGTCTCCCACTAATGGGTGGATAATCGTAAACCTAAGTAGGATGAGCAACTGAAGGCTCGGAAACGATGTAGTGGTAGAACTGGTATGAGAAATACCAGGAATCCATGGTTAAGTGCTCCGGTCGCTGCGATAGGACTGAAATACTGTTAAAAGTGGAGTTAAACCCTATTCAAACAAACAAACAAATTGAATGGAAAAACTCCGGATGTTTCCTTTTTTGTATGACCGTTCTCATATATTTATGAACTTGAAAGCGACCTTGAAGCTTTTTAAGACTTCATCCCATCGTTGTCGATTATTTAAAAACAACTTAGTTATTTGTTTCTGTTTGTTTGGTTGGTTGTTCTTAACTGAGAAAATTGGAATCGAAGTATTAGATGATAACGCACGGCTTGGTATGATACAAAAGATACTCGTGTGTATGACATAGACTTATTCACACACCTACACACATCATAATTGTATTGTATTCAAATTCAAATAGTCTATTGTTAAAATCATATATGCAAATATGATATACAAACATAATAAGATAAAACTGCTTACATACAATACATTCACACGGTGACGAGTGAATAGAATAAATTTTGAAGGAAAAGGGGGACCATTACCTTGGTCAGATAGTTTTGATGAAAAAGAACTCAATAGTATAGTTTGTAACGTGCAGAGCTCAAATAAAAAGCTTATACATTTAGAGAAAAGAATCTTCTACCCTAATCTAGTCGATCTCGTGTATTTATAATTCCAAATAGTCACTTGCCTTTTTAAAGGTTTCTCAAAATTCATTTCACAGCAAATTATCTCCCCTGAAACAGTTACACTATTTTGATTTTGATTGGTAAAGTCAGTTACACACGATTACGGAGTTTTATCGATGAAGCATGCGGATGTTACAGTGGATGTATCTTGTTTATGCTACTGGCTGAGGGGTCGAAGTGCTCATACAAAATACGCTTGAACAGAATGGTATCTTTAAATCAGATATATGTTATTCATATATTCTTTTCGAAAAACAGATTTTTTTCTGTCATGAACATGTCATTTTCATTTCATTTTCCTTAATTGTTTAGGTACAGTAAAAATGTTTTATGTATATAAGATCAAAATGATGTTGTAGAGAAGAACTATGAGATATGTTTAAATTAAGTTAAAATGGTTATTTATCGGTATAGGCAGGATCAATATGTGACTTGCGACGCGAAAAGGGACCTTTTGAAAATGCAAATAATATCGATCCTGATCATGTTACAGCGAAACCTGACCAAGGTTTAAACTCTAATGATTATTTACCCACCTGAGCACAAAATTCCCAGATGAACTGTAGCATTCCCGTCGTCTATGCGTATTGAAATGCCATTTGTCACTCATATTGTCGTCCCTCTTCTGTCAACTGTTTCTTAAATAAAATCTCTTGCCAAAATACTGGGCTATTTTCAAACAAATTTGAAAAATACTCATTTTCCGGCTTCTTTCAAGAATTGCTCGAGGAAATGAAATCCGTTAAAACTCAGTTTACCATAGAAAAATGTAAAATTATGGGAAAAAAGAAAATCTCCTGAACATGAGGGCTTAGAGCCTGGATATTGTACGTAGATTATTAGTAAATAGATCCTTGAAAACTGCTTAAATTGTGACTCTGAAGGAGGAGCCCGATGAGAACAGGCCTATAAAGATGGATTTCCTCAAGCGACATCTTTTCAATCACTGCTGAGGCAAATTTGAACTCAAATTAATGTAATATTCAATATGGATTTCTCTTTACAATTTATGAAAATTTTGACCTGGCAATTTATGAAAAAATCTTTAAAATCTTCTGAACAAGAAAACCTAGAGCATCACTGTATGAACCTCTATTAAGATTTCTAAAATCCCCATAGGACATGCCCGGGCTTGTACCATGAAACTACTGGGCCAATTTCTGCCTAATTTCCCAAGAATGAAAGATGTGTTCATTATGTGGTCATCTTCTAAACTGCTAAAAGATATTATATCCATGAATAAGTTATGATAACCAACGTGAAAAATCTTTGGACATCTTGTCCTATTGACTAAGCAGGTCTTGAGTCTTGCCATTCGAAATGAAGTGTCAATGTACGGAAAGTTTGTTGGGACGTAGCAATAGGGCTTGGAGTAAAGATCTATTCTATATTACTACAGCATTGATGACTGCTTTCTTTAATAACCGTCTTCTTAACTTGTACGTTGCCTTTTTCAGGTAGTTGTCTTTGCAAAAAGGCAGAAAATCGTCGAACATTCGTAATAAACTCTTTGCCCTGGAAACAAAAAGTTAAAGTAAATCTTTAAAAAAAAATCTTCAGACGAAGAAGGCCTGTGGTCGTGATAATTGGAAGGAATAATGTTTATTTGTTTCTTTTATTGGGGTTTTACGCTGCTTTCAACAATCTTTCAGTTATATCGCGGCGGCTGGAGCACCTAACAATGGATTCCTGGTATTTCTCACACCAGTGCTACCATAACATCCTTTCCTAGCCTCCAGCTGCACATAGGTCTACGATTATCGACCTATTGGTGAGACAAATAGTCGGAAAGGATGAGTGCCGCCGGGAGATTGACACTCCAACGCGCTACCAACTGCGCTATGACGGCGGCATGGAAGGAATAATGTATTGACCAATATGAAATTTGCTATAATCATGAGCTTTGATCCCTAGGATGCGGAGACGCAGGGGTTAGAGTTAATTTGTGTGACAACATTAAACTTAACTTTGAACTGGACTGTTGAAGGTCAAAGATGCCTAGACTCTGTTTAGCTTACTAACGATCCTCGTGGTTGAATGTGTAAAACAAAATGCGCTGTGATAAATACAGGATTTTGAATGAGTGGTCACGGAATCCCAAAGTTATTAAACGAGTCATTGATATACTGATAAAATCTAGGCTTTTCCAATTTTTTCTATATTCCTTAAACGTTGCTAAGGATCACTTTTTTTATTAAAAAAAATGTATCTTGATTAATTGAATGGGTTTTAACGGCACTTTTTACATTATTTCAGTCATATCGCTGGAGCATCTAACAATGGATTTCTGGTATCTCTCACACCGGTACTACACAACATCCTTTCTTAGCCTCCAGTTGCTATCCCACTAAGGTTAACGATTATCCAACGATTGGTGAGAGACAAATGTCGGATAGGATATGTGCCGCCGCCGGGGATAGAACCCATAACATCACATAATTGAAGATTGGGAGTCTTAAGCGCTACCGAATGCGCTTTGACGGCGGCTTTTTGTATCCTAAAGATTGATTGATTGATTGATTGAGGCTTACGGCCGCTTTTAACAGTATTTCTGTCATATTGCGGCGGCTGGAGCACGTAACGATGGATTCCTGGTTTTTCTCACACCAGTACTACCATTACATCCTTTCCTAGCCTCTAGCTGCAATCCCATTTAGGTTTACGATTATCCACCCATTAGTGAGAGGCAAATGTCGGAAAGGATATGTGCAACCGCCGGTATCTTGAAGAAATTACACATGTATTTTTGTGTCTCCTAGAACTTTGGTGTTTTAGGTTTTGACATTTTGTTAAAGATCAAAACTTTCTGTGTGACTTTGAGAGTAAGACTTACACGAAGGACGTCATGATAAAAAATCAACATTTTCGGTGCTACCATGAAAATAAAGAAATCAAAAGTTATGTAATATCGTTGTCAGAAGTTCCCGTGCTTCAGTGACCGTCTGACAATGCTTCTACATACTGCTGATAAGCCTCCTCACTTTATATTGTGGACTTGATCCCATTCTTCAACAAGAGCCTGTCTGAAGCTCCTTTACAGATGCTGATTGCACGCGGCGAGACGAAACATGTCTGTACCATATCCCAAACAAGCTCTTTTGGAATTAGGTCCGGAGATCTAGCTGACCAACCATACAGACGATTGTGGCTTGTTCGAGATAATGAACGGTTAAACGGGCTCTCTGTGTATGCGTATCATTATCCACTTGAATGGAATTTTAACCAACAACTTCTGCATATGGGCGAACGTAAATATCCACGATCTCGTTTACGTATCTAAGACATGTCAATGACGTGAAGGTCCATTTTTCCCCGACATCTTATTTGCGCACAAACCATTACTTTGATCCCGATCATGTTTTCCCACACAAACTGGAACAAAATGTTCATTTTGGCATTCTCTATAAACTAGCATGTCGATCGGTAAAGTGCACACAAAACAAGGACGTGTCTGTAAACAGGACTGGCGCTCAGTCATATTGGATCCAAGTAGCATGATCCCGTGCCCATGCTTAACATGCTTGCACGTGATATCGGGTCACCGGGACGTAGATTCAGTTCGTCTTGACCTCAGGCCTAGCATCATGCAATCGATTTCTGATGGTTTGGGTGCTTATGCGCATACCGGTAGCGTTCTCTAAGTCCCTAATTAATATTGTTTCGGTGTCAAACTGGTGTAGCCGAGCCTTTAACCACCAGAAATCGGTCTTCAACCTTATTGGTTGACCGTTCTTGTACCCCCCCCCCCAGCGGGCAGATGCCTAACATTTCCGGTCGTAATGAGCCGATTCCACATCTAGGAAACAACCCTTTTGGACACACCAAGGGCATTATCAATATTCCTTCCATTTTGACGTACCAAGGGCGGCGAACGTTTTACTTATCTAACGACATTAGAGAAAAAAATGATCTCGATATTCCTCCACTCATGAGGATGCATACCTTTGGGATAACCAAAAATGAAGCAGCAAAATGCCCCTATTCGTCTCATCTTGACTCAGATGGAGTCTTAAAGTTTTATTGAAATGGAAATCAATCTAAAAATCTAAAATAAATATGTTGAAAATCGCTAAATGTACCAACGCACGTGAAGATACAAGGCAAAATGGATCACGTTTTAGGGGTTACGTACTTTCCCGAGATCCTTGTGGGTAGTATACATGCCGAATCGACAGTTAACTACAGGGTTATCAGGTCCGAATTTTAAACTATGTATATGAAAAAAAGCGATTTGTTTTGAGCATAAAATCATTAAACGAAAAGGTGATCCTTGGGAAATTTTGAGTAGTATATTTTAGATTGCAAGTTTAATTAATTCGGTATTTTATCAACACTAACTTGATATCCTATTTAAAATATATATATTGCGATAAATCGATGAAATTCGTTGAATCTATCGAAATATGGTATCTTTCAAAACATATGATGCCGTTTGTAATAATGACACCGTTACATGAGTTTTGACGTCGCTTTCGTTAGCTTCAGCGCTTCCGCATAGATATTACACCTTATATAACATCACCCATACAACACTCACATATATACATATATTTACAGTTAAACCCAACGGGTTTATTCAACTTCCATGTAGTAAGCATATCCTAATATATAATTTATAATGACGTATTCTCACCGTGTAAAATATATTTTAAGCCAGGTAACAATAACAGACCGAAAAACAATTACCCAGGGCATCACTTTATTGTATATTATCAAACCTCCTTTTTAGAAAATACCAGCAGTGATTGACCGGTTCTTGATCCAATCATTTATAGGCTATTTTCATGACGTTGTGTTCGTCGCCCGTCTGTCAGTCTGTCCGCGCC
Source organism: Fragum fragum (assembly GCA_946902895.1). Taxonomy (NCBI): domain Eukaryota; kingdom Metazoa; phylum Mollusca; class Bivalvia; order Cardiida; family Cardiidae; genus Fragum; species Fragum fragum. Next base: position 18,339,149 of record OX336382.1, on the reverse strand, counting down.
GGAATGGGACCAGTGTGGGATTAGGTGTGTATATTCAGAAATATATTATGGGGTTGTTTCCATCCAATAAATTAGGACCTTAAAATTATGGGCTGAAAATGTCCAAAACTCAAAACCAAAAACCTTACAAGTACCAAAAATTAGAACATCCATCCGTCCGTTTGTACACTTTTTCCTAAAACGATTCTCAGAAACTAGTTGCTGGAATTAAAACTAATTTCATAGAAATCATCATTGTTTTACCTTTAATCAGATTCCTTCACAGAATCATCATCGGATGAAAATCATAGCTTTTATGGGCGGGGCCAATATCCGTATATGGTGTATGATGAAAACTTTGCAAATCTTCTCCTCAGAAACTACTGTCTGGAATGTTACCAAATTTCACAGAAATGCTCTTTCGGAGATACTTTGTCAGATGCATGGAAACAAACAATTTGGTTGATATAAACAACCCTTTTTCGATGAAATAAAATGATGAACATATATACCCAACCATAACTTTTGCCATTGAATATTTCAATTAACTAATTCCCACACTATCCATCTTTTTTACGCCCCTCAAGGAAAAAACTTATAACGAAAATATTTCTCAATATGAAGAAATTGCTTGTTACAAGCAATTTTCTTCCTTATCCACAGTGTTCTACCCTAAAAGACAAAATTTTAGAAAAGCATAAACTAGACAGTGTTGTCTACAACTTCTTTGAATTCGGACAAGTCTAAAATTTTGTTGTCTGGTAATAAATTAGCTGATTCAATACTACTGGATTTCTCTTAAGCAACTGTTTAATTCGAAAAGCAATGATTTTCGGATCTTCTGTTTAGATATTTCAAACAAACAAGGTACATAAACACGTTTAGCATGTAGAACCATAACAGATTATCGTCTCTTTAATCAGGCTATGGCGCAGTGGGTAGCGAGACGGACTCTCAATCATGAGGTCCAGAGTTTGATCCCCGGTCGCGGAAAATATCCTTTCCGACATTTGTCTCCCACCAACGGGTGGATAATGGTAAACCTAAGTTGGATTAGCAGCTGGAGGATCGGTAAGGATGTTGTGGAAGTTCTTGTGTGAGATATACCAGGAATCCATGGTTAGGTGCTCAAGCCGCCGCGATATGACTGAAATACTGTTAAAAGCGGCGTTAAACCCAATTTTAAAAAATCGATCCAATCAGGCCTTCAGGGCAAACTTGTTTAGTTCTCTCTCAACATTTTTCGTGGGTCAAATGTCGATGTAAATCTAAATTTTGTGTGGAGTAAAAGGTTAACCGAATTTGCATTAAACGTTATAAAATAACAGTAAACAAGTACAAAACGCAGGGCGACCACAACAGTTAATTAGTTCTTTATTTGTTTCGTTGAATGGTTTGCATTTTTTACCCATTTTAATTGGATTCAAATGAGTCTGCCCGCAATGACACGATGCAGTTGTATGCTCTGCAGGCCCCGCCTCAAGTAAATTACTTATAAGCCATGAACATCTGTCTACCCTTTACGCCAATAAACAGTCAAAGAATTTGACAGAAAAATAAAAGAAATGTAATAATCAAATTTTAAGCATTGTGTATTTGGTAGTTCACTACCACAGGCTGCATGCTTTCACTATTTTGTAGACTGTCATTTTATTCCTCATAGAAAACTAGGTCTTCATAGACGCATTCACAAAATAAGTCGAAAATCTAAGCATTCAAAGATGGCGATCCATTACCAGACTACAATAGTTAAGACTGGTCGAATTCAAAGAAGTTGCGGACGACAATTTCCTCCAGGTGAAATTTTAGAAATCTCTGTCTTATATGGTGGATAACATTAGGCATTTCATCATTTTCTACAATGTCTTTCACAGTTTTTTTGTTTTTTTTTTTTTGAGGGGGCATCTAACGCGTCATCGTTTGGGAATGGGTTAAATCAGATTTTATAACAATTTTGTTCTCAAATTATTATATTTTCAACTTGACTTGCTGAATTTGTTTAAGTTGAAGTGGATTTCAGTTATATCGAGGTGGCTGGTAATCTTTATCATGGCTTCTTGTCGTTTCACACACACCAGTACAACCATAACTATTCGATCCGAGCCGCCAGCTGCTCATCCAACTTGGGTACACTATTTGTTATCCTGTATTTCGTTGCACCTTTGTTTTATTAGCGGAATACATTTTTGTTTCGTATTGAATCAACAGTGTTTGATTTGCAATGACAATTTGCGTTTAATTGTCGCGTAATAGTCGACGGATCGTGATGTCAATCAAAGACTTATTCGACCAATCAAAACATTCATTAAGACCAGATGCCAACTTTGGACAAGGATATCTGCTGATATTCATGTGAAGCATATTTGTTGGATTGATGACTTAGACGTAGTACCAACAGCTTATTCAAACCAACCAATTATTTTACGTTGAAGCTCGGCTATTTTTGGGGAAAACCTGAGGTATTGCCGTGGCTAGACCATCTTTAGCGTCTTTGTCTACGCCATCCGAACACTTTGATATTTTGTAATATCTCTGAGTAGTATTACTGAATACATTCACTGGAACTCGGAATATATGTTCACTATTAAAAGAGCAATCTATATCAACAAAGTAAATTCCCTTAAATGCTTTTTGAACGAATAATATCCCCTTTTCGACTTAGAAAGTTTAACCACTATCAAGCTCTTGGACAGCTGGGCGTTGACATCTGCATGTGATGTTCTTGTATGTTTCATGTTACTGGCCATACATTTTGCAAAATAAAGACGTATTAATACCAAGTAGGAATTTCCTGCCGGAGCTCCGTTGGTGGGGTCAGCGATTTGTCAAGAAGTTCATTAAACAGAATTTTCGCAGAACTTAATAACAAAAGCCAGTAGATACGTTAAGTACACTATACATGTCCGCTACCAAACCGTGCTTAAACTTAAGATAGAACATCATTTAAACATATTTTACACGTCCGCTATCACACAGCGATTAAACTGAAGATAAAACATCATATAAACATGTTTTGCATGTCCGCTATCACACAGCGATTAAACTAAAGACAGAACATCATATAAACATGTTTAATATGTCCGCTATCACACAGTGATTAAACTGAAGTTAGAACATGAAAAGAACATAGTGTACATGTCTGCTATCACACAGTGATTAAACTGAAAATAGAACATTAAATAAACATGTTTTACATGTCCGCCATCACACAGTGATTAAACTGAAAATAGAACATTATATAAACATGTTTTACATGTCCGCTACCACACAGTGATTAAACTGAAAATAAGACATTATATAAACATGTTTAACATGTCCGCTATCACACCGTGCTTAAACTTAAGATAGAACATCGTATAAACATATTTTACACGTCTGCTATCACACAGCAATTAAACTGAAGATAGAGCATCATATGTCCGCTATCACACAGTGATTAAATTGAAGATAGAACATGAAATGAACATAGTGTACATGTCTGCTATCACACAGTGATTAAACTGAAAATAGAACATTAAATAAACATGTTTTACATGTCCGCCATCACACAGTGATTAAACTGAAAATAGAACATTATATAAACATGTTTAACATGTCCGCTATCACACCGTGCTTAAACTTAAGATAGTACATCATATAAACATATTTTACACGTCCGCTATCACACAGCAATTAAAATGAAGATAGAGCATCATATGTCCGCTATCACACAGTGATTAAATTGAAGATAGAACATGAAATGAACAAAGTGTACATGTCTGCTTTCACACTGTGATTAAACTGAAAATAGAACATTATATAAACATGTTTTACATGTCCGCCATCACACAGTGATTAAACTGAAAATAGAACATTATATAAACATGTTTTACATGTCCACTACCACACAGTGATTAAACTGAAAATAGAACATTATATAAACATGTTTAACATGTCCGCTATCACACCGTGCTTAAACTTAAGATAGAACATTAATAAACATATTTTACACGTCCGCTATCACACAGCAATTAAAATGAAGATAGAGCATCATATGAACATGTTTTACATGTCCGCTATCACGCAAAGATTAAAATGATTAAAGAACATCATATGAACATATTTTACATTTCCGCTATCACACAATGATTAAACTGAAGATAGAATATTATATAAACATTTTTTACATGTCCGCTATCAGATAGTAATTTAACTGAAAATAGAACATTATATAAACATAATTTACATGTCCGCTATCACACAGTGATTAAACAGATGATAGAACATGAAATGAACATAGTGTACATGTCTGCTATCACACAGTGATTAAACTGAAAATAGAAAATTATATAAACATGTTTTACATGTCCGCCATCACACCGTGATTAAACTGAGGTAGAACATGAAATGAACATAGTGTACATGTCTGCTATCACACAGTGATTAAACAAAAGATAGTACACTGAATGAACTTACTGCACATGTCTGCTCCCAAATTATGATGACACTGAAAACAGAATATAAAATAAACAAGTTGTACATGTCTGCTTCATTGTACTTACACTGCAGATAAAGTATGAACTGAACACATTGTTCATGTCCGCTTCCTCGTAATGAATACTGAATATAAATCATGAAATGAACGTGTTGTAAATGTCCGCTCCTCATCGTGCTTAAACTGAAGATAGAAAAGAAATACACGTATTATACATGGCCGGTCCCACATTATGTTTAAAATGAAGAAAGGGAACGAAATAAACGAGTGTGGGACAACACGTCCCTAGGACAATACCCCCAAGGCAAAACTCCCGTTGACAAACCCCATGGGACAAAACCCCCATAAGATTAAAAAAACAACAACATAGAACTAAACCCCAATCTATATGAATAAAATATTAAACAGTGAACTTTGAAAATGTTTAGTAACAGAAATGCAAAACTTAACTCCCTATGCGACAACCAAAATTCAGATTTGACTGAATTTAAACGTATTACAAATTATTTTTGACAGAAGATAAACTGCAAATGCAGACCAGTAAGTATAGAAAGCAAGAAAAGAGTAGGAGAAATGATTTTTTTCCAATTCCCTAAATATTTTCAACCCTGTTTGATGTACATTTTCCTCCCGCCAGATAATCAAAAAAGTAGATCGGTCCTATTTGAAACAAAATCTACCATAATTCATAATTATTTAAATATTCCCCTCGCATTAATGTTGAATTCAATTAAATTTCTAATGACTCAATTATATAAAACACAAGAAAACGTTAAATTATTTAAATCACAAGTAAAGAATATTAATGATTTCATATCAATATCATAAGTATTAAATATTTACTTCATATATTCACACACACACACACACATAAAAAAACGTTTTGCATAATCATAGGGATTTTGCCCACTTTTCATTTAAGGGCATGGGGGGATTGTCCCAGGGGGGTTCGTCCATGGGGGTAATATCCTAGAGGGGTTTTGTCCAATGGGGATTTTGTCCGTACCGCTCTTGTTTTTCCAATATTAATCTTTTGGGGAAATACATGTAAAAATGGGTATGGTCTTGTCACAAAATAACCATATGTATCATTAATTAATGTCTTTTCTGACATAGCCATAGCCCTTCATATGTGTTCACTACCACTGTTTCAATTTCCTATGGATTATTTTTATCTATGACTAAATCTTATTTGAGAAAGCAATATGGATAGAGAAGAAATGTTTTTCACAATATCTTCTTTTCCACGAACATTTTTTCCCTTATGGAAGACCTGTTAACAATTGAAATACATCTTCAAATATCTTGTGCAACCCTTTTCAATTTTTATCATAATGCACTATGTCACCGGATACAGTATATCCTGTCTTCAAGGCTGTCAGTTCGAGTGGGTTTGAAAGTATCTGAGGTACATTACTTATTCTCTAAAATTACCTCCCTTATGTCTCTCAAACCGACATATTATTCGACACAACTGAGAGATAGCTGCCAGAAAATATTACAATTTCCAGCTAGAATTGTGCATGCGTCAAATAAATATCAGTGATACTAGCAGCCAGTATAGATACAATAGATTCAAGTATGTGTTGTGGGTCGGCATGGCCTTAGACATATCATCGTCATCACTGGTTTGGATGGCGGAATCCCGACTTGAAAGTTACATTAACCATTTTCTCACAATATTTTTTACAATATTTGAAGCTTAATTTCCACTTTAATCGAAACTTGAATTTCTGCAGTCTCTCTTTATTTTGACTGATCTAGTTTTTGTCGTCTGGTAATGAATTAAACCACCCAAAGAAATATTCCTTGCTACATAAATTGTATAGGTCTTTGCCGTGTTATATATTTTCTCGAAATCCTTGAAGCCGCATTGTTTTGACGTAATAAACAAGCGTTAATGTCAAACATTGTCTGTATTTGTCATCAACTGCCAGTACCGAAACCAAACTGTTTACTGTAACACAGGCATAAAAATGTTATTACATCACATTTGTTTTTACTGTCATGTTTGCTAGTTTTCTGACTGAAAGCTTGTTGAATATTAGCTGTCTGGCTATTTACCATTTTAAAGAATTCATATGCGTCATCAACCGTAAGTGTCTAATTAAACATCATTCTGCAAGCACCTCATACATTTTCTATGTTTTTGCTTTCCTTCTGAACGGGTACCTATAAAAGAACACAAAGTTTTCCCAAATGTCTGTTTCCGAATGTCTTGTTACCCAATGATTTGTTTCAGATTTTATAAACAATGAGAAAAACACAGTTTTCTGCTGACTGGTCGGTGGTTTACTTCTCTTGCTGCTAGAACTGGCTGCTACCTTGTTAGCTGACGGCTGTTGCACATTGTTAGTTACTAAGCCAGCAGAGTCTCCATGAATTTCTATCATCAACAGAAAGCTTATTACATCGACTCTTTACTTACTAGCTAATACTTGCATGGGTGTTATATTCCCATGACCGACAAGTTCGACAAGTAAATACCATGGCAAATCCTGGAATTGAACAAAATAGATAACTCATTATCATAATGGAATATTAAAGGGAAGGAATATTGTGGTTAATGATGAAACTGTTCGGTTCCAGCATTTCTTCCTTAACAAGTTTGCTCAAGATTACTTCTTCACTTTTTTGCGGACAAGTTCATTTTATTTCTGGACAAGTAAAAATAATGTCGCACATGTCCGTGGCGAAAATATTTATTGTACTGGCTGCTGGTTGACTGATTAGCTGTTTTATCTACTTAACCGTGAAAACACTTTAATTTCAAAACATAATAATTGGTTAATTTCTAATGGTTTAGATGATTCCAGATATACCCACATGGCATTAGTTGAGATGTCGACCATGCAGAGTTAATATTGCTGTAATGTGGACATTGCTTGCGTATTGATATTAAATTGTATACTCAATTGAATTTCCGGATGGCACCGGGATGGTACTGGAGTACGGATGCCGTCGGACAATTCCATGGTACTCTGCGGAAATGGTTGATGATTCCCGAACTCGAAAACATATAATGGTATTCTATAGTCAGTTTGTTAATCTAATCATTTTCTGCCTTGATTGGGCGCATTTCATGTATTCATTGTATAATGTTGTATGATCTGCTAATAAAATTGAGTTGAGTTCAGTGGTTAACCATGGAACTTTTGCCAGCTGCATTTTCTTTATTTTTGGCTGTAGTTGCTGGAATTCAAGTTTGTGTCCACAAAATGTAGTATGTTACAGTATGGGGATGAGATCTTGCCCTTTCAACACTTTCGGTGCTTTGATAAAATTCTAAAACCATTAAATAACTGTAGTGCGAAATGATGCTTTATATTATCGCATTTTGAACCTCGCATGGTGATAGGAGCATAAGAGCACATTCTGCAACAAGTTTATTATTTGACTTTATTTTTATCACACCCATTTGATATAGACTAGGAAACAACTTCTTACAGCTCCCAATAGTTAGGGTCAGAATCAAGGACCTTTAGTCTCTTTCGAGAATCGATCCAGAGATGTCTTTGTCGCGAATCGACTCTCTATTGACCACGAACGCTCGTACACTTTAGAGTCGAACCGCTCCTAACACCTGATATGCTGAATACAAAATCCATCTAAAAATTGCATTAAAATCAATGCTGAAACCACCGAAATACTTGTTAGGTGTCAATATGACTTTGAAATGTAAATTTCTTCATTAACTCCAACATAAAAGGGACAAACAAGTGTTGTAGACTAAGATCAGACCCCACTTAGCTACGGTGCTTGTAAACAAACATTTATCTTCGACTAAACCGCCTGCAAAAACAGGAATATTTCGGGTTCAGCAAGACTTGGGTTAAGCCTTTCTGTGTGTAAGCTCACCATGGTAAAAGATTTTTAGAATGACTTTTTGTAAACCGTGATCATTTTTCCTGAGTGCGATCTGCGCAGTAAGACCATTGTCGACACTTTTCGGATCCAGAATTTTCCCCTTTCTCTTGGTGAGTAGCATTTACACGATCGTTTCAGGTGACTCTAGAAGAGGTTGGACGACAAAGCAGCCAAGAGAATGAAATCCAACAATTGAAACGGGAGCTATATGACTGCAAAGAGAGGGAAATGGACATGAAAGATCAACTCCAAAATATGGAGGACAGTGCAAAGAAGTCAAACAGCCGGGTAAGATTCTTAAATTTAATTCAAAATTCGTCATAATCTATGTGTATCAAAATTGAGTTTTCTGATTGGCTGAAACATTTGTTTCATATCTCAATCGAAAAATGAATATAGAACCTTCAAGCTAGCTTTTTTTTTCAGGATCCATGCGGCTAACCTGTATGGGTTCATTCGGAAAACATATGGGACCAATTTGGGCAATATTGTGCCCATAATGACCCTTATGATATCCATATTACCGCTATTGTCCTATAATGGTAATATTTGGGAGCCATTTTAGCATTAACATACCTATCAAGGATCCACAAGGACAACATAAGACATGCACATCTAATATGTTCAGACATATAGGGAGGTGGTATATCTGGATTTGATACTACTGACTAACATCAAAATAAATACACAACAATTAAAGCAGTCAAACAGGAGTATAAATACAGAAATATACGAGACACACAAATCAAATCAAAATGCACTTTTCAAACTCGGCTGCTTACATCCGTTTATTTTTCTGTCACATTAGTTTTGTTTCTTTGATTTCCCCTAGTCTAGAAACATTATGTTATGGGGCCTGTATGGATGTTCACAACACGTTAACATATTCCACGGGCCATAGAAATGTCTTATTTGAAAAATAACAGCTTCGATAGAAATCTTTAAAAAGTTTCAATATTTGTTCTCTATTATGTCAAGATAGGATAAATTTCTAATTTAGGACCCCAAAGGGTCCCATATGGGCATTATACTCAGTCCCCGGCCACTTGAGACCAATATTCCAATGTTTGTTGAGTATTGTGTAATGTTGCGCACAAACACAAAGTAAAAAGCCGCCAGATAAAAATGTTTGCTTTTATTACTTCTTTGTCTGATATATGGTTTGATGATATTTAATTTTAAGACATTAAGATAAAACTATTTGTTTTCTTACAAAATCACTGTTATGCTTAAATCCGCGTTTTTATAAAGTGTAATAGGGGTTTATTCATATACCTATGCAAATAAATATTCTCTTCGACTTTTATATCAAATTTACCTTGGAAGTTTTATAGATTCAATGTTCAGTGTCATGTTGACTCTGTTATCTTGTTGTAATCAATCTATAACAATTCTATCACGATTAAGCTGTAGTTACGCCGTTTAAGTCGCAAAAATAACAAAAATGATTCAAGTAATGTCGGCCAATGTCGGAGTTCCGATAAAAAATTGATCTAATTGATCGATTAATTTTCTAATTGACACCCGCGATCTGTCAACTCCCCGAATGAACATTTCTTCGTTAACCCTTTTCCCGTTTTAGACTGGTCGAAATTGAAAGAGGCTGCAGACTACAATGAAAATTAAATTCAATTTGAAAAGAAACCGTCCTATGTGGTACAAAATATTGTGGGAAAAGAAGAAATTGCTTGTTACAAGCAATTTCTTCTTTTTCCACAATCTTTTCCTAAGTATTAAACCACTGTCACGTGAAATCCCGGATTTGTACAGGAAAGGGTTAAGAAATGAGACCCAAGTTTGTAAAGATACAACGAATTTATCAAACACCTGTGGATTTGAAGGCAACAAGATCTCTCCCAGTAATGAAAATTGGCTCTAAAATAACAAGGAATTAGTCTGCAATGATAAATAAATTATAATACGATTCTCTATTTTCTGTTGATGGGTTTATCCGAATTTTATTCCTCTACTGCTAATCAAACCCTGATTATAAAGGAACTTAGCTCTGTATAAATTTGGGTTTAGACTAGACACGGCGTAAAGTTGAATAAAAAATGAATTTAGTACACGGGTATGTTTAACTCATTACTACTCAGTGACGCTTTTATACGCCACAAAGACGTAAAAAAAGCTTTAGAAAACATTGTGAGAATGAAACAATTGCTTGTTATAAGCAATTTATTCATTATCAACAATGTTTCCTTCCCAGAAAGTTTAAAAATGATCTAAAATTTCAGAAACTTTAAATTGCAGTCTGAGCCCCCTTTCAATTCGGACCAGTCTAAAATTATGTCGTCTAGTAATGGATTAAAAGACGAAGACAATAGAATTAAGGTTTTTGCAATTTTTAAGTCTAAATAGTGACCATATTAAAAATTCACTTTTAAAATCAAAAGCTATTCCCCTTGAAAAAAATATTGTTACTAAATACTATGTTGTTAGGATTCATTTCCCAATCCAAATATAGCCTAAGGATTAAATGAGAATTCTGAGTTAAATTATGTATGCAAGTGAAGGTCGCAAACTAGTATTTCAACGATCATTCTATTAAAGCCAGATATTATCTCTGAAGCAAATCTATAAAAACCAGTGTCCACTAAAGCTTTCAGAAGCCTTCTAATTATTAAATTGAAAAAAGAGGTATGAGTAAAGTTCGTAGGTTTTATTTGGGGGGGGGGGTTGGTTTTTTTGTGTGTGTGCGTGTTCGTGCGTGTGAGTGTATGTGAATTCTATAATTGGTATAAACTTTTTTTGTGAGAGATGGTTCGTTATGTGTAAAAGCGCCGATGATTTCACTTATACAATATTTTCCGTGACCGAGCGGAACTTTGGATGACTCGGGGAACTGTGTACCATCAGTTTATATAATCTAACTAGTTTTTGGGATGATCTAAAATCTTCCATAACCTATTAACCCATTCCCACTCAATCAATCCTTTACGCCTCTCAAGAAAAAAACTTAGGAAAACATTGTGGAAAACGAAGAAATTGCTTGCATCAAGCAATTTCATCATTATCCATAATGCTTTCTATCCAAAAGACGAGAAAGTTTAAAATTCCATCAGCTTGAAATTGTCGTCTGCAGCTTCAATCAATATGAACCAGTCTAAAATTTTGTTGTGTGTGAATGGGCTAATGAATTGAGGATAATATATTTTTTGATTCGGTTGCGGAACCAAGAGTGAAAATATAGCTCTTGTGGTTCATGTAATGAAATACATCGACCCTACATAAAAAAAAACGATTATTCTTTTTCAATACAAACAAAAGATATCTTTTTTGTACAGAATCTCTCCAAGAACTGCATTTTGCACGTGATCTGTATGACAACCTAATGGCTTCATCACGACTTTGGTCCCGCTCTTGTCACAAAGCTGACAATTACCCTCATCATGAGTATAAGGTTTCATGGTTGCATGTTAATCGCTTTTGAGAAAGAGAGATAAGTGAAGTGAAATAAGTGTACATGGGGACGAACTGATGGACGGACAGACATAGTGATTCGTTTCCTCGTATTCTTATGACACTCGGTGGGAAAATCTTGGCACTCTACATATCTGTAAACTTAATCATGCAGATAGAAAATAACAATATTCTAAATGATGATACGAGGACTAAACGTTCGTATGTAACGACTATTATTGACCGATCGCTGGCCCCGCCCACTTACGTCTTTGGCCACGCCCACTGACCCCGACAAGAAAGTCCAGTGTTATTTTGCTAAATTTATTGCCAGTAGCATGTAAAACGTAGAATGGGTTAGTTAGCGACCTGAACGTCGTAACTACAGCTTGGATAAGCTGTAGTTACGGCGTTCAAGTCGCCAAACCAACAAAAATGTTTCACAAAAATAGCGCCAATGTCGGAATTCAGAGTTCAATTCCGGGCTAAATAAATAATTTCATTTGTCGACCGGTTGGTTGATTGACAGCCTCGTTTAGTCACTTATCAAAATTGAGATTCGTCCTATAACTGTCGCTGGAGACGGCTTACTTTTCATGATTAATAAAATCTTTTTTCAGATTTTTCATAGAAATTAAAGGACTGAAAATCACATAAAGTACTAATTTTGAGTTGTTTTTTCTTTCTTTTTTTTTTTTTTTTTTTTTTTTTCATAAAAATCTGATTTTTATAACCAACTTTGGCTTAAAGGGGATAAACAGGTAATATAAGCCGAGATAAGACTGTACGAATGTGCAAGATGATCCATGTCTTTACTTCCTGTGAAAACAGAAATAACCCTGGTTAAGCATGACAAGGGTTGATATTCTTCTATATCTTTAAGACCAAGTATAGAAAAATATTCTAAGAGGAAGGACCAATGGCTCTTAATGTAACAGAATATAACAGGGTAGCTGAGATTGGACCCAAGAATCAAATAACAAATCATAATTGAAGGTCCGAGTGCGTGAACTATTCAAAGAGCAAGGACCAATGGCTGTCAATCATAACTGAATTGCTTTTGTCGAAATATTGAAAATGATAGTTTTTTGTATAGAAAAGTGTTGTATAGAGATTTACATTTTCCCGGGGAATATTATAATGATATTACCTATTAGAATATCCTAGTGCTTAAATATCTCAAGTGAAAAAAATTGAATTCTTTTTAGAGGGTATTAAAGTCCCAGTTATACAATGTAATACAAACAAATAATTATAGTGTCCAAAGTAAGGATTTATATGGGTGTTTTTTTTTTTTTTTTTTTTTTTTTTTTTCTCTTTCGGTCTTATATTCATTTGTACCAACCTCTTTCATTAAGTCTTCAATCCGAAGTTTTAATGTCTGTTTGTCATTCGGGTATGGATCATACGATATTTTTATCTTAAAAAATTAAGCAAAAACTTCTTGGTAAATCTTGCTTAAATATTGTCGATTCGATGTACAAATAGGATGTTTCAAAGTCTGGTATCTTTCAAAATTTATTGTTTAAAAACAAACTGTTACGAGGGCTTAAACCCGATACAATTTTAGACTTGTTCAAATACAAAATTGTGGCAGACGACAATTTCTAGATGACAGAATTTAGAATAACTTTAATTTTGTTTTTAGACATAGAAAATAATATTGAAAATGACCTTTCTTATAGACATAGAAAATAATGTTGAAAATGAAGGAACTGCTAGTAATAAGCAATTTCTACATTTCTACGTTTTCAATATTGTTTTTCTGAACCTTTTTAGAGGGGTGTCAAAAAGCGGAGTTGTATGGGAACGGGTAAAGTCATTAATTTTCAGTAAAAACTCGTCGTTTATTTTCAGATCATTGATCTAGAGGAAGAAAATGACAATCTTGGCTTACAATTGAAGAAACTCTCTGTAGAAACATCATATTATAGAAACAATACCGAAAGCGGAAACAAGCAGTCGGAAACGGATATTGAGCTGAGAATCCAATTTGATATGGCGGAAAAAGAATTGTCTTCCCTCAGAAGAAAGCTTGCAGATTTGGACGAGGAAAATGAAATGCTACACGAAGAAGTGTTTTCAATGGAAATGAAATTAAAAGAAAAAGACAAACAGTTGTTAGAAATACCCGAACCGACGTCACCTAGTGCTTATTATGAGGACAAAATCAAAGAATTCGAAAAGGAAGCGAATGACTTTAGATCGAAACTTCTTAATAAAGACCAGGAAATTGAAAGTTTATATGCAGAGTTATGTACTGTGAAGGTTAATACTAAACGTGGGTATGATTTCAAAAAAAGCAAGTCGTTAGATCATGAATATGAAGCGGATTATGGGGTCATGGTCGATTTGAAAAGACAATTAGAGCTTAGCCACCAAGAATGTGTGGAATTAAGAGAAAGATTAACTGAAATTGTTGCTGAAAATGATGGATGGAAAAATGAATTAGAGTTGTTAAAGGATAAACATAAATTATGCGCTAATTCTGCAAGCTTAACGGGTTTAGCGGTGGCTTACGTCGAAACTGATGAAGTTAATGAATTAAGACAGGAGCTATTCGACGCGAAACAAGTTATAAATGATTATCGAGACAGAGCGACCTGTTTACTCCAGAAATACGAATATTTCGCCAAATTTAAAGACATTTCTTCGTTGAAGAAACGCGAGTTTCTCGAGCAGTTTTCTTTTTTCACATCTGAATCAAACTTAGTTGATACAAATGTTTTAATGCTTCCTCGAAACAAGAATATTTCGAACGAGGAAGCAGTTCTCACGAAAGACCTCATTCCAGACAATTCAAATTCGGATGACAGGACTGAATCGGCAAACCTTTCATCGCTTCCTCAAAATACTGCTTTTCGAAAGGAGGAAGCGTGTTTGAATACTCGAGAGGGTTACGTCGATTTTCAAAATGGCTGCGTTAATTTTTCCATTAACCTTAACGAGCCCAAGCCAAGTACCGGTAAGAGTGGAGATTTACATTCACAAGAATTTCATCAATCAAACACTGCCGACAGCTTTCGAAACACACAACTTCAGAATCGCAGTAATTCCTTACAGCAGACGAACTTTTGTAATGAAGAGAGTAAAAGTGGTTCTCGTACAGGTAATTCGGAGCAGACGAGAAAAAAGTCACGTGGTGCAGGCTACCTATTATCTACCTTAGATGATATATTCTCTCAACTTGTGCAAATGTTAGAAATGGATTCCAGTGGTAATAAAAATGTAGTTCCCCAAACAGCGATAAACATATTTCAAAGTGGTGATTCGCCGGAAATGGATTACTTAGAGAATATACCGGAAGTTGAAAACCCTTCTCTCCCTGAAAGGGAGATTGGGGAAACGTCGGAGTTAACAGTGTATGGAGGTAATGAATTGTCACAGTGTGTCAGTCCGTCGAACATGTCGTCTTCACAGGAAGTAAGCGTCACCATGGTAACTGATATTGATGATGACACAGACGACAATTTAAATGGAGAAATTCAAAGTGGCGGCCATTTAAATGGAAATCAAATTTCTGACATCGGGGAAAGTTCATCATCAGAAATTTCGAAAAAGCAATCAGAAAAAGTCGAAGAAAGCTTAGTTTCACAAACAGATGATCATTCCTCGGATTCTTCAAAGAATGACGTCATGAGTGACTTGACTCGAGTGACGTCACATAAGGAAGCAAGTATCACTCAAACATTATTGGATACTATACAGGACCTCGAGGAAAGAATAGGTGAGTCGAGTTTTTATATAACGTATTTTATTTAAGAATCATTTTGTTATTTCCCATGCAAAATAAGTATTTGAAATAACAACGAGAATCTTCTTATCGATTAGCTGCTTTCTGGACCTTTTTCCCTTATTTTATCTCTGAATATGTGCTAGCATTTAGAATTGTGGAGTCATCGAATCCTTGGCTTGGAAATTCTTAAGGTTTCTGTGGTCTATGGCCGGAAGTAAAACGGAACATATTAATAATCTCAGATAATGAAGGTCCAATTGACCTATCGCTTGCCCCGCCCCCTTACTTCTTTGGCCCCTCCCATTGACTCCGACAGGAAGTTCTGATTTGATTTTTAGCAGCGTTAATTTGCAAAATTTATGGCCAGTAGCATGTAACAAAAAGGTAAAATGTTTGATGGGTGACCTACAGTTTTAATAAGTTATAGTTACGACATTAAAGACGCCAAACCAACAATAAAGGTAAACAAAAATGGCGCAAATGTCGAAGTTGATAAGCTCAGGTCCGGGCTGAATGAATTATTTGATTAGTCGGTTTATTCCTTCAATTATAGCGGCGATTGGTCAATTATGTGTGTCATATCATTTTTTAGAAAATTACCAAAAGAGAAGTTTCTAAAGCCTCCTTTCCCTTTGATCCTATATTCTCGAAAACGGTCAACTTTTATCAGGTTCAACAAATTGAATAAGCAAACTTCGGGAGTGGGTTTAACCCATTTCCTGACGTCAAAAATTTAGATTGATCGAAATCCCAAGATGTTGCAGACGCAAATTTTTAGAGGAAGAAATTTCTATTTTTTGTTTCTTTTGAAGCAGAAAACGTTGTAGATAATGAAGAAATTGCTTGTAACAGGCAATTTCTTCATTTTCCATAAAGTTAGTTTTTGTTTGGGGGGGGGCGTAAGAAGGGCTAATTGTTGGGTAATGGATTAAATTTCGTACTGATATTTCTTTTGAAAATATGGATGTGAAATATATTTATATCGAGATCTGAGACCTCACATGGTATTTCCAAAAACACATAAACGTACAGTAAATACGCAGATCGGAATGCAATCAGCAAAGCTGCTTACCATGCGTTCTGTGGTCTCATATTGATTGATTGATTGAAAGGAGTTAAACGCCGCTTATAATTTTTTTCAATTATATCGCGGCGGCTGGAGTACCTAACAATGTATTTCTGGTATGTCTCGTACCAGTATTACCATTATTATCCTTTCCTAGCCTCCAGCTGATATCCCACTTAGGTTTACGATTATCCACCCATTAGTGGGAGACAAATGTCGAAATGGATATATGCCGCTTCCGCGGATCGAACCCATGACATCCTATTTTGAAGTCTAGGGGTCTGATGAGTACCAACCGTGCTATGACGGCGGCCTTTAGGGCTCAAAGATTCACCTTGATAAACTGGTTATAGATTTTGGTGGAATGGATTTAACCTAAAACAAATTAGCGAGTTATTACTTGTTCATCATCACTTTTGTTAGGCTAGCGAAACGTTGTAACTACAATCCGTTAAAGCTGTAGATACCACGATTCGACCGATTAATTGATTGATTGATTGAATGAGGTTTAACGCCACTTTTAACAGTATTTCAGTCATATCGCGGCGGCTGGAGTATCTAACAATGGATTCCTGGTTTTTCTCATCCCAGTTCTACTACATCCTTTCCTAGCCTCCAGATGCTTTCCCACTCAGGTTTACGATTATCCACGCATTGCTGAGAGACAAATGTCGGAAGGAATATGTGCCGCCGCCGGGGATCGAACCCATGACGTCCCATGATTGAAGATTAGGAGTCTGATGCGCTACCGACTGCGCTATGACGGCGGCGTTTCGACCGATCAAAGAAAATTGTTTAGATTGGGTTTCTTCTATATTTTTTCCGAAACGTCATAACTGTCCTGGTTCACAATTTTTCGTATGTGTGTGTGTGGTTTTTTTTTTTTATGCTTAATGAGACTTAGTAATAATAGGCTATAATTTGAGTCTCGGGGGGAATTGTATTTGTTCTAATCTTCAATTGACCAATCGCGGCTGTCAATCAAATAACTAGTCGACCAATGAATTCATTCATTGATACCAGACATGTGTCTTGATCTAAAACATACGCCGTCATTTTCGCTAACCTTTTTGTTGGTTTGGCGACTTAAACGCTGTAACTAGATATTATCCAAACTGTAGTAACGAAGTCGCCATTCAAAATATTCTACTTTTTTGTTACATACTACTGGCCATAAATCTTTCAAAATAACGCCATTTAAAATCGAAGCGGGACTTTCTATCGGAGTTATACAATGGGGCTATCAAAGTAAGTAGGCCAGTGATTGGTCAACATAAGAATATGAGATGCGTTCAAAGTATGTATTAGCGTTGTTTCGTTTTAATATTCAGTATAGATCTATACCTATCAAAGAGATATGTTTAATAAATTATTTGATGAAGTATGACGCCCTAATCATGAGATAAGGTCCCATGGACATCGTACTCCGTGCCGTCTTTTATACTTATAGACGTAATACGACATTACAAAATAGATAATTAATAATAATTGGAGGAGCAAATGAAAGGATCGCTGGTCACGCCCACTGACCTCCAACAGAAAGTTCCACTAAGACTTCAAACGGTGTAATTTTGGCAAAATTCACGGTCAGTAATATATAAAAAATAAACAGTTTGTAGTTACGACGTTCAAGTTGCCAAATCAACAAATATGCCAAAAAATGTTTGAGGTCAAAGTTCGATTCTAGTGTACACGATGGATTGATTTCTATTTCTATTGGCAGCCGAGATTGGTCAGTTATAACAGCTCAAATGAAGTCTGTGAAACAGTTTAACAGCATACATCCATTTCTTACATATATTTCTATCCGCTCGTTCAAGACTGATGACAGGCATGGTCATAATTAAGTTACTTCGATATTTTGTAGTTCCCCCCCTCTTTGTCTCTCACTAATGGGTGGATAATCGTAAACCTAAGTGGGATAGCAGCTGGACGCCAGGAAAGGATGTAGTGGTAGTATACTGGTGTGAGAAAAAACAGGAATCCAGGAATGTTAGGTACTCAAGCCGCCACGATAATCTTGAAATACTGTTAAAAGTGGCGTTAACCCCATTCAATCGATCAACCAATCGGCTTTTATGTTCTTCGGGTCAGAGATTATACGATATCCATATGATTGGAAAACTGAATGAAACTTCAAAACCAAAAAGAGGCTTGAACAGGGGTGTGGCAATCCCATGCCCGACTTGTTTGACAATGGTTTTGTTTATTTGCGTTCACATACTTTTTCCAAAGCCACTGGTCTGTAGACAAGTAAATACCAGGACAAATATTGCAAATGTATGAATTGATCTTAAAGTTAACTCATTATATTTTTCAAAACAATCATAAATGTTTATTTTAAGGTCAGAAAACATTTTGTTTTATTAAGAAATTGCTGGGTTCAGCCTTTTTTTTTTTTTTTTTTTTTCTTCTTCTTTTTTTTTAATAGCGTCTTCTCAAAATTTAATTTTTAACTAGCAAAGCGTCAGCTTTGATAGCTTAAGTTAACAGATGAAATTTTGAGGTTGTCTCAAAGTTCAACGAGTACAAACTGCCACTGCAGGCTTAACCACTAAATACATTGAATGCCTACGCCATGAAAAGTAGTTCTTATGTATTATGGAAAATCGCAAACTCTATTCAAAATGCAGGGAACTATTTTAAAAGCATGCTATTTAATACATTACCAATCAATTCCACTTTTTAAGCATCTCAAGAAAAAAATTTTGGAAAAAATTGTGGACAATGAAGAAATTGCTTGTAACAACCAATTTCTCCAATGTTCACAATGTTTTCTACCCAACAAGGGAAAGATTTTCTAAATCAAACCATGCTTTCAGTACTTTGATTTGCGGAGAAGTTCGTTTCAATTCTGGGCGAGTAGAAAATGATGTCTTACTTGTCTGGGAACAAAAAGAGAAATTCTGTATTTCCACGAGGCTGGATTAGCCCATTCCCACACAATCCCTCCTTTTACGCCCCTCAAGAAAAGGCTTTGGAAAACATTGTGGAAATGAAGAAATTGCTTGTATCAAAGATTGAAAATTCCACCACCATAAAATTGACATCTACAACTTCTTTCAATTTGAACCAGTCTAAAACTTTGTTACGTGGGAATGGGTTAACCCTGTTTCAGGCAACACCTAAAAATATATACTAAAGAGAAGTCGAGACTTACACAAGTCCATAGAACCATTGACCTAGAATTGCAGAAGGTTTAACAGTAACCCCTATGCTGAAGGTTCTTTTGAACCTGTAGTGTTTCTCATTCAACAACAATCTGCATAAGTCAATCTTTTTTATCCTTTCTCGGACAATAATTTCTTTTCATACGTCGTAGATGTTTTAGTAGGGTAAGAAAATACTCTATGGTCAAACAAACATTTTAATTTCATTCTATCGTCGACATGCTTACGCACAAGGCAGTGTCATAAAACTTGACACAAAAGTGATACAATATTTCTTTTGTATTGATTGACGACATTAGATTATAAGAAATGAAGGGCAAATATTGATAATTTAATTTTTAGTTTCGTCTATCAAAAACGAGCGTTCTGATTGGTCGAAAAATTATTCATAACTCCATGAACAAAAATTTGAGCACGCAGCGATTTTGTATGCTTCCGAACAAAATAGTTCAATGCAAAAAGGTATCAAAAATTGTAAAGTTTTTGTGTGTGTGTGTTTTTTTTTCCCCCGCTCGATGCTATTAAATTATAAGAAATGAAGAGAATATGTTTTGTTTTCATGGAGGTTTGAACCGAAAAACCTAATCACACAATGTATGAATACGGTTTAATCTGAAAAATAACCATTCAGTAGGGTAGAAACTATTGTGGAAAAAGAAGAAATTGCTTGTGACAAGCAATTTCTTCTTTTTCTACAATATTTTCTAAAGTATGAAATCACAGGGACGTAAAGACGAGGGATTGTAAGGGAAAGGGTCAATCAAAACACACAGTATGATAGCTACATGCAGGTAGCGCTTTGTTAGAAATAAGGTCTGAATGTGATATAAAACAGGGTGAACATTCAGTATAGAAAATACTCGTAAATAGCATTTCTCTTTTCTAAAATCAGTACTAGCAACCGAGTTAAACCATTTGACATTGCTGATTATTTGCAGTAACTTAGTCATAATTGTTTATAGGAAAAGTATTATTTCAACTTTTTTAAATTCTTTAAGTACTTAAAATGTCTTCGTTTTGTGGGTATGGGTGAATTATAATTAGCGAGCAGTTGTTGGCTCGGATTTAAAATTGTGGATTACTGATAATAGAGATGCTTTAAAAGCCAGCCGCCGCGATACAACGGAAGTACTGTCGAAAGATGCGTTAAACCCATTTTTACCAATGAAACTGAGTAATTGAGTTGTCTTTAGTTTATAACTATCAACAATAATTTCTCATTAGGAGGAAAGGGGGTTTGTTTATTTGAATGGGGTTTTCGTCGCTTTTAACATTTTTTCAGTCATATCATGGCGGCTGTAGCACCTAACAATGGATTACTGGTATATCTCGCACCAATACTATACCAATACATCCTTTCCTAGCCTCAAGCTGTTATCCAACTTAGGTTTACGATTATCCACGCATTGGTGAGAGACAAATGTTGGAAAGGATATGTGCCTCCGTCGGGGATCGAACCCATGACACCGCATGATTGAAGATTGGGAGTCCGATGCGCTACCAAATGCGCTGTGGCGGTGACATCAGGAGAAAGGGGAACCATCTGGTCTGACACTCATATCTTACCCATAAAGTTTTCAACATCAGAAATGAATGAACCGCACTCGAAGTAAAGATAATGGGTATTTATCATGATAATGTAATTTGCACGACGGTGTTATTATATTTGTTTGTGGTAGTTATTAGCGAATATGATAAATAAATAACAGCTGGGATATATTTTTATACGAAACTATTGATAATTGACAGATGCTAGCTTCACCTCAATCAAAAACATGGCGATTCAATTACGTTGTGGCTAGATGGTAACCAACCGTAGTTTTTGGTAAACCGTCCACCCAGCCCACCCTCGAATCGAAGCATAACATTTTATTTGCAAATGTAAATTATGAGAATGTTTTATCCTTTTTAATGTCGGAAAAATGTGATTAGAAAAATATCACTGTGCATTACAAAGTCCCACCTATGAAAATGGAAACAGGGTGAAAAGATACTTAAAGATAATAAAAGTAATATCGGTTGTTGAATATCTCAATCCAGTTTAACTGACGGAACGTGGAATCAAAGAATCAATCCACCAATCAAATCTTTTAATTAGAACGGAATTGAATCTTGAACGCCTACATTGGTCGACATTTATGTGAAGTAGTTTTAATGTTTTGGCGACTTAAACGTCATAACTATAGCTTAATCGAGCTATTTTTACGACGTTTGGGTCGCTAACCAACGATTTTACTTTTTGTTAAATAATACTGGCCATAAATCTTGAGAAAAAACGCCGCAAAATATCGAATGGTAAGTTCTGTTGGAGCTCAGTGGTAGGGGCAAGCGGAGAGAGTGGGCGGGACCAGCAGAGTCAGTAGGTGGGGCCAGCGGAGTCAGTGGGCGGGGCCTGCAGAGTCAATGGGCGGGGGGTCAGCGTCGTCAGTGGGCGGGGGCCAGCGGAGTCAGTGCGTTGGGCAAGCGGTGTTAGTTGGCGGGGCCAGCGGAGTCAGCGGGCGGGGCTAGCGGGGTCAGTGGGCGGGGCCAGCGGAGTCAGTGGGAGGGGCCAGCGGAGTCAGTGGGAGGAGTAAGCAACTCAATAGGGGGGGGGGGGGGGGGCAAGCGGAGTCGTAGACGGGGCTAGCGGAGTGAGTGGGCGGGACAAGCGGAGTCTGTGGGCGGGGCTAGCGGAGTAAGTAGGCTAGGTTAGCGCAGTCAGTGGGCTGGGCCAGCGGAGTCAGTGACCGGGGTAAGCGGAGTCAGTGTGTAGGGCTAGCAGAGTCAGAGGGCGGGGCCAGCGGAGTCAGTGGGCAAGGCCAGCGGAGTCAGTTGGCGCGGTAAGCGGAGTCAGTGGGCGGGGCAAGCGGAGTCATCGGGCGGGGCTAGCGGAGTCAGTAGGCGGGGCAAGCGTTTCGTCAATTATTCATCACTTGAATTTGATTAGAAAACTGTATAATTTCATTTTCTGTTTTTTTTTTTTTTGTTTTTTTTTTTTGTTGTTGTTGTTGTTTTCTGCTTATAAGAGAAAAATCAATAAATGAATATTTTTTTCAAGAAGAGTTTCGTTTTTAACTAAAATATCCATTTCTCTAAGGCTGGTTCGATTCTCAAGGAGAACAGGGTGAAATTGAAATCTGGCGTAAATATTTATTTAAAACACGTCATTGCAAATGCAATTTTCATGGAATAAAACTAAGTAATCCGATGACAAATCAAAGGGCTTCCGAATGGCTGCCGTCCAAGAAACTGTTGGCAGGTGCCCGGCATTTAGCGGCATTAGAAAAAGTGTAACCTTGAACCCGACTAGATACGTATGCGACCATGTTAAAGTATTGATACATGTTGCGATGTATTGATACATAAGCCCTCTTGTTATTGTAGACTGGTATATATATATAGCTCCACTTGCTGACTCCAGCAGGAAGTTCCACTTCTATATTAAACAACGTGTTTTTTGTGAATTTAATGGTCGGTTACATGTAACAATAAGAAAAACAGTTTGCTTGCGACCTAAACGTTGTAACTACAGGTTGAATAAGTCACCGAACCTTTAACGGTGTTTCACATAAATATCTGCCAATGTAGTTCACCTGAGGTCTAAATGAATATTTTGATTGGTCGATTGATTGCTCATAAGGAGTGCTTATATGACTCTCTTTCTTTCAGCCAGCCAGTCTTATTTAAATGTTTTTCGATAGATTACCCGGATGGATAGATTACCAAATAATAAATTCAATATTTTTTTAAAGATTTAGCCCTGCTATCGTTCATTCACGCCATTGAACGTCATCGGTATTGATTACGTCATCGGGTGGCCATGTAATTGACATGCGAAATTCCGCGCTTTTTTGAGATTTTTGCCGCAAAGGGTCGCATTTGTTGGGTTTTTTTTTTTTTGTTTTTTTTTGTTTTTGTTTTTTGTTTTTTTAAATTAAAATATTAGAATACTCGTTACAATATAACTTTTGTTTTTCAGCGAATGGTACATAAATTGATCTAACACTGAAACATACAAATATCGTCTGTTTACCTCGTGCAGATTGACTTGTCATATTTTAACAAAAAAAATACATACAGTCCAGTACACATTTCCAAAACAATCACTTTTACGCTCCCCAACAAACATCATTTTTACGCCCCCCCTCTCCCCCCAAGAAAAAGTTTTGGGAAACATTATGGATAATGAAGGATATGCTTGTGACAAGCAATTTCTTCATTTCACAATGATTGCTACCCGAAAAGACAAAGAGTTTTTTTTTTTTTTTTTTTTAAATTTATCAACTAAAATTTGCAGTCTGCAGCTTCCAACATTTCTTTAACTTTCTTGTGTAGTGATGGGTTAAACAAGTGCACATATTGACCATAAAATAGTCGCTGCGATCGTGTAAGAGATTTGTTACTAAGATTAAAAACAATCTTTGCGCATGCGCGTCTCGCCTCTCAAAAGGTAGGACGAATAAATATTGTCCTACCATGTCGTTACAGATATCGAAGTTTACAGTACTAAAAAGGGAATCAGCTCGCTTCTGTTGATCATGTTCCAGCGAAGGTCATTTTTCAAAATCCCGTTTATATACAAACATGTGAATTGTTTGTCCTAACTTTTGTGATGTGCGTACTACGTTTAGCTCATAAGTTGCTTACGTCGTAGATGACCGCTGCTATAGTTGACTGTTTCTTCACTGGTCTTTATAATTTACTTTTCTCTTTTCAAAGATTGGTCCTTTTTGCATGACGGAACACATTTTGTTGACGGGCGACCAAAATGTCGTAGCTACAGTTTACATAGGGCTGCAGTTTCAACGTTTTAGTCGCTAACCGACGATTTGTTTATCTTGAGAGCAAAGTTTCGTAACTACAGCTTTAATAAAGCTGTAGTTGCGATATTTTGTTTGGCAACGACGATAAGTAGTTTCATTTTCGAAGAGTGTGTAATCTCAGCTTCAATTTTGAAAATTAGTCATTGCACAATTAATTCGGAGCAATAGCCTTTCGAAAGAGTGTTTAAGGAAGAAAGAAAGAATGAATGAATGAATGAATGAAGAAAGGAATGAAAGAAAATGACAACACAATACAATGTAAGGAAACGTCGGAAAGACGTTACAATAAGATTGATATCGAAAGCAGTGATTTAAATTACTTTGAAGGTTGTTGACATAGTTATAGATGTATATATATGAACTGAAATAAACTGATAAAAGAATATAACAAAAAATAACCATTCTACTGAAATTACCAACAACGAAAAGAAATAAACAGAAGCTATTTTAAACAGATAAACTCTAATCGAGCGGAAAGCTGCTATTAAGATATTGCCTCAGGTCGAACAAAAATGTGGTAAATACAGCTGAACAAAGGCTGTATTTACGACATTTGTTCGCCAAAAGAAAATATATATGATGTAATCTTATCAAAACAGCAAGTTTCTACGATTCTCATGGACTTGTTGAACTATCTGCCTTGATGCAGCGTCCCTGCATGGTTCAGCGGATTTGGCGACGGACTCGTAATATTCGTCAAGGCGAAGGTTGCAGGTTCGAATCCCGGCTGCGGCACTGGTTGAATTCGTATGTCCTTTGGCAAGACATTTCAGCGCCCCAGCATAGAAGTGGCGATCCAAAGGATTTTCACAACGGAAGCATTTTTATTAGCATATTTCTATGTAATAATGACATATGCTCTATCATTCGATAGTGACTGACACTTGGTTTATATTTTTTGGTGAATTATCAAGATGTCTCGATGGATAATCACTTGATAATTTCACCGAAATATTGGCGAAATTATCAAAATGATAAACTCTCTGTTTTGGTAGAGATTAAGTGCCGCTTTCGTTCATTTCGCACATAGTCGTCTCAAAGACGTCATCTCAGCGGAACGAAATACACTGATGACGTCATACGCAAAATAGATTTTGTTAAAACAATATTTTGTCTCATTTTTGCATTCAAAAAATAGAATTATCGTTTCGATTTTTGAGGGGTGATTGTTTGTTTGCTTGTATGTTTGTTTTCTTTGGGTGTGTATTCGTTTTATTTGTTTTGTTATTTCGTAAACGATCGTATATCTTTGATTTCGTGAACATGAAAAGCTATATTTTGACTTGTGGCTCCGCCACTCGTGAGGATATACCTTTGTTTGTTCACTCAATGAAAGACAGCTCGATCTTACACTGTAACAAACAACTATATTCTATATATTTGATAATTATGAAAATAATATCAACAACAAAAAATAAGGTGCAGGTCTGAGTTAATGTTTTTTACAACAAAAAAAGGAAAAATACATAAATTTATTAACAAATGAATAATAATCAACAAATAAAAAATCCAAAATTCGGTTAACGCAATAAATTCTGACAATTCATTTATTTTGTTTTGATAAAATATCTGTTAGAATATTTAAATTGTTATAAAAATTGACACTCGACAATAGCAGACGAGAAAACCGTTGATTTTGGAAGCAGGCGAACATTTCGTTTAGACGGGTTCCAAGCAGATGTCAAATTTACAGAACATTTCCACGTGAACGTCAATTAGATAATTACCATTGTAATTTAGTTCTGGCATTTTAAATGATAAGATTCCCGAATGTAATTTAGAAATGAGTTCCTTAGCGCAGAAACTAATGTCATGATTTAGAATGACCGTGCAAAGGAGAAATTGCGTTTAGGCATTTTGTAAAAAAATCGATCAAGATACATTTCTGACAAAATGAATTTGCCTAAAGTATACGATAACCATACCATGGATATTCAAAGTGCTACAGATCCATCTGGCTCAAATGTAATTAAGATAACAACAACAAAACTAGGAAAAATCGACTTTGATTTATGCCTGGTTTTACCAGAAACGCGAACTTTCTTGATCTGCAAACATGTTAACTTTATCCTATTACAGATTTGTTCGAACTCATACTATCAAAGCAGGATTCGAACCAAGTGAGCATTTAGGTGAATCTTGCTCATTTGGCCACCTCTATTTTAAGGTGGACTGGTCCAATTGGAAATAGATTGCGACAAGTAGCCAATTTTATCATACTAGATTAAGTACAAATGCTGTAATACCTCGGCGCTTCTTCCCCAAACATGCATATGAATGAATGTTCGATGAAGGTCGTAAAAGTCCTGACTTTAACCCGTTCCCTGACGACAAAATTTTAGAATGAACCTAAATCAAAGAAGTTGCAGACAACACTTTTTTATCTGATGAAATCTTATTGTTGTCTTTTGGGGTTGAAAACATTGTGGACAATGATGAAATTACTTGTAACAAACAGTTTCTTCATAGTCCACAATTTTTTCCGAAACTTTTTTGCTTTTGGGCTTCAAAGAGCGGAATTGTGTGGAAATGAGTTAAATTTAAATAGGACGATTCAATTAAAAAGAAGATGTTTGGAAAAATAGAAAAAGAGAGAGACAAAGAAAGAAAAAAAGAAATTGATCAAGCACATGCTAACAAGGCATTTCGGAAGCGGTTGTATGGCGACTTCTACATTCCGAAAGTAAATGCCAGCTGCGAAAAGTTTCGATGCAGTCTGACAGGAGTCGATACTTTAAGCACTTTCTAAAGGTTACCTTTTAGCAAGAATGGCTCGAATTGAAGATTAACATCTATTACAGATGTGTAACATAACTTTTCACTTGTTTCTAGTCCTTTGAGATTATTCTATTTAAAACGACAAAGAAAGACAACATCTGCCCATCAGCATTTTCTCTAAGTGCAAATTTGTGTTCTTTTATTGTGTATAATTAAGTGCAGCTTAAATATTGAAACAGCAATATTCAAATATTTTGCTTTTAAGTCGAAAGGAAACTTCAAAGCTTCAAGAAGATCTATGATTTTATACTAGAAACATGCACAATGATGTATCTTAAAAAGATTTAAATGATTAGAGCAGGGCCGTTGGTTAGAGCATTGGCTTTACGATAAAGAGGTCCCGCGTTCGAATTCCTAGCAAGCCTAGCAGTCTTCGTTCTTTCTTTGACACACATATTCGCTGCGAGTACTAGTTATTCCCAGGAAACAGGATCAAGAGCGATTATTCTAAAATATAAGAATATGTTGAAACCTATAGGAATTTTAAGTTGAAACTCAGTTGTTTTCGGATATTGGTGAAACCTCGTCAGATTTTTTGAAAGACTTGAATGAAATTGAATTTAACATAGACAAATGAAAAGGAAAGTAAATGAATAGATAAATGGATGTTTAAAAAAAGAACCACTTTTCGATTTAGAGTATTCAAAATATTGTCGCCTGTTGATTTGTATTGGATTTAATAACACGATCGACATTATTAGGTTACGGATATTTTTCACACCGGTAACAAAAACATCATCCAATCCGAGCCGCAAGCTTGTCTTCCCGCGTTTGAGAATAATCAACCATTCGGGGGGGATAAATGATTTTGTCAAACGTCGGAAAGCTTGCCCTTTACGGGTTCGAACTCAAGACACAAAATATGGATAGTCTAACGCGCCACCATGCAGCTGCCGTGACTTTTGCTCTAACGAAGGTCATTTCTCTTGCGGGATTCGAACCTATGCGGATACGGCAATGTATCCGCGTAGGTTCGAATCCCGTAAGAGTCAAATATAATATTTGTTGTCCACAAGGTCCAAAAAGAATATAGTCACTGCCGCAGTTGATAGAATTCAATATGCTATAAATAGAAGGTCATTTCGATAGGCTAAAATTGAAATAACCAAGAAGGGTAAATTGATTTGAGCTTAATAGAAAATTGTTTCCAAGACATTGCAGACGCTTCAAAGCATAAAGACGTGTTTTTACTAGAAGATTAGAAAACCATACTCTCTGTAAGACAGAAAACATTACATATTCAATACAGAGAAAAATAGTATCATAAATGAAGGCGAACATTGATATTAAAGATACAGTCACGCTTAGGGATCGCCGATCACGCCCACTTGCCTCCGACAGATAGCTAGATTTAAATATTAAACGATGTTAATTTTGACCAGTAACATATAAGGAATAGTAGGTTGGTGACTTCAGGTAGCCATGTCAGTCAATGTCGAAGTTCAAATTTTGCTTCCTGTCTAAATGAATGATTTGATTGGTCAATTAATGTTATTCAAAGTGTATACGAAGTTCGCTAACCGATGGTTTTTCCTTTTTGCTATATTGGCAAATAACGCCGTATAATATCGAAATTGAACTTCCTGTTGGAATTCACTGGGCGTGGCCAGCGGAGTCAGTGGGCGAGGCAAGCAATCCGCCCTTTATTGGGAATCCCATATTGACCTGTATCACTATATAATGTTGTAATCATACTTATATGAATAAAATAGATCAACCACTGGTCATGTGGGTTATCGAACTTGTCATCACAGATCCTCATATCTCTCCTTGTAAAGCCGCAGTTGGTAGCGCGCCGGACTATCAATCTAAAGGTCCCGGGTTCGATCCCCGACGGCGGCACTCATCATTTCCGACTAGTTGTCTCTCACCAATAGGTCGATAATCATAGACCTATGTGGGATAGCAGCTGGAGGCTAGGAAAGGATGTAATGGAAGTACTGGTGTGAGGAATACAAGGATTCCATTGTTAGGTGCTCCAGCCGCCGCGATATAACTGAAATACTAAACTTGCGTAAAACCCCATTCAAACAAACAAACAAACTCTCCTTGTAAACATTTCTCACACCAGATCATTTTTCATTGCAACTAAAACTCGGTGTTCAAATCTTAGATAGGAACTTCATCCAATGTGATTATGTAAAAAATGTGCTCTTATCAAAATGAGATAATGTTACGTAAGAGATAACCCTGACTCACAGAATATTTGCTGTTACCTTTCACTTTAGGCTGGTGTTTGTAATAAATCATAAGCCAATTTCATTTGTGCTTTTAAGTTTACTTAACCTATTACTAGACAATTTAACCTGTTCCAAAGTGAAAGAAGTTGTAGATAACACATTGAAATTTATGAAATATTAGATTTTTCAACTTTTTTGGTAGAATATATGTATATATTGTGTAAAATGAAGAAATTGCTTGTTACAAGCAAATTTTCTTCATTTTACACAATGTTTTCCCAGTTTTTTTCTTGTGAGGCGTCAAACGGTGACATCATGTGAGAACGGGTTAAGTAGGACTAGGTTTATTTAATGAATGAATAGAATGTTTATTGGGTTTTTTTAGGGTGTTGTTGTTGTTGTTGTTGTTTCACTACGGTATGAACATAAAAAAACTTAACCACATTAGGGTTAGGGCTAGCACGATTAAGTTTGTAGGTCCACACCTCGATAAAAAGATATATAGTCTCTTTATTTCTGAAAAATTAATGCCATCATGCAAAACAAAGCAAACATTTTACTAGTTTTGAATCAAATGTTACAGATCTACTTTGTGCGCAAACATACAAAAAAGCTGCGAGTTCAAAGACCTGTAGAATACTTTCAGCTATTCTCTGCGAGTCGATCTGATCAGAAGCTGCCGTAATTCTCAGTGTTGTTGTTCAAGTAGTCTATAGTCATGATGTTTCAATCTCGGAAAGTAAGATTATTTTTTTTCGTTAATAAACCTTTTGCACTTGTTCAATAATTCTGACACTTGAAATATCTTCATGGGATTTTTTTCTACTAGAAATACTTAACATTCTTGTAACCAATCTATCTATTCCCACTTAAAGATTTTTTTTTTTTTTTTTTGGTAGTTGTTTTATAATTGTTGTTGTTTGTTTTGTTGTTGTTGTTGTTGTTGTTTCCCCTTCTTTCTTTTTTTTTAAAGAAATATTGACTTAAGAAATATTGAAATTGTAAGTAATTAAAAATGTTATAGTAGTCTAAGTGTTTTAACATGGAAGAGACAAACAGGTAAGATAAGGTTTTGAGTTTCATAGCTTAGTGAAAACAAAAAAAATATTCTCTTCGTGTCGTATCATTTGACATTTAAAGTATCAAAAAGGAGGATATTGTGATCACTTTAAAAAATGCAATTATAGGCAGTTTTTAACTCTTCTCTTCGGAAGCCGGAAGAGCTATAGAAATGTTGCCGGTCCGGCGTCTTTGCGTCCGTGCTTCCGTCCGTTAACCTTTGCTTGTTAACACTAAAGTTATAGGGTCCACGATTTTCATAAGATTCTTTTCAAACTTTCACAAAATGATTGTACCATCATAAGGTTCGTTCCTTTCGAAGTTTGGTCCGATCCGATTAGAAACATGGGAAAAGGGGCCCTATGAACGTTTGATTATAGAAATCCTCGATCATACTCTAAAGAGTCCACAGTTTCATCGGATTCCTTTCGACTTTCACAGAATAATTGTACCATCTTAAGGGTCGTTCCTTTCGAAATCAGGACAGATCTGTGCAGAACCACGAGAATAGGGGCCATTTGAAAATTTGACTAAGAAATGTTATACAAATCTTGTTAACACTCTAGAGTCCACAATTTTCATTGGATTCTCTTCAAACTTTCAAGGAATGATTGACATTCATAAGGATCGTTCCTTTCGAAATTGGGTATAATCTGTTAAAACGTTGGAAAAGGGGCCGTATGAAATTGTGATTAAAAAATCCTTGTTAACACCCTAGAGTCCACAGTTTTCAACAAATTCTTTTCAAACTTTCACAGAATTATACCATCATAAGTATTTTTCCTTTTGAAAATGAGTCTGGTTCGTCTAGTATCACAGGAAAAAACGCCTTACGAAAATTTGATTAAAAAACTCGTTCACACAATGTTGTCCTTAGATTTTCCCGGATTCACCTCAAATTTTCACAGAATGATTTTAGTACAATAAGGATTGTTCCTTTCGGAATTGGGTCTGATCCGTCAAGAAGCACAGGAAAGGGGGCTATATGGAAATTTCATTGAAAAAACCTCGTTAAGGCAAGAAAGCCCATAGCTTTGATCGGATTTTGTTGAAACTTACACAAAATGAGTGTAGCGTCATAAGGATCATTGTTTTCAAATTGGGGCCTGAACTTTCAAGAAACACGGGAAAATGGAACTTGTGAAAAATTTCATTTAAAAATCCTTTTTAACAAATCCAGAGCTTTCATCGGAATCTCTTCAAACTTTCTCGGAATTGTTGTCAAGTAAATACGATCGTTGATGTTGACATACGACCTGATCCGTCAAGTATCACTAAAATCCTTCTACCACAATAAAGTCAACAGTTTTCATCAGTTTCTCTTCAATCGTTCACAGAAAGACCATACCATCATTTGAATTCCTTTACATATTCTGTCTGATCCCTCAAGTATCGTTGGAAAGGGGCATTACAATAATTTCATAAAAGAAATCCTCGTTAACATGATTAGTTCTACAGTTTTCATCGGATTCTGGTCAATCATTCACAGAGTATATACCATCATTAGGATTGTTCCTTCCCAAAACATGGTCTGATCTGTCTAGTATCCGAGAAAAAGGGGCTGTGTGAGAATTTTATTACAAAACTCTCATTAATATACGAATGTCTTCAATCTTTAACGGGTTCTCTTCAAAATTTTTGAAGAATTTATAACAAAATCGTCGTTAGAATAAAGTCCTCGGCCTTTATCATTTTCTTCAAACCTTTAGAATGGTCGAACTATCATTAGGATTATTCCTTTGTAAATTGGGTCTAATATGTTAAGTTTCACAGGAAATGGGGCCTAATTAAAATCTTATTACAAAAATTCTTGACACAATTTAGTCCGCTGAATTGATTATCTTTAAAAGAATGACTGTATTTTCATTAGAATTTTTTCCTTTTGAAATTTGGTTGGTTTTCATTAAAAATCCTCATTAACACAATTAAATCAACAGATAACACAGACTGATTGTACCATCACAAAGATTGCTGATTTTGACAGTGGATCTGATTCGTAACGTATCACATTAAAAGGAGCCTCGTGAAAAATTAATTTAAATATTCCAGTAAACACCGAAATTCGTTGATGTCCCGGGGTTTCACCGGATTTACTCCAAACTTTCACAGAATAATTGTTCAATCATATGGATGGTTCTTTTAAGAATCGGGTACAATCCGACAAGTGTCATGTATCATCGGATTCTGATTAAAATATGACATGATGAGTGCAGGGTCATAAGTAAACTTCCTTATGGAAATATAGTGGATTCCTCATGAAACAAGGAAAAGGGGACTTACGGGTTTTTATCAGATTACTTTAACAGAATGCTTGATAGCCAGCAGAGCGTCTCGGGCACTAATGGGCATCTTGCATGTCAAAATAACACAGATTGGTTATTTTACCGAGCATCCAATATTCTGATTCTGATTTTGAAACCATCTCAGTGAAAGGGTAGTATCTGACTAGTAGTCTAAGAGAAAATTGACCTGTAAAATAGTCACTCCCGAAAACTTCGTTACAACGGAGCTGTTTCTGAGCGATATCCCTCTTTTTTCATATTTTAAAGAGATTTATCTAACACTTTCACGTCTATAATGGAAGAAAGAGAATTTGGTTTGATTGCACGATAAGATTGGAACCCTGCATCTTATCTAGCAGTAACAATCTCGCAGGAATCAAGGTGGGAGCCATCCCCCCAATTATTTTGGCAGATAAAAAAAATCGAATGAAAAATTCTCAGCAGAAAATATTTGTGCTTCAAACGTAGACACCCCCTCCCTTCCGTATTAAGTTGCTTCCACCGTGCCCGGCTTTTCATCATTTTAACCCTTTCCCGATTTTTTTTGTTTGTTTGTTTTTTTTTTTTTTTTGTTTTGTTTTTTTTATTATTATTTTTTTTTTTTTTTTTTTTTCTTTTTTTTTGTTGTTGTTGTTTTTTTTCTTCTAAATTTTACACTTGTCCAAATTAAAAGAAGTAGCAGACAAAATGAAAATTGGAAGTAATTTGAAATGAAACCATCCTAAGCGGTTGAAAACATTGTGGAAAAAGGAGAAATTGCTTGTCACAAGCAATTTCTTCTTTTTCCACAATGTTTTCTCAAGTATAAAATCAAGGCATAGTAAAATCCCGGGGATGAACAGGAAAGGGTTAAGGTATTGTATGGGACGTTTTTCTGTTTCTCGTATATATCAAAATATGAATACTTGTTTTTGTATAACCAATGGAGCGCTGGTCACGCCCACTGAGCTCCAACAGGAAGTTCTACTTCGATTTATAGCCCAGTTGGTAGCGCGTCAGACTCATAATCTTCAATCATGGGATGTCATGGGTTCGATCCCCGGCGGCGGCACATATCCTTTCCGACAATTGTCTCTCACCAATGGGTACATAATCGTAAACCTAAGTGGGATAGCAGCTGGAGGCTAGGACAGGATGTAATGGTAGTACCTGTGTGTGAAATAGCAGAAATCCATTGTTAGGTGCTCCAGCCGCAATATGACTGAAATACTGTTAAACTGGCGTTAAACCCCATTTAATCAATAAATCAATCAATCGATTTATAGCCAGTGACAGTTAACAAAAATATAAATTTTTGGTTGGCCCAAACTTAACGTTCATATCTCAAAACCAACAATAAAACATCACATAAATGCTGGCCAATGTTGGAGTTTAAAAGTCCGTTCTAAATACATGATTTGATTGGTCGATTGATTCTTTGATTTTCGACCGCAATCAGGCCATTTCAAAAGGCTATAATTTCAAGAATTAACGTTTTTTCCCGAAAGTACATGAAAAGTCATGCTTTTTTTTTCTCCTTTTTAGCAAATTATTCCAACGACACGTTCAGTGAGAATTTTTTTCATTTCATAAATATTGCAAAATGTGCCAAATTGTTAAGCACTACCTTATTTCTATTTAACTTTTACATTGAAATAGTTACAAACACAATCGACTCCGCGGCCGTAGCGCAGTTGCTAGCTCGTTGGACTCTCAATTATGAGGTACAGGGTTCGATCCTCGGTCGCGGCAATATCCTTTCAGCATTTGTCTGTCACCAATCGGTGGATTATTGTAAACCTAAGTACTTAGCAGCTGGAGGCTCGGAAAGGATGTTGTCGTCGTACTGTTGTGACAAATACCAGGAATCCATGGTTAGGTGGTACAGCCGTCGCGAAATGACTAAAATACAGTTAAAAGTGGCGGTAAACCCAATTCAAACAAACAAATACATACAATCGAGCAACGTTCACTCTTTTTACTATTTATTCGCTCTAATAACCTTCTTCACACAAAGATGTAATAATCATAAAGCACCAAGATTTATCTATTCACATAATTCTTCCAATTTGCTCGGAAAGCCTAACTTTAATTACAAACAAAATGCCCCGTGTAGTTTTTTGCTCTATTTCATAGAACAAGTCTATTTTTTGTTGAAAGGTTGAGTTATTTTTGTAACCTGGCTTTCAATCGAACAGTTGGTGAATTCATATCAATTCCGACAAATAATTGCGCCCTGTACGACGAGAAGGAAAACATACGGGAATTCTGAAACGACTATCTATAAATAGCTCGAATCCAGCACAGGTCATTCAGGTTTGGTGTGTCACATCGAGCAAGTATCAAAAATGAATGCGTTATTCTCCTTTTGGGGTATTAATTCATCTGGTAAGTTGTGGCAGCTCTATGCCTGCTTATGATTCCACTGATCTGTCATTAAAATTATCATGTGATAATGTAACGAAAATAGACGGATCGCTTGCCACGACGAGTGAAATCCAACAGGATAGTTTCACTAAATTGTCTAACGACCTTTGGGTTCAAAATCTATGATCAGAACAACAAAAACAAAAACTAAATCGTCGAATTGTGACTAAACGTAGAAACTAAAATCGCCAAACCAAGAAATATGACATACAAATGTACTTGTCGGAGTTCCATCACTCATGTCAGTTAAGAAATGAAGAGAATAATTTTTGTTTTCATGGGGGTATGAACCGAAAAAACTAATCACACTGTATGAATATGCGAAGCAGATTCATACAGTGTGTGATTAGGTTTTTCGGTTCATGCCTCCACGAAAACAAAAAATATTCTCTTCATTTCTTGTAATTTAATAGTATCGAGCGAAAAAAGCAAAAAACCTACATCTTTTGATACATTTTTGTATGGGACTATTTTGTGTGGAAGCATACAAAATCACTGCGTGCTCAAAATGTTGTTCATGGAGGTATGAATTCAATTTTTCGACCAATCAGAACGCTTGGTTTTTTAAAGACGAAACTAACAATTGAATTATGTCTAAATGAATACATGTTGTTGGTTAGACTATTTTTGATTGACAACGACGGTCCGTCTATTGTCTGTGATTCCCTGAAAAGTGCGAAATAATTGCATTACTCATATGTAATGTCGTTAAGACAGACAAAAGATTTATAATTAAACGGTTACTAGCCACATCCGTTGAGTTCAAACAGGAAGTTCAAATGCGACATCAAACGGGTTTATTATGTAAAATTTATTTATAAATATTGACCTCTCTCAACAACGGCAGTGACTACTGTCTTTTATCAACACTGTGAAGATATATCTATTTTCGACATTGATGGGATTTGAACCCACGCGGATACGGAAGCGTCGCCTAGCCCTGCAATTGGCCGATGGCTGGCCCCGCCCACTATCTCCCTAGGCCGCGCCCATTAACTCCAACAGGAGGTTCCGATTCGATTTAAACGGCGTTATTTCGCAAAACTATGGTAGGTAGTATGTAACGAAAACGTTTAATTGTTGGCTGGTGACCTAAACGTCGTAACTACAGCTTAAATAAGCTGTAGTTACGACCTTTAAGTCGCCAAACCAACAATAAAGGTCAACAAAAATGGCGGCAAATGGCGGAGTTGAATGAATTATATGATTGGTCGGTTTATACCTTGTTTTACAGCCGCAATTGGTATATTCTCGACGTCCTTATTCTTTAATAATTTAAAAGTTATCCAAATATGGACAAACTTAAAACTTCAAGTAACGCGTCGACTTACGCTTTTTGCGAACGAAATGTTTGTTTTGATTGAATAGGGTTTGCGCCGATTTTAACAAGTTTTATACGCCTCCGTAGGTGGGCGTTTATTGGTATCATCTTCTCCGGCCGTCTGTCCCGACGCCCGTTCACATCTTGTAAATATTCCTGGGCGAATTTGAATGAAATTTTCCTAGTCACATGACCTTGCATTAAGCACCAGGAGTTTGCCATTTTTGGGCTACGCGGCAGAAAAGGGGAGCTCGATGCAAATTCTTTTTGTCTTGGCAATTGGTTCTCCATGGCCTATCATTGAGTTCTAACACTTATACCTATATACATGTAGCTACCTTCTTAAATACAATTATGTGGCGTCGTATATTGTGACTATAGCACTCTTGTTCAGTCGCTTCGAAACGAAGTTTAATTATTTGTGTGCATCATTGGTTTCGTCACTACAAGGCTTTGGCTGAGAATGCCTTGCACATACCCACGTGACCAGCAGTGTGACCGAAACTCGTAGCCGCAACCCTCGACCTCTCCCAGATAACGGGCCCGCCAACTAAACCTCTTAGCCACGCAGTATCACGGCGAATGAAGGTAACGCGAAGCTAGCAGTGCTCAGACCTCCTAGTGAAACTTTTATATAACCTTTAGAAACCTTTAATTTCAGAGCAAACCTTTAATACCTTTACATTTCTCCAGAAAACCTTTTAAGTGCCAAAATAGCCTGTGATTCTCATTCAAAACCTTTATTTTTTCTCTAAGTAGATGCCGTGCTAGCTTAAAGCAAATTATGGATTTTGTTCTGCATTTTCCCTTCTTTTATGTTTAGTTGAACCGAAAAATAGGTATACACATTAAACAATGTATTTATTATTTTGCATAATTCAAACAGTATTTATCATCAAAAAATGACTTTGGTATGACTGTGGTTTTATGATGAAATGAGAAATTCGATCAAATTAGCCTTTATTTACTCTTTGTTTTTTTTTCATATTTTACACTAAAGGGCCTTTATTTTAATACATTGGAGCCTTTACAAAAAAAAAGCCTATATTTTTTGTTTTGGCCTGCTAGGAGGCCTGAGTGCTTTTACTCAACCCACTTCCAGACCAAATATTTAGACTAATCTGAATTTGAAGAATTTTCAGAAAACAGTTTCAAGGTGGTGTGTAGAAAACATTGTGGAAAATGAAGAAAATACTTGTCACAAACGATTTCTAAACTCTTTTTTTTGGGGGGGGGGGCGTAAAAATTCGGGATCATGTGGGAATGGAATAAAATGGAGGGGAGAAAGCTTTCCCTGGAAATAATACAAACTCTGCCGACAAAACAACAAGTGATTGTCATGTTTCATTAGTAGAACGATCGTTTTGTTTATATACATTGTGTAAGTTTGTGGAATATCAAGGGAAAACAAACTTGATGTCAAAGTGAGGTGAAAATTACAAATGGCCCAGCACTGAAACAATTGCATGTGCGTTATAAATCGAAACCAAAATTTCGAAGTTACGGCTTGATTTATCGGTAGCTATGGAATTTCAGTTAACCATCGACGGTATGTTATTCATATTGTGATCAGACTTCGCAAGTTGCGAAGTAATTAAGACTTGAAATCGTTCGCATCTTGTAGATTTTCTGATAACTTGGTAAGTGGAAAAAACATCCTTCTTCACTGCTCATATCATCTTTCATTGAAGGTACACTGCACAGTAAAGTTGCAAATGCTGTTCATCTAAACAGAGAAGCCAAATTCAAAATCTATCTTTAAAAGTCTTATCCTCCTCCAGAAGGCCATGAGGCTTGATATTTTGTATGAAACATCAGTATATTGACCTCTTTCATAAAAGCTAAAATCTTTACTCTCGAGTCCCCAGGCGCGGAGCCCCTAAGATGCTCCCCCTAAACCATTTGGCCAAATTGAACTAAATATGGCAGAAGTGTTCAATAAGTGGTCCTCTTTCACATTTCATAAAAAACAGAAATCTGTTGAAAACTCTGGTTGCTGTGCGGACACAATTTAAAAAGATCTTTAATTATCTTCTTCTGCTGAGCCAGAAGGCGTAGAGAATTGATATTTTGCATGAAACATCGGTATATTGACCTGTTCCTAAATTATTAACACCATTACTGTTAGGTATCCAAGGGCGAAGTCCCGGAGGGGTGAGATCTATATAGAAACAATAAAAAAATTAAAGCAACATCTCCTCCCAAACAATAGTTCCAATTTGAACCAAATATTGCAGAAATGTCCTTAGGTGGTCCTCTTTAACAATAGTTAATGAACATTGCTAAGATTTTACTTTTGGATCCCCAGGTACAAAGCCTATATATGTATAAAATACGGTTATACTCACTTTATCATAATCCTATCCTCGACATTAAATTTGACTATTGAAAGAAAAAGAGTTTTTATCTCAGGTGATCGCACTAGGGATAATGGCCCTCTTGTTTTAATTTCACTCTCAATCACCCTTAAGTCGAGCGCCATACATCTCTTGTAGATAGCAGGTGCCGTATTTACTACTGTAAAAATCACGTCAATTGACAACCAAAATATCATAAATACAGATTTATTCATGCTGCATTTACGATGTTTTGTTCGATAACCTTAATCGAGTTTGATAGAATACAATACAATAATTCTCGGAGTATCATTCTCATTAAATTTTACAGCGGGTCACGAGATAATAAAAATGCCAGTTACATATGTTCGGAAATTAATGTAGAACTTTTTCTGTATATTAACTCATGTTTTATTGTAAAAGAATGTTTCTTTTAAATGTTTCGGCATTGGAAAATGTATTCTTTTGCTAGGCCTACAATCAAATTAAACGGACGGTTCGAGATGAAAAAGAAACGGGCGGTGCGTGATGAAAAAGTATTAAAATGCATATTAAACAAAATGCATCTATATTTATATATTTTGTCCCCCCCTTCCTCCCCCTTCCTTCCCCTTTTTCTGCTTGTATTTTCGTTTTTTCATACTACTCGTATTTTCATTTCGTTTGCGACGACAGTTTTGAGTTTATAAAGTCGCACTCGTACACACAATACAGATTATTTTGCGTCCCAGAAGTAGAGAGATGTAGAGATATGTTGAGGTCGAGAGGTGTTGAGAGAGAGAGATGAAGAGGTAGAGAGGTAGAGAGGTAGAGAGAAGATAGAAAGAAAGAAAAAAGAAAGAATGAAAGAGAGAAAGAGTGGGTGGCTTATACCCACTGCCATCTTGCCAATGTTAACACCTCGGCGAAATTTGGGATAGAACCCATGACCTCTAGATCACCAGTTCAGCACTTTTACCATTCGGCCACCGAGATAGTCTTTTTAATTATCTCTAAGCCGCCGTCATAGCGCAGTTGGTAGCGCGTCGGACTGTCAATCTAGAGGTCCCGGGTTCGATCTCCGACGACGGCACTCATCCTTTCCGACTATTTGTCTCTCACCAATGGGTCGATAATCGTAGACCTATGTGGGATAGCAGCTGTAGGCTAGGAAGGAATGTAATGGTAGTACTGGTGTGGAAATACCAGGCTTCCATTGCTGGTTGCTCTAGCCGCCGCGATATAACTGAAAGATTGTTGAAAGCGGCGTAAAGCGGTGTAAAACCCCATTCAAACAAAACGAAATTAATTATCTCTATCTCACTCTTACGATCATTCTTTCCTTTTTCATTTTCATCAATCAATTTCTTCTTGCTTGAGTCCGTTTTGTATGCCCGCCAACACAATGACTACCAGGTTATTTTCATCATGAGTAGGTCATTAGGCTAGAAGAAAAACTCACGTTTTTGGAAAGGTGTTCCCTCTGTAATCTGTTGATTTGATATCCAGTGAATAAGACATTATTGTACCAGAATTCGCTATTTGCTTTCAGTTCTGTCTTTAAGAATGTATATAACGCAATGGTCATGGTATTATATATCTTTTTTCGACTCTTAGTTATATATAATAATTGTCCGATCGCGGTTGTAAATCGAAAGAATCAATCGACCAATCAACCGGATGTGAACTTTGAACTCTGACATTGCCCGACATTTATCAGAAATGTGTTGGTATAGCGACTTAAAAGTCGTAACTACAGCCTATTCAAGTTGTATTTCCGAAAATATTGTGGTAAAAGACAAGCAATTACTTCTTTTTCCACATGTTTTCTCAAGTATAAAACCACAGGAACGTAAAAAAACAGGGATAAAACGGGAAAGGGATAATATAGCTTTTATTGTTTACGAACTGAAAGATTTGTCGATTTTTCACAAAAAACAAACGATTATTGTATTTCTATAATGCGAATAGAGACCAATATTGTTTGCATCGTGCATCCACCCTTCCGTCTGGTACTGTGGTTTCTAGTTAAATCTTTCAGTCCTTTTAACCCACTGGAAACTACAGGCTAGATTCCAAACGTATTCCAGATGAATGTTCCCTTGGTGACACTTTTTATCGAATTTGATATGATGGAAGTGAAAAATTTAATTTTTGTGGTCGATAATAATCTCAAAAAGAATGTATGTGTATATTTCAGTAGGGTATGAAACTTTAACATTTAATACTCCTTTAAGCCTTTAATATAGTCTGAATAAATTTTTGAGTCGCAACACCAAAAATATGTCTATATACAACTGTCGTGGGTTTAACACATACTTCCGGTCTGAATGAATGATTTTATTCGTCAATTGATTATTAAACTTACAGTTTCTTTTCGTCGATTTTCGTAAGGCTATCGACCTCAATAAGAGGAAAGCTATTAAGTCCTGGGTAAAAACATGTCCGACTTGTTACCAATCACTCACTCCGGTGATCACGCCAAGTGAATGCGAAAGGAAGTTCAACTTTGATATTAAAACGGCTTCATTTTTCATCATTTACGGCCAATAACATGTAACAAAAAAGTAAAATTGTGGATTGGCAACCTAAACGTCGTTACTACAGCTTGAATA
Organism: Fragum fragum; assembly: GCA_946902895.1. Taxonomy (NCBI): domain Eukaryota; kingdom Metazoa; phylum Mollusca; class Bivalvia; order Cardiida; family Cardiidae; genus Fragum; species Fragum fragum. The sequence goes on along the minus strand of OX336382.1, from coordinate 18,297,697 downwards.
AGCTGTAGTTACGACGTTTAAGTTGCAAAATCAACAAAAATCTCCACATAACTGCTCTTGTTCAAAGTTCACTTCTGTTCTGGATGATGATTTGATTGCTCGATTAGTTCTTTGATTGACAGCTTCGATTGGTCACTTTGTTCAGATAACCTAAAAAAAATAAATATAGCGCAGCTAAGATTCTCTACATTGCACAAACATTTCTGTCAAAAATTCCGGGTAATATCGCAAATCTCTTTCAATCCCAAAACCCATTCGTTTGCCTTAATTACAATCATTTAGAATCCACGTGAAACACTCGCTCGATTTTGTTGGTTTGCCAAAGTTTAGTGGATGTATTACGACGTTAAGTGCCTGTTGAAATACAAAAATGCGATCCTGTGAATTCTAACAGAATATCATAGACGTTTATCTCCAAAACTAGATACGTCAATCAAATTACTATGTCGGTTTTGAACTAGAAAATTAGTCAGTTTCCGAACGACAGACGTTAAGAATGGTCTGAATTCAAAGAAGATGCAGACCACAATTTCAAAAAGATGAAATTTTTAAATAAGAATATTTAACTTGTGGGGTAAAAAACCTGTGGACAATGAAGATATAAGGGTTGTATTGTTATTGTTAAAATGATTATGACCATGCCTTTCCATCGTTTTTAAACAAAACTATAATCAAATAATCCAACAATAGCCACCAATCGCTCATCCAAAATAGGCAATCTACTAATCATCTGCCAATAAGCGGATCGCGTCTGTAAATTAACCCATTACCAGACGGCAAAATTTTAGACTGGCCGAAATTGAAGGAAGCTGCAGACGATAATTTAAAGTTTAACATTTTTTTTATTTTATTTTTTCAACTTTCTTGATAGAAAACATAGTGGATAATGAAGAAATTGCTTGTTACAAGCAATTTCTTCATTATCCACAATGTTTTCCAAAGCTTGAGTGGGGATAGGTTAAAGAATCAATCAACCAATCTAATTATTCATTTAGATCGGAAGTGGACTTTTGTACACAAACATTGACCGACATTTGTATGAAGTTTTTGTTGGTTTGGCGACTAAAACGTCGTAACAACAGTTTATTCAAGCTATAAATACGACGTTTAGGTGGCTGACCTATCATTTTTTTTTTTTTTTTTTTTTTTTTTTTTTTATTGTACTTTATTTATCTATTTATTTTTGGGGGTTACATGTTCCTTCTGATAACTTTTGAAAAATACTGTCGCTTTATATGGAAGCGAATTTTCCTGTTGGAGATAAGTGGGTTCCCCATTGATTCGTAAATTGGTTACAGACAATTGGCATATGGAGGAAAGGATTTTCATACTTCGCGAAAGGTTGACGTATATTGATATCATCTTCTCCGTCCGTCCGTACGTCCACACTTTGTTAACACATCTCCTGCATTCATAGTCGAATTGAATGAAATGCTTACAGAATGTTCCTATAGTCACCTAATCTTACGCAAATTTTCGGCGATCTGCCATTTTAGCATTGTCACAGAAAAAGGAGGCTTAATGCCAAAATTCTTGTTCATACATTTATAGAAACGAAAATTTCACAGAATGCTCCTAGTCATCTGACCTTGCGCTTGTTGTTGGATTTTTTATTTTTCACATGAAAAAAGGAGGTTAAGCAAATCGACGGTGTATATTGTGACTGTGTCACTCTTGATGTCAAATGTAGAAAAGATTTTATATGTGAACAGGCAATAAATGTAAATGTTTGAGTGCAATCTCAATTTCAATATCTGAGATCGACTGAATTATGGATTGTCAGTGGCTATCCAAATGGACGAAGCGGGTTATCGTCTAAGTTCCGCTTGGTCCCTAGATCGGTCTCTAGATCACAAGGCTAGCCCAGGTTGACGTTACCTTCGATAATCATAACCCCCTCCACCAGCTTGAGATCTGAAATTTCTTATATTAGAAATCGATTTTGTATTATCGCAAAACTTATCAGCGTAAATTCGCCATATCGCCAAAGTACCATTTCTCCGGAAAGCAATTTCGTAGAATGACCATTTGGTGGAGCGTTTGTTGTTGTTGTTGTTGTTGTTGTTGTTGTTTTTGTTGTTGTTGTTTTTGTTGTTGTTGTTTTTTACAAAGCATGAAAAAGACCTTCACAGCTACGTTTAAAGGTACTACAAATCGGATTTGCGCAAAACTCTTTTCTTATATTTTCTATTTATTTCACGAAGTGTACCTTATATTAGCTAAATGACACAGGATCAAGTAGAAAAGAAAGCTATCCTTTTCTAAAAAAAAAGTATTTGAATGGGCTGTAAGTTATAGGGTATTGTTACCACTATATCCTTGGGGTTTGTTTTATAGTAAATTGAGTCTTTTGTCTCAAATAATCCTTTCCCGTACAATGCCTCAATTTTACGTCCCTGTGATAGTTTACTTGAGAAATCGTTGTGGAAAAAGAAGAAACTGCTTGTGACAAGCAATTTCTCCTTTTCCAATAATATTTTCTGTCATATAGGATGGTAATTTACTTACTTACAATGTCGTCTGCTATTCCTTTGATTTTGGACAACTCTGAAATATAGAAAAAGAGTAAAAGGTTGCAGACATTTTAGTCCACAAGATGCCAAATACATGCTTTCCTAGAGAAAGGAAAAAACATGTTCTACTGAAAAAGGTGTTTTTGTAAAATGTATGAAAATCTGATGAAAGGTATCTTTAATAATTCTTGTCCATTGAAATACCACCATGTAAAGCGCCGCGTGCAAAAGTCAAACCCGTTGCTTTCAAATGTTCTCTGATTATGAGCCCACCGACCTTACCATCCCGTCACCATTATAAGGTGGTGTCCATGGTCGAGAGGTAGAGCATCGGCTACTGATCAGGAGGTCTCGGGATCGATTCCCGATAGCGATCGTCGACCTTGGTTCAGTAAATGGTCCAACACAATCGTAGCGAGAACTGGTGCATTCTCCAGGAAGCAGAGGGATTAGTCGAAGGTCGAAGAACTTGTTTCCATATCGATGTAAAATGAATAGTTTGAAACCTCAACTATTCTTGGCAGCGGCCATAGCGCAGTTGGTAGCGAGTCGGACTCTCAATCAAGTGGTCCAGGGTTCGATCGTCGGTCATGGCAAATATCTTTTTCCACATTTGTCTCCTACCAATGGAGGGATAATCGTTAACTTAAGTTTGCGGAGAAGGTGGAGTCTCAGACAGGATGCACTGGTAGTACTGGTGTGAGAAATACCAGGAATCCATGGTTAAGTGCTCCAGCCGCCGCGATGAAACAAATGTGTCCCGGGGACTGGCATAAAACTGTTGCCCTTGACTTCTCTCAAGTCATGAACAAATGTGAGTCACAGGACCCTATGAATTACAAAAGTATACATACATTAATCTTTTATTCACCCTATAGCAAGGTCAACGTCAGGTGAACGTTTCAGAAGGTATGTAAAAATGACCTTCACGTCATGTCTTTATGATGTCCAATTATGATAAAGATCTAAAACCGTGCATTGAGCGTGTATAAACATGACACTAAATGTGTTCGCATACTGCCAAAATCTTATCTAAAACAACAGTATGCCGCACCGCTATGTTCGGTTGCTCTAGAAGACAGTAGATTTTCACCCATTACCAGATATCAAATTATAGAGCTTGTACCATTTCAATGGAGTTACAGAGACGACAATTTAAAGCTTATAAATCTTTAGATTTTTCAAACTTTTTGTGGTATAAAAAACAAGCAAGCAATTTTGAACTTGTAAATTATTGCCGGCTTGTGAATACAGGCTTTATAGTATTAAGACCTCTTAGACCATTACCACCCAATCCCGCTCTTCCGCCTAGTAACTATTGTCGGCTGCATCTTCTTTGAATGTGTGTCCGTCTAAATTATTGTCGTCTGTAATCGGTTGAAATTACACAATTAATTCTGCCCTGATTTTTTTTGTTTTGTTTTGTTTTCTTGGAGGGGGGGGGGGTTGAAGCACTCGCTTGCAATGGGAAATTGGTCCTAACTATTCACGGTGTATATCCCGGTATGAGATTTTATCTCCGCTTAACTTTCAATCTTAGGGTCACTGGGTTCGAACCCCGGCTCGATCAACATTATAAAAAGGTTATTACGATATTCACGATTTACCTCTCACCAGTGAGTGAATGGTAAGTAGGACGACGAGGCGAAGTGAACAGCAGATGGCTCGGAATGAAAGGGTTCGATGCACCGTTGGGAACCGAGCATTTTTCCAGATTAGTATCTCGGCCTTTCGTTGTGATATCTCCAAGGTCTGGGCAACAGTTGAATGTCAAACAATAAAATAACCTTGTCTTGAACATACTTTCTACATTATAGATGGATTTAATGAAAATAACTTGGCACCGTTTTTCTTCTTGATGGAAGCTAGTGTCGTGCGAAAAGGTTTGTTGTGATACGTTTAAGCTCAAGGTCACTGTTAAAGGTGAAAGGACAAAATTGGCCTTGTCAGCAGCATAACTTCTACATTCAATATGTATTTGAAAAAAACGTGACATAGACGCTCTTCGTGATGAGTGCAAGTGTCATATGATACATACAAGGTCAAGGTCTCTGTTGAAGGTGAAACGACCTTCTCCAGTGCATGACTTCTACAATTTTGGATGGATTTTAGAATAACTTGGCACAGTTGTTCTTCTAAAAGAGTTTCTAGTGTCATGCAGAACGTTTGTTATGATGCGTCCAAGTTAGAAATAAAACATTCTGTGCACCACATTTGTCTGTGCAAATCAGCGGGCTTAACATGTTGTCCCTCGACAACCTATTTCTCGTTTAATTACTGTCATTTTATATCTTTTGGTTGTCTTGTTATTTCTCTGTATATTTTATGTTATGCTATATTAAAATTCCTTGCGCCCTAAATGACCACAGTTGTCGATGCTCCGTAAAGCACAAATCAATTAACCTTTTCCCGTGTTTTTAGACTAGTTCAAATAAAAGTGGGTGCAATTTGAAAAACAATTAACCCACAGGTTAGAAAAAAAATGTGGGAAAAGCAGAAGCAATTTATTCTTTTCCCACAATATTTTCTCAAGTATAAAATCACAGGGACGTAAAAACAAGGGGTTGTGCAGGAAAGGGTTAATGGGTTATTGTAATGACACGAGCAAGAGGGAACAATAGTTAAGTGCACCGGTCTTCGTAAAATGACTGAAATTCTGTAGAAAGTGGAGTTAAACCCAAACAACCACGACGGACTATATGACACGATTACATGTATTTTACGCTAAACACCTGGATTGAAACTGACGTGATATATCTATTTCTCCTTCCTATATCTATACTTGTTGGTAGATATTATATATGTTAGATAATATTAGCCTATTCAAGTTGTAGTTCCGACATTTAGGTCACAATAACTATAGGTCACAAAAAACTATTTTACTTCTTTGTGACACGGTACCGGTCATTAAATTTCATAATAACACTGTTTTATATTGACGTGGCACATTCTGTCGAGGTCAAAAGGCGTGACCAGCGGAGTCAGTGAGAGATCTGTGTGTTGTTTGTTTCAGCGTACGATCGATTTATCCGTTCCTATAACCCTTTGCTGTTTTACAAACTTTTAGACCTGTCGAAATTCAAAGGTTCTGCAGACGACAGTTTAAAGTTGATTTTATTTGAAAAATATTTATTTTATAGAGTAGAAAATATTGTGGTAAAAGAAGAAATTGCTTGTTACAAGCAATTTCTTCTTTTTCCACAATGTTTTCTCAAGTATAAAACCACAGGGACGTAAAACCAGGGATTAAACGGGAAAGGGATAATACAGCGTTTATTGTTTACGAAATGAAAGATTTGTCGATCTTTCACTAAAAACAAACGATTATTGTATTTCTGTAATGCAAATAGAGACCAAATATTGTTTGCATCGTGCATCCGTCCTTCCGTCTGGTACTTTTGTTTCTAATTAAATCTTTCAGTCCTTTTACCCACTGGAAACTACAGGCTAGATTCCAAACGTACTCCAGAGGAATGTTCCCTTGGTGACACTTATTATCGAATTCTGATCTGATGGAAGTAAAAAAAAAAATTGTAGTCGCTTTTAATTTCCATTCTAGAGATGAAAAGAATGTATTTATATAATTCATTAGGGTATGAAACTCATACCTTTAATATTCCTATAAGCCTTTAATATAGTCTGAATAAATTTTGAGTCGCAACACCAAAATATGTTTATCGGTCTGAATGAATGATTTTATTCCGGTCTGAATGAATGATTTTATTCCGGTCTGAATGAATAATTTTATTCCGGTCTGAATGAATGATTTTATTCGTCAATTGATTATGTAACGTACAGCTTCTTTTCGTCGATTTTCGTGAAGCTATCGCCCTTGATAAAAGTATGCCCGACTTGTTACTGATCGCTGGCCCCTCGCGCTGATTTCGGTGGTCACGCCCAGTGACTCTGAAAGGAAGTTCCTCTTCGATATTAAAACGGCTTTATTTTTCAACATTTACGGCAAATAATATGTAACAAAAAGGTAAAATTGCGGGTTGGAAACCTAAACGTCGTAACTACAATTTGAACTGTAGTTACGACGTTAAAGCTGCCAAATCAAGAAAAAAATCTTCACATAAATGTTGTTGTTCAAAGTTCACTTCTGGTCTGGATGATGATTTGATTGCTCGATTAGTTCTTTGATTGACAGCTTCGATTGGTCACTTTGTTCAGATAACCTAAAAAAAATAAATATAGCGCAGCTAAGATTCTCTACATTGCACAAACATTTCTGTCAAAAATCCCGGGTAATATCGCAAATCTCTTTCAATCCCAAAACCCATTCGTTTGCCTTAATTACAATCATTTAGAATCCACGTGAAACACTCGCTCGATTTTGTTGGTTTGCCAAAGTTTAGTGGTTGTATTACGACGTTAAGTGCCTGTTGAAATACAAAAATGCGATCCTGTGAATTCTAACAGAATATCATAGACGTTTATCTCCAAACTTAGATACGTCACTCAAATTACTATGTCGATTTTGAACTAGAAAATTAGTCAGTTTTCGGACGACAGACATTAAGAATGGTCTGAATTCAAAGAAGATGCAGACCACAATTTCAAAAAGATGAAATTTTTAAATAAGAATATTTAACTTGTGGGGTAAAAAAACTGTGGACAATGAAGATATAAGGGTTGTATTGTTATTGTTAAAATGATTATGACCATGCCTTTCCATCGTTTTTAAACAAAACTATAATCAAATAATCCAACAATAACCACCAATTGCTCACCCGAAATATGCAATCTACTAATCATCTGCCAATACGCGGATCGCGTCTGTAAATTAACCCATTACCAGACGGCAAAATTTTAGACTGGCCGAAATTGAAGGAAGCTGCAGACGACAATTTAAAGTTTAACATTTTTTTTATTTTATTTTTTCAACTTTCTTGATAGAAAACATTGTGGATAATGAAGAAATTGCTTGTTACAAGCAATTTCTTCATTATCCACAATGTTTTCCGAAGCTTTTTTTCTTTAGGGCGTCTAAAAGCGTCACTGAGTGAGGATGGGTCAAAGAATCAATCAACCAATCTATTTATTCATTTAGATCGGAAGAGAATTTTTGTACACTAACTTTGACCGACATTTGTATGAAGATTTTGTTGGTTTGGCGACTAAAACGTCGTAACAACAGTTTATTCAAGCTATAAATACGACGTTTAGGTGGCTGACCTATCATTTTTTTTTTTTATTTTTTTTTATTGTACTTTATTTATCTATTTATTTTTGGGGGTTACATGTTCCTTCTGATAACTTTTGAAAAATACTGTCGCTTTATATGGAAGCGAATTTTCCTGTTGGAGATAAGTGGGTTCCCCATTGATTCGTAAATTGGTTACAGACAATTGGCATATGGAGGAAAGGATTTTCATACTTCGCGAAAGGTTGACGTATATTGATATCATCTTCTCCGTCCGTCCGTACGTCCACACTTTGTTAACACATCTCCTACATTCATAGTCGAATTGAATGAAATGCTTACAGAATGTTCCTATAGTCACCTAATCTTACGCAAATTTTCGGCGATCTGCCATTTTAGCATTGTCACAGAAAAAGGAGGCTTAATGCCAAAATTCTTGTTCATACATTTATAGAAACGAAAATTTCACAGAATGCTCCTAGTCATCTGACCTTGCGCTTGTTGTTGGATTTTTTATTTTTCACATGAAAAAAGGAGGTTAAGCAAATCGACGGTGTATATTGTGACTGTGTCACTCTTGATGTCAAATGTAGAAAAGATTTTATATGTGAACAGGCAATAAATGTAAATGTTTGAGTGCAATCTCAATTTCAATATCTGAGATCGACTGAATTATGTATTGTCAGTGGCTATCCAAATGGACGAAGCGGGTTATCGTCTAAGTTCCGCTTGGTCCCTAGATCGGTCTCTAGATCACAAGGCTAGCGCAGGTTGACGTTACCTTCGATAATCATAACCACCTTTACCAGCTTGAGATCTGAAATTTCTTATATTAGAAATCGATTTTGTATAATCGCAAAACTTATCAGCGTAACTTCGCCATATCGCCAAAGTACCATTTCTCCGGAAAGCAATTTCGTAGAATGACCATTTGGTGGAACGTTTGTTGTTGTTGTTGTTGTTGTTTTGTTGTTGTTGTTTTGTTGTTGTTGTTTTTGTTGTTGTTGTTTTTTACAAAGCATGAAAATGACCTTCACAGCTACGTTTAAAGGTACTACAAATCGGATTTGCGCAAAACTCTTTTCTTATATTTTCTATTTATTTCACGAAGTGTACCTTATATTAGCTAAATGACACAGGATCAAGTAGAAAAGAAAGCTATCCTTTTCTAAAAAAAAGTATTTGAATGGGCTGTAAGTTATAGGGTATTGTTACCACTATATCCTTGGGGTTTGTTTTATAGTAAATTGAGTCTTTTGTCTCAAATAATCCTTTCCCGTACAATGCCTCAATTTTACGTCCCTGTGATAGTTTACTTGAGAAATCGTTGTGGAAAAAGAAGAAACTGCTTGTGACAAGCAATTTCTCCTTTTCCAATAATATTTTCTGTCATATAGGATGGTAATTTACTTACTTACAATGTCGTCTGCTATTCCTTTGATTTTGGACAACTCTGAAATGTAGAAAAAGAGTAAAAGGTTGCAGACATTTTAGTCCACAAGATGCCAAATACATGCTTTCCTAGAGAAAGGAAAAAACATGTTCTACTGAAAAAGGTGTTTTTGTAAAATGTATGAAAATCTGATGAAAGGTATCTTTAATAATTCTTGTCCATTGAAATACCACCATGTAAAGCGCCGCGTGCAAAAGTCAAACCCGTTGCTTTCAAGTGTTCTCTGATTATGAGCCCACCGACCTTACCATCCCGTCACCATTATAAGGTGTTGTCCATGGTCGAGAGGTAGAGCATCGGCTACTGATCAGGAGGTCTCGGGATCGATTCCCGATAGCGATCGTCGACCTTGGTTCAGTAAATGGTCCAACACAATCGTAGCGAGAACTGGTGCATTCTCCAGGAAGCAGGGGGATTAGTCGAAGGTCGAAGAACTTGTTTCCATATCGATGTAAAATGAATAGTTTGAAACCTCAACTATTCTTGGCAGCGGCCATAGCGCAGTTGGTAGCGAGTTGGACTCTCAATCAAGAGGTCCAGGGTTCGATCGTCGGTCGCAGCAAATATCTTTTTCGACATTTGTCTCCTACCAATGAAGGGATAATCGTTAACTTAAGTTTGCGGAGAAGGTGGAGTCTCAGACAGGATGCACTGGTAGTACTGTTGTGACAAATACCAGATACCAGGAATCCATGGTTAAGTGCTCCGGCCGCCGCGATGAAACAAATGTGTCCCGGGGACTGGCATAAAACTGTTGCCTTCGACTTCTGTCAAGTCATGAACAAATGTGAGTCACAGGACCCTATGAATTACAAAAGTATACATACATTAATCTTATATTCACCCTATAGCAAGGTCAAAGTCAGGTGAACGTTTCAGAAGGTATGTAAAAAATGACCTTCACGTCATGTCTTTATGATGTCCAATTATGATAAAGATCTAAAATCGTGCATGGAGCGTGTATAAACATGACACTAAATGTGTTCGCATACTGCCAAATCTTATCTAAAACAACAGTATGCCGCACCACTATGTTCGGATGCTCTAGAAGACAGTAGATTTTCACCCATAACCAGGATCAAATTCTAGAACTTGTCCCATTTCAATTGAGTTACAGAGACGACAATTTAAAGCTTATAAATCTTAAGATTTTTCAAATTTTTTGGGTATAAAAACAAGCAAGCAATTCTAATTGCAGAGAAGACACTTTAAAACTTATACAATTATATATTTTTCTAACTTTTTCGGTAGAAAACAATGTGGAAATTGAAAAAATTGCTTGATGTCTCATCAAATCAGTGTCCTTATGCGATTTTTTTTATTGAACTTGTAAATTATTGCCGGTTTGTGAATACAGGCTTAATAATATTAAGGCATCTTAGCCAAATGACACACAATCCTGCTCTTCGACCCCCCCCTCTTTCCCTCTTTCCCTCTTTCCCCCCGAAAGTCAGAAAAACAAGAAATCATTGTGGAAATAAATAAATTGCTTGTTACAAGCCATTTCTTCATTAGTCATACTTTTTACTCCAAAATTCTAATATTTCTTAACTTTGGCCTGCTAACTGTTGTCGTCTGCAACTTCTTTGAATGTGGGACCGTCTACATTTGTGTCGTCTGGTACTTGGTTGAAATGACACAATTAATTCCGCCCTGTTTTTTCTCTTTCCTTTTTTTTATGGGAGAGGGGGGGGATAAAGCACTTGCCAACTATCGGGGGTTGTATATCCCGAAATGAGATCTTATTTCCGCTTAACTTTCAATCTTAGGGTCATTGGGTTCAAATCCCGGCTTGGTCAAGGTAATTACGATATCTGACCAATGAGTGAATGATAAGTAGTTCGACGAAGAGAAGTGAACAGCTGATGGCTCGTAATGAATGGTTTGCAGCCGGGCATTTTTCTCAGATTTGTCCCGCGGTCTTTCTCTGTGGCCTGTCGTAGTAGCTACTATAATCAAAGACTAACTGCTGCTTTCCTCGTAACTCCTGGATTACAGCTGGTTTGTGGATTTTATTTTTTTTATATCGATGTAAATAAGCTTTAGAATGAAAATCACTAGCCTGTGTGTGAAACCTCGTGTGATCAAACTGGGTAAAATCACTGCAAGCCCCTATCACATTTGCCACTTTATCTAATGGAACAAACCTGACAACTGTCTGGTCGTAGATTTTGAAATAAGTTGGCACAGTTGTTCTTCATAATGAGTTTCTATTGTCATGCAAAACGTTTATGATACGTCCAAGGTCAAGGTTTGAAACAAAACATCTGTGTACCACATTTCTCTGTGCAAATCAGCGGGCTCAACATGTTGTTCCTGGACAACCTACTTCTCGTTTAATTACTCATCTATCATTTTATATCTTTTGGATGTCTTGTTATTGCTCTGTACATTTTATGTTATGCTTTATTAAAATTTATTGCGCCCTAAATGACCACAGTTGTCGATGCTCCGTAAAACACAAATCAATTTACTTTTTTTTTTAAATTTTAGACTTGTCCAATTAAAAGTGGATGCAATTTGAAAAACAGTTAACCTACAGGTTAGAAAAAACGTGTGAAAAGCAGGAATTGCTTGTTACACGCATTTTTTTTCTTTTCCCACAATGTTTTCTCAAGTATAAAATCACAGGGACGTAAAAACAAGGGATTGAGCAGGAAAGAGTTAATTGGGTGATTATTGTACCGACGTGGGCAAGAGGGAACAATTGTTAAGTGCACCGGTCTTCGTAAAATGCCTGAAATTCTGTAGAAAATGGAGTTAAACCCAAACAATCACGACGGACTAATTTATCGTACGCTAACACCTGGATTGAAACTGACGTCATATATCTATTTCTCCTTCCTATATATGTCTATACTTGTCGGTAGATATTATATATATTAGATAATATTAGAGTTCCGTTGCAACGTGTTTGTTTGTTTTTCAGTCATTCCTTCATTTACTCAATTGAACAATTGCAGCTGTCAATCAAAGAACAACTTCATTTTTACCGGAAATCCGAAATCGGCCTTCGTTGACATGAAGCATTATTGTATTTTGTGTCGTTTTGTTGTTGTTGTTGTTGTTGTTTTTTGGGTTTTTTTTGGGGGGGGTCGACTTAAACATCGTAAAAGCAGCGTATTCTAACTATAGATGAGACGTTTTGGTCTAAAATCAACCATCTTACTTTTATGTTACATGGTCCTGGCTTTAAATTTTGCAAAATAACACGGTTTGGTATTTAAAAGGAACTTCCTGATGGAGCTAAGTAGGCGTGGCTACCAGAGTCAGTGGGTCAATTTTCTGTCTGTTTGTTTTAGTTTTTTAGTTGTTTTCTGTTGATTGACACCAATATCCGTCTATTTGTCGACCACAAACTTTGTTTTCGATTCGTCTGATTTTGGGTGGTAGATCTTTACTTAAGAAATATATGTGTCTGTTAGTGTGAAGAGACAAACCATTGTAAGTACAGCTAAATTGACGGATTACTGGGCATGCCCTCTGAACTCCAACAGAAAGTTTCCCTGAGATATCAAACGACCTTATTTTGCAGAATTTGGGTTCAGTAACACGTAACAAAATGGTAAACTGGTTGTTTTGGACCTGAACGTTAAGACTAGCTTGAATAAGCTATAGTAAGGCCTTTCAGTCGCCAAACCAACAAAAGATGCTTCGTATAAATGCCAGCCATTGATAGAGGTCAAAGTTCACTTACAGTCTAGATGAATGGTTTTATTGGTCGATTGATTCTTGGTTTGATGTGTAAATCATCCGTCAATTCTTCTGTAACCATACTAACCGCATTTAAGTCGAGCTGGTATTCTAGAGAAAGAATTAAAACTCTTCGCTTAAAATGACAGTTCTTACATTTGCTTTCTTCATAGTGTACTTTTAAACTTCAAACATGCAATAAAACATTCTCCAATAACCATACGTCTTTTCTATAAGTAGAAACTCTAAATTGAATTCCCATGTTCTACTGCAGTGCGTTTGAACCTATTAACATTTAGTTTTAGAGGGACTTGTCGAGCAAAAAGGGACCCTCTCTGTGAATTATTCTAAAAGATAGAGAGAAAAAGATAAGACCCAGCACAGCCAAACACAGTCTGAATTTCACAAAAAAGTTAAAAGAAAGAAAAAGGAAAAGAAGGGTCGTGAAGTGGTATGGTGATTTTTATAAACAAAATCTGCCAAAATTAAAAAAAAATGTTTTTTTCCCTACACCGCCTACCTTATCAAACATTTAAATTATAATCTTGCCATCAGATAACCAAGTATCGATGGATCTAGGGGCTGTTAGTATCGAAATATTTAGGAATATGTAATCTGGTCTAACTATCAACAGATAGGGGCAATAACCAATTACCGATGGATCTAGGGGCTGTTAGTATAGAAATACCTGGTACATGTAATCTGATCTAAGTATCAACAGATAGAGGCAATAACCAAGTCTATGAAAAAAGTATCGTCAGACAGGGACAGTTACCCAGTGTATCTACTGTGTCGACAGACAGGGACAGTTACCCAGTGTATCTACTGTGTCGACAGACAGGGACAGTTACACAGTGTATCTACTGTGTCGACAGACAGGGACAGTTACCCAGTGTATCTACTGTGTCGACAGAGAGGGACAGTTACCCAGTGAATCTACAGTGTCGACAGAGAGGGACAGTTACCCAGTATATCTACTGTGTCGACAGACAGGGACAGTTACCCAGTGTATCTACTGTGTCGACAGACAGGGACAGTTACCCAGTGTATCTACTGTGTCGACAGACAGGGACAGTTACCCGATGAATCTACAGTGTCGACAGAGAGGGACAGTTACCCAGTATATCTACTGTGTCGACAGAAAGGGACAGTTACCCAGTTTATCTATGATACAGACAGACGGGGGCAAATTTGCTTATCTATCTCTTTCATCATCAGACAGGGGCAATTACCGTGTCTATACTTAGTATCGATAGAAACGAACAGTTACGTGTACCGAGTGTATCTGTAGTATCGACAGACAGGGAGAGTTACCAAGTCTATCAAAAGTAGAGAAAGAGAGGTGCAGTTATCCAGTATATCTATAGCATTGACTGACAGGGGTAGTAACCCAGTCTATCAAAAGAATCGACAGAGAGGTGCAGTTAGCCGGTGTAACTTTAGTATCGACAGAGAGAGGCAGTTACCCTGTGTATCTGTAGTATCAGCTGATAGGGAAATTTTCCCATTCTATCAATAGTATCGACAAAGCGGTGCAGTTACCCAGAATATCCTATAGTATCGGCTGACAAGGACAATAGCCCAGTCTAACAAACGTAACGACAGAGGTGTTCAATAGCACTGTCAAGTACAGCAGGGAGGTACAGTTATCCTGTAAAGTAACGACAGGGAGGTTAAAATACCCTGTATAGTAACGACAGGGAGGTTCACTTACCCTGTATAGTATGGACAGAGAGGTTCAATTACTCTGTATAGTAACGACAGAGAGGTTCAGTTACCCTGAACAGTAATGACAGAGAGGTTGAATGACCCTGTATAGTAACGACAGAGAGGTTCAATTACCCTGTACAGTAGCGACAGAGAGGTGCATTTAGCCTGTAAAGTAACGTCAGGGAGGTTCAAAAACCCTATATAGTAACGATAGAGAGGTTTCATTTTCCTGTACAGTAACGACAGAGATGTTCACCTACCCAGTATTATAACGACAGGGAGGTTCATTTACCCTGTATAGTATGGACAGGGAGGTTCAATTACTCTGTATAGTAACGACAGAGAGGTTCAATAACCCTGTACAGTAAAGACAGAGAGGTACAGGTACCCTGTATAGTAACGATAGAGATGTTCAATTACCCAGTATAGTAACGACAGGGAGGTTCAATTACCCTGTATAGTAACGACAGGGAGTTTCAGTTTCCCTGTATAGTAACTAAAGGGAGATTCAGTTACCCTGTATAGTAACGATATCGAGGTTCAGTTACCCTGTATAGTTACAAAAGGGAGGTTCAGTTACCCTGTATAGTAACGACAGGGAGATACAGTTATCCTGTATAGTAACGACAGGGAGGTTCAGTTACCGTGTATAGTAATGACAGAGAGGTTCACTTACTCTGTATAGTAATGACAGGGAGGTACAGTTACCCTGTATAGTAACGACAGGGAGGTTCAGTTACCCTGTATAGTAACGACAGGGAGGTACAGTTACCCTGTATAGTAACGACAGGAATGTACAGTTACCCTGTATAGTAACGACTGGGGGGTACAGTTACCCTGTATAGTAACGACGGGGCGGTACAGTTACCCTGTAAAGTAACGACAGAGAGGTTCAATTACTCTGTATAGTAACGACAGAGAGGTTCAATTACCCTGTATAGTAACGACAGGGAGGTACAGTTACCCTGTAAAGACACGACATAGAGGTGCATTTAGCCTGTAAAGTAACGTCAGGGAGGTTCAATAACCCTGTATATTAACTATAGAGAGGTTCAATTTCCCTGTACAGTAACGACAGGGAGGTTCACTTACCCAGTATAGCAACGACAGGGAGGTTCACTTACCCTGTATAGTAACGACAGAGAGGTTCACTTACTCTGTATAGTAACGACAGAGAGGTTCACTTACTCTGTATAGTAACGACAGGGAGGTTCAATTACTCTGTATAGCAACGACAGAGAGGTTCACTTACTCTGTATAGTAACGACAGGGAGGTTCAATTACTCTGTATAGCAACGACAGGGAGGTTCACTTACCCTGTATAGCAACGACAGAGAGGTTCACTTACTCTGTATAGTAACGACAGAAAGGTTCAATTACTCTGTATAGCAACGACAGAGAGGTTCAATTACTCTGTATAGCAACGACAGGGGGGTTCACTTACCCTGTATAGCAACGACAGAGAGGTTCACTTACCCTGTATAGTAACGACAGAGAGGTTCACTTACCCAGTATAGCAACGACAGAGAGGTTCACTTACCCTGTACAGTAACGACAGAGAGGTTCAATTTCCCTGTACAGTAACGACAGGGAGGTTCACCTACCCAGTATAGCAACGACAGGGAGGTTCACTTACCCTGTACAGTAACGACAGAGATGTTCACCTACCCAGTATAGCAACGACAGGGAGGTTCACTTACCCTGTATAGTAACGACAGGGAGGTTCACTTACCCAGTATAGCAACGACAGGGAGGTTCACTTACCCTGTATATAGTAACGCAAAGAGGTTCAATTACTCTGTATAGTAACGACAGAGAGGTTCAGTTACCCTGTATAGTAACGACAGAGAGGCGCAGTTACACTTTATTGTAACGACAGAGAGAGCAGTTACCCTGTATAATGACGACAGGAAGGTACAGTTACCCTGTATACTATATCTAGTACAGACAGACATGGATTGTAACTCGGTCATTCTATGGTACCAGTTTTCAAAATTTTAGACATGTCCAAATTCAAAAGTTTTGCAGACGAAAATTTAAAGTTTATTTGATTTGGAAAATAACTATTTAGGAGGTTAGAAATTTTTGTTTAAAAAGAAGAAACTGCTTGTTTCAAGCAATTTCGTCTTTTACTACGATGGTTTTAATTGATAAAATCAAAGGGACGTAAAAATCAGGGATTGAACAGGAAAGGGTTAAGATAGATAGTCGTCGTTCTTCAATTATAGCTCCACAAGAAGAAAGGCGACACTTCGAGCAAAGAAGGACAGTCGCTGAATTGACAAAACTATCAATCAAGGTCAGACAGCGCAAACTGAGCCGACAGCTTGACACGGGTCAACACTTTATATTCATACAGGTTTTCTGAATTCCAA
Source organism: Fragum fragum (assembly GCA_946902895.1). Lineage (NCBI taxonomy): Eukaryota > Metazoa > Mollusca > Bivalvia > Cardiida > Cardiidae > Fragum > Fragum fragum. The sequence goes on along the minus strand of OX336382.1, from coordinate 18,280,807 downwards.
ATTATCATTCTTTCTTACAATATCTCTATTTTCTCATTTATATAAAGCAACAACTAGGAACCTCTGCCGGATGAAATCTTTTATTCAAATATTTTTCTTAAATGAAGTAAAAAGGTATGTTTATTAACTGCACGGTTGACAATTATTCGGAAATAGTCGGCTCGCTCCAGTATTCGTTGATAATTGGATTGCTGACCACGCCCACTAACCTCCCTCAGAAAGTTCAAGATTGATGCCAAACTGCAACCTTTTTCAAAAAGTATTGCCATTAACATGTTACAAAAAATCAAAAGGCTTGGCTACCTAAACGTCACAACTATGGCTTTAATTAGCTATAGTTACGACGTTTAAATTGCAAAACCAACGAAAATTGTTTACGTAGATATCGGCCTATGTCGGACTTCAAAGTTCCGGTCTTAATGAAAGATTTAATTGGGCGTTTGATTTTTTGGTGATATCTGTGATCTTACAATTAAGATTTGAATTGCATGATATCTAACATTCGAGTTACATCTGTACGGCACCGAATCCCCGTTACTCCACTCGAATCCAGCTTTAGTTACGAGGTTTCGGTCGCCCGTAGACGATATCCAACATGGTTTAGAATACTCATGGTGTAGTACGTTGAGTGTAAAGCTTTTAACATTCTCCGTCGTTTGCCAAGTAGGCCAACCGCTCATGGAGTTTTAAAGTAATTGAAAATTATAGAATGCATTTTACCGAATAGTGGCTTAGAATAGCATTATCATGAACGCGTTGCAGAATCGGCAAAATTATTGACTGTTTTTCTTGGATGATATCGACAGAGATACTGGCATAACTTTGACGACCTTGTCTGTGTATTCAGCGCTGTCGTATGAGCTATTTGACTTTTTGTCGTACCGCTGGTAATATCAAATTTATATCAAATTTGGAATATGTTTTCATCTTTTCGACGACATAAAGAAAAAGATTTTTTAAAACATTGTGGATAAGGAAGGAATTGCTTGTTAGATAAACGGATATTTTAATCTGTCACGTGATTGATCATCGATCTGTACCGGAAATTGACGATCTAATCTTTCATTGAAACGCACACTATGATATTAATATGTTTATAGCTAGTCAGAGACCAAAATAGCGAAGTGTCCCTTAGACTGAATACTCTTTTTAATCTTGAAGCCGATCAAACATGCAAGATCTAAATTTGAGCTCATTTTCTTTTGTTCATTCACTTGATAAACTGTATTTCAATTACGAGAACATGCAAAACGTTTTGTGTGTCTACCTTATCTTATTTGAATCACAATATACCTAGGAAATATAATTTTAACGCTTGTCATGCTGAATAAAATCTTTATCTGAACTTGTATTAAAATCAAAGGCCCTAAAGCGCTGGAAGTACTAGTTAAGAGTCAAAATATATTTGGAAATTAATTTTATACACAATTCTTAGTTGAAGGAAACAAATAGGAAGTATAGACTAAAATCAGACTGTACTTATGTGCAGGCTAGTCTTTGTCTATACCTCCTACCAAAACATGAATATTCCTGGATCAGCATGACAAGGATTAGAGTTCCTTGGAGTAAATATTAACCCGCCCGATGTTGCATTCGAATAGTACTGCCTCCCCTTTAAATTGTATTTTGAGTGAATTGTGAGAGGATTCCGAGGGTATTGTAGTCAGGGAAGCATGTTTGGGACTGGAGATACATGGCGGTTTACTTGTCGAGATCACCCATCTCCGACAAGGCAGCTCGTCCGAAAAACCTAGTTTTAACGCTTGCAATGATGAAAACGGAATATTTCCACTTTGTCAAGTTGTATAGACTAAAATCAGCTTGCATATTTGTGCAGACAGACATTAATCTACATCACCTGATGGCGTTTTAAGACAGATATATGAACCCCCCCCCCGTTTAAGGATTTTCGGCGCCCTCAAAACTTTGATATTAAAGTAATCAAGAACAAGGAATGTATTCAACATGACAAGTTCCTATAATCTGCAAACAGCAAGTTGTTCGTTGAAGTAATAAGTTCATTCATTTTATTTATTTATTTATTTTTTCTGTTTGCTGTGAGTAGTAATGGACGGCAAACTGGGGACGGAATTTTCGTCCCCAGTTTGCCGCCCAGGGCGTCCCCAGGATGCTGCCGGGCGGCAAATGGGGGACAGCCAACGGTCACATTTTTTGCCTAGATGTGCAGGGTTATTTGCATGTGGACTTAGTCTTTTTATGGTGAAATGTGGACTTAGTCATTTTTGTGGGAAAATGTGGACTTAGTCTTTTTGCGAGAAGTGTGGACTTAGTCATTTTTATGGGGAAATGTTTGAAATGTGTGAATGCATTGTGATAAAAGGACTTTGACAATTTGTGCGAAAGCTAAACTTTCTTGGTGGTTGGGTGGTCCTGAAAAGGACCGTATTTTGTTGATGGAAAGTCTCATCAGAAGTGGCTACATCCAAAACGTGCATCACAAATCGGGCAGTGTCTTTTCATCCTTCTCTTTATGGTTAATGTTTTACCATTCCAGTCAACTCTTCTCTTAAGTTCAGTACCCAAGTAAATGACATCAGGCAGATCATTTGATCGTGTTTGCTCGATGACATTAGCTTGTGGAGAAATGATTTGAGTTTCTCTAATCATTCCTTGCACACGGGAAAGACGATGTGCAATGTCCAGCAGATCCTTGGCTATATCTGTGAGCTCTCTACGAATCGTTTCCATGATTAAAGAATGTAAAATGATTAAGTGAGCACGCCGTATTTATAGCGAAGGCGCGGACCTTGTCGGAGACACCCTCGAGGTGATTTGTAAAAATGGACGTTTTGATGTAAAGTTGTGTTTTCTCCAAGCATGAAAACGGGGTATTATAGCCTGTCTTTATCATGAAAACAATTCTTTTTACCTTTACCATGAATATTCAAGGAAAGGTTGGGAAAATAAATAAAAACAAAAACACCAATGATTCATTTTCTATGTTTTATTGAACTATGAACTGGAAACTGAGAACAAAAAAAAACATGAACATATTTACAATAAGACGATATTTACATAACACAATGTCTATAGAATTCTGTAAAATGTCTGTATGAACCACGATGCAACAATACAATCATTCTTGCTGAGATTCTGTGTACCAAATGTCTTTCTGAGAAGTTTCTGTAACTTAAATCCTCTTGATGTTCCATCCAGGGCAAAGATGCAGTATTGTCCACAAACTCTTCCATGTCTACTCTGAATCATCTGTTTGTTGTAAGTCCAAGAACATGAATTATTTCGGATGAAATGTAATATTTCCTTTTCAAGTGGTGGGAGACCATAAGAGTCAAAGTAGATTGCTTTTCCATCTGGATAAAATATGACTGCTACCCAATGTTCTCCTGATTTATCTGATCCTGCTGTATTAATGATGTATGCCTTTACATGTGAAGGCTTTTGTTTTGGTAGCAAGTCTTTAGCACATACTCTTGCTTGAAGTCTTTTTACCCATATTCCATGATCCAACACATGTTTTATTTCACCAGTGTACATTGTTATTTCCAAGACTCTTTCACTTTCTCACACCAACGGTTTAGCCAACTATCAGTGAATCCAAACAGAATGTTCTTTTTTATACTTTGCCATAACCGATAGGCTTCTACGGATTCCTGCTCGTTGAGTTTTAATTCTTCAAGTTGTGGATACCATGTTTCCATGATCTTGTAGGGGTTTACGTTTATCATTGCTCGTTCAATAAACAAGTCTGTATGTTCTTCCCTATTCATGAATAAGCAGACAGGATGCTCTATTTGACTAGGATGATCTATCTGACATCCATTACAGCTATTATGGACTTCTTCAATGATAAGTTCCTGCAGCTGATTCACCATACACTTCTGTAAACTGTTGTGAATGTCATTTTTGCGTACTGTTTCATGCTTTGATGAATATTTCACCTTTTCTGCTTCTTCCCTCAGTTTAATTGCATACTGGTAACCAAGCATGATTTTAATAATCCGTGATAACTTCTCTGAGACTGTTGATTTCGATTTGATTATCGAATTCAGCAAACACAATAACGTTGATGACTCTTACAAGGTTGGCTGCAAACTGAAGCTCTATTCTCAACCCTCCGGTTTTTATAGGATGTAGCTGACCTTCTTCACTGCCTTGATCTGGTGTAAGATCAAACCCCCACAGTGCAAATCCAGCATCATATTCCTCTTTTGTTATACCAAACGATTTGTCGGCTCCAATGGATTTGGTGGCATTGAACAAAGATAAATATGATCTTAGTGTAAGTCCTTTTGTGAAGTCGGGCTGAAACGGTTTACCATGAATACTGTGACCGTTGCATGATAAACCTATCTTTGATACGTTGAAATGGGTGAAGTTGAATGGGTTTGATGTATAACTTCCATTAAAGGCTCCATTTGTTACCATTCCAATGAAAATACGTTTAGGTAACTGTCCTTGGAATAGATGATCTTCCACTTTAGATCGAGTACCGTCTGTGATAGAGAATGTTTTAACTTCTACTCTACGAATAGGAATTCTCATGTTGTTCTGTGCAATAAGTTGATTCAGGTTATTTGCAACGACTGGCGACAGTTCAACATTCCTCACGTGGAAACTAACCGTTTCAAACTGGATCTTCACTTTTGGTGCACCTGTATGCCCCGTTATGCAGAATTCTGGTCGTGCTTTGTTTAATCTAAGTCGGATTTCTACTCCATTAGGAAGATATTTTTCCTGGAGAAAGACATCTAGATGAAGACGTCCAAATAATTCCACAGTCTTGCTTTCTGAAATAACAGCTTTTCGTGCTTTTAACCCAGCATTATCTCCATCGACTTGAAGATCATTCATATGTTTTGCCGTGTCTTTAATCCAGAGTTCTCCTGCTTTTAAATGGGTATCTTTGCTCTCTGGACTATATGACAGAAGGTTTTCAATGTAGGCTCTGTAGGGATAATTGTCACTTCCACTGGTTACTAATTTGTTATTCAGGTACAGATCAATGTTGCTGAACATGCTATGTAAGAAATTATTGACTGGTGCAATATTGTCATTAGCTCCTAAAGGTGAGCCGTCTGCTGCTTGAACAATCTTGAATTTCACATACAAATAGGACTGTGATAAGTCTGTCCAAAATTCTGTTTGTGGTGGAATCATAAACTCTATTGGTGAATCATTTGCAATTGATGAAACAGGATAATGTTCAACCCATTGTGTTTCCTGCATGCTTGTCATGGTTGGTGGTACTGATGTTACATCCAATTCGGTTTTACTGCATTCACATGATCCACTTTGCATCATTTTTTCTGACTGATGTTTTGAACTCAAGAATTTAATCAAAGAATTTAATCAAAGAATTTTAATCAAAAATGTCTAATGGTCTAGCAGACTTAACTCTGTGCTTTTTCGATGTGATCTTACCACGATGAGAACGTGAATGAGACTGAAGTGGTTTGATGGAATCTTTTTTATTTATACTAGAAAGCAATCTTTTTGTCAAATGTTTCAAGGATTGTTTTCCCCGTGACTTGAGAACTTTTTTAGGATTTTTACGATGCAACAAAATATCTTGTGCTATTCCTATTCCTTGTTTGATACCTTCATCTTTTAAGACATTCATTCCTGATTTTACCAGAGGTTTTATCAATGGTGTTACTGTTCGTAAGGCCGATTTAAACAAAGATCCTAATCCAAAGCCATACTGATGTCTTACACCTTTATAAACAGGAATCATTTTTTATTTTTAAAAATTAGTTTGTATCACGTTTACGAAAATGCAGCTTTACTATTGTCTTGCCAATGACAAAATGAATAGGATGACCAGAATCTCCTGTTATATTAATGTGAATAAAATCAAAATCTGATTTTGATACTGGAAAGTAGTGTGGAGATATAATTTCATGATTGATATGTTGACTTCCATTATTATTTTCAATGGAATTAGATGCCTTAAATGGAACAACTCGAAGGATTGGTGCTAATGTATCACCAACAATGGAATGTCCAACAATGTCAGAATATACAAACAAATGATTATATCCTGCATCAATGTTTGGTGAATATTTGAACATTTCAAAAACACTTTTGCCTTTGAAAATGGTTCTCCCATTAAAAATAGGATCTCCACCAAGTTTTTGAAATAATGAAGGATTGAATTTTATTCCTGTTTTTGTTATGTTGAAAAATTCAAACTTTGGACGTTTTGATGATTCAGAGTATGAAATATGAATACTTGCTCCTTTAGCATGAAGAGTTTTTCCAATTTCATTATCAATACATTCATTGATTACATCAAAAACATGAGATGGTGAACTGTAGGATCCCGGTGTAAAGTGGAATTTAAGTGCCCACTTCACCGCTATTCCCTGTGAATTGGAATCTACGACACTGAATTCCAATGGCTCACCTTTTCTCTTTTTTTCATCAGATATTTTTTTGAATATTTCAACATCTGCAGTGATGATATCGAATCTAGTTTCTTCTTCACATATGTTTAAGAATTGAGTTGGTGTTATCAATTGTGTTAATCCAACTTCCCAAGTTTCCTTATCAATATGTACAGTTTTGGGTAACTTTACCTTGAAACAACATTGAGTGTTAGTTGGGAAATAGTTCAAAGAACTATCACTTGGAAGTGTTATGTAAAAGGAATTCATTTTTTTTACCATCAATGAAATCAAAAGCTGATTGTTTGTTCTGTTTTGTGAATTTTAGTCCTGGAGATGGTAAAATGTAGCCAAGAGAACTACTGAGAAGAATCAACCACAATTCACGATTATCACTTTGTATACTTAAATGTACTATAGATGTAGCAATGATTGCGTAAATGACTATAATTTGTGAAACATAAGTAAACTGGTTTTTAGGAACACGATTTCCAAAACATGTAAATGGAGTTGATTGACTAACACTATCACCGCCAGCTTCTAACTGTGAATGCATGTTGAATGATAATGTCTTTTATAATATGTTATATATTATGAAAATTCACAATAGAGAGGATTCTGGTATCCAACTTTGAAACTTTTTGGGGTATCCTTTCCAATTTACTTTGATTTCTCTTATTAACTTTTTACCCTCACGTCTTGTACGTTTATCAAGAACTGAATCTATTTCATAAACCTCATTATCTTTTATAAGTTGTAATTCCTGTTCATAAAATGATCCAAGGATAGGTTCATCTGCTAAATCTTTTATTTTGTATGTAATTGGAGATGTCTTTGAATTGACATGTGTGATTTCAAATAATTCTTGTGTCCAGTTCGGAAGATATCCTTTTTCAAATGTATGTTTTGTTTTATTGATACGTACACGATCACCTTTCTTAAGTTTTGCTCTTTTTGAACTTTTTTTGTTCAAACTTTTTTTGTTCGAACTTTTTGCAGAACTGTTTCTCACTTTTGAATACAAGTTTTCTGAAATTTCTGCTTCATTAGAGTGATTTACATCTGAAGGATTTGCTTTTATACTTCGATGAAAAGAATTGTTATAATTATGCACAAACTTTTGAAGAACATCAATGTATTTTCGTGTTTTTTCATGAGTAAAATATTTCCACATTCTTGTTTTTAATGTACGTTGAAATCTTTCAACAACACTTGCTTTTGTTTCTGGATTATCTGTTGTGAAAAAATGAATCTTTTTCTTTTTTAAAAACTTTTGAAAGTCTTGGTTTTTGAACTCACTTCCTTTATCTGTTTGTAATGATAATGGTTTTCTTGTTTTAAGAATAGGTTGAAATGCAGTTATCAATGTTTTCCCCATTTTATTCTTGATAGGTATCACCCATGCATATTTCGAAAAAACATCAATGATACAAAGTAAATATCTAAAACCGTTATTTTCCTTTGTATACTGTTGCATGTCTGCTAAATCAGCTTGCCATTGATGATCAATTCCTGCCACAATTGTTTTTCGTCTTCGAAATTTACGTCGAATAGGTTTATGTAAGGTGTATGTTGATTCACCTTGTAGCCAATTCTTAACATCTTGATATGATATTTTTTTCAAAATGGCTTTTGCTGCTTGATGTAAATTTTTTATACTTGAATAGGCAACTTTATTTTTACCTAAATCATAATATAATTTTCTTAATACTGCATCTTTGGACTTTTGCTTCAATATGCTTCCCATGACTGAAGACTTTTAGGAGTGTCTTCTTTTTTTATATCAAAAAGTTTTTGAGTATAGAAATCTTTTCTTTTTTCTTTTTCTTTAGTGCTTGTGTATGGTGACATTTTTCTTAAATGACTCAATGTTTTTTTCCTAATAGTTTTCATTTTTGGACTTTTAAAAGATCTACTTAAAGGACTTTTGATGGGAGTACTGAAACTTATTTCTGATTCACTAGATTCACTGTCAGGATAGTGTTTTTGCATCCATTGCCATCTTGATAAGTTCCCAATCACTTCTTGTGGAACATTACTTTCATGTAAAGCTTTAGAGAACACTTGCCATCCTTTAGGTTCAATTCCCTTTCTCTTACGCAAGGAATCATTGATAAGATCAATGATATTTGAACCATGAATAGGTTTTCCTTTGTATGTTACAATGCCTTGATTATCCCATGATATGTTATCATTATCTCTAAGAATATTCAACAAAAGTTTTGCTTTCCTTTGCATGGTTTGTGGTACACTTTCTAGGATACGTTCATGCAACGAAACTGATTTTGAACTTGAAACTGGTTCTGGATTTTTCGATTGGTTTAATGTTGGATTCTTCACTTTTTCAAATGAATTTTGTAATTTAAATAATGTTTCACCATATTTTTGTGCTTTTTCTGATTCAGAGAGGTCAGCTCTTTCTAATGTATTTTTCATATCTTTATGAAGATGTGCAACATTTTCAATTTGTGGATTCTGTGGTAAAATAGGATTTTGACTTTTTTCTTCTCTCCATTGTTTTATATCATCTAGTACTTGAAAAGGTACAATAACCATTTTCCTAACTGACATCTTTATCCTAAGATTTTCTTATAAAGATTTGCTTACAAAGAACTATAATGCTTTCAATGCACCACCGATACCTCCAATGACAGCTTTACCTAATAATGGTATTAATGCAGGTCCTAATAATGGAAGAAATCCACCTTTTTGATTCAAAATACGTTTCTTCTTTTTCACAGACACTGATTTTGAAGCTAGATTTCGGAGATGTTGACGGTTTGGATACAACTTCTTCTTCTGACCATCTGTTAGGTGTACATTCCCTTTTAAAACATTGTGACAACATTCTGATATACATCTTATCACTGGAGATGATAATTCTTTGATCAACTTTTTTCTTAATTTTGGTGAAGATTTCATTAGTGTCATCACCATATGTCCATGCTTCCTAATTAAAGGAGCCCTTTTAAGCTTTTTCGCCATGTTATCCTTTCTTATGTTGAAACACAAATGATACAAATCATGGTATGAACAAAGTATTTATTGACTTAAAAACTTTTCTCGTAATGCCGAAAGTGCGATTCTAGCAGGTGAAGACACTTTATTCATATCTAGACTTGTCAAGGGTGAAAATGGCGCAGTTCCATAATTTGCTTTCTCCATTAACGGACTGGATGGATGCATTTCATTGTATTCTTGTATCAACTTTTTTCTTTCTTTGTCTGCTTTGCGATATTCTTTCGTTGATGATGGTGTTAAAGACAGTGACGAAATAGGTTGAAATGTTAATTGTTTCCTAGATGTTGTTGGTGTAATGAAAGACTTATATTTCTTTTGGAAATTCATAAGTCGTTTTCTTAATATTTGCTGTCGTGATTTTGGCATTCGTTGTGGTTCAATAAAATCATCATCAGAACTTGAAATAGGAGTTGAAAAACGTACAGATGAATTCGGAGTCATAGAACTTGAAAGAAATGAATGTGGGGATAGTTGCATTGGTGTTTGTGGTGATCGAGGTGAGCTCATTACAATGGGTGAAAGTCTGGGTGTAATACTGGGTGTAACACTAGGTGTAACACTGGGTGAAAGACTTGTCCTTATACTTGGTGTAAGACTTTTCCTAACACTGGATGAAATCTTGTGTGGTCTTCGCATTGTTACAAATTTTTCATTTATTTTTATTGGACGGTTCTTTTTCTCCTTTTTCTTTGGAGATTTTGCAGATTTTTTCTTTGGAGAACTTTTTCTCTTTGAAGATTCTTTCTTTGGCGATTTTCTCTTTGAAGATTTTCTATCATCGCCAAATTTTCTTGCAGTTTTTTCACCATCCCATCTTAAAAGACTTCTGATTATAACACCACCAAGGAATCCACCACCGCCAGGTTTCAATATGATTTTACGTTTAATTTGTTCATCAATGTTTGGATCTGCAAGCCTTGCTACATCCTCTTTATGTTTATTCATATATGTAATAGTTTGCTTTGGTAGCTTTATCATATTTTCAATGATATTTTGTGCTGCCAAAGAAAACCATTTTAATATCTCCTTTAACCCTGCATTCAATAATGCTTCTCTTTCATACTTATTTGTTTGCCGTCTTAAATTTTGTAAGGCATGGATCACTGCTGGGGATGATCTTGGTAAAGCCATGTTCACTCAATGACATTGAACATGAAACTGGACTTAGATGATCACAAGTTCATCCATTTATACAGGGGAATAAATAATTGGACCTTGATCTTCATTCTTTGTATACCATCGATGGAAAATATCAGTTCTTAATCTCAGCCCTTTATCTGTGTGAGAATGAAAATCAATGACCAAATAACCATGATGCATTGATGTTGCATCATTGTAGGCAGGAATCAAATGTTGGGCCTGCATTTGATTTGCTAAAGTTTTTATCTGGTTATTATCACGTTCATTGCGGAAAAGTATCATGTATCTGGAATTCAAACTTATGGTTCTACTTGACTTAGACTGTGAAAACATGTTTTGTGTAATATAAATTACACTCGCATTTCGGTGATGACCTTTTCTTGTGAACCATGGTTTGATTTTTTCTTCATCTTTGTCACCTAACATATCATCAAATACGACTAGGTGAGGTATCGATGTATCACTAACAATTTCATTTTCATCTTCAGGTATCCCATCGATGAATTTAATGAAATTAAACTTCTCTTTCATGATACCGTAGGCATTTTGCCATTCTTTATAACACCAAATGACTTTCTTTGGTGGAATGTCAAACAAGTCTTCACGATAATCAATCAGTTTATGCACGAATTCTGTTTTACCACATCCACTTGGGCCAGAGATGTAAATATTACATGGATGGTGAAATAAGAGGGATAAAACATCCACATCCATATCTTTATTGTTCAGAGGGTAAGAATAAAATGACAAAGATGCATTCATGTTTATAACTTTTATTCAAAACATTTTTATTCAAACATTTTTTTATTCAAAACATTTTTTTCATGTAACATAATCACATTTTTCAAAAACAAAAAAAGTTTTTTTTTTTAAAGTTTTTTTATTTTTTTTTTAAAAAACATTTTTCTAAAAAAAACATTTTTATTTTTTAAAAAGAGTTTTTCAGCAAAATAAAAATGTTTTTTAAAAAAACGTTTTTTTAAAAAAATAAAAAAACTTTTTTAAAAAAAACTTTTTTTGTTTTTTTACATTTAACATTTCTTTTACATTTAACATTTTCACATTCAAATATTTACATTTAAATAATGTCATTTCAAAATCATAGAAAAGATGAAACATGTGTTCATTGCTGGTGATCATATCCACCTCTACGTTGATTAAGCCATGACCAATATGATTCCAATTGAGATCTTGAAAGTAAGATGATTGTCTTTCCGACTTCACGATTCCCAAGTTCATATGGAAAGAAAAATGTACATTCTTCTCCAACCACTTTTTGATAAGTTAATTCAACAAGAGGAAATACTAATGTTGATAAAGTAGTAGCACAAACTATTTTCCTTGACACATCTCTGTCGAAGACAATGAAACCGTTTATAGCATCTACTTCTTCAAGAGATGATGTGATAGTTGAATAATGTGTTGTTCGAATCTTTTTGTATACTACATAAAAATTGAACTGTTTGCACTTTCTTTTAAGTCTCTCAGTGAAACTCTCACATGTTCTCCCATTTATCATCTTCGTGTGAAATATCCACTGATATGTATCCCTATCCCAAAAGTAGAATTCATGATGTAAGGCAGCTGTCATTGATTGTATTTCTCTTTCATGTAACTGTGTACCATCAATCATTTCTTGAATAAAACTTCTCATTCTATACATCTCGATTGCAGGTTTTCCTCTCCTTATTCCATTTCGCATCTTTTTTATCCACATGGAAACAGAAGCCATTTTCATCTCCTCTTTCACATCTTTATCCAAAGTATGATTACCAATGAATATTCTGTAGATCTTTTCACGCAACTCAATTGGAAGTGGTAATTGATCAGGTATCATCTTGGAATTCACCGTTGATATATAGTATAGAATAGATGCAATAAATGTTATCATCTTACATTTTTGTCTCCATTTCAGATGTGTGATTCTCTAACAGTTCCAATAAACGTTTTGTCTCTATCTCCATGTCATGTTTTATTTGTCTTCGTTTGATGAAATCACTTGTCAAACATAGTATTAAATGCACTACAACAATCATCGTTTCATCTCTTCTTTACAATATTCAATGATGCAATAACGTTTTACATTAACATTGATACAAATTAATCTTTCAAAAGCAATGTACACTGTTCAGCTTGTTCGCAAGGAATGACTAGTTATAATTCTGAACTCAATTTATACTCTCACACTACCATGACCAAATGGAACAGTGTCTGTTTCATTGATCATGACTCTCTTTGTATACACTGATCTAAATGTTTTTGTTTGGGGTTCACTGGTGACTTTCCTATCCCTATGTCTTCTGATTCTACAATCATAGGTTATCTTAATTTCTGTGGTTCGATCTTGCATACATTTTGTAAATGCATCAAAATTGACTGATTTGGAAGTTTTATAGTCTAAGGTTATTCCTTTTACTTTGCATTTACTCTCAATATCACCCTTCTCTGTGACCATTTCATATGCATAGTTCTTAGGACCTAAACCCCTGAATTTAATAATTTTGGAGTTCGGCTCTTCATCAGTCCATTTCCCTAATCTACTATTAATGATAGGTGGGTTCCATAGCTTTGGGTCATGAATGTACATACAACTATCAGTGTCAAAGTATAACACTCTATCATTTAGTTTCTCAAGAATACTGTACAATTCAAGTCTTGCATAAGCCGTAACGTATGAACCTACAATGACATTGGCTGTGCCATGAGTCTCAACATGATCTAACTTTGATTCATAATTGACAAGAATGAATGGACATTCCTCATCAAATATTTCTACATGCTTCACAATATAATTTGGATTGTTGACCAACTCAAAGTACTTGGATGGCTCTGCTATGTACTCTGACTGGGTCAACACCTCTCTCTGAGCAAGTTTTCCCCAAAGACAATTCAACATGATCTTTGCAAAGGCTCTTCTACCTTTATTTTTCTTTATCATTGTTGGATCTAAGCTAATTCCTTCATCTCTGTGGTAATCCTGAATGAATGTATCTTTGTCAGATTGAGTTTTACACCATTCAGGATAACCACTGGCTTCTTGTTTGATTTTCAGAAAGTTATCAACATACCCTTTGAAGAAATTGTTGGAGAGAGATCTAAAGTGCCAAACTTCATAAACATGAAGTAAACGATAACCACAGTCCAAAGCCTTAAACAGTTCAACTGTGACCCATGTCCCTATTAGAGCTCTCTGATTTTCATTATGAGAACAGGATTGTGAACCGTTTTCTGCACAAGTTCTACATAGTGGGAACATCATTTTGTTATTACAGTGCATTGGTAGAATAGGGTGAAGTAGATTTTCAGGTGGTAAAACCTTGCATTTAACAAGACCTTCATACTGACGTATGTTTTGGATGTCAATGCTTTCACTTGTCAAGACTTTTGGATGCCCTACAGGATAAGATTTGTATTTGCACACATAGGGGTACAAAGAGCAAATATCAATGTATTTGATTTCTTTCTCACTGGATTCATCTATCTCGTGAGAAATCTTGACTGCATTACACCGCCCACCAAACAGACCATCCCTTGGATCTATTGGGTCGGAGTATGGGAAAAGACTATTAATGATTTCACGATAGTCTTTGTCTTTTTTGACTCTTGCATCGAATTCATGCTCCCAGATATATTCAACTTTATAACCTCTTCGCTCCAATTCGTTAAGACGTGACATTGTACCTTCATACAGAGATTGCATTGTAAGTCCATTGATTGGAGAGGTTTGTGAACGATCATGGTAGCATACTGGACACCCGTGATAGAGATCACCAAGAAATTCATACACTGTATTGGATTCAGCATGAAAACCATCAACAGTATAAGGACCAATTTCATGTTCGCCTCCATTTCTAGCATGTTGGATAAAGATCCCCTTTTCATTTGCAATACTTTGAATCCATCGAATAGCTTTTATTGAGAACCGACGTCTGGAGGAATCTTTACTTGAAATGATTGCAATCTGACCTTTAGGTAAATATCTACTACGCCAAACCTTGTTACATGCATCAGCTATTGTGATAGCTTCAAGTAAGGGGTCAATACCTCCATACTCAAGGAACACTTTCCTGAAATGTCCACATCCTCTTCTAAGGATATCGACATCTGAGCGACAGTATGCTTCCATTTCTTTTTGGAAATTAAATGTTTCTTTGTTTGAGACCTTTTCATTATACCATTCCATGAATTCTTTCCTAAGTTCTGATGACATAGAGTCACACATGTAATAAGAAGCGTCGAGATATGGACCATTGTATTCCCAATACTGGTCAGTGTTTGCAAGATGGGGAAAGAAACCCTTTTTCATTTCTTCAAGACCGAATGTATCGGGGAATTTTCCAAGTCTAAAATTCATGAAGTTGAAGGAGTCAATCAAACGGACTCCATTCAACTCTAATTTCATGATATTGTTACCATTCATGATCAGGGAAGGAGGTTGATTTCCAATTCTAATTATTTCATTCAAGATGAATTGGGCATCGTACCCTTTTGCATTGTGAGCAATAGCAGTCATGCCTTTATGTTGTTCTGAGAAGAGCCAGTCACAAAAATCATTGAGTGTACTTTCACCCTGAAAAATGATCTCTCTCCCTTCAGCAAATTCGCTGCATGTTGAACAGTGGTAATCAAGTGACTTATCTATACATCCATCACATGCTCTCTGTGCAATACAATAATTTGGAATATGAATTCCAGTATCTTGCTTGCATTCAAAATCATAGAAAATGAATAAAGGTTTCTTTTTGTCATTTTCATCTTCACTCTGATCTTCCTTACATTTCTTTTTCTCCTTTTTCAGTTTTTTACCATCGTTGTCCCCTTTCTGCTTCTTACTTTCATAAGGTTGAATGTGACAACGATGGTCAAAGCTGACGATTTTCTTACAGAATCGACACCTTTTCTTTCCTTTACAAACATGACTTTGCTTCCTTACATTATATTGTTGTCTACATCTACTGCATATTTGGACCAAATCACAAATGGAATTCTTTTTTCTACCTTCTACAGCTCTATGTTTATCTAAACAATCGAGTCCAAAGAAATATCTTTCACATTCAGGACATTGAATTTTAAACTCGTCTTGGTCACAAGGTGGGGATGTGAAACAAGCTGAACAAATGTACTTACAATAATGACGCTCCCTGTGATCATAAGCAGCATCACAAAATTCACAAAAATAACTACAAGACAAAAATCCTGTAATACTTGAAATATAGTCATAATGTCCTTGATGGTAATACAAATGTATTACTTTACTGTCATTGTTCATCACTGGATGTTGAAAAGTCATCTCCACTTTCGAATGTTGTTGGTGAACTTTGATCACATAATTCTTTTCATACAGATAGGTTTGGATAACCTTGTATTCATCAATTCCACATGGTTTGTTAGGTGAAATTCCAACTTCCATCAGTAAACGTTCAGCCTCATCTTTCTGTAAATTCTTGTTTGAGCGCTTCATCAAATCCCACTTCTTTTTCCATTCATCGTTATCATCTCGATTTGTATGACATATTCCAACGACAACTGCTCTTGCAAAGCACATACTATCTTCTGCATTTTTTATTTCAACAATGGATTGCTTTTTCTTTGCAAACACCTTTGTGTCAAGTTCAAATGGTATCTTTCCCTTTCCATAACCAAGGGGTAAACGAGTATGTGTGACATTGAAACTCATGTCCCCATCATCTACTCTGAATTCAGTGTTTGACTGCATAACTTTCTCAATTTCATTCAGGAAAATTCCACCATTCAAATTTTGAACATCCATGAAAGGGATATGTATCCCCATATCTAAGGCTGGATGGTTGATAGTAACTCTGATTTTATCATCTGGTTCAGTATCTAATGTTTCGTTGATTCGTCCTGTAATATCATCGAACAAGGTTTCGAGTTGTTGAGGTGGTAATTCATCAAAACTTTTGAAATTCACGGCCAAGACATGCGAATCTGTTCTAAACAGTCTGGACTTCTTATTTGATATTTCAGATAGGTTGTACAACTTTCTCATAGACTTTATATTGTCCAGACTTTGCATTTCTTCATCATCAGATTCGACAGGTTTAACATTTTTTCTTCTTGGTATCCAAAAATCATCTTCGTCACTAGATGTATCGTCTTCCATCGATGATTCGTTTTCAGACTCACTCTCTTTGTTTGATTCTTCATCTGAGTCAGTATCATCAAGTTTAATCCTTTTCCACCGATGTTTATTAAGTGGAAGCAAATCATCGTCATCTCTTTTTCTTTTTGACATGGCTTTCTCTTACAAAGCCTCGAGAAAAACTGAATCCTCATTTGAAGAATACAGAGTTTTTATATGGGGACAATGACTCACCCGGACATATCTGTATAAATAGGAGGAAGGTTCAGTACATTTTCATCATTCACTCGCAAATCTTCACAGAGAGTAGTCATGTCTGAACCAACTCAGAAAATGAATTATAAAGATATTGTTTCAGAAGTTGTGAGTAAGATCAAGAACAGACAACGCATGCATGTGTATGTTAACCCGTACACTCATGAATACGAAATAACCAACATTCCACCAAACTACGAAATTCTTCATATTGGTCCATACGTTGGGGAGTTCATGTCTTACCAGACCGGTAAAGGTGAATATCAGATTACAAAACAGAATGTCTTCGATACTCTTTCAATAGATGAGATGTATGCTCCAGGAAAGAAAAGACATGGATTTTGTTTCATCTGTCACGGTAATGGACATTTTGCAAAAGACTGTCCAACGAAGGAGAAAAAGGATAACTACTATGGATTTGTGTATGTGAATCCTATTACTCACGAAGTTATGATTTCAAGACAACTGGATCGAACACCAGAACTCGTCAACATGGATTACGTTGGCGCATTTCTATCGCACTGTAATGAATTCAATAGATATTGTCTACCAACTGACAGAAAGAACAATAGAGCAGGGTTTTCTTTTCCAAATGTGAAAACTAAACCAACATTTTCTGTTGAAACACAAACTGTCATCGATAAAACAAAAATGGATCGAAGTTCGGTTGGAATCAATGGAAATTCATCGAGACAAAGCAATGATTACAAAGCTGATAAAATAGAAAATAAAATTGAGAAATCACCGCCTAAGGAGAATATCGCCGAGGACATTCCTGAGCAAAAATCACCACAGAACAAACCCACTGATGACCAACCCGAGAAAACACTCTCTCAGGATAGCATATCTATCAAACAGAGGAAATGGTGGAAAAAGATATCATCGCAAGACGAGATCAAAACTAACGAGGAAGAACAAAATTGTTTTTTCTGTAAAAACAATGCACACGAGAAAGGAGAAATATGCCCAACACTGGTGATTGATGAAACAAAGACATCGAGAAAGAGAAAATCAAAGACGGAGTCTGACATACCAAAGAAGAAAAGGAAACATAACTAATACATTTTTGAGTATACATTGTGACAATTTCAAGAAAAGACGTTAAATTCATTTTAGAGACAATTCTGTGTTCATGACATTATAAAATATTTCATTGAGTGTTTCATAAAATGTTTCATTGTATGATTCATTGTATGTTTCAATAAAATTTCAAAGTATCATTTTATCTTTTTTCTCATTATTTTCATCCAGACAATTGATGCGGAGAAGTCAAAACCTTCAAGACAATTGGTTGGTCCTGAAAAGGACCTTTCGATTTTTTCAAGTTTGACATCGATTCATTGAAACGAAGTTAAGCTTGGATATAATTCCAACATCTTTCTCTTCCATCCACAATGTTCAGTTGGTGGCATAAAGTCAGAGAGATCAGGATACAAATTCCCCATCTTCACTGTCTTCTTCTTAGTGTAGAAGTCATACCCCCGACGAAGCATGAATTCATATAATGCTTGGTCTGTCTCTCTTATTTCATCCACTTTCGTTTGCTTCTTCATTTTCTTGACACGGAACAGTCGTCGAAAGAAATCTAAGATGGAATTCATCTTACAAGATGAATTTGAAAATGTTAAAAACTACATTATATACTGTAAAAATGTCCTACTAACCTACTAACCTACATAGAAAGAAATCATAATAACCTTCAAATGACATTGGGAATTAATTAAAAGTGTCTCCGGCAAGGTCCGCGATCTCAAGACAATGGGTATAAAAGCACGAGAGTGTTCCACAGAATTCATTCTCTCTGAACACTCAACAAAATGAACTCAGAAGGATACGTCAGATCGTTTGCTGTCATTTACATAAGACATCCACCACCATGCCATCTTCTGGAGCTGGAACGAATCCGGTACAGCGCTAGGAGGGATGCTGCCAGATGGACAGCTAAGATGGCCGATGACTGGACTTGGAACGAGTTCATGGCGCCAATTGGTCAGCCCAGGAAGGAGAGGGTTCATCCAAACCTTCCAGGTATTTACAGGGAAGAAGACTACTGGGCATAAGTCAGTAGTTTTTTTCTTCCCAACAAAACGGTCCTTTTCAGGACCACCCATAAACCAAGAAAGTTTACCTTTTACACAAATTGTCAAATATCCAAATACATTAAACCATCCCTTAAATCTTATTGAAAAAACCCGATACAAGTTAATCGTAATTCATAACGTAAACATAAATTCCATTACCCGTACATCGATTCTCATCTCTTTCGAAGGTTAAAAGTTTTTTCTGGGATTAACGTTATCATAATTCTGTGACAAGTGGACAACTCTTTTTTATCCTAAAATGATATGAAACACTACATCTACATCATATCTAACATTTACCATCAATAGAAAATAATTATCTTCGGGTTTTTTAAAAACATTTTTCAAAAAACATTGCGAGTACAGCAAAAATTCACTGTCAAATCAGCATGTTTCATTGAATTTATACAATAAGATTACACCTCTTTGACAAAATTTTGATAGAAAATGATAACTAGTACATAGACAAATCGTTTTATACAAAAAATAATACTACCCACATCAACAGGGTTCAAATATCAAGAAAAAATCACGATTGAGAAAACACAAATTCTCATCAAGACGTCCATTTTTAGGAATCGAGTTAAGGGTGCTTCCGCCGAGGTCCGCGCTATCAACACATTGGGTATAAAACCACGATGGTTTCTCAATCACGTCACATTTTACATCAGTCGCTCTCATGAGAAGACACGTAAAAATGAATACGGATTTTAATTTACAAGAATTCATGTCTCAGGCAGATATCACACATGATGATTTGCTAGTATCAGTCATGGATTCTACGATCGGACCACAGTCTTGTCAGATTCTTGGACAACAGGAAAAATCATCAACAACCCAACAGAGTCTTCAACCAGTGAGTACAAATGACATAGTTTTGCAAAACATTCTCGCTGAATTGAAAACGATGAATTCGGGACAAGAAACTATTATGAAGAGGATTCTTACTGAATTGACCACCTTCAACGAATCTTTCAAGGATTTCAAATCACTATCCGAAAGACTACATATTCTAAACCATAATGTTCAAAGGATGTGTCAACAGCGTACAGCATCACCGGTCACATTTAACCCAACACCACTGAAAGTTCCAGTTGAATTTGACTTTGAACAAACAGATTTTCACAAGCTCATAGATTGTATCATGTCTGTGATGAAAAAGAAGAAAACGCCACAAACTTTAACGACAAAAAGATCATCATCTTCAACTGAAACATCTCGCCCAAGTAAGAAACATTGTACAGAAAAGGTGAGAGGATACAACATTCCAACAGTGTCGGGGATTGGTGCTTATGGCAAGAATATCGACAACTTCAAGATCCCGAAGCTAAAAAGGAAGAACTGACACAATCACCATTCCAACAACAAAACGGTCCTTTTCAGGACCACCCAACCACCAAGAAAGTTTAGCTCTCGCACAAATTGTCAAAGTCCTTTTATCACAATGCATTCACACATTTCAAACATTTCCCAATAAAAATGACTAAGTCCACACTCCACCGAAAAAAGACCAAGTCCACATTCCACCGAAAAAGACTAAGTCCACATTTCACCATAAAAAGACTAAGTCCACATGCAAATAACTCTACACATCTAGGCAAAAAAAAAATGTGACCATTGGCTGTCCCCCATTTGCCGCCCGGCCGGCATCCTGGGGACGCCCTGGGCGGCAAACTGGGGACGGAATTTTCGTCCCTAGTTTGCCGTCCATTACTACTGCTGTGTGATTCACTAATTGATGGATCGTAGTTGTCAATCAAAGATCCAGTCGACGAATCAAATAACTCGTTTAAAACGGAATTGAAATTTGAACTCCAACACGGCCGACATTTATGTGAAGCATTCTGTTTGTGTGGCGATTTACCGTTGTAACTACGGCTTATTCAAGCTGTAGTTACGACGTATATGTCGTCAAACTGTAGTTACTATGTATATGTTGTCAAGTTGTAGTTACGACGTATAGGTCGTCAGCTAACCATTTTACTTTTTTTGCTACAAGGTACTGATCATAAATGCTGTAAAAAGATGCTATTTCATATTGTAAGTGGAACTCCCTGTTGGAGTCAGTTGACCTTTCCATCAATCCGCTATTTGACCGATCGCTGGCCCTGCCACATGCTTTGTTGCCCAAACCCTCCGACCCGATAGGAAGTCCCGCTTCGATTTTTAAAGGCGTTATTTTGAAAAAGTTATAGCCAGCAACATATAATAAAAAAGTAGAATAGTTGGTTGGCGAACTAAACGTCGTAACTACAGCTTGAATAAGCTGTAGCTTCGTCGTTTTAGTCGCCAAACCAACAAAAAATAACAAAAATGGCGGCAAATTTTCGAAATTGAAAGCTCAGGTTCGGGCTGAATAAATGATTCGATTAGTCGTTTTATTTCTTGATTGACAGCCGCGATTGGTCAATGGCAAATGGCTACTGGCTCGAATCTTGGCCGCACTCAGGTAGCATTGGTATGTCCTCTTGAAACACATTTCACAGCTCCAAGCTCTTCGAGATTTATACGAATAAGTGCGCTTATACTTTACTTAAACATAATATTGTGCTAAGTGGTATTAAACCATAATGGTCAGTATAAACAAATACCTCGTAATTACAGCCTGGCTAAATTTTAGTTATTAACTGTTGACGCATAAATACGAAATGTAATTAATGTAACAGACAAAAGAAACCAAAATGTATGGTGAGTTATCAGAGAATCTGTCAAAAAAGGGGAAAGTTTTCCCTGCTCATCCTATGCATGCTGCTAAGTCTGACAATGGCATCTATCTTTGTTTGCTTGTTTGTTTGTATGTGCATGCGTGCGTGCGCGTGCGTTATCTAGTTGTGTCTGTCGTCCGTCGTTCTTTCTCTGCCGTGTGTCGACATTTTGTGTGCACTCTAGAGGCAACAATTTCAGCTCAAATTTCTTGAATCTTGGTTAGAGTGTAAATCTCCATGAATGCTCGGAGAAGTTCAATATTGGGTCACGTGGGGTAAAAAACAAGGTCCAGCAGTGATGAACTAGAGATCGCATCCGGAAAATAGCTATATTGTAAGGTAGAATGGTCACTCACACAATTAATTTTCAAAGGTTGTGTTCGGAAAATAAATAAATCTTTAGGTAGAATGGTCATTTTAGATTTAGGAAATCGTGAGAGAACAAAAAGTTTCGATCCTGGCCAGACTACACAGATCGCGCTATCTGATTAGGGTCGATACTTTTCGCAATTTCCAGAATGTCATTTTTCGCCTAAAAAGTGAGATTTTTTTCATTTTTACATGTATCTTTGTTACAGATGACCTTCGATTCATCATCAAAACGAAAGAAGAGAAGAATCTATTGTTGGAAGAAGAGATTGAAGAGATAAAAGAAAATATGAAGAAAATACAGAACGAATCGAGACGCAGAGAAATGGAACTGTTACAAGAAATGGATTTGATACATGGGAAAAACGAGGTAGGTACTGACCCCTTTCTCTGATGACCTCTGACCGGATAGTTTCCTTATGAGTGACAGCACTCTTTTATATATGTAACCCATTAAGCGCCTCCTGCGATGTACGGTAAGTATAGACCTTGTTTAGTCTGAGCGGAATAAACGCCATTTCATTCTGCCTTTCTATAGAGCTATTTTCTTTTTGTTGTTGTTGTTGTTGCTGTTGTTGTTGTTGTTGTTTCCCTTGTTTTTGTTTGATCTAAACAACCTCTGCTGGATCATAGCTCTTGAACATTGAAGTATTTCCTTTACGTGGTTCCCAGATTCACATTATGCGCAAGCTGCAAGTACTGTATTTTGGTATCTCTTACGTCAAGGTAGACATCTTTGACATAGATTGGTTGTATTGGGTTTAACGCCTCTTTTAACAATGTTTCAGTTATATTGCGCGGCTGGAGCACCTAACAATGGATTCCTGGTATTTCTCACACCAGTACTACCATTACATCCTTTCCTAGCCTTCAGCTGCTATCCCACTTAGGCTTACGATAACCCACCCATTTGTGTGAGACAAACGTCGAAAAAGGATATCTGTCGCCCCGGGGATCGAACTCATGACATCCCATGATTGAATATTGGGAGTCTGGTGCGCTATCGACTTCTTTGACATGGAAAATATCCGTATGTTTGTGATCCTCGCCCAAAGGCAAAAAAAAGCATTTAGGACTTGAAAAGTCTCTCTACCTTTTGTTTGATCTCAGTGGCTAATTTATTCTGAATTTTGACTATCTTTTATACAGTTGAACCGATTAATAGACTGGACTCTGCAACCCTTCACCATCATCTATTCATATTTAGCTCGGTTGTTTTCGGAGAAAATCCAAAGTATTGCTATAACTCGTATGTATGTTGTCTGTGGTGTCTTCCCCCAAAAACTTTGATATCTTGTAATATCTCTGGTAATTCTAGACAAATACACTTTAAACTTGGCGTATATATTAACTATCTACAGAACAATCAATACCATCAAAGGGGGAAGAATACATTTTTCTCATGTTTTTGAAAATCAGTAAGGAAATTGATTTTGGTAAAAAAGTGTATTGAACAAGGTTGAAATAAAGTCACTTGAAATTAAGAAAATTGTTAATTTGTCAAATCTCTAAGAAAACATTTTGTTTTATGGAATCAAAACTAGACCGTAATGAGAAAACACTGAACCTGTAGCAACTGTAAAATGAGCTGAAAATTGGGCAGACTGTATGTTTAGACAGTTAATTCAGGTGAACGATTTAGGGTCATTATGTCCCTTTGTTCGACCCACTATCAAGCTGAGCGTTTGAATCATCATACCGTGCTCTTGTTTGCTATTGAGATCGATATTTCCTTGTTCATTTGTTTTACTTATTTCTTTTCCTATATTTTCATTTTTTTTATATTCGCACGCCGAACCAAGTTTCTACACGTATCCTTAACTAGTTTTGTCTACCGCTCTTCAATAATTGACTGTTCGCTAATCAAGCTTTCTCATCTCTGACATGATACTTTGTCTGAGATTTCAAACGGTAAAAAAAATATGGTTGGAGATATATAATAAAAAATGCTTCGTTGACGGGCGACCTTAACATTGTCATGAACTAAAACTTTAAAAAGCTTTTGTAACGACGTGTAGGTCACTCATATTCGAAATGTTAAAACCTAAATTTGGAAGATCAAAATTACAATTCCAATTTAAATGGATGTTTTAATTGGTCATTTGATTTTTTGAATGACAGCGAGGATTCGTCAGTTATTTAGCGGGACCGACATTTTAAAATTTGGCCAAACAGAATGTTTTTTAAAGTGTTGGGGTTAGATTGCTCGGACGATATAAACTTCCAAGCAACCGAATTACAACTTAATTGACCTGGGCTTTAAAAGAGGGAAATGAGCATGTATGCGTTACTATATTTATTTGGAGAGTTGTTTCCCTTTCTTTTGTAACTCGGAAAGCCTAGTGAATCAGGATTTTTCTTGGCCAAGTATAGCAAAATTACAGAGATTAATCTGGTTCAGTCTGAAAGATGTTGTAGCAATTGTCAAAAATTTGTTTTATAATTTCTAAGCAAGCTAAATAACTACAATCTAGAAAGCATCGTGAAGAAATGATAAATTGCTTGTTTCTTCAATCTCGTCAATTCGCTGTACACGTACAGTTTAGGGTTAAATTCCACTTTCAACATTATTTCAGTTATATCACAGCAGCCGACCATGCCTTCCTTTTTATTCTATCGGACCTAAGAGCTGCTCGTCTCACCTAGGTGCACTATCTATATCATCCCCCCATTGTTGAGAGCAAATACCGCAAGTTGCGATAAATTTTGTCAAATGTGAACAATCATCGCTCAATTGAATTAGCCCCTTGACAGGTCTCCGATAAAATTTAGAGTTTCTGTTTGTTTGTTTCTGTTTGTTTGTTTTGTTTGCTTGGTTTTTTTATTTGAAAGCTGCTTTTACTTGAATTCCATGACTTTACCTTTAATCTAGAATCTTTGACTTTTTTGTTGCCAAAATGCCAAGAACAAGTGTATTTAAGAAATTGTTTAAGTTTCTACATTGTCACTGTTTTTGAATGAAATTCTACTTGAAACGAGACTTGAACTTAAAATCAAAACTTCCAAGAACACGTTAAAACAGTATAGAGAGACCTAGAGAGAGAGAGACAGACAGAGACAGAAAAACGAAGAGAGAGGGACAGAGAAGCGGAGACATAGAGAGACACAGAGAAATGGGGGAGAGAGAAAGAGAAATGAAAGAGACAGAAACAGAGACAGGGACAGGGGGTTGGGGTTTTTTAGTTGTTTATTTGTGGATTAGGCCATGTTGATATGAAATAAGATTTTTTTAGTTGTTTATTTATTTTACATTCTAGATATAATGTTATTATCATATTAACGTTCTGTTGTTTAAGTCGACGAGGAACTAGTCTAGCATTAATAATGATTTTTGTAGAAGATTTCCTAATGATTTAGATTTTAGTTTCGTCTATCGAAATCGGGCGTTCTGATTGGTCGAAAAAAAATCCATAACTTGATGAACAAAATTTTGAGCACGCAACGATTTTGTATGCTTCCACACAAAATAGTCCACTACAAAAGGGTATCAAAATTTGTAAAATATTTGCTTGTTTCGCTCGATGCTATTAAATTATAAGAAACGAAGAGAATGTTTTTTTGTTTTTGTTTCGTTTTTTTTTTTTTTTTTTTTTTTTTCTATGGAGGTATGAACCGAAAAAACTAATCACACTTATGTACGAATCCGCTTCGTGTATTCACACAGTGTGATACGTTTTTTCGATTCATACCTCAATGAAAACAAAAAAACATTGTATTCATTTCTTAATCCGATTTAGATTTCACTCTACAAGCTTAATCAATAGATTTACTTTTTTCATGAAACGTGCATCATTTTATAGCAATCTGTTTAAATTGAAAACGCCTGGTTTCCTGCAGAGATACAATATGTTATTGTCTATATTATATCTTTTTATGTGTGAATTTGACAGAAAACAGAAATATTTATGTAACTTCTTTTTCAACAGAATGTTTTATATCAATACCTATTAACAACTTTTAATGCTCAGAAAGAACTTCTAACACATTCCTTGACAAAACAAAGATATTACGGGTTTTAACGGCTATTTCAACAGTTTTCAGTTATATCACGGTGGTTGGTACACATGACCATGGCTTCCTGTCATTTATCACACCTGTACAACATCAAGTCGGAGTCTTCAGCTGCTCAACCTACTTAGGTGCACTATTTATCAATCGAGCATTGGTGAGAGACAAATCGTTGTTTGGCGTGCAAAATGTCGTAACTGAAGCTTCAATAAAAATACAGCTACGACATTTTACTCGCGTTAATGCATGTCTCGATGATTTTAATCAATCATTGGAAAGACTTCGGTCAATCTGGGGTTTGAAACCACACCCTCAGGATTTTGATTACAGCTGGCGTAACCGACTCACCGAGCAGGGCTCGGCCACAAATAAGGAACGAACTTAGACAAAGTCTGTTGTTAGATAAAATTCCGCAAATTGTAGATTTCATTCAACAATTCCTCATTATACATTTATCCATAGCCTTGGTGAATTCTATTTTCAATTCGATCGTGTTAGGAAAAATCAGTTTAAATGTAATCTTGATGAAATTCTGCGCAATTTCGCTTCAAATTGATTCAGAAACATTATATCCGTGTATTTTATTATACCGAGTCTTATACGGTAAAATCTTTTTAAAAATGTTATTAACAAGCTTTTGACAAAACAATAAAAAAAATTGTCCTGTTTACATAACTTTGTTATGAGCACGTATCATAGTGTCTTGAGAATTTGCTATAACACCCAACTCCTTGCGATAAAATTGAAATGAAGTATATTGCTGTAACTTTTACAGCAAATGGTCTTGTTGTTGTTGTTACTGCCACTACTTTTGTTGCTGTTGTTTCCGTAGTAAAAGTTTGAAAGGAGAGCGTTGGATATATATATCATCCTGAAACCAAAACTTATTCAAGCTGTAGTTACGGAGTTTAGGTCGCCAACCAACCATTGTATCTTTTGTTACATATTACTTGCTATAAATTTTGCAAATAAAGCCGTGAAAAAGCGCAGTGAAATTTCTAGTCGGAGTCAGTGGAATTGTTCAGCGGAGTCAGAAGGCATGGTCAGCAGAGTCAGTGGGCGTGGTCGGCGGAGTCAGTGGGTGTGGTCAGCAGAGTCAGTAGGAATGGTCAGCGGAGTCAGTGGGCGTGGTCAGCGGTGTAAGTGGGCGTGGTCAGCGGAGTCAGTAGGTATGGTCAGCGGAGTCATTCGGCGTGGTCAGCGGAGTCAGTAGGTATGGTCAGCGGAGTCAGTGGGTGTGGTCAGCGGAGTCAGTGGGCGTGGTCAGCGGAGTCAGTGGGTGTGGTAAGCGGAGTCAGTGGGTGTGGTCAGCGGAGTCAGTGGGCGTGGTCAGCGGAGTCAGTGGGTGTGGTCAGCGGAGTCAGCGGGCGTGGTCAGCGGAGTCAGTGGGCGTGGTCAGCGGAGTCAGTGGGCGTGGTCAGCGGAGTCAGTGGGCGTGGTCAGCGGAGTCAGTGGGTGTGGTCAGCGGAGTCAGTTGGTGTGGTCAGCGGAGTCAGTAGGTATGGTCAGCGGACCAGTGGGTGTGGTCAGCGGAGTAAGTTGGCGTGGTCAGCGGAGTCAGTGGGTATGGTTAGCGGAGTCAGTGGGTGTGGTCAGCGGAGTCAGTGGGCGCGGTCAGCGGAGTCAGTAGGTATGGTCAGCGGAGTCAGTGGGCGTGGTCAGCGGAGTTAGTGGGCGTGGTCAGCGGAGTCACTAGGTGTGGTCAGCGGAGCCAGTGGGTGTGGTCAGCAGAGTCAGTAGGTATGGTCAGCGGACCAGAGGGTGTGGTCAGCGGAGTAAGTGGGCGTGGTCAGCGGAGACAGTGGGTATGGTCAGCGGAGTCAGTGTGTGTGGTCAGCGGAGTCGGTGGGTGTGGTCAGCGGAGTCGGTGGGTGTGGCTAGCGGAGTCAGTAGGTATGGTCAGCAGAGTCAGTAGGTATGGTCAGCGGAGTCAGTGTGTGTGGTCAGCGGAGTCAGTAGGTATGGTCAGCGGAGTCAGTAGGCGTGGTCAGCGGAGTCAGTAGGTGTGGTCAGCGGAGTCAGTGGGCGTGGTCAGCGGAGTCAGTAGGTATGGTCAGCGGAGTCAGTAGGTGTGGTCAGCGGAGTCAGTAGGTGTGGTAAGCGGAGTCAGTGGGTGTGGTCAGCGGAGTCAGTGGGTGTGGTCAGCGGAGTCAGTGGGTGTGGTCAGTCATCCGTCTATCTGCTCTTCATGTTTGTCCATGACATCTCATATCAAATGAGAGTACATGGCCTCGTTTTTGTGACGAGAAAAAAAGTGTGATTTTTATGGCTGATAGAGTCGTAGAAAGTGATAATAGTTAACGTAGATAAAATTCAAAAAAATCATTCAAACTGAAAAAAATAATTTCAAACAATCGTTTTTTTAGCTCCACTGACCGAAGGCCAGCAAGCTATTGTCATGACGAAGTGTCTGCCGTGCTTCCGTTTAATCGTCCGTCTGTCTGTTTTGAATAAACATGTACTTTAAATTATCTGCTCCTGAGAAACTGCTGCTCAGATCTACACCAAACTTTACAGGATTGTTCCCTATATGGTTCTCTTTCAGATTCCTTCAAATAATAATGTTCGATGAAGAACACTAGTATCTACGACAACGGAGTTAACCTTAAAGTGAAACTTAAAAAATATTCTCCTTCCAAACCGAAAGGCTTAGAGCTTTGTAATTTGGAGTGTGTCATCACCTAGTGGCTCTCTACCAAAATCCTTCAAATTATAGCTTTTACGTGAAAATTAGCCCTATTATGTGTCGTCCCTGTTTTTACATAAAAATAAAGAAGGAAATATTTAAAAATCCTACGCTCCCAAACCAAAAGGCCTAGCGCTTTGATATTTGGCATGTGACATGGCCTAACGGCTCTATACGATAATACTTCAAATAGTTGTTTGAATTGAAAATTAGCCCTTTATTGTGGAATCACAGATTTTACTTAGAAATAGATAAGTAAATAAGGAAATCTTGTTCAAAGCTGGAAGGATATTTGGCATGGTTCATCAACTAATGGCCCTCTACCATAATGGTCATTTGGTTTTGTGAACTACATTCTGTGTGTGGACATATTTCAGCCAATGGAGCGACACAGGCCCTTTTTAGGCCTCTTGTTTCTATACTTAACATTAACTGTGCAAGAAAAAAATCGCTGATGACGTCATCAATTTTTGTCGTCATGCACGTGCGAAACTATACGTTTTACTTATTTATCTTTAAAATTCATTTGTCTTTTTGTTCTGCGAGCATGTTTCCCTCGATAATTCTACGCAATTCGCTTCAAATCATTTTATCAATGAATTTATTTAACAACATCTTCATTGCTTTTTGTTTTGTTGGAAAACGTTGAGATAACAGCTGTTTATATATTTGTTTCTGATTTAAAATGGCCCATAAATATAAAGATGCTCTCAAGTAGAACTTGATTGAATCTCTTAAATCCTCTTTTTATTTACAAAATATTCTGTGTATACTTTGGTTTAAGCCTGCACATCAAAATCATTAGAGCCAGGTACATCTAAAGCAAGTTACCTTGAAAATTGAAACATAATACACTTCCACCACGTTTTAAGCCATAGCTCGGAGATGGCAAACAGGCAGCATTTAGACAGATTCAAAATGGAAGAAGTTGCAGGCGATAAACGCAGTTGGGTTGAAATGAAAAATAAGGGAAATAAGAGACGGAGAACATTGTTAGAAAAGACGATATTGATTGTCAGAAGCAATTTCTTCTTTTCTTACTATATTTTCCTTGTCTATATTTTTCTGTGCATAAAGAATGTGGAATTCTGTAGTAATGGATAAAAAAAAAACCTGAAACGCACAATGCCAGAAATATCTTGATAGTAACTTAACCTTTTCTTGTTTCGCAAAATTTTAGACCTTTCCAAATTCAAAGGTTTTGAAGAAGAAAAATTAAAGTGGATTTAATTTGAAAAATGACTATTCATGAGGGTAGAATTCATTGTTGAAAAAGAAGAAATTACTTGTAGCAAGCGATTTCTTCTTTTTCTACAATGATTTCTCAATGATGAATTTACAGAGACGTTAAAACCAAGGATTGGATAGGAAAGGGTTAAATACCGATATATATATGACAGGATTTTTAAAGTGCGGTGTGTAAAGGAAATACAATCTATGCAAAACAAATGATGTCAAATTTTTGCTCGGCTTTTTTCGGGGGTCTTTGTCTACGTCCGCGTCATCGTCGTCCAAAAACTGACAGTTTGTAATATCGCTTGTATTATTGAAAACATTCACTAGAAACTCGGAATATATCGAGGACTTAGAGCAAAAACATAGTATGGCTCTATACATAGTATAAAGCCATACTATGTTTTTGCTCTAAGCCATCGATATGTTCACTATATATATATATATATATATATATACACACATATATATATAAATATATATAAAACAATAAATATCAACACGAGGGATAACCCTGAATACAATTTGAAGACAATATGCAACATTTTTTCGAATTAGAAATTTTATCCACTATCAGGCACTTGAATAGTCGTAAGTTGGTATATGCTTGCTTTGTTGAAAGATGCACTGGAAACATAAATCGTAATATTCAAACTATTTAAGAGGGGAATCTCTTATGGGCCCATAGCCCATCAAAATATTGCCAATAACATCGTCGAGTTATCATACTGATCAAGCTTCAAGACAAAATACAAACAGGTTATACTACAGTCAATATCATAAATTTACAATACAATTGACAGTGTATGGGTAATATAAATATCATTGCCAATAATAATGATAGTATATTGACCATTAAGTCATATCATTTAGGAAATCTCGTTTATTAAAAGAAATTCATCTTCTTCGTATTTAATGCCGCCGTCATAGCGCAGTCGGTAGCGCATCAGACTCCAAATCTTCAATCATGGGATGTCATGGGTTCGATCCCCGGCGGCGGCACATAGCCACACCGATATTTGGATAATTGTAGACCTCGATGGGATAGCCGCTGGAGACTAGGAGAGGGTGTAGAGGTAGTACTTGTGTGAGAAATACCAGGAATCCATTGTTAGGTGCTCCAGCCGCCGCGATATGATCAAAATACTCCCGATTAAATCAATCAATCTCGTATTTAATACAGCTAAGGATCACGGTCTATTTTAAAATGCCGCGTACACGTGATTATTTCAGGTAGATGTATTTGAAAATTTACAGTTTCTGTTACCATAACAATGATTTCTGGTAATTTCCTATGATGTATACAATATGTCTTTTGACCCTTTTTTTTCCTGAGGAATTGGTTGTAATTAAACTGACTACCTTTATTTCTACATACATCTAATTCAGTTGAGCTTTTTTTGTGTGTGTTGTTTTGTATGTTGGTTCATGTTATTAATAAATCCAACGTACAGCTAGAGTTAACATGACGTCGTCGTCGTTGTCGGCCTTGAAGTTGTTGTCGGTAGAGTGAAGAAATGGCAGTCTATTATAAATGCTTTATTTCAAATTTGATTTATTAACGGCATCTGGCGGATAAAAAACGAAAATTATTCAGATGACAAACACTTACATAAACTAACTTTTGATTTTCAATATGTTACTCGTATTGAAAAGGAAGGACAGAGATGGGGATAGGGGGTAGGTTTTTGTTGTTAATAAAAAGGGTAAATTGTTAAAATACAGAAGTATTCATCATTACCACTCCCCCTTTAAAGTAGGGAGGGGTACATTGGTTTCATCATATCTGTTTATCAGTCTGTCTGTAAACTTTTCTGTTTAAGGGCCATAACTCTGCAGCTACTAGTAACTGACATAAAGCCACCAAACTTCATACAACTATTGCTAATGGTCTATCGTTTTGAGGTCACGAATGTCAAAGGTCAAGGTCAAAAATGTATATGATTGAAAACCGTTTTCGTGCTCAAACTCATTAGCCATTTGACGTAGGACCTTGGAACTTTATACAAATGTCATCCATGACCGAAAGCGGTACCCTATTCGTTGTGGTAAAGTAGGGCAAAGGTCAAATTCGATATTTCAGTAACAAGGAGTTGGTTTGGGTATAAGTCCGCTTTGCGACAACTCTAGTAATTATATTTTATTATTTTCATAAGTTTTGGAGAAAAGGAGAATTAACCAGTATCTAGTTTTTACCAAATGCATGAAAAGATAGAAAAGGCGGATAGACACGGCAAAACAATATGCCTCAGTCTATTGATACAGGAGCAAAAACTAATAAACCCTTTCACAGCCGATTAAAGACTTTTGCCAGTCTTCACAGACCTTCACAGCTCCTGTTTAATTAAGATTGATTGAATGGGATTTAACGCCGCTGCTATTCCACTTAGGCTTACGATTATCCACCCATTGGTGAGAGACAAAAGAATATGTGACGCCGCCATGAATCGAACCCATGACATCCTATGATTGAAGATTGGGAGTCTGACGTGCTACCGACTGCGCTATGACGGCGGCTGTTTATTTAAGATGTAATTAAGAGATTTTGGCGATTTCGCGGCGGTCAACCTAGACAAACTAAAACCATCACTTTCTCGGTGTCGATTTAGTCTACGCTTCCCTTTATCGAATAAGGTATCAACGTTTCGATCAAAGAACCAATCGACAAATCAAGTCTCGTGCATTTTGAAATCCGACATCGGACGGTATTTATGTGAAGTATTATTTGTTGGTTTGGTGACTTGAACGTCGTAGCTACAGCTTATTCAAGCTGTAGTTACGACGTTTAGGTCGCCAAACAACCATTTTACTTTTTTTCAAAATAACGATTAATATCGAAGTGTCGGAGCTCAGTGGGCGTGGCCAGCGATCCGTCAGTTCATTCAGAATTACAAGAGGAAGATATTTGTAATAATGTATCTCCGAGATAAACCCAAACCTATGAGTAGTTCGTAGTAAATAATTAGGTTATTTGTATAATGGTCCCGGGTTTATTAGGGAAAGCGAATTGCTAAGTTATTTGGCATGTTTTGTAGGGTGCGATATGCCATAAAAACAAGAATAAATACAGCTGAGAGGCTTTGTAATTCACTCAGGCATTTAACGTTTGTTCAGGTACAATTGTTTCTTTTTCTTTCTACGGAACACTCCGAATCGATTCGTAAGTACGGACAGGCACATGCTATGATGTTTCCGTTACTGTTCGTTATTCTCTATTTTTTAACGGTAATTCTTAAACTGATATGAATGACCTTTAAATCATGTGTATACAATATCAAAAATGCTTGAAAAAGACTTTTTTCTAAAAGTACAATGTTGAAATAAAAAAATCGAATTATGCCTTTTTTTCTAGTATTAATCCCGAATAAACCATTTCCTTCCGATGTTTACCGACCGTTAACGAAGTAAAGGTTAACCGAGTTCTAGAAACTTTATCGCAAATCAAATCGGTTTAATATTCCCGAAGGTTATCGGTTTCAGTGAAGATATCTTTTCACCCTCCTTTACGCTCAGAGAAGATCAAAACTTCATTTAGACTAGTTTTTGTTGGCGGGATCAGCAAAGAGAGGGAATTATTTCGCGTGTGAAGTTTTATCTTATTGGAATTACTACGCCGGCATGGGGTAATTCAATTTTCAAATCAGTGTCTTTAATGTCCGATTTTGACGTTTGATTTCGTTAATTTGCTTGTATGCATGCATGTTTTTGTTTTTCGTAGTTTGACTTGAAAGTAAGTCAAAGAATTTGATTTTTTTTACTTTCGATCGGATATTTTTATACTCAACAATAAAAGAAACGCCCACAAAAGCATGATCTTCTATTGTAAGTCATTTTCGATTTAGTCTCGATATCTTTCCAAATCGGATGATTACCTGGGATATTTCTACCGTGTCTGAACTTTCTAAGCAATGATGGCACAGAAATCTTGTTCCTTAAGCTTTCTGCCTCCATGTACATAGCATCATTGGGCGTGCAAAATGTCGCAAATACAGCTTGAACGTACGTTTGACGTACGAAATTTCGTATCCAAGCTGTAGTTACGACTCTTAGGTCGCAAACCATCCATTCTAATTCTTTACTACAAGCTACTGGACATGAATTTAGGAAAATTTAGCGGAACTTTCTGTCTGAATCAATGGATGTGGGCGGGGAGAGCGACTGGTCTATTACGAACATCAAAAAGATTTATAAAAATATAGCATCCAGGGGCACAAAAACATAGTGTCTATAGCCTGAATGAACTGCAGGTTTAAAAGTTTAGCCGCCAACCGAAAGTATAATTTGATAATGATACGTAGTTACAAAAAGGTTTGGCAATCAAGAGACATGTATTTATCGTCAATGGTCGTCAAAATAGTCTTGATACATGACTCCAATTGACGGATCAATAGCACAACCTACTAAGTTCCGACAGGAAGGTCAACTTTGGTATTAAACGGCGTTATATGCAAAATATGGTCACGAACATGTAACCAAACTGTAATTAATTGATTTTCGAATTAAATGCCGTAACTACTTCTTGAATAAGCTGTAGTTACACAGTTTTAGTTGCCAAACCAACAGAAGTATTTCGTATTAATGTAAGTCATGTATAAAGTTCACGCCTAGTCTGGAGAAGCTCCTTTTACTTTCCCATGTACCGATCGTTACTTTTATCATATGCAAAATATTAATTTAATTTCGTTTAGTGAATCAAGGTTCAGGCGATTCAATTAACAGAATTGTTAGCATAGTACCATAGTGCACGTTTACGCACAAAGTAGAACTCAAAACTAGTAACATACATATTTTGCTTTACTTAACCCATTCCCAGACAGTAAAATTTTAGACTTGTCTAAATTGAAAGAAGTTGCAGTCGACGTTTTCTAGTTGGTGAAATTCTAAAAATCTTGTTCTTTTGGGGTAGAACAAATTGTGGATAATGAAGAAATTGCTTGTCCAAATTGAAAGAAGTTGGAGCGGACATATTTAGTTGATGAAATTCTAAAAATCGTGTTCCTTTGAGGTAGAAAACATTTTGGATAATGAAGAAATTGCTTGTAACAAGAAATTTCTTCATTTTCCCCAGTGTTTTCCAAAGCTTTTTTTCTTGGAGCGTACAAAGGAGGGATTGTGTGGGAATTGGTTACTAGCATTAAAATTGTAAGACATGAAGAGAATATTTCTTGTTTTCATTGATATATGGACCTAAAAACTTAATCGTACTTCATGAATACGAATTTTTAGGTTTATACCTCAATGAAGACAAAATTTTTTTTCTTCGTTTCTTCAATGAAAAATAAATCAGAGACTTTGGAGAGAAAAAGTAAAGAACTAATATGTTTTAGCAGGATGGGCCAAGGATGAAAACAGGGAACTATCATTAGCAATCATAGATAAGATATCCATTTGCCCATCATCCGATATCTTCTTTTACCCTTAGAGCTCCGAATTTCAAATGATTATGCTGTGCTTACTGAGATAAAGCATTCCGTGAAGATATTTTGAATTTTTACGATATGAAAAGGATAAATTCTTCGTAGATTTGGGAAACAAAACTCGCCACACAAAGATTTAAACTGAGTCGAATATCAGCCAAACTCAAACCGATCAATGTGTGACACATCATGCGAAAATTGACCTTCTGGAGAGTTAGATAGAATTTTTTTTTTTTTTTTTTTTTAAGAATCTGATTAATCAGAGCTCAATTACAGATTGTGTTTAAGAATATTATGTTTTGCACCAGAATCGTATTTGTTTCAGAAAATTTCTTAAACCTAGAGGTTTTGGACCCTATTTAGTCAATGCAGTCTGACCTGGACCGATACTTTTCGTGCTTCCCAGAAGATCCCTTTTCGCTTAACATGTCACATTTATTAATTTCAGGACCCATTTGTTTTTTATTTGTCCCCGACACTATTTTGCCAACCAAAGCTTCAATAAAACAGAATGACAAATTTGTCTCTACGAGACTATCCCAACAATTTTCAGATCGCTATAGCCAATCACGAATCGATTAACTAATCAAGACGTTCATATAGACTGGAAGTGAATGATGAACACATACATTAATTTCAAGCATTTTGTTGGTTTTCCGACTTAACCTATTACAAAATCGATTGCCATTTCCTTGTCATGCAATATTTGTATTATTTGTATTATGACTATGAGCCTACGTGCTTAATGTCGAAATAAAGATATGTTATGTTATTGCCAGACGAAACAATTTAAGACTAGTACAAAATCAAAGAAGATACAGACGATAATTTTAAAATGATGCTATCTTGAAAAAAATATCGTTTGAGGAAGAAAACATTGTGGATAATGAAGAATATTCTTCAATATTTTCGTAGGACTTCTCCTGGTGGGAGTGAGTTTTAAACATGTCATAAAACAATGATCTTCTTTCTGTTTTATCTCCCTGGAGGTAAATGACCAATCGATGGCCCCGCCCACTGAATCTCTCGGCTTCGCCCATTAACTCCAACAGGAAGTTCAACTTCCATCTTTAACGGCGTTATTTTGCAAAAATTATGCCAGTAGCACGTAAGAAAAAAGTAAAATGGTTGGTTGGTGACCTAAACGTTGTAACTACAGCTTGAATAAGCTGTAGTTACGGTGTTTAAGTCGCTAAGCCAACAATAAAGGTTAACAAAAATGGCGGCCAGTATCCGATTTGAAAAGCTCAGATCCGTGCCGAATAATTCATTTGATTGGTCGGTTTATTCCTTGATTGACAATCGCGATTAGTCAATTATCATGTGTTTAACTACAGTCAAACTACAATGTTAGAGGTCAGTGGACGTGGCCAGCGGTTGGCCAATTTCACACGTATGTAACACACAGGCATTCAGCGATCTGGACTGCCAAACATTAAGTTTATTCACTAAGCGCCAAAAGAAACTATGAGCAAACATCTATTGGCCGGCATTTATATACAGCTTTTTTTTTTTTTTTTTTTTTTTGGCTTATCTTTGGTCGCCAACCAATCCTTTTACTTTTGTGAATTGGTTGGTTTTAACGTAGAACCTTGTCCTAATGATAGGGAATGATATTCAATTCAAGGAAGTTTATTTTTCCATTTTTATTAAAGATTCACGAGAATCATGATGAAAACCAGTTCTCAAAAATAACTTTTTCTTATCACAAGTTAGAAAAAAATAAGTTAAGTGAAGTAACGGAAGATGGATTTATTTCCGAAGTGAATGACAGAGATGGGATTATTTCAGTTAAAATATGAAGTGAAAGTCGACAAAAATATGATTTACGCTTGGGGTGTGAATTATCCCCACAGAAAAAGATAATTTCTGAGTAAACTGTTTTAGTTGTTTAAGATGAACCTTTCCATGTATTCTCAACAATTTCGTGAGCGAAAATTTGAGATTTTAACTTGCAACCTCACAAGTTTCATAATTACCACACAATGGCTCTATTTGACGCCCTCTAAAAATATCATAGAAAGCTTTTGGGGAAATGATAAATTACTTGTCACAGGCAATTTCTCCTTTTCATTACATTGTTTTCTATCATATATGGCAATTGTTTCAATTTCAGCACACCTTGAAATGACGTCTGAAACTTCTTCCAATTTGGACAAATCTAATTTGTTGTGTGGTAATGGATTTTTTGTTTTGTTTTGGTTTTGTTTTTTTTTAATGTTGTTGATTGCCTTTTCTTATTTTGAAAAGTTTCTTAAACATCCATATTAAGCTTGTTTTGAGCTCAAGGGCTCAACGGCCAACAGCCTTTTGTATCCAATTCAAATATTTTTGTGTCGCTATTGGATGTAAAACGTCGTAAATACAACTGAACTAAGCTTAAGCTAAGATGCATTTCTCGTGTGATGTTTAGTCTTTAAAAAACGGGCCTTCTGCAAATGCACGGAATATATTTAACGTTAAAACAAACAACATTCCGATTGAATTAATTTTATGTTTTCTGCACAAAGTCACGTAATTAAAATCTATAAATCACATAAAACAAGTGGAAAGTACTTTTCGATAAACAATTAATCTTGTAATTCTTTGCAAAAGACGCCTGCAAGGCTAAAAAAGTATGTACGGTATCTTCTCAATCTAACTGTTGCTCAAATCCCACGCACAAGAGAATAATAGCGTCGGCGGGATACATAAACTCGTAACTACAACTCAATTAAGTTTTAATTACAGTGTTCTAGTAACCAGATGACGGTAAGAACTAGATAACTAGATCACATATTTCTAGTTGCATGTAAAGAATCGATAAATAGCGGCTGTCAATCAAAGAATCAATCAGCCAATCAATTGACCAATTAAATCATTCATTTAAACAGGAAGTGAACTTTGTACTCCAGCATTTGCCGACATCTGTGTGGAGCATTTTTGATGATTTTGCGACTTTTTGCGACCATTCCCACACAAGCCCTCCTTTTTACGCCCCTCAAGAAAAAAGCTGAGGAAAACATTGTGGATAATAAAGAAATTGCTTGTATCAAGCAATTTCTTCATTATCCACAATGTTTTCTATCCAAAAAGACAAAGAAAGTTTAAATTCCACCAACTTGAAAATATGGTCTGCAGCTTCTTTCAAATTGGACCAGTCTAAAATTTTGTAGAGTTGGAATGGGTTAAACGTCGTAACTACAGCTAATTTCTTGTTGTTGTGTTGCACGTTACTGACAACAAATTGGGTAAAATAACGCCGATAAAGACTTGTCATGCTGATCCTGGAATATTCCTGTGTTGACCTCATTTTTGACAGGTGTAAAGACTAAGATCAGCCTGCTCAGACGTCCAGTCTGATCTTTGTCTACACTATATGCTGATGGAAATATTTGTAAATAAAGTAGTCTAAATTTGACAAAAAATCGGAATTTTGTGAAGAAATGATAGATATTCAACATGTTTCAACATGATTAGAATTAATACAGAGGTGAAACTTCCAATTGGAGCTGAATGGTCAAGCCCAGTGGTACTTTAAGTTTTAGATTTTATGTTTTAATAACAAGATGACAATAAAAACTAAGTTACTAGATCTCATAGTTCGAGTTTCATAAAAAAGGGTTATCAAAAAGTTAATGCCAGGCTATAGAAGCAGACCGGTAGACTCAATGTACATACATACAAGTCTCTTTTCTCTTCTTCTTCTCCTTCCTCTTTTAGTATGAGTGTTTTCTCTGTGTTGTTGTTGTTTTATCATTAGTATGTCTTCCTGATATTTTTCGTTCGCCGCCTTGGTACAATTATAGCATGTGTTTCAGGCGACTTGTTAAAAAACGAAGTAACTATCGCCCATTCAAACAAAATCCATTTAAAGATAGTCAATCAAATAATGACATGGTTTTAATGTTATAGGTAAACACTTTTACCCATTACCAGACAACAAAATATTAAGAAGTTACAGATGAAATTTTTAGTTCATGAAATTTAACCCTTTCCCGTTCAATTCCTGGTTTTTACGTCCCTATGTTTTTACACTGGAGAAAACAATGTGGAAAAAGAAGAATTTGCTTTTAACAAGCAATTACTCCATTTCTACAATATTTTCTATCCTATTCAATTATTATTTTTTATATTGTTGTCTTCAAATCCTCTCAATTTGGACAGGTCTAACATTTTGTAAAGCAGGAAAGGGTTAGAAAGGGTTAGAAATACTTGCCTTTTGGATAGAAAACATTGCGAATAATGAAATAATTGCTTCCTAAAGCATATTTTTAATGTCCATAATGTTTCTACAGTATTCTCAGTGCTGTCTCCAAACCTTTTCATGAAACTCGAAATGTGTGATATAGTGCTGCTCTTCGACATTTATGGAAAAAAAAAACTCGTAACTAAACTTAGTTTACCTGTAATTACGACGTTTTGTTATCTTATCGTCGCTTTTTGTTTTGAGTGGAATCAACGGATCCCTTGCCACGTCAACTCAGATCCTACAGGAACTTTCACTTTGATAACCCTTTCCTGTTTTAAGATTTTTTAGACCTGTCCATATTCAAAGGTTTTGCCGACGAAAATTAATTGTGGACTTAAATTGAAAAATAACCATTCGGTAGGGTAGAAAATATTGTGGAAAAAGAAGAAATTGCTTGTAACAAGCAATTTCTTCTTCTCCCACAATGTTTTCTCAAGTATAAAAACACAAGGGCGTAAAAATCAGTGATTGTACAGGAAAGGGATAGTAAACGGTGCTATTCTGCCAAATTTATGGTCAATTGACCAATCGCTGGCCCCGCCCACTTACTAAGTGACCATGACAAGTGACTCGAACAGGAGGTCTCGCTTTGGTTTTTAAAGATGTTATTACGCAATATTTATGGCTAGTAGCTTGCAATTATAATGTAGAAAAGCTATGAGAAAACGGCGTAACTAAATCTTGAATAAGCTGTAGTTACAACTCTTAATTCGCCAAACCAACAAAAAAGGTTAACAAAAACGGCAGCCAATGTTGGAGGTTGAAACTCTTTTCTCGTCGAAATGTATAGTTTCATTGGTTGACTGGTTATTTGATTGACAGCCGCGATTGGCCAATTGTATGTAATAATTAAATATTTGGTTAGTAACCCAAATGTCGTAACTACAGCTTATTGAAGGTCGCTAATCAACATAAATGCTCCATCATATATGTCAGTCAATGTGGAGTTCACAGCTCCCTTACGGTCTGAATGAAGGATTTAATTGGTCGAATGATTCTTTTAATGACAGTCACGATCCCTTAATATGAGAAACACTGAAATAAAAAAACGTCACATTTTTATCAGATTCGAACTTTTTCAAAGGAGACTAGATATTGGGTTGTCGTTTGCCTATGATGGTTTAAAGGCACAATTGGAACTCTTCTTTGGATTAAAACCTGAAAGACACTTGCTCGGTATCTATGTGTAATTGACAGACCGCAGCTGTCAATCGATAGATTAATCAAATAATTAATTTAGACCGGAAGCGAACGTTGAACAGCGACATTGGTCGATATTTATGTAACACATTTTTGTTGGTTGAACGACTTAGACGTCGTAAGTACAGCTTACTCAAGCTCTAATTATGACGTCTAGGTCGCAAAACAAAAAATTCTCTTTTTTTTAATTACTTTTAACCGAAAATAGCGAGTTTAATTAAAGAAATGGGACTTCCTGTTGGAGGGATGTAGGCGGAGCCAGCGATCTGCATATTGACTTGAATATCGGATTTCGAAGTTCGAAAAAAAGTCGACGAAATGTCTACTTTATATACAGTAAATCTTGTTTTATGCGACAACGAATTGGACTATAAAAAGGGAATGGTCGCTGAACCCTTTCCTGTTTTGCCAAAATTTTAGACCGGTCCAATTTCAAAGGTTTTGTAGACGAAAATTTGAAGTGGATTTAAATTGAAAAATAACCATTCAGTGGGGTAGAAAACATTGTAGAAAAAGAAGAAATTGCTTTTTACAAGCAATTTCTCCTTTTTCCACAATATTTTCTCAATCGTAAAAACCAGGGATTGAACGGGAAGGGGTTAAACACATTTTTCAGGAAATATACATGTATGTAAGATTGATTTGATTGTATGAAATTTTTTATCTCTAAATTCTAAATGTTTTGACTCATTAGAAGCGTGACAAATACCATATTTTTTTTATATGAGATTCTGAATAGAGGATTTCGATCGTGGTCGCTTTATTGAGGTGATCACTCTAGTAAGACCGGCAGTATCTAACTCTTGACCTGCAGAATTAAATTCCAGCATCCCTAAAACACTGAAATATAGCATTATAGATTATTCTGGGCAGATATTTCTTTTGTTAATCCATTCTATAAATAACTCTGGCTTAAAAAATCAACAGTCACGACGATGGATGAATTTCGTTTGTGACTCTTTCATTCGGTTGAATATCATTTCTATGTAATGTCAAACTCCTTAAAATTAGAAAAATACAAAATGCTATGTTTTAAAATCGAATTTAGACATCATTTACAAAAACAATTTAAGTTTTCACATTTTAACCCTTGTCATGCTGTATAAGTTACTTCACTGAATTGCTATAAAATCAAAGGGCTGGAAGCACTGATAGAACTTGTTATTCATAAATAAATATTTATTTTAGAAATCAATTTCATAAACAGCTCCTGCAAGAAAACTACAGGCTGATCTTACTCTACACCTCCTGCCAAAACCGGAATATTCCGGGTTCAGCATGACAAGGGTTGACTGATCGCTTGCCTCGCTCACTGAGCTCTGACAGGAAGTTCCATTTCAGTTTCAAACTTGATTATATTGTAAAATCTATGGCAAGTAGCATGTAACAGAAAAGTGAAACTGGTTGGTTGGCGACCTAAACGTCCTAACTAACCCTAACCAACGAAAAATGCTTCACATAGATGTCGGTCAATGTTGGAGTTCAAAGTTCACTTCCCGTCTAAATGTATAATTGGATTGGTCTACCGACTTTTTGACTGACCGCCGTGATTTTTTGAATTTATGACAAGTAGTAAATCTTCAAAATACCTTTCAATGTTTCTATAACACGTCAAAAATGTGTTAATTAGGAGACGATCTATAATTTAGATATACTCTTGGTTTTCTTTGAACTAGAGACTTTATAAGCCCTTAACAGATGGCAGCGATTTTGTATTAACAATAAAGCCTGATTTATTTGCTTAAATGCCAATAAAGCCACATATAACCGCCCATAAGGTGGTATAAAAGAAGGGAATAAAAGAGTTTCCTGTGATAACTCGTTAAATACGGAAGTGAAAGTATACAAAAATAATATATGTGGTGCGTTACATGAAAACGGGTCATTTGAGAGCCAAAAGAAAAAATATTTGAATAAGAGATCAGATCTAACAGAGGTCAATATGAGATTTTAAAAAAATCGAAAATAAACACGAAGGATGATCCGCTTCGATTTAAATGGCGTCATCCAATTTTATTATTGCAAAATTTATGTCCAGTAGCATTTAACAAATACGAAGAATGATTGGTTGGCGACCTAAACGTCGTAACTATAGCTAAGCTGTTGTTCGACGTTCAAGCCGCCAAACCAACAAAGTTGTTTTTTCACACAATGGCGGCCAATGTTCGAGTTCAGAGCTTAATTCCGGACTGAATTAATGATTTGATTAGTCGATTGATTCATCGCTTGACAGCCGCGATTGGTCAATTCTGGTGAGATCAGGCGCCATGATTGAAGGTGTATAAATAGTCTCTTCTTTTTTTACAAGCAATCCTTAAATATACATGTATTTAAGTATTGAAGTTGAATTTACAATATTTCAACCAAAATAATACTTGTGATCCAGTTTATTCCAGTTTTCAATATTTATTAATATTTCTGTGACAAACATATTTGAATGTTCATTACTTTTGTTGAATGTATTAAAACCTATGTCCATATGCATACATCGAAGTTTAATGAGTAGAATTAAACTTGGGCTTGTTTTTCTAACTTATTTAGGGAGGATGAATGGATGTGAATAAAACCCTTATAATATAGTAGAATCCTTTTAATTTCAACCGTGATCAGAGTAATCCATTGCTTAATTGCAACTGAGTCTTAGTACAAACATTAGATTTCAAGAACAAATGGGTACTTTTAATAGCAATTTCTTGTTAATTGCAACAAAGGTATAGAACAATTTGTTTTGCGATGAACAGGATTCCACTGTATCTGTAAAACATTCAGAATACAGGATGTGCACACATTCAGCATTAAAATCGTAATTTACGGTGTAATACTGAACTGAAACAAAATGGACCTGATGAGTTTATTTTGGTAAACATTTTAAGCGTCGACGACTTATTATTGCTAGAAAACGAGTACACTTAATCAGGCATTCCCTACTAATTGCTTCATGGCGTGCTCGATTAGTAAATGGGGTATCTGTTTTCTACTGGATAGCTCTACAAATAGAACATTAAGAACATTTATCAAAACCGAGCAGTTTTTAGCTCTGTTGGAAATTAACTGAAGAATTACGTTCAGGTTTTATAACCAAGCACATGTACAAGTATCTATGATTTTAGTAACGGTATCTCGGTGTGATCGAGTTGAAAAAGTAACATAGAAACTCGCACAATCTGATACAGGTAATCCAACCACGTTGAGTGTTTTGTATAGCTCTACAACCTCCTATATTACTGGAACAGTTGGAGACGAAAATATTACATTTCCGGTAAAATCAAGCGACCTGATGCCGTTCCGACCTGAAATGCAACTTAGCTCGGCAGTTTTTAGGGAAAAAAGTGGTAGTATTATGATAACCCTGCTTTCGTTGTTTACTTTGCCCTCACTAAATACATCCAGCTATCTTTTAAAATACTTCCTGGAAATCGTTCGACGATACATTTATAACATGCATTTCGTAAGATTTCACTATCTCTATACCATGATCAACGTAAAATGCACTATATAGGCTTTTTAATTACATTTACTCTATCCAGCGCCCACAGCCGACATGGGTACGAATAAGGCACATACGTGGTACTTTTGCTTTCTTTAGCTCAATACAATGGTATGAAATTGTCATTTACCATGATATTTGATGATTGGAAATATTAGTCGCATTAATCGAATAGAGGTTGACCAATCGTGGCTGTCAATCAAGGACTCCATTGACCAATCAAATCACTAATTCAGCCTGGAATTCAGATTTGAACTCCGACATTAGCCGCCATTTATCTGAAATATTTTTGTTGGTTCGGCGACCTAAACGTCGAAATAACAATTTGTTCAAGCTGTAGGCACGACGTTTAGATCACCAACCAACTATTTCATTTTCTAATTACATGCTCCTGGCATGAATTTTTGTTATTCAAAATAACGCCGTTTAAAACTTAAGCGGAACATCTTTTCGGATTCAAAGGGCGAGGCCAACGATGTAAATGGGCGGGGCCAGTGATTGTTCAATTATGTATTGATCTAATCCGA
Organism: Fragum fragum; assembly: GCA_946902895.1. Classification (NCBI taxonomy): domain Eukaryota; kingdom Metazoa; phylum Mollusca; class Bivalvia; order Cardiida; family Cardiidae; genus Fragum; species Fragum fragum. The sequence goes on along the minus strand of OX336382.1, from coordinate 18,235,976 downwards.
CTGTAACAATTATAAGAACGTCTTTGCATTTTTCCATTATTATCACAAAAAAGACTATGAACAAATCCCATTATCTGGTCAAACGGAATCGGTAAATAGAAAGAAACAATAGAAAACAAAAAATGAAGAGAGAGAAAGAGAGAGACACAGAGAGAGAGAGAGAGAGGGGGGAGAGAGAGAGAAGGCACAGTTGACAAGATTTTAAAAAATGAATAAGAAACACAAAGTATCATAAAAACATCTAGATTTCCTTAATGTTGATTTATAGTTTCTGCAAGTTCTGGTTTTGTTTATCCAACAATATAAAAGTGTATTTGAGCAACACCAACAACAAAAAGGGTCAGCATATAAAAAATGCTTGAACCAGGAAATAAACAGATTTCTGTGTCAACTTTAAATTATCCTACCAGTTTGTCCATTTGTATGTTTGTGATTTAATAAACGAAGAGATTATCGTTATTTATCTATTAATTTATTTTTAATTTTTTATCTGTTTGTCTTAATTGAGATATGAACCTAAAAAGTTATAACACTATGGATATTTGAGGCAGAATCATACGTTAGATTGTTTTTTTTTTTTTTTTTTTGGTTTATATTACAATGAAAAAAATAAAATATTCTCTTTATTTCTTATAGTTTAATACATTAAGCAAAACAAAGAAAATATTTATCTATGTTGAGTAAAATTGTACGGATCTACTCTGTGTGTAAGCATACAAAATACTAGTAGTTACGTGCTCAGGATTTTTACTCATGGAAGTATGAAAAGAAAATTATAGCCAGTCAAAACGCTTGAATCTTGAAAGACGAAACTAAAATTATTTTTTTACATTTTGCATAATTTTTACTGGAAGGTGCTAGGGTTTTATATTTCAAGCTTTGGACAGCATTGACAAAAATGAAGAAATTGATTTTTGCAAGCAGTTTCTTTCCTGATTCACAAGATTTTCTACCCAGAAAGCAAAATAGTTTTTAGAATTTCAGCTACTAAAATGTCGTCTGCAAATTCTTTCAATTTACTCTAGTCTTTAATTTTGTCTTGTGGCAAATATTTTTTTAAGTTAACCATAACAATTGAATTATGAATGATAAATCTTTCATATTTCAAAAGCGTATTTTTCTAATGATATTGCATTCTATTAAACCACTACCAGATGGCAAAATTTAAGACTGGCCAAAATTGGTAGAATTTGCAGACGACAATTTAAAGTTTGATTTTTTCACTTTTCTGGGAAGAAAACATTGTGGAAAATTAAGAAATTGCTTGTAACAAGCAATTTCTTCATTTTCCACAATGTTTTTCAAGGCTCTTTTTCTTTGGGGCGTCTAAAAGCGTCACTGAGTGGGAATGGGCTAAATCATTGATTTCATGTTAAACAAACTGCATATCGCAGGTGCGCGATAGAAATATCGTAACTATAGCTTTATTTAATCTGTAGTTACGACATTTTGCTCGAGCACCGACGATATATAAAAGGACGCATGTAGAGAATTAAAAATGAAACCATTTTGTCAGATACGAAACAGGTGAAATAGAGCGTTCTGCATAACAAGTTAATAAGGCGTCTAGTTCTAATTCAGTAGCGCTCCGCGTTATATCTTTGAACTTTTGTTTTGTTTTGCCCCGAACAGGTGGAAACCATTTAGGTATTTCTGAATATTGTTCTAATGATCTCTCTTGGGTTTTGATATTTTACGTTCGGGCTTATGTTGGATTTGTGAAAGATGTATCATATTTTGGAGATAACGATTTCATATGATTGTTTTAGGTAAGCAGATATTTTATTTTTATTTTTCTATGGTTTTACCTTTCTATTTACCCATTACCATACGGCACAATTTTAGTCTGGTCTAAATTAAATAAAGTGCAGACGACATTTTTTTGCTGATAAATTTCAAGAAAATTCTGTCTTTCGGGATAGAAACAGTGTGGATAATGAAGAAATTGCTTTTAACATGCAAGTTTCTCATTTCCAAAATGTTTTTCAAAGATTTTATTTTGTTGGGCGTCGTAAAGCGTCGTTGTGCGGGAATGGGTTAACAAATTTTGACTTGTATTTCATTTAAAAGAGATAATCATCCTTTGCTATGATATATATATAGATGCACTTTACTTTGAAATGTAATGATAAAAGAAATACTTCAGAAATGCAATGAGTGTCGACTTGACGGAATCTGTTGATTGCGCAGGCTGACCTGAGAAAAAATCTCTAGTTTTTATGTCCCTAAAGGGTAATAGTTACCTTTCGAATTCATTCTGATAGACCGGGTCAAATTTTTGCCTCGATTTCGAAAGACCGGTACCCTTTCTTATAAGTACCATCCTTGCTGAATTCCGGGGAAAAGGAGGTCAGTTTTGTTATTTGATCAGTACATTTACATTTACGCACGAGATATTTTATCAAGAAACACAAACAAGCTCAATGGGGCAAAACCAACTAAAAATCAAAATAAGACTTTGGAGTTCTATAGCATCAATCCAACAGAACTAATTATTTGGCCACCCTTATTCCAATTTCTGTCTTTTAACCCATTACCAGTCGAAATGATTTTAGTTTAATCTGAAGTCGAATAAGTTGCTGACGACATTGACACAAGAGGGCCATTGTTCCTAAAACGCTCGGCTTAGTCGATGCTGCAGAAGTAAATAAAGCGCAAGTGGCATGGAGACAAAAAATATTGACCTAATGTGAAGGCATTCGGACCAAATATGTGGCCTTTAGAGAGCACAGAATGATTTCTTTATGGTTTACCTACAGTGATCTAGTTTTTGCTCCATGTTACAAAACATCGACTATAAAGACAAATTATCTGAAAATATATCAACTCATATGTGGTATGAAATCATATGTGGTATTAAATCATATGTGGCATTAAATCATATGTGGTATTAAATCATATGTGGCATTAAATCATACGTGGTATTAAATCATATGTGGTATTAAATCACACATATATGGCATTAAATCATATATGGTTTGAAATAATACGTGGTATTAAATTATATGTGGCATTAAATCATACGTGGTATTAAATCATATGTGGTATTAAATCACACATGTGGTATTAAATCATATATGGCATTAAATCATATGTGACATTAAATCATAATTTAATTTTAAAAAAAAACATTCAGTAGGGTAGAAAATATTGTTGAAAAAGAAGAAATTGCTTGTTGCAAGCGATTTCTTCTTTTTCTACAATATTTTACGCAATTTTGAAAACTGATCTTGTGACAAATTCTGGCTTAAAAAGGACGAAAAGGTAATGCAGATTAAGATCAGACCCACTTATGTGCAGACTGATTCTATGTCTATATCTCTTTCCAAAACAGGGGTAAGCCTGGTTCAGCATGACAATGGTTTGTCTATGCGTGTGTCTGTCTGTCTGTCTGTCGGGACGTGAGAGCATATTGGTTGAATATAAGAGAGCGATTTTATATGCTCAAGATTTCGTCGTAATCAAGCTGAAGTGAAATAGCAAATGATGGTATAAGGTTTTAACTGCTTTTCTGTAATTTCCATTCTAAAAGTGATATGGGTTAAAGCTTGTAATTGTTCTTATGCGCCTCACATATTTACTAAGGAAAACCCTCGTGTATTAGTTTATCGTAATTGCATATTTTTTTACATGTCAAATTTGATGATTCACGGAGCCGTTGGCTATCAATCAAAATAAGTTGGGATTTTTTATGCTTTGTTTTTGCAGTGATGTGTAAATACAAAGGTTTTAATAGCTTTAAGTGTGAGTTTGCATGGTTTTCTTTCAATGCTTAGACTTATGTTTGTGTGTGTGTGTGCGTGCGTTCGTGTGTGTCTGTAGTGAAGGAAGTAAGCAGTTACAGCTTTAAAGCTTGATGCCCTAGTCTTACACACGATCACAAATAAGTATTACCTAAAGATTCCGGATTATATGTTTGGGTATTGTCTGGACAAATAATTTTTGAAAGTATGTGGTTTTTCATCATTATTATTTCATTGATTTTATTTATTTATTTAATTTTTTATATTGTATAATGTGAAGTTGCCATTTCATAAAGAAAATCCGGTTTATTACTTCAACCCATGTTTCCGTTTAGCCGCATCTGTAGCCGGATGTGACATCATATGCTAATTGTTTAGGAAAATTGTTTCAAATACGGTTAAAGAAATTTTTAAAAGGTGAATAAGATCAATATCTGAATTGAAGATACGGAAGTTGTCTTCTCCATCGTAAAAGAACAATATTGTAGATCAAATTTGCTTTGCCTACAAAAGACTCTTAACCAAAGCTCGAATAAAGCTGTTAGTACGAGGTTTTCGAAGTGAATTTAAATCGACGGAATAAAGACCTTATAAACAGGTGGTCAGTGATTGATGGTTCTTTAATGTCGTGCCAAGTAATTTTGTTTGTAATCGGGAACAAAATCTGACACTAAAGTTATGATGAAAGATAAGGTGAGACTACAAATAAAAAACCTCCCACCTGCCTCTATCAAATCAATCTTTTCATCTTCTTGTTCTAATAGTCATGACCCGTCACGACAGAAGGGGCACTCTGGGACCCGTAAAAAGTATTTAAAGGGGGATCGATCAAACAGAGGTTAGCCAGAGAACATATTTTGAGTAATAAGGTTTGATTCTTTGATTCTGAAAATCTATCATGAGCAAAGGGTTTCGATCCTGGACACCGTAACGTGCAGACCTACCAGAATCGATACGTTTTGCAAATCCGAAATGGCATTTTTTCTGGAAAGGTCAATAGTTTGCAACAAATTTAATGTAACTAAAGCTCTATCTATACCTTTTTATCATGACGATTTGACCATTCGAAGAGGGGGTGGGTGGTATTCCAGTCACTCAGACGTCGGCGAAACCATGTGTTAGTTGTACGTGAAAATCTCATACCTATTGTTCTACTAATAATATTGCTCCGAAATTTTGCATATGTTCATGTGACTATCGTATATAGCCAACTAGGCAAAGATTCGCTAGGAAGTTTCGCTACGGTATTAAACGACGTTAATTTGCAGAATTAATGGCAAGTAACATTTTACAATTGGTTGTTGAACGCTACTTTTAACTGACAGTAGCAGTCATATCGCGGAGGCTGGAGCACCTAACAATTGATTCCCCGTATTTCCCACACCAGCACTACCATTACATCCTTTCCGAGCCTCCAGCTGCTCATACCATTTAGGTATACGATTATTTACCCATTGGTGGGAGACAAATGTCGATAAGAATATTTGCCGCGACCTTGGATCAAACCCGAGAGTTCGTGATTGAGAGGCCGGTGCTACCAACTGCTCTATGGTCGCGGCCAACATTTGACAAGAATATCCCATGTTTGAAGATTGAGAGTCTAACGCGCTACCGACTGCGCTTTGACGGCGGCACACTTCCAGTCTAAATGAATTATTTGATTGGTCGGGGTCGATTGATTATTCAATTGACACGCGATCTGCGAAATCGGTTTGTAAACCGGAACCAGTTGAATAGTATGTAAAGAAACGTAATATTGCCGAGGATACTCCTCAAAGTGAAATAAATAAGTGATGACGTCAAAATGATGGAAAATGAAAATACTGGATTAGTTAGATTGTTCCTTTTCGCTGTAGACTGGCAGCGCTGTCGACTTTAACAAAGCCTACTGGTTATTCAAAAATGTATCTCAAGATTGGCTGGTGGGTATTTAATAACGTTTACCTTAATTTGACTGGCTGATCGGTTGTTTGTAAAGAAATATGGCGGAAGCGGTAGGCAGAATTTCTTATACATTTACATTAAAACAGTAACATTCTAAGACGTTACATGCATAGAAATTCGGTTGCTGATGCGAGAAATGCTTTAATATCAAAATATGTGAAATACCTTACTAGGATTTCTTATTGTATTGATTTGAAAATCCACGTTATGTCCAAGTTTATCAACAAAAATAGCTGCGTAAGACTCGTTTTCGATTTTAGAAAGGCAACTTACTAAGAGACCTTACTTCCCGTTTATAGACCGTTAAATCGGCTTAACTGGCCAATCCAACAGTGGTACCAGTCTAATCTACAGTGTCCTTATATCGTTAAATTAGGCTAGGTTCACCAGTCAACTAAAATATCTAGATGACACATTCACGGGATGATAATTTAATCACATAGAGTTGTAGAAGTTTTAAAAAGGGGAAATTACTCCAGTTGAAAGGACGGTAGTTATACTTGAAAATCGACCATCCCCGAACGTACTAGATTTGTTTCGAAGCATTGAACTTGTGTGTTCCAAATGTACAGTGATGTGCCAGACATCAAACTACTAGATAGCCTGAATAAAATGATGCAAGAATGTAGCGATAAATTCAGTGGTACGGTTGAGTTTTTATTAAGCGACCGCTCAAGGGACGGCTAAAGGTTAGTCGTGCAAGAGAATGGTCGCTGAATACACTTTTTTGTGACATATATGAAGGACAGGTTCGACTGCATACATGAATGATTTCAGGATCCTCACTGTTTCCTATGTTAATGAAACTAATTAGAATCGTCTCAATAGGGTTTAGTTTTGATATTCTATTAGCAAAAGCCTCCAATGTAAGATCATTTGATTTTGTTAAGGGAATTTTGATGCTGGATGCTTAATGAAGGTGGTCGCTTAATAGAGGAGGTCGCTCTAGCAAGATTAATTGTAAAGTGTCGTTTATTCGTTCACCTGCCCATCTATCTGTCATCTTGACAGTCTTTCCGAAGATTAAAACTAGAAACTTCTCCCGAGATAAATGCACTTTGGGACTGTAACACATTTTTCAAAAGACTGTGATCAGAGGTGAACTTAGCTTCCCGTATCGTATTGGCATTTCAGCCTAGGCCTTCTTATGAAAATTTCATTAGTCAACTTAAAAGATCAAGATCATATGAAGGTCAAACAATTTAACGTTAGTTTCATCTATCGAAATTGAAGCGTTTCGGTTGGCTGATTTCTCAAAACTCGAGATTGCAACTATTTTAAATGCTTTCTTACAAAGAAGATCTATAAAGTTTTACTAAAACCTATTGAAATAATTGCTTTGTTTTGCTCGAAGGCATTTAACTGTTAGGAATGGAGAGAATATTTTTTTCGGATGTTGTGGTATTACTGGTGTGGGAAATACCAGGAATCCGTTGTTAAATGCTCCAGTCGCCGCGATATGAATGAGTAGCTTTAAACCCCATTCAATTAATCAATTTGAATCTTTCAGACAAGGGGTAATAGGTGCGTTTATTCTAACAAGCAATAATGTATTGTTTAAGTTACACTGACCAGAAGAATGTGCTTAACGAGGGAAAATAAGACGAGATGATTTTTAGCCGGTTTGTGTAATCTAAATATTTATTATACACGTCTGTGTTGAACTTGTTTTTAGCGCTCTCTCGCTATTTATGTTCCTGCAAAGATCAATTATCGGGTGCATATTGTACAGATAGGTTAATCTTTCTGTCTGTCTATGTGTTTGTTGTTCCGTCCGTAGGTCTGTCTGTCTACAATTCATCATTCTTCTCCTTATATTCTAAATGTGCGGAAGGTCAAATGCTCATTGATTCGTGTGATCTTCGATACAAAAAGCCCTTGCGTTGGACAAGGTCATCTAGTAAGGAAAAGGTCACCGATCATTGCTCGGCATGGAAGCTCGAAAAGAATGAAGTGGTAGTACTGTCTGACAAATGAAATGGAGCCACATGATGAACAATTTCCCAAAACAACTAGCTGTCATCTGGGAGCGGCGCTCATGTAGGTAGATGCTACGTTAGCGACTATGAAAAATCAATTATACTCCGACATAAAATAATATAGATGAGACTTTAACCCTTTCCTGTACAAACCCGGGATTTTACGATGCTAAGATTGTATACTAGAGATTAAATTGTGGAAAAAGAAGGAAGTGCTTAAATCACTCATTTATTAAAGAAAAAATACATGTTCGCTCGGAAGCAAACTACTTTCCTTCTTGTTGATTTCTAATTTGTTTTATATACTATTAAAAAATTGATAAGGATTAATTTCTTATCTGAGATTGAAACAATAGTATATTGTGATTATTAAAATATACTGTTCACATCGCAATTTGACTAGGGATTCTTTTCACATTTTCAACATGGCCCCTTTTTGCGTTTAACGTTTGAATCTATATCCAAGGTCAAAGAGCACCTGTCTGGCATTACTATACAATAATTGGGAGGTTCTAAGAGCAATCTATTTATATATTCTAAGATATTGACCCACATTCAGGGATAAACACCTGTGCGCCATAAATTTGATTTCGTGAAATTTGTTTTGGGAAATTTGAGATATGTGATATTTTTTTGATAGATGACGCCCTTGTAAGATATATACGGGGTAACCATGTCTCATTGGTTAGCGGCGGTCTGTAAGGGAATAGGTCAAAGTGGATTCGAATCCCGATTGACGGAAAGCGGCTGTCAATCAAAGAATAAGTTTAACAATTAAATCGTTCAGTTAGACCGGAGGCGAACTGAACTCCAACAATGGCCTGAATTTATGTGAAGCATTTCAGCTTATTGAAGTAGAAGTTACGAAGTTTAGGTCACGAACCATTTTTTTTTTGTTGTTGTTGTTACAAGTTCCTGACCTTATATATGTATTTATTTATTTTCAAAATAATCGCGGCTAGTATATATGTGCAACTTCCTGTCGGAGCTCAGTGGGCGTGGCCAGCGACCCATCAATGGGCTTTATCGAAATTATCTTATACAAAAATTCATTTCAAAGCTTCAGTCTGATACTATAGTGATACCCAGACAGAGCACGAATAATTGTCGTATCGCGCATGTCTAACAAAATAAGACAGACCAATCAAATATTACGTTAGGATCGGAAGTGAAATCCGACATTGGTCGACATGTACATCCATTTATTATGGATTTGAGACCTAAGCATCACACTTCAGCTTATCAAGTTGTAGTTTTGACGTTTAGGTGACCAACCAAAAAGTATTTTTTGTCTAACTGACAACAAATTTTACAAAATAACCCCGTGTCATTTCAAGGTCGAGCTTCCTGTTGAAAGTAGTGGGCGTGGTCAGCGAATCGGCACTTAGGTCACATTTGTAGTAAATTGACCAACCAGAAAGTAATATTTTAAAAGTATATATAAAATTCTGCATAGCGAGATATACAAGTGTACTATACATATATGTAACAACTATCGCCTATGGCGTAGATAATACATGGGTAACGTGAAACTTTGTACACAAATCTCAAAATGTAGGACAAGCAATTCAGCATATCTTGTTTTGGAAATAACTTAAGCTAGAATAAAATTAAATGAAAGCGAATAAATTTATTTTTCTATTCGGTTTTTCATATAGTTTGACATCAGTTTACATATACTTGTAGATATATGTGTTTCAGGGGCATAATAGCATGACAAGGGTGGATGGCCACGTAGGTCTCGTGCAGTTAATGGGAAGAATTATATTGTATGAATACGCGAAGGGTCTATTTTGTGCGGAAGCAAACAAAATAGCTGCATGCTCAAAATTTTGTACATAGAAGTATGAATAAGTTTTTCGACCAATCAGAAGGCCCGTTATTGATAGATAAAACTTATAATTAAATTGAAAAGGATTAATTTGAATAGCAAATTTAAAAACGTGTTTCCAAATCGTTATGAAAAACGCGAATTGTGAAGTGACCTTCGACTTTATATATTTGGAATAATGTCTAAATCATTACCAAACGACGAAATTTTAGACAGGTCCAAATTTTTGAGGTTATAGCCGGATCTTCGTTGTCTATTTGGGAAGATAGATGGATTGAATTTGAGTGACAAGTTACTCACCTAACAATCAAGAAATATTAGATCGATATATGAAAGGGTTTAGTTTTCAGTTGTCTCCGATTTGGTTCTGGCACAAAACACGTTGGCATGGCAATGTGGCCTATTCGACCTTGATCTTGTTAAGTGACGAAAAAAAAATTAATTGGCTCGAATGGCATCGTTTCGGATTACTTATATTCCCTAGATTAGTAATTTTACAACATTTCAATTATTTTTACTTACTGTTGTTTTAGCATTTAAGCTTCCTTTATTATTTAGTTTCACAAGAAAACCCGAGTGACGAAAAAGAGTAAATACCATAAACTAATCTTAGGCAATTTCCTTATCTAAATGGATATTGATTTAATCTTATCTTGATGCTGTTTTGTTTACATAGAGCTGAGGTTCTTGGCCGTTAGACACTGGTTTAATCTTTGGCCAGCAAATTTCTTAATGGACGGGTGCCAAATTGTATAGCGTAAACCCGTGACTCAATGAAAATATACCGTAAACGATCACGGTTTGAGGATACCATTTTTATCTGGTAACTTTCACTTATAGATTACACGCACCTTCCCTTTTATCAGTTAATATTTTGTGATATCAGTCAATATATTTTGATACACGCTAAATATTTTGAAATCACGCTAAAAATTTTGATTATTACGCTACATATTTACATAAAACGCTACGTATTTGGTTATAGCGTTACATATTTTGATACGACGTTATATATTTTGACATCACGCTACATATGTTGTTATCACGCTCAATATTTTGACAATACTCTACACATTTTGATATCAATCTACATATTTTGATATTTGATATCACGCTATTATATATCACGCTATATATTGACTTCATGCTACATATTTTCATTTTGATATCAAGCAAAATATTTTGATTTCACGCTATATATTTTGATATCACGCCAAATATTTTGATTTCGTGCTGAATAATTTAATTTTATGTTCTTGTTTTTTGGGTTTTTTTTTTTTTTTTTTTTTTTTTTTTGTTTGTTTTTTTTCACGCTATATATTTTGAAATTACGCTACATATTTTGATATCTCTGTATAATTATATTTTGATTTCACGCTATATATTTTTGTATCATGCCGCATACTTTGTTATTACGCCACATTTATTGGTGTCATGCTTCATATTTTGACATCAAGCTTAATTTGCAGTTAGTAATGTAGACTTAAACTATCTTATCATGAAAATTATATCAAGAATATATCTTTTCTTTGTAATGCTATACAGTGTTACTTGGCAATGGAACGGAAATCAAGAGCTAGGGGTCTGCTTTGAAAATAACACTGTATTAATATTTTGTACATAAAACAATTTGCAGTAAGGCAGTATTACCAGGATTGTAATTAAGGGGTATAAATCGTTTTGATAGTGATTATGAAGTTAATTATATCAATTATTAGATCGTATAATTTAGAACAACTCAGTCAAAATGATTTATAACTCCTACTTGTCTCGAGAAATTAAGACAATTTGACTTTTATCCTAGAATAGAAACAAATCGGATATCATCGTTGGGCGAGCAAAATGTCGTAAATACAGCTTTGTTCAAGCTGTATTTACGACAATTTGCTCGTCAAACCACGATTTACATGAAAGACACATGTATAACAACATAATAGAAGCCATTATTGGCTATCATTACTATTTTATCACGAAACAAAAACGGCATTTATTTGCTTCAAACGTCGGTGTTTATAAAGTTTCATGGTTGTATATTGGCAGAAACATAAACCGATTCTTGGCAAACTTGATTTCACGTATTTGTAGTTGTTTTGTTTATTAGCTCAATTTGAGCGAATGCCAAAAAGAATATGTTGGTCATCGAAACGTTTTCGTGTTCGTTTGTTGTTTTTATCTCTTTTGTAAATGTTGTTGTTGTTGCGATTAGGTTTTTTGTTTCATTCCTCCACGAAAACAACAACAAAAAAAACTCTTCGTTTCTTATAATTCAATGATATCAAGCGAAAAAGCAAATATTTTACAAATGCGGAACTATGTTGTGCTACAAATAGCTGCATGCTCAAATCTTTGTTCTTTGAGGTATGAATATTATTTTTTTGACTAATCAGAACGCTCATTTATGATAGACGAAACTAATAATTAAATTATTATATTTTCAAAACAAAACATCGTCTCTATAAGTACATACTGACTATTTGAATTTCAGAAAATATCTTTTGTTTTTCTTTTCCAAAAATGTTTTCAAAGTATCCAATCAATGCTAATTAGAATTCTCCATAGTATTTTGAATATGTTTTGTCGAATTCATACGTACCATTTCATGTCTTTTTCTTGGAAGTTTTTGATAAGATTGTGCTCATAAAACCATTTATCTGAAACGAAATTAAACGTACCCAGAGGATTTCGCGTCAAAAAATTTGTAAATCAGTAAATAAGAATTCGTCTGGCAGACATGGAACTAGAAACTGTTCTTGGCAAGAAATTCGCGTTTAGGATACCTAATATCTTTTCTTAATTTTGAAGAACTATTTAGTTTGTTTGGCAGCAGTAGTTTTTCATGAAAATTGCTGCGTCATGAAATATAAAACTGATAATTGAAAAATTGTGAATCTTTGAACAAAAGGGGACCATCCGGGAACTTTCCAAATTCGTATGTAAAAGAAGATTGGATCCGGTAGAGGTCAATTAGGATTGGTTGAACTAAAACGATCTAAATCAAAGTAGAATTATTATTCTATATTTAAGAAATCTGCCCAAAGCGAAAACTATCGACCATGCTTAGCCTGAACACTGTCATGCCAAGTTTAAATTTAGACCTATTCACGTTACATCGATTGGGAAATAAGTTCTTCCAATTTAGCTTAATCCCTCTCGATTATGCCGAATGTGCGGGCCAGTGAAATAACCAAGATCGATAACCGCTCCAGGGAAGCGAACTCGAGACCTCTTGATTAGCAACCCGACGTTCTACCTGTCGACCATGAGCACCACTGTCATGCCAGTAGAGCCTGTCACTAACATGTAATTAATTCCAATCCTTGTATTACATATAGAATTCTGCTGTTCGGCAAGTGTCGATTTTCGCTGATTTTCTTTTAACACTTGTCATACTGAGCCTGGAATATTCCGGTTTTGGCAGGAGGTATAGACAAAGATCAGCCTGCACATAAGTGCAGTCTGGTCTTGGTCTACACCTCCTGCTTGTACTTTTCCTACCATTGTTGTTTATAAAATTGATTTCTATAAGAAATATTGATTATTGAACAAGTTCTACCAGTGCTTTCAGCTCTGTGATTTTACAGAAATTAAGTAAGGTAATTTATACAGCATGATTGTACTTGACAATCCCTCCTGTTCAATCTCTGGTTTTTACGTACCAGTAAATTTATAATTGAGAAAAGGTGAAATTGCTTGTAACAAACAATTTCTTCTTTTTCCATAATATGTTCTACCCTACAGAATGGTTATAATTCAAATTATATCTACTTTAAATTTTCGTTTGAATTTGGACAGGTCTAAAATTTTGCAAATCTGGAAAGGGCTATACGGTAAACGCGTCTTACAAATGTATTGCTTATTACGAAAATCGCTTAAAAAGCAAATTATACAAAGGATCCACTGCTGCGTTTTGTAAGAAAAGTCACAGGTTGTTACGATATTTATATATATTAGTAAGTTTTCTGTGGTCCCTTATGCATCATTACATAAAGACTTTACTGTAAATTCAACTTTTAAATGAGAGCCTTGTTTTGGGGAAATAATCGTAAGTTTCTCAATTCGCTTAATTCACCATTGGTGTGAAAGAAATTATACATATTGAAACATTTTTTGTAAAATATCTGAAAATATGTACGACAACGTCGGGAAGTCGTACTCATGACCTCCTAGATTTACATCAAACGTGCATGTAAGTATCTGCGTGTTTATTTGTTTGTTCATATATGAAATGACATCTCCATAATACTGGGTTATTAATTTCTTTTCACCGAAATGAAACAATAAAATAAAGACTGAGAAAATATTTCACTTCATCAAAAACACAAGAATAAAACATGACTTATTACCAGAAAAGAAACACCGGTGCCAAATACTCGATATTTTATAGTGCCAAACGGCGGGTAAATCAATGTATTGTATAATTACTTTTGTCAGAATGCACCCTCGTTAATATGCATTTCCTGGGAAAATGTTGATACCTTCAGTGGGCGGCCAAAATCTTGAGCATTCTGTAAGTACGATCTTTTGGTGGCCGAACCAAAAATATCTTTAACGATCAGTTGTGACGTACATGAGAGAGGATTCCTGCCGTCAATCAAATCATTAATTCTGCTTGGCAGGGAACTCTGACCTCAAATAATGGCGGACATTAATGTAAAGTATTTTTGTTGGTTTAGCGCCCTACGTCGTAACTCTCCAACTAAGTATTTAACTCTAATTGTAATATGTTGTTGAATGCCGTTTAATGTCGAAGTGAAACCTTCTGTCGGACCTCAATCAGCGCGGGCAGAGATCTGAGTGAACTTTGACCTCCTATAACGGCGTACATTAATGAAAAGTATTTTTGTTGGTTTAGCGCCCTACGTCGTAACTCTCCAACCAGATATTTAACTCTGTTTGTAATATGTTGTTGAATGCCGTTTAAGCCGTTTAATGTCGAAGTGGAATTTTATGTCAGACCTCAATCAGCGCGACCAGAGATCTGATAATTGATTAGATACCTGTTTGTTTGTGTGTAATGTAGCAAAGTTAACTACAATTTTGTGGTTGCACAGCTCTAGGATTATAGTGCAAAACTAGTAATATTTCTAAAGCTAAAAAATATACCAGTATGGTCTTAATTTAATGCTGTTTAAAACAATATGGTGCAAACACTTTATTTATCTAAAGGAAAGTAACAGCAGAGAAAAGATACATAGAAAGAAATAAACGCAGACATGCTCAATGGATTCCATATAAACCTTATTTCGTTTCAGATTCTTAACAATTTGCTTGAAATCGTGAAAGATCGGGCGGAAACAGCCGAGGATGAACTAGAGCGAATCTTCACGGAAATCAACGAATCCAGAGACTCGCCTGTTTCGGAAAAGAGCGTAGCCAACAGCCTCGGTGGAATTTCGGACGGAAGTGATGATGTTTTCGATGCCCCGCCTTCGGAACGCCCACAATCTATGATAATTTGGGAGGTGAGTTTTAGGTATTTTATCCGTCAAACGAAAAGGGGCCTAAGGAATTAAGAATGGTTTCGAACACGTTAAGCCTGTGTGGAATAAACATGCTTTAAAGCTTCGAACGTCATTGTTCGACTTCCACAATCTTTTAAAATCTTCTTCTCCAAAACCAGTCTGCTAATCAAGCTAGATCATTGCAGAGGTGTTCCTCGGGTGAAGCTCTGCTCAAGTTGTTAAAGGAAACCAAATCATATTCAAAAAGAACTCTTGTTGCCGTGGCGATAGAAATATTGACACTTTTTATATAGAAACAAAGAATGAAATTCCTAGTACTGGGCATACCCTTTTTAGTAGAATAAGGAAGGAAGCCTTTAAAAACTTAATATCACACCATGAATGCTACAGTATGTGGCATCATCCGTTTGCAGTACAAAAGTTGATAGAATATAGCTTCAAGGTTTTCAATTTTTTACAATCAGTAAGCTCTGGTGGTTTCATATTATGTCTGTGGTTGCTCTCTACTTGTCGCTGCAAATGCTCTTTCCTTCATAAATGCGGCTGGAGGCTCGGAATTGATGAAGTGGTAGTACTGGTGTGAGAAATACCAGAAGTCCATGGTTAGTTAATATGACTGAAATTGATTTTTAAAGTGGCGTTAAATCCCAATTAAACAAACATACGTAAAAAGAACCGAGAGGAAATGATTTGAATTCTCATTAGAAACAATAAATACTATATTGCTTTGTCCACGCACATTTAGTTAAGTAAGTCACTTTTTGGTATAAGCAATTTAGAACCAAGTTCGCTTTTTATATAATTATTTTCTTGGCGTAGTTAATAAAAGTATATATTTTAGTTCGACTTTTGAGGAAAGATTTTGACATTTTGAGCTTGTATAATCGTGTCCCCGTCAACGTGAGAAAGGCTAACAAATCGCCACATCAAGGGGCGGAAACACATAACCTAAAGTTCGCTGATCAAGCACCTTTATCACTCCCCTTTTGTCCTTTTGCAAAATACTTAACCCCTACCAGACAACAGAATTCTAGTCTAGTAAAGATTGAAAGAAGATGCAGAAGACAATTTTAAGTTGATATATATATTTTTTTTAAATCTTTGTCTTACTGGGTAGAAAAAAAAATGTGGATGATATAGAAATCACTTGTCACAAGCAATTTCTTCATTTTCCGTGTATTAAGGATTTGATCCCCGGTCGCGACAAATATCATATTTAATATTTGTCATCCACCAATGGGTGGTTAATCGTGCACTAAGTGGGATGAGCAGCTGAAGGCTAAAAAGGCATGTAGTTGTTGTACTGATGTGAGCAATACTAGGACGCCATGGTTAGGTACTCAAACCACCGTGATATGACAGTAATACAGTAAAAAGTAGCGTAAAATCCCGTCCAATCAATATTACCTTCAATGTTTTCCAAAACTTTTTTTCTTGAGTGGCGTCAAAAAGCGGGATTGCTCGGGAATTGAATTAATATTCACTACCTCAGTCAACCCATCTACGGAAACAGCTCAAGAACTTAAAACTCTGAAAACGATATTTGATGTCAGATACTAAGCCACAAATGTGCACTTAAATCAAAATCTAACGTAGATAATTACGGAAGGTTTGTTTTCAATATCTCTATGGAATCTTTTAAACCGTATCAACTATCAGGCTATTTCACTATCAGAAGTATTCTTATCAAATGTTCATAAATTCTGTAATGACGTCATGATTCCTATTTAAAGACCAACCTTCGATAACTCCGATTAATTTTGAAGGATACATGATCTTGCGTCTTAAACAGAGAGGCGTTTCTTGATAAATTTTGAAGAATACATGATCTTGCGATTTTAAAACAGAGGATTTTCTCTTCAAAAACATCTCATTACAAAAGGCGTATATAAATAAGATTGCTAAGAAAATCGCGTTTTACCGTGAAATCACATCATAAAATTTCATTTCCGTTGTTTTGTCAGTAGATGTCTTCTTTAAAAAAGTACTTCTAGCGTGATCCAATGATTTTGTGTGATTTGTGTTATTTTATGAAACCCACAGACACCTTGCTAGAACTTATTTAAGTACTAGGATCCCTTCATTTTAACGGTAGTCGACGGACGGGTCGCAAGTGTCAACCAAAGAATCAATCGAGCAGTCAGATCATTCATTTTGACCATGTTGGTTTGGCGATTTAAACGTTGCCACTACAGCTTTAGTATTCAAGCTGTAGCTACCACATTTAGGTCACCAACCAACCTTTTGACGTTTTTGCAACATGTTACTGGCAATATACTCTTCAGAATAATGTTTTTCGATATCACAGTGAAACTTCCTGTTGGAAATCAGTGGGCGGGGCAAGCGAAGTCAGTGGGCGAGGCCATCGGAGTCAGTGGGCGGGGCCAGCGGAGTCAGTGGGCGGGGCCAGCGGGGTCAGTGGGCGGGGCAAGCGGAGTCAGTGGGCGAGACAAGCGATCCGTTAAGTTGTCAGTCTCCATTAGCCAATCCTACACAAGAAAATTTTAGACTGGCCAAAATTCAAAGAAGCTGCATAATTTAAGTTGTTTGATTTTTTTTTATTATTATCATTATTTTCATAGAAAACGTTGTGGATAATGAAGAAATTGCTCGATACAAGCCATTTCTTTATTTTCCAGAATGTTTTCCAAAGCTTTTATCTTCGGGACGTAAGAAGGGGGCTTGTTTGGGAAGGGGGTAACGTGTTCTTTTTTTTTTTTAAGCTAAAAGTCTTGTCCAAAACAAGACGTTGTCTAACAACAATTCATATCCACTGTTACGTTCAGCTCTTTACCCCATTACCACACAATGACGCTTTCTGTCGCCCTGAAGATATACGGTCACAGAATACTTTGTGAGAAAGGGGCAAAAAAGTTTCCAATGCGCAATTTCTCCGTTATTCAAATTGTCTTCTACACTTTTTTACCTTATTTTCTAATATAAGCGTAATTTGAAATGTCTTCTGCATCTTCTTTCAATTTTGACCTGTCCCTAGTGTGACGTCTGGCAATGAGAAACTATTATTTTGATGCAGTATTGGTTATGCTTTCTACCGGGGAAGGCATTTCGAGTTAGGGAACTATATCTATGATATACCTTGCTGTGAAGTCTTGGGATTTCTCAGTGTAATAAATTTTGATATCATCACTGGAGTGACGATAACACTTTTCAGTTTCACTCTCTGCCGAGATTTAGGAACTACTTTTTTTCCAAGCCAGTGACATTATAAAGAGTCTATAAGAGTATAAAAATGGCGACTTCTTCAGTTTTGTTGTGTCGCTTTCATCTTAAAGCGTGTATTAATCCGCACTTTTTCAATAGACCTTCTCTCTATCAAAAAGATTTCTTTCGATATTTTAATAAAATATAAGATAATAAGGTATATAACAAATAGAATAATCAACTGGTTATTCCAGATATGAAAAACATATTTCACTCGGATGCGTTGTATGGCGTTAAAAAAACTCGTGCTCCTCGTGATTTTTTTTCATATCTTAAATAACCAGTTGATTATTCTCTATATAATCCTTTGTCCTGGAAAGCATGAATGAATGACGTTACTTCATGACGTTGGAAAATTCCAATATGTTGGTGACATCACTATTGTCTGATTATTGATAGTCTCCTCGAGAAAAAAGCTTTGGAAAACTTTTTGGAAAGTGTATTTTCATCTCTAAATACAAATCTTAAAAATACCACTAACTAAAAGTTGTCGTTTACACCTTCTTTGAATTTGGACCAGACTAAAATTTTGTTGTCTGGGTTAATGTCCAAAACGTTTGTAAATTTGTTAGGTTTTAAGATATCAACTTTCAATTTTGTGAGCCAGTATATATAGGTATATATATATTAGGGTTTTTTTTAGGTTAACTGGAAAACATATAATTTTAAACAGGTTTCATAAAGGGAAAAATCTGGTAAATTGCTTGGTGAATATTGATTTGGCGCGTAGGCAGCTTGCCGGTCAGGCGGTCTGCTGGGCGGGTGTGAACATTACCTTGTGTGCGCAACCACTTCTACACTTCTTGACAGATATGGTGAAATTTTCACCAAATATTTGTTTTCGTATTGCCTAGAGAAAACTATCATCGTTTTTGTGATTTATTGCTGCGTCATGCAGAAAGGAGACTTATTGTCTTCTTGTGTGTGCAACTACTCTAACAATTCATTGTGGATCTTTAAAAATTTTCATTAAATGTTTGTCTTCGTGTGACCTATAATCAGCTTTTTTTTTAAATGATAATAATTAAATGGTGCGTCATGCAGAGGGAGACTTATTATCAATTCGTGTGTGTGCAACTACATGTACCTCTACACGGAGTTGAATAAATGTGTAGTTTGCAGAAAAAAATCTTGCAATGTGTGGTGAGACAGAATAAGGCATCTATAACAGAAACAACTGCTTGAAGACAAGATAATAGAATGAAACAATTCAGTCTCGTGGAGAAGGACCACTTAAACAACGGTTAAATAACACTTAAACCTTCAAAGAAAGTATAAATACCTACATCATATTTATCGGGAAAATAGAACTTGAAAATTGGGGTAACCAAGTCATAAAATGTGTAAGATATTTAGGCTGTTATGTTATCAAAATGTTTGGAACTTTTCCGAAATGTAAACTTATAGTTTTGAAACGTGGAGTAGATAAGATATAAACTCAGCCCTCCTCCTGAATCCTTACCAGAGAATGTTGTGTTTTCAGTGCTGTCATTCCTTTGATATTAATGCAATTCTCGCAGAGGATATTATTCAGCATGGTTTAACCCTCTCCTGTTTTACAAAAAAATTAGACTTTTCCAATTTGAAAGAGATTGCAGATATTATCTTAAAGTGAACTTTATCCAAAGTATTACTATCCTTTATGGTAGAAAATATTGTGGGAAAAACAGAAATTGCTTGTGACAAGCAATTTCTTCTTTTCCCACAATGTTTTCTCAAGCATAAAAACAAATGGGCGTAAAAAATGGTGATCGTACGGGAAAGGGTTAAACCTCCTTATCAGACAATTATGTACTTCCGTACAAGTAAAAGCATATTATCCTTGGCTTATCTCGTTTTAGCCTAAGTCTCTGCTACCCAAACAAATATCTGGAGGAAGGGTCTAGCTTTAAACGTATCACTACAATCATATATCACCATTATTAAATGCCTTTTAATTAAAATTACCTACGAACAGAACTTGTGTCATAGAATTGTCGA
Source organism: Fragum fragum (assembly GCA_946902895.1). Taxonomy (NCBI): domain Eukaryota; kingdom Metazoa; phylum Mollusca; class Bivalvia; order Cardiida; family Cardiidae; genus Fragum; species Fragum fragum. The sequence goes on along the minus strand of OX336382.1, from coordinate 18,215,815 downwards.
GTGCACGGAATATATGGAATTGCGTCACATATGTTTACTACAACGTCACAGATTACATTGATGATAATTTAAAAGGTAATAGTATAAGCCAACTAGGCTTTTTTTCAATACGACATTCGCACCGTGGAGTGCAGGGCAAAATGATACATTGGCCTTTCTCTATGGCATATCTTGATATTGATATGCTACCTCAACGGAAACTAACTACTGCTTTCCCCGTAACTCCTGGACTGCAGCAGGTTGACGACTTATGTAACGGCATGTCGTTAGAGTTAGACTAAAGGGTCTTCTTTTATCATTTTAAATTCTAGTCCTCTGATTCCCCATCTATCTATACTATCCTTAAGTTTCTTGCGCGCTAAATGGCCACAGCTGTCGATGCGCCGTAAAAAACCAATCAATCAATCAATACAAGTGACCAGCCATTTAAAGTGGTATTGTAACTATTCATACGCATGCACTCGTATGCACAAAACTATCCACTATCACACATCCACACACGTGTAAACGGAAATAACAAGTTAACTCATTTAAACAAATCAAAATATCTTACATGAAGGCAATCTTGCTCAGGCGCCAACTTCTATCAAGCGAATTAAGCGACTAGCTTCGAAATTAACTTTCCAAAACCAAGGATGTTCATAATTCGACGATTTTGCAAACAAAGTATCAAATTTAAATCTTATGCTGCATGTAGAATTTTTTAGTATCATCTCAAAGATACGATTCTAATGAGTTCCATCAACATAGGATTAAGTAAGATTCCTGCAATGATTTATGAGTGAAAACGATCCTTTATACATTTCACAAACAAGTGTATTAAGCGACAATTCTCTTATGCGACCATATTTTTACCGTCCCTTGGCCGCCGTCATAGCGCAGTCGGTAGCGCATCAGACTCCCAATTTTCAATCATGGGATGTCATGGGTTCGATCCCCGGCGGAGGAACATATCCTTTCCGACCGACATTTGTCTCTCACCGATGGGTAGATAATCGTAAACCTAAGTGGGATGACAGCTGGAGGCTATGAAAGGATGTAATTGTAGTGCTGGTGTGAGAAATACTAGGAATCCAATGTTAGGTACTCTAGCCGCCGCGATATTACTGAAATACTGTTAAAAGTGGCGTTCAACCCCCATTCAATAAATGAATGTAAGTAAGCACGTGTATACAATAGAACCGTTCCTTTATACATTCCACAAAAAGTATAATAAACAACCATTATTTCAAGCGATCACGTTTTGATCGTTCCCTTATGTGGTCGCTTAAAACAAGCTGTACTGTATATTGCAAGAAAACAAACTAATACAAACTAATGGATCATTTTACTGACAAATACTCGAAAGCACTTGTAAACAGGCGAGCCAGACTTTTTATTGCGTGTGAATAAGGAAAGAGTCTTTACATTCTTTTTAACTTTAGCAAAATGGGGTTCATTTCTGAGGTTTATTTCTGTAGTTCTTTTTATGGAGATATTGAAGATAGTTTTGTTTTTATAAAAGACTACAGAGGTTCTTGCACTATACCTGCTGTAAAAGTAGTTTTAGTTCGTCACGTGATATGACCTATATACATTTTACGCATTTTTTTAAAGGTGATCAATAAGTATATTGAATTTTATTTCAGGAACAATTCAAGAAGAGAATACGATCACTGGAAACACTTCTTGCAGAAGAACGGAAGAAAGTAAGCTCCCTTGAAAAGAAACTGGAAATAAGCGGAAGTGACGTCATTTCCTCGGCAATGTCCGACGATGCTAAACTTCATATGCGGGAAAAGGAACTTCTTCAATCTGAGGTAATGATTAAAGTTTTATAGACAAGTTTGTAATCGGTGCGATCGCAAATTGACGTTGAAAGATCTTAATAGAGTAATTGCTAAGATATATTTTACAAGAAGTTTCAATAGAAGTATAAAAATAAAAACAATTTGATCGCAAATCAAACATGCATTCTCAAAGAATTATTTACAGTATGTGGTTTATTTCGTTATTCCAATGAATTATTCGCCATTTTGTAGCTGAAAGAAAGTCAAAAACACGCAATCATGGCTAACGAGCAAATTCGAAGTTTGACAGAAAAGCTGAAGAAAGCTGAAACACAGAGATGGGGATCACCAAAGAATATCAGAAGAAATGCACAGGTGAAGTTTTTTTAAATGTGTTTTGTTATAGGGTCTAGAAATAATTTCGCGAAAGTGGAAGGTCATTTTAAGGGCTACGGTGATACACAGGGTTACCAATTATAGAAATTGTGCTATTCCTGTCAAACGGGTATCTTGGTAAGACCGAGGACATTACCTATTCACAAACCGCTTTTTTGTTTTACATTCAATGATGTCATACATTCAAAAGATAAAGTTTTTTTTTTTTCAAAAATATGAACATAATTACAACTTGCTCTTCTAAGTCTCACAATAAGATACAATAAGATGAGTACAAAATAATATTCTATAAATCTGTTTAGGTGCAATGAGTGATTCGGTAGGGTTTGACATGCAGTTTTTGGCGCTTACAAAAATAAAAATGTTCACTTTGATTAAAAAAAAGTTCTCTTTCATACATAAAAAATTGGGATTACGAATAGCCCTGGTTGCACTGGTGTGAGAAATACTAGGAATCCGTGGTAAGGTGCTCCAGCCGCCTCGATTTGATTGAAACGCTGTTAAAAGTGGCGTTAAACACAATCCATTTTATCAATCAAAATGATTGCATGATGAAAACTTTGTTCATGTAAGTATCAAAACATAAATTCGATTAAAACGCTAGAATCTTCATAGACGAAACAAAAAATTAATTATTATGTAGTGACCGAACTATTCAGAAACAAAATTATTCATTGTACAAGCAGTCTCATGAAATAAACAGTTATCATTTTATTCGAAGATCGTAATTTCATTATGTTTTGCAGACAATCTAGTTTTTTGTTATGATAGAAGGGCGTTTATCTATTCTGATTATTTTCCAGTCTATTTCTTGGCTGATTAACTTTATATAAGAAAAGTTTTATGATGCTTAATTACATTTCCATCTGCCTTCCAAATAATCCATATATTTTTTCCTTGTGGTAATTAACTAATGAACCCATTACCATTCAAAATTGGGTTCTCGCTTTTTTTAGGTTTTCCTAAAGATTGACCGCTGCTGTCAATCAATAAATCGATTGACCAATCAAAACACATTCACTCCTACATCTATGTTAAGAGTAAACCTACGATTTATTCTTAGCTTACTTAAGAACGGAGTGCTCTGGGTGAACTATTTTGATCGGCCCTCTGCCCGTCCGTCCGTTCACCATTTACAAAAAATCTTCTCCAAAACTAACGATGGAATTTCAACCAAACTTCACAGAAATGATCATTAGGTCATGCCCTTCGAAAATACTTCAAAGAATTGAAATCCATGAATAACTTTGGTTGCCATAGCAACGAAGTAAAAAACTTACAAAATCTTCCATTCCAAAACTATAAGTCCTAAAGATTTGTTATTTGAAATATATCATCATCTCATGACCCTCTACCAGAATATTTCAAAGAATTACCGTACTCTGCCCTTCATTGTTCAATTCCTGATTTTACATAGGAATAAAGGAGGAAATCTTTGAAAATCTTCTTCTCCAAAACAATAAGGCCTAGAGCTATGATATTTGGTACAAATCATCTTATATTGACCCTCTACCAAAATACTTCAAAGAATTACCCTTTTTCTTAAAAAAGAAATAGCCCTTTTCTGTGCAATCCCTGATTTTAGATGAAATACAAAAAGTATATATTTGAAAATCTTCTTCTCCTAATTCATTAGGCTTACACTGTTGATATATGGCATGTATCGATGCCTATTGACCCTCTACAAAAATACTTCAAAGAATAACCGCACCCTTGAATGTAGGGCTATATTGTAGGATCAAATATATACCTTTGATTAAAGGAGAAAATCTTTTAAAATTTTCTTTCTCAAAAACAATTAGAAGTAAAGTTTTGATATTTGGTATATATTCGATATCCCTGTTGAAATACCTTGTGGGATTGTTGGAGGTCAGAGAACGTGGCCTTCGTAAGAAATTAATGGAATATTGGCCAGAATATATTCGATTTATTGAGCATCAATATCGAAACTAAATTTTGGTGCGTGTGTGTATTTACCATTGAGATATATGTAAGGGGAGGATCGTAGCTGGTAGCACGTCAGACTCTCAATCACGAGGTCCGGGGTTCGAACCCTGGTCGCGGAAAATATATTATCCGACATGTGTCTCTCACCAGTGGGTGGATACTCGTAAACCTAAGTGAGATCATCAGTTAGAGGCTTGGAAAGGATATAGTGGTAGTACTGGTGTGTGAAATACCAGGAATCCATGGTTAGGTGCTCGATATGACTGAAAAACTGTAAAAAGTGGCGTTAAACCCCATTCAAACAAAGGATCGCAAAACCTTCAAAATGTACTTTTAACTTTTATTTCCGTTTAAATCTTAAGTAAAGCCAGATGCCTAGAAAATTTATCAATTGCCAGGTACTTCGTTACAGTCTTCATTTAGTGTTTATTAATCTTTTAAATAAAATGCTTTCATAATAATCTGAGCTGCGATTGAAGTTAACGTCAAAATATTGACATCGCGAATACGCCCGATTTGATAACAATAAAAAGTGTCTGGTTTCAATCGGTAAAAAAATGATTACAGCTAGACAAAAAATCTGCTTGATTTGGTGAATGGATGGGTTGTTTCATTAAAACCTTTTCGACAAAATAGTTTATCAGGCACATAAGCAGTGATATATTTCAAAGTCGCAAGTTTTTTTAAGGAACGTAGTTCAGTGACAAAATTAACAAATTACGGCTGTCAATCAAGGAATCAATCGACCAATCAAATAATTCTTTTAGTCCAGGACTGAAGTTTGTACTCCGGCATTGGCCGCCATTTACATGAAGCATTTTTGTTGGTTTGGCGGTGTTAACGTCATTCAACTTTTTTGTAATATGCTATCAGCTGTCAATTGTGCAAAAAAACGCCGTTTAAAATCGAAGTGGGATTTCCTGTTTAAGTCAATTGTCGGGGCCAAGGGAGTAAATGACAGTCAAATCTTCTTTGCGACGTCACTTTGAATTGTGGCCTACGATGACATGCTTTACATGCGAATAAACAAATTGACCTTTGTATTTATTTTTCATCTGAATACCATTCTAAGAGATAACAAATGGTATTCAATCATTTCTCAGTCAAGTCACTGCACAATAATCCTTTTTACAAGGTCTGTCCACGTATTTATTAATCACCCCTCGTATCTTTTTATTCAACAGGCCTCCTCTTCCAGTGAAGAACTATCTGACGTTAATACGGATAACAAAACGGTAAGTTGTGAACTTTTGAACCCGGCATTTAGAATGATGGATAGATAGCTAACGATTCTCATATGATACCCATAAATAATCTTCAGAGAGAGTTTTAGCCAATTACCAAACAATGACGCTTTCTAACGCCCTGAAGAGAAATGCTATCATTGAAAACTATGGAAAAAGCAGAAAGTGCTTGTTACAAGCATTTTCGTCCTTTCTTTCAATGTTTTGAATTTGGCACTTATTTTCTTATCAAGTACATTTTGAAATATCGTCCTCAACGTCTTTCAGATTTTATCGTCTGGTAATGAGTTTAGAGTACATTTAGTACTGCATGTTTAATTTTGAAATTCATTTCTCGAGAATTGAATTTGACGATTCGATCAAATACCCTAATCGACATTTGTCTCCCACCAATCGTAAACTTAAGCGGGTTAAGCAGCTGGAGGCTCGAAAAGGATACTGTAGTAGTACTGGTGTGAGAAATACCAGATACCAGTCACCCATGGTTAGGTGCTCCAGTACTTTCCTCGAAAGCATACACAATAGTTGCGTGGTCAAAATTTTGTTGATGGAAGTATGAAAATAATTTAAGCCAATAAAAACGCTCGAATCTTAATAGACGAAAGTAAGAGTATGATTTAACAAACTGATCCAGAATCTCATTGCAATATCTTGATGTCGTTCCTACACGTGCAGGTCATTGCTTCCGTTACAGATTATGTCTTGTCAAACAATAAATGAACATTTACCTTTAGTGAATACGATCTTCCATACTCAAGAGATGAAATCTCTAGTTTGGCAATTTCCGAAATAAGTTATTAGTGAAGTCTACGAAAAATTGAAATTATCGAGCAAAACGCAATAACAACTTGTCCATTCGACATGATTATCTACAAGTTCAAATCTTTCTTGGAACTGCTCCGTCGTCAAAGGGACGACTATATCAAGCCTGGTTGCATTCATTTCGTACTCAAGAAAGGCTGTTCTTTCTGTTTGTGTCGAAATGGAACTCCGGTTTCGCTTCTAAGCTCAGTTGCTTTCGATACTGAATTCATAATAGCCGGTCTTGACGTGCAACGGTAGCCTTGGTTCGACCTTCACCACATCTTTGTGATAGCGATCTGTTATTAGCATTTTAGATGAAAAGTTTTGTCTGCCCATTTGTCTGTCAGTCAGTCTAATCAATGCCAATAGCATACCATTTAAGCCAGGGCATAAATCGTTAGGAACAAAGATTGAACTCTATATTCGCAACCAGTTTGTATAATCTGTTCAAATTTTAAATTTTTGAAAGTCCAAACATGTCACGTTTTTAATATATATTTTAGTAGATATGAGACGAGTAGTATGAAAAAATAGGTTGAAAATTCGGTTGGTTAAAACAAAGTTGTGTTTAGGGCCCGAGATTATATAACCTTTCTCGTACTCAATAGAGAATTTACACAAGCTTCTAGTAAGAATTAGAAAGTTATTTCTTCTTAGATCCTGTGGTAATTACATGAAAATAAATGTCAATATTTGTAGGTTGTTGCTAATTACTCTTAAAATACAACTGAAATTGAAACAACACATTTATTCATATTTAAAGTTTTAGTAAACTCTCAGTTGAGTACGAAAACAGTTTTATAATCTCTGGCCAAGATTTCCCTGTTTTTAACACTTTAGAGTTTTATTTCTCTAGTTTCGAGATCATCAAAATATGTTCCAAACATCAGCCCATTTAACACAATAGTTGAAATGTGCTGCCATCATCTTTTTTTTTTTTTTTTTTTTTAATCAAATGATTAATATTTTCAGATCCGAGACCAATTCTGTAAAACTTGCTCCGAACTCCAGTCTGTTAAAGACCAGTTATGTGATGAGCTAATACGGTTTAAAGAGAAAGCCGAAGAACTAGAAGGAAAGGTCGAGGAGGTAAGGGGGATCTGCCTTGAGGATTGACTATATATGGCAGGATGATCTTTAACCGAGAATAGAGCAGAATATGGCAAACAGAATAGAATAGAAAAGAATGGATTAGAGTAGAATACAAGATACAAGATATAAGACTTAAACTTTACAGTTTCTCGTCAAATGAGGTATAATTCACAAAAAATAGGATAGAATAGAATGAAATCAAATAGAATAGTATAACTAGAGTCGAATCGCTTACGAATTTCTCTATTCTTGACTCGGTAAAAGATTATCTTGTCTAGAAGAAAATCGAGTGACAGATTCTTTTTTTCACAAAACCTTTCAAAATCGTTCTTTGAAACGCCGAAAGAAAAATAATACCGCAAAAAATTCAACAGTTAGATCACGTCATTTAACCCATTCCAACACAGCAAAACTTTAGACTGCTCCAAGTTCAAAGAAGCTGCAGGCAACAATTTCAAGCTGGTGGAATTTTAGATCTTTTCGTCTTTTTGAATAGAAAACATTGTGGATAATGAAGAAATAGCTTGATACAAGCAATTTCTTCATTTTCCCCAATGTTTTCCAAAGCTTTTTTCTTGAGGGGCGTAAAAGAGTAGGGGTGAAGTGGGAATGTGTTAATAATACGCCAGATAGGGTTATTCGTTATTGTTATTCGCCATAGAAAACAAAAGTGCTATACTAGAACATATTTATGCAAACTTCAATAATCCCACAGAATTCCGAAAATTGTTTAACATGCAAATATATTAATATTGATGAAATGATAACTGTAAAAATATAGAAATACGATCAATTGGCCCAATATTCTCTTGTTAAGATAAAACACATTTATATATGATTTGCAGTATCATGTAATGAGCTTAAATGCTCAATGTTTTAAAGTCGCAGTCACAATTGACCAATCGCGGCTGCTAGTCAAATAATCAGTCGACCAATGAAATTATTCATTTAGACTGGAAGTTCAGTTTGAACTCCCACATTGGACGCCATTTTGATGAATTAATTTGTTGGTTTGGCCTCTTTAACGTCGTAACTACAGCTTATTCAAGCTGTAGTTACGGCGTTTAGGAAGCCAATCAACATTCTACTTATTTGTAACATGCTACTGGCCATAAATTTTGAAAAATAACCACTTTAAAAATCGAAGCGGAACTTCCTGTTGGAGTCAATAGGCGGAGGCCGAATGAGCTAGTTGGCGGGGCCAGCGATTGATAAATTATTCTCCAGCTGAATTTTTTTACGAATACCAGGTTTTAAATACTTCAAATTTTACGTCTAATCGACGACAAGTCAAACAAAATTTTGTCAAAAAAGTTTTATTTTTGAATTTGAAATTGTGAAAAAAATATGCGATCCGTGCAAGAATGACAAATAGATTTTATGTGTTCGGATCGAACGCATAATTTAGAAGTCTTATTTTAGAATAAAAGAGAAAAAATCACCACTTTGACACTACACTTATTTTTCATGTCTAACTGCCTTAAATATTGTTAATTCGACATAAGGTGAATTCATAAATCTGCATTTTGTTTGCCATCTTATAATTTCTGAATCGAGCGTTAAAGGATGATTTTCTGTCTGTCCGTCTACCAGTCTGTATGCTTATCTGTTTGCATTTACCACAACAGCATAGCCCTTGTCATATCCACATTTGGTAAAAAGGTATATACCATAGACAGCTGACGGTAAGGTCAATGTCATCGGAAAAGGTCAAGGTCAAATATCAAATTCATCATTCAGAAAACGTGTTGTTTCAGAACCGGACATTATGTGTTTCACATAGACGCTTTGTTTGTTGTTTTCAAAATCATTGTATTAAAGTAACACTTTGATAATCAAATTCATTTTATTTTTGTCTTATTATAGATAAACGAAATCTGGGTATCGAAATCAGCAGTGTCAGAGAAAGAAAAACAAACTTTAGAGCAAAGGCTTCGTCAAAAACTACAGGACTGTAAAAAACTGGAAGATTTGTTAAATAAACAAAGGGAAGAGGACAGAATGAAAGATATATTCTTGAAGGAGAGAGATAATGCATTAAAAGAAAAGGCTGGTGAGTTTAACACAAATACAGTAATTACTGAAGACTTAATTAATTGAATTAATTTGAACAATCTTTCAGTTACATTACTGCAATCTTTTCTTATTTGTGTTCTTCATGGGTATCTTCAATACTTGAATAGACTAGAAAAAGTCTTGCAAAAGAAAACTCACTCGTGATAAGTGGCTCGGTTTGGATTCCAACCAATTGACCAATCGCTGGCCCCGCCCAATGACTCTCTAGGCCCCGCCCATTAACTCCAACAGGAAGTCCCGCTTCGGATTTTAACGATGTTAATTCTAAAAATTTATGGCCAGTAGCGTGTAAAAAAATATTGTTGGCTGGCACCCTAAACGTCATAACTATAGCTTGAATAAGCTGTAGTTACGACTTTTAAGTCGCCAACCAACAAAACAGGTTAACAAAAATGGCGGCCGGTATCAGAGTTGAAAGCTAAGGTCCGGGCTGAATAAATTTTTTAATTGGTCGGTTGATTCTTTGATTGACATAGGCGATTGGTCAATTGGCTCCAGTTTCTCACAAATTACGAGTCCGCCCCTGACCCATTGAGTCAAGCTTAACTTCAATGAACTTCGCTTATAATCAAAAGGCGCTGTTAGCGGGTTGGATCAATCTCTATGTAAGAATACCCATCAGATGTAACAATTTCAAGATATAACTAGATAAATTAATTGATACCTTTAACTCTTTACTTGTTTTCAAAATTTTAGACCGGTCCAAATTCAAAGGTCTTGCAGACGACAATTTGAAGTAGATTTTATTGGAATAATAACCATTCAACAGACTAAAAAATATTGTGGAAAAGGAAAAGTTGCTTTTTACAAGCGATTTTTTATTTTCCACAATGTTTTCTCAAGTATAAAAACATAAGGACGTAGAAAATTAGGGATTGAACGGGAAAGGGTTAATATCATGTTTATATTAAGATGTTGAACTATAAGTCTCATTGTTTTCGACCGTTAAACAGATTCAGTTCTCAACTAAATGAGAACAAAATATTTTCTCTTCATTTCTTATAGTTTGAAATAAATGCGTTTGTCATACATATACCAACAGAGCAATAAGTTCGAGGTAGTTTTTTCACGAAACTACTTTGTGTGTAAAACGGTTCCATATTCATTGCTTTATCATGGAGGTACGAAACTTTTTCAGGAAATCAAAGTGCAGGAAGTTTGATAGACAAAACTATGATTAAATAATTATTTCATCTCTGTCTTTTTTCAGCACAAATTGCTAGAAAAGAAGAACTAATCACCGAACAAGAAGATATCATAAAACAGCGTGAGGAAGATTTGCAAGCTTTGTTTGATCAAATTTCACAACGCGAACAATCAATCAAAGAGCTCACAGAAACGCTTACTAAACGTGAAGAACAGATAAGGACAAAGGATGATGCCCTGAAGCAGCTTACAGTAAATATCGAAGAGAAGACGGAGGAGTTGCATTATCTTGAAGAAGAAGTACAGGAATCAACAAAGAAAAGAAAAGAAAGTGAAACATTGATAGCTGAAATGAAAGAGAAAATTGAAGAAACTTTGAAAGGAGAAAAATCTGAAGTGGAGACTGAAAACGAAAGACTACAGGCAGATTTAGAAAGTTTAATGGGGAACATTACTGATTTGCATCAGGACAAATTAACGTTACAAACTGAGTTAGATAAAGCGAAACAAGCATTAAGTGAAGCGATGCTAATGTGGGATAGAGACAGGTCGACTCTTAGTGCGGAATTATCTAAAGCAAATGAAAAACTTAGAATGTTTGTAGAAACATCGAATAAAAAGGAATCGATTGCATTACAAACTCTGAGAAATGAAGTTCATAGTATTATTGACACTAAAGAAAAACTTGCACATGAGCTACGATTGACCAAGATGGATTATGATAATCAAATACGAATATTAAAAACTGAAAAATTCAAATTAGCGGAGGAACTGACCTCGAAAATAAGAATGTTAGCTCATGAAATGACCAACAACGATAAAATGACGGATGAGTTGAACCAATTAAGAGGACAGGTTCGTATTGACGATTTTCTGACATAGGGAATTATTCATTTTTGCTAGTTTATTTTCATTTATAGGTGTTTTGCACGGAATTTTTCAAGGAATAAAGTAAATGAGGATGTTTCACCCGACCTTTTCAATATTTGTTGTCAAGTAATTTTGGTGATTCTTATTACTAGTATATACCTTACTATCGACTTGCTGCTTTGATATGGTGTAATCGAACACATGATTTATAACCAAAAACAAACAAAATACTTAAACATATTGAGGGGTCCATAAACAACTACTATAATTTACAATAATATAAAGTCGAAATATTGAGCAATCTTCATTGTCACCCACACACTATTGGTAATATTGTCATTGAAAGCGAATCTTGTAAACATATTATATAGGAAAATTATCTGCTATTCCAATAGTTATTATTATCATTTTCACAAAAAATGTACTTTTTTCATGTTTAATCTACTCAATTTGCTATAAATTCAATTTGATATTTTTTTATGCTCTGCTTTGAAACATCGGGATTTATCGGAGGAGATCGGTTGTCTTCACTTTATGTCGATAACGTCTGTATTGCTAGCGGAAGCTAATGACGTAATGGATACGTCATGGAAACTACAAATTTAGCAATTTTATGTGCAACCGACAGGTGACGTATTTACCCGTTGAATTTCGGTTTCATTCGGGTTAGTCTTCGCTTGTTTATTTGGCGTCTCGTAACGCCAAATATTTTTGCCTCTTTTCTCTCTCTTTTTTTTTTTTTTTTTTTTTTTTGAAGGAACACTCATTTTCATTACCAAGTTTCTTACAAATGTCTGAAAGCATAACAGTTAAAAATTTGAAAATTGAGAGCCAAAAATATTCTTTCATAATCTGTGCAAGAGCCACTTTTAACAACATATAAAATATCATTGTTGGTGTGTGAGCTATTTTGAAGATTGGTTAATATATTAACTCAATATTGTTGTCAATATTATTTACAGTTTATTGCCCCTTTAACCCATTACTAGACGACAATATTTTAGACTGGTCTTAATTGAAAGGAGCTGCAGACAACATTTGTTTATTTTAGATTTTGTAAACTTTCCGGGTATAAAACATTGTGTAAAACGAAGAAATTGCTTGTTATAATTGCTTCATTTCACACAATGTTTTCCAACTCCTAATTTCTAGGGGGCGTCAAAAAGCGCCATCCTTTGGGAATGGGTTGAACATTCTTATTTGAAATACTTGATCTTATGTTTAACCGCTTTCGATAATTTGCACGCGCTTGATATTCTGTTCGTGTTCAATATAGCACGCATCGATTCGTTACAAAAATTGTATGATATTCTTCAACGGGGATAAAATCTCACTTGTTTACAAACAATTGGCGACTGTGTTATTTTTACCAATATACGTATATGAGAAACTTATTAAATAGTCTCGGTATATAACGTTTAGATTGACTAATCGCGGCTGTCAAATAACTAGTCGACCGATAAAATTATTAACTGAGACGATATTGGAGATTTGATCTCCAACATTGGCCGCCATATTTTTTTTGTTAGTTTGGCGACTTAACTGTCGTAACTACAGCTTATTGAAACTGATGTTACGGTGTTTAGGTCGCTAATCAACCATTCTACTTTTTGTTACATGCTACTAGTCATAAATTTTGCAAAATAATGACGTTTAAATTGGAAGGCGGGACTTCCTGTAAGAGTCAATGGACGTGTCCAACGTAGTAAGTGGGCGGGGCCAGCAATATGTCGAATGGCATTACGTGAACGTAGACACAAGTCGATATACGTCAGATGACACATACTCGTTGTTAGATTAAACAGTTATGAACATCACGAAAATGACGCAGATTACACTGAATGCCATCCAAATTCACCCCTCATCCATCACATCGCTCAAACTATTCCATTATTTCATTTACGTTATTATGTCGCTTAACAAAGATCGATTTGCGTCTAGGCTACCACACATTGCAGGTTAAAAGGTTACCATAAGTAGGAGACCAAATGGAAACAACACATTCGTCAATCTTGTGGTTTTTAAGGTTTATGGTTGTAAACGAGGGAAATTTCATTGCTAGTGAATTGTATCTAATGGATCTGGGTTAATACCAAATCGTTAGTGGAATAATACGCACATTTGTTTACAGAAACGTAACTGCATATAATTCATTACATCAATATTATTCATTCCATTTAGAATTTTCTCATTTATTTCCACTCAAACATCATCATAAAATCACATACTTTTTTAATTTAACGATGTTCTATACCCTGTTATATTCTAATATTTCGGTAACTTTTGATAGGATGAGATCAACTACCAACTTCATCATCACGAGAAGATACTACGCGCGGAATATCTCGCTATGAAAGTAAGGTACGAAACTCAACTGGACCGACTTCAGAAGGAACATTTACAGCTGTTGACAGTGGTAGAGAGGCTCCAAAAGGAGAAGAATTTAGACCAAGAGATTATTGTGGGGATCCAGAAAGGGATGGCGAATATCAAGGCGACCTACACGCATGATTTGACCCGCTGGCGAGATGAACGGAATGTCTTGGAGTCACATATTACCAAGGTTTGTTCCTCGAAACCCAATTCACTAAAAAATTACTCTTTTTTCTTTGTTAACCTTTAAACATATATCCATAGCCATTTGACCAATCGCGGCTGCAAGTCAAGGAATCTAACTACCAATGAAATCATTTATTCAGTCCGGAGTTGAGCTTTGAACTCCATCATTAGCCGCCATTTGTGTGAAACCTTTTCGTTGCTTTTGCGACTTAAACGTCGTAAGTACATCTTATTTCAGCTGTAGTTAAGACGTTTAGTCGCAAATCACCAATTTTCCTTTTTATATCATGCTACAGGCTATAAATTTTTGTTAAATAACACCGTTTAAAATCGAACAGAACTTCCTGTAGGAATCAATTGGCGTGGCCAACGGGGTAAGTAAGCGGTGCCAGCGATTGTTCAATTATACATGTGTGTGTATATGCTTGGACAAGGCAATTCGAGATCTAAGTTTAGTGCTGGTAAATCCCGGGAGTATGGTGTATAAAATCGCATGTCGTTTAATAAAATGAAATATTCTTTAAAGTAACATTGTACGGACATTTTCAATGTTAATTTTTCAATCCGTCTCGAAATCTCGCATTTGAATATAATAACCACGTATATACTATTGAAAAAGAGAAATTGCGTCTTTCAAGCGACTTATACCTTTGTAGCAATGTTTTCTATCCTATATGATGCTTCTTATTTAATTCAAAACACTGTAAAACGTAGTCTGCATAGTCTTTCATGTTGGACTCGCCTTAAGTTATGCCGTCTGGTAATAGATTCGAAGGACAGTTCATTAAGAAATGTATACCGGAATGCAAATGAAAATGCTAACAGAAGAACCCGTATAACCCTTTCCAAGACCATCCCGCTTTTTAACACACCTCATTAAAACTTCAGAATACTAATGTGGAAAGTGAAGACATTTCTTTTTACAAGAAATTGTTGTATTTTCCGCATTGTTTTTACTAAGAAAAACGGCGACATTTAAAATTCTCTGAACCTGAAATTGTTTTCTTTAATTTCTTAGAATTATATAATTCTGAAAATTAAATGTGTGGTAATGAGTTAAGGCTATTCAGCCTATGCAATCTGACTTTGATCGATACTTGTTGCCATTCAAAGATTTCCTAGTTTCCAACAATGTATTGTTCAATATTACAGATTGAGGAAGGAAAAGAGATAGCTTGTAATCTTCGAGCTCAGATCGACGCCCTGAAGAGACAGCTTGTAGAACAAGAAATGGAGCGCTCTGATCTGGTCAACAAGATGACGACAGAACGACGAGATTGGGATATGGAGAGAGTGTCACTTACTAGTAAAATAAATCAGGTCTGTTACTTTAGGTTTTGAAGCTTGGTTGTTTTCGGAGAAAGCCAGAGGTATTGCTATGACTAGGTAGCCGCCTGTGTCCCTTACTGCTTCGTCGTCGTCCTAAAACTTAAAGATTTTGTAAAATCTCCTGTTTTATTGAACGCAATTACTTGAAACTTGGAATATATATTCACTATCAAAATAGCATTTTTACCGACAAAGGCGATAAATCTAAATGCATTGCTTTTTTGGATGAAATATGCCCGTTTTTCGATTTAAAAGTTTTACCCGCTGTCAAGCGCTTGAACCGCCGAGCGTTGGCATACGGATGTGGTGCTCTTTTTTATGCCAAGAATTAGTTTTCAGGAATGAATGTGGGCGAAAAGTGATTCTTCAATTTCCATTGAACTAATCATTACCATATAGTTATTACAAATTAATTAACGGATTAATATAAGCATAGATCTATTTAGTATGTACTAGTAATTTAATTTTTAGTTTCGTCTATCGGAAACGAGCATTCTGATTGGTCGAAAAAATCATTCATACCTCCTTGAACAAAATTTTCAGCATGCACTTATTTTGAATGCTTCCTCACAAAAAAAGTTCTACATAAACAAGAATATTTGCTTATTCGCTCGATGTCATACATTTTTAAGAAAAGAGGTGAATACGTTTTGTTTTCATGGAGGTATTAAACGATAAACCTAATCACAGTTATGTATGAATTCGCTTTGCGTATTCATACATTGCGATTAGGTTTTCGTTTCAAACCTCCGTTAAAGCAAAAAAATATTCTCTTCGTCTCTTGAATGAATCTTTTACCCCTTTTACACTGGATATTCTATCTCTCCCATAGACAAACCCGTTGGACTCGGACCCATAACATCGTAAACGTAACTATTAAGCATATTTACTTATAGAAAATGGTCGCTCTTTATCTTCGCATATGACTTATTCTTGAAAATTTAATTTCAAACAATTGGTTGCCTGAATCATTTGATTGATAAATTCGAATTATCCATCCTCTTATAATTACAGCTGGAAGAACAGTTAGCCGTGTTTATACAAGTTCAATCAAAGAACAAGGATGTACAATATAAAATGGAAATAACGTGGGAAAAGGAACGAGAAGAGCAGAAACGTTTGTTGGCGGAGGCTCATAGTTTAGCCGTAGATCTACAAGTAAGGCTTTAACTAGATGTGACTCGTAACATTTAAAGTCTCCACGGGACAAACTGTCTCACCAAAAGAAACCTTAAAACGTTAGGTAAAATTGTTTACAGACAATTTACCAATACCCTCAGGATAGGTTATGCCTGCTATGAAAAGCGTCGTGGAAGAGAAAACGAAATTCATTTAACAATTATTTTATGTTTGCATTATAGGTATTCAATTTTACCAAGAATTTGGTCGCGTCGTCAGCAGTGTAACTTGTAAGATTTGAATATAACTTTGAAATATAAACCGTTTTGTTTATTATTTTCATGGTTGATTAATCTCAAGATAATAGATCTAACAACGCATTTTAATTAAAAAGAATACAGTTTGGTAATTGCATGGTTTCTTACGTTGAAATGAGTCTAGATACGTAAGCCTTTAAATATCTGGAAAGTTTACTTACGTTCAGATTGTTTCAATGTTTTATTTGAGAGACGTGAAGACGTCAATTGTTTCCATTAGTGAATGAAAAAACAAAAATACGATTGATAGATTGGTTGACGGCCACTTTTAAAAGTTTTTCAATTAAATCGCGGCGGCTGCAGTACCTAACCGTGGATTGCTGGTATTTCTCAAGCCAGTACTACCACAACATCCTTCCAGAGCCCCAAGTTGCTCTTCCCACTTAGGTTTACTATTATCCGCCCATTTGGTTGGAGCAAAAGGAAAACAACAAAGAATCGCTCCATATGAACACACACAGAAGTACAATTTGGTTTCTTTTATCAAGTATTCTCTTTATAATAACAGTAATAATAAAATCTTTATTTAGAGAAGTTAGCTCATTAAGCTTTAACATACGAAAAAAAACCAATGTAATGAAGAGCATATTTACAACGAGGCCTTCCGAAACGATCAATCACAATTCAAGAGGTAATAATATCATTCATTACCATAATGCTAAAAATGATAATTGTACTAATAAATGATGATGATGATGATTAAGGTAAGTGATGAGCTAATATTGATAGCATGAGAAACAGACAGAATGTAAATTACCGTTCCGTAAAATCATACATATATATGTGTTTATACACACACATGCACACACACAAGCACGCACACACAGACACATACACAAAAGCATACGTGTATACATGCACATATTAAACAATGTGATGATAATGTCGACGAGTTTAGTATGTTAATGATAGCAGTTTGATTTTAACTAAAACGCATTCGGTAAGACATACGCAATCACGAATGGTATAAATGAAGACACTATAACTCGTAATTTGACATCAAATAATTTTTCAAAGATCTCTAAAAGCTTGAGATATTTTCGATAGTTCGTTTATTAAGAGGAATTACATTCCAACATTTTATTCCAGTAATGGCATCAATGAACTTTTAAATAAGGTTTTGGAATGGGAGACCTGAGCGACTCTAATTTTAAGCGCTGGACTCCTTGTCTAACAGAAGTCGAGGGTTGCGTGTTGGAGTCCCGGCCGCGCCACTATAAATGTGGGTATTGGGTAAAGCATTCAGAGCTCAAACCTAGTTAAAACACTTGAATAAGTAAACTGCGCCTGGATAACAATGAAATATTATTCAAAACGGCGTTTAACTTATTCAATAAATGTACTATACAAGAAATAATATCACTAGATTGAAATGCTGTATTCGAACTTCTTCTTGCGCAAACATTAACAATGTGCTTTCCTCATTATGTTTTTCATAGAGGCATGGTATAAAACTTTTGGCCAATCACAATCCACTTATCTTAATTGACCAATCGCTTGCCCCGCTCACTTTCTCCACCGGTCCCGCCCATTTTCTCCGAGAGAGAGTTCTAATTCGATTTTAAACGGCATTATTTTGCAAACATTACGGCCAGTAACATGTAACAAAAGAGCAGAATAGTTGGTTTTCGATCTAAACGTCTTAACAACAACTAAAATAAGATGTGGCTACGATGTTTTAGTCACCAAACCAACATAAATGCTTGAAAAAGCCGTAGTTGCGATGTTTAAGTCACCAATCTAACAAATATTCTTCACATAGATGGCTGCTAATGTCGGAAGTCAAAATTAGCTTCCAGTCTAAATTATTGTATTGGTGGACTGAGTATTTGATTGACAGCCGTGATTGGTATATAAAAACAATTAATTTTATCCACCAGGAACAATTACATAAGCGTGATGAAGAACATACAAGAGAGAGAACCAATCTGTTAGAACAGCTGGAGAAACACAGGAGAGAGTTTGAAGATGCTAAAATGTCCGAGCAGAGAATGAGTCTAGAGGTATGTAACATATTTGTGCCAAAAGGGACCATCTTAATATAAATACGGCCCGTTATCTAGTAAGTCATGCTTAAATGACAAAAAATGTAAAATAAACGGCATTACTAATTCACATAAAAGGGAAAATATGGTAATATCTTAAAACCTGACATAGTTATAACTGTTTTAGTACATTTGATCATTACCAGACGACAAATTTGATAGACTGTTCCATATTTAAAGAAATAGCATAAAACAAAGTTTATTCATGGAATTTATCTTTAAATCTGTAATTTGGGGTAGAGAATCTGGTAGATAATTCATTTTCCACACGGTTTTACAAAGTTTTGTTTTCTTGGGGTGCCTAGAAATATTCACACGCTTGTGACGTTATCATAACACTGGTATTACTGAATACATTCACTTGAAACTCAAATATATGTTCACTATCGAGATAGCAATCTATATCAACAAAAGGAATAACTCTCAATGAATTTTGAACGAAATATGCGCTATTTTCGTCTTAGAAATTTTACCGACTTTTAAGCACTTAAACAGCCGAGCGTTGGCATCCACATTCGGTATTCGATATTTTCAACTTCTTGATTTTGTTTATCTTTTTATAACATCTTTAGTAAGAACGTTTTCAACTGATAACTCCATGCACTTATACAATATTACTAAGAGAATATCAAGGTTTAGGAAAAACATCTCTGCTATACTCTTTTTTTTTTTTTTTTTTTTTGGAATTATTATTCTTTCATTTTTAAAGTTCTCAATTTTGTTTTGCAATTTCTTGTAAAGTAAGAAAGCTTTCATTAGTTCTAAAATTATCTCCCTTAAACTTGCAATTTATAATAAATTATTGTTGTCTTGGGCAATACCCCTGCAGTATTGTATGCTCCGAGGTAAAAATTATTCACAATGCCCTTATAAATTTGTGTGGGTGCACTTCTCCTTTTAGTATTAGAATTATACCCTTCTGAACTTCGAAATTTTGACTATAATACTGATTATTTATTCTTTCACATAAGCTATTTGATATAGGATCTTGCTATTTACACGAAATATTTCTATACATAATACGGCATTTTAAATACTCATGACTTTTATATGAAGAATCATCTACCCTTGAACTTTATAATGTTAGTTATACAGTTTGATATACACAAGTCATAACCATATATAAAGGTACACGATAAACTTAACGTCACATAAGTCTAGACAACCGATGACATTTTGTTTAATTTTCAAAGCTGGGGGTCAAATACCCATGGAGTATTTGGTATATAACTGAGAAATGACCGAAATCTCGTAACAACAGCCAAATTCAACTGTTGTTACGAGATTTTGACAACCTTTCGAGGATCACAATTACTAGTGTAACTAGAGAGAAACTAAATTATTTTTGAAGACATATCTTTTTTCTTTTACCTAAAATAAAAGGCGTTGATTATTTGTTGTTGCTTTAGTTGAATACCGGCGGAACAAAAGTAAGTCGTTTGGAACAACAACTCGAAGAGGTTCGGGACCGATTGAAACATGAATCAGACGCTTGGATGAGTGAGAAGGCTGAGTTGCTTAGACGCTTGGCAGAAATAAGAAAACTTCACATGAGATATGTGCGTCGTACAGAAGATGTTTTAACATCAGTTAGTATTTTACAAATAAAATTCCATTGTTTAGCGTTAAACTTTAATTTTGCCCTATTAACCAGAATGTGACAAACATAATGGCTCATTAAAGCTTATTTATTGATCATCATTTTGAAAGCAAGGGCCGCTGAAGCCTTTGGAATATACAACAACGCGGTCACTGAATTTGTTGGCAGGTTTGTTGGCAAGTATAACGATCAACAATCGAACTTTAAATCCCTTAAATGTTAGGCAATACTCTTCGCCTTTTGACCAGGAACGAAAACAGTTTCCCTTTCGTCGACCATATACAGAAGATGTATTTATATGTGTGCAAATGTATTGGGATGATTTTTATGTGTAATTATGCACGAACGTGAAAGAGTGGATGAAAAAAGATTTTATAAGTAATGCCTTTTTGTAGCATGACCTACGGCGCGGAAGCGTAATAAACCCGTTGACTGTTTTTGATATCATTTAGATGAAAACAGCTATATAAATGAGCTGACGAATGTGGTAAAGGTTTTTCGTTACCGTGAGAATGACGTCATCAGATTCACGTATGACGCCCTTTCACAAACGGCGTAATATTTTTCGCGGAATATCGAAGCGAAAACTCTAAAGAATTTCATCTATCGCAAAGATATAGGCCATTTCATAAATAGAAAATCAAATTCGTGTTTATAGAATAACGACTTTGTTAAAACTCCTCTGTTTATGGAGGCCGCGGTCATGGCGCATTGGTAGCACGTCGGACTCTCAATTATGAGGTCCAGAGTTCGATTTCTGGTCGCTTAAATAGCCTTTTCTTCATCTATCTTCCACCAATGTGTAGTAAAACTATGTGGGATAAGCAGCCGGAGGCTCGGAAAGGATGTAGTGGTAGTAATACCAGTGTTGGAAGTACTAGGAAACAATAGTAAGGTGCTCCATCCGCCGCGATTTGATTGAAACACTGTTAAAAGTGGCGTTAAACCCGATTCAAACAACCAAAACCAATGTGTCGATAATCCTAAACCTCTATAGGATGAGCAGCTGGAGGATGTAGTGGTAGCACTGGTGTGAGAAAAACCAGGAATCCAAGTTTAGGTGCTTACGCCGCCGCGATATGACTGAAATATTGTTAAAAGTGGCTTAAACCCCGTTTAAATAATTAAACAAGCTGTTTATAAATGACTCGTTCGTGAAATATGTTATTTCCTGATCAGCCATTCAATAGCTTCTATATTTCGAATGAACTATTGTATTTAGTGGTTACTGAATCCTAACAATACAACTCATAACTAACAAAAAGAACTCCAAATAGTTCAACAGAATCTGGGAATTTACCTTTCGAGCAACCAGAGCATTTATTTTTGTTATCTAGCTCAAGCGACTGCGTGAACTGGCCGTAATTGTTGCGGAATCAGATGCCTCTACTTCGTTGCCTAGCAACGGACGAGATGACGCAAGTGCAGCCGGTGCTGTCCAGGGATCATCTGACACAGATATCAATAATGTGAAACAAAATATTGACCAGGTAAGTGAGACTACAAGATATATAGGACCCTCAGTCTAGTAACTGATTACTAACCACCAACTCTTAACGTGACGGTAAATCGCCACAATGTAATAGTTCCAAAGTCGTCCCGTAACGTCTCCTTCGAGGTCTACAGTAAATAAAAATCGGTATGCGATTCATCGACACAAAGTTCATGCACGCTATGCCGTACTTTGCCATCATGTTTTTTAAGGCTTATCGAGTTTTACAAAGTGTCTAAAACTGTAAACCTCAAAAATTTTCACAGTAATGGATTGCCGTTTTATTTCAAAGGCTAATTTTCAATATTAGTCAGTGACGGTCAAGCATTTAAATGAAAATTTTGACGGAAATCCTTCGTAATGAAGGTAGACAGTTAACCATCAGGCTAGATCGATCGTGTCATACGTTCTTTACAGAGGAATGGTATTTAACCCATTACCACACAAACACGCTTTTTGGAGACCCTCAAGAAAAGTAATTGGGAAAATATTGTGTAAAATAAAGAAATTTCTGGCACCAAACAATTACTTCTTTCCCACAATATTTTTTACCTAGAGAGTTGAAAAATATGAAATTTTATAAACTTTGAACTATCGTCTGCAACTCCTTTCAATTTGGGCTAGTCTAAATTTGGTGGTCTATAAATGGGCTAAGCGAGCCTGTGAAAGCTAAGATTAACAAGTCTCGAACTCAAGCGAGTTTCTTTTCATTTCTTACATAAACACTCGAAAACATTCTTTGGATCACAATACATCTGGTGCAATATTACATGTACAGTTGACCTCATATAAAATAAGTATTTCTGCGCATGCGTTAGGCAAGGCTTGTTCAATATAGAAAATAGAAAGTCATGTGAGAAAATAAAGTTATGGTATATTTACCGAATTTCCTTATAATGTACATTCAATTGCATGCGGACAGAATCGGTCTCGACAGGGAAAAATCCTGTAATATACATTGCACATCTCGTTAAATGACGACACGCCAAAATTAACGTTATTATGATTTTTGAAATTGTTGATTTTAGACAAAAATGGACAGCTTTTTATCTTTTATTGTCAAATTTCGTGTGTTAAAAAATAAATGGTCTCGTGAAATATCCATTTTTTCCAAGCGGCTCGAATCTAATACAATGTTCTAGAACATTATTCATTTATTCCTTATTTACTGCATTTGGTTTATTTTCTGCACAATTCGTATTCATTTCCTTTATTTGAAACTCGAATAAGGAAAAAGATTAAAAGCTGTCATTCTTGCATTCCAATAAACTGTAACAGTAAGCCGTTCCTCGGACGGCAGAGCCGCTGATAACCGTCTGTTTTCTGATTATTTGACCAATCGCGGCGGCCAATCAAGGAAGACTTGAAGTGAACTTTGAACTCCGACATTTGCCGACATTTATTTTTATAAGCAATTTCTTCATTATCCACAATGTTTTCTATCCAAAAGTTAAAAAATCCAAAATTTCATAAACTTTAAATTGCCGTCTGCAACTCCTTTCAATTTGTACTAGTGTAAAATTTTGCCGTCTTTGGAATGGATTAAACGCCCGAAATACAGTTTAAATTAAGGTTTAGTTCGCCAACCAAATATTTTACTTTTTGTTACATGATATAAAATTTGCAAAGTAGCACCGTTTAATAAAAGCGAACTCTGTTTGACTCAGTGGGCGTGGCTAGTTGAGTCAATGGACGGGGTCATGGATCCAATTATTGAGACTTAAAGCAAAGAAAATCAGGTCATTATTGAAAATCGATTTTATTCCCTCAATTCTGATTTTGTTCACTAAGTTGTACCATTATCATTTGTTTCAGGTGATCTTGAAATATGTAAAGGAGGTAAGTATTATTTGACTTTATGTAAAAAAAGAGCTTATTCCCTATTAATGTTTCATTCTTTTACAGTCACCTTAAATGTATAACTACTTTAACTAATTATTTCAACCATAACGCTTCAACACAGAATAGTTTCCCTCACAAAGAAGATTGATACATACTTGAGAGATAAATCGTAACTGAGATTTCTTCTTATGACAATTAATTGGCTAGCAGGGACTAAATATTTATCTATGAAAAAACGACATAAATGGTTGAGTGATGGGTAAAAAGACTTGTCATTGGTAATAAGGGATTTCTACTTAAGTCCTTTCTTTTTATCACATGACATCTGAATGTTAAATAAAAACAGAAAAAAAACTGATTGTTTATTTGATTTCTTCTGGCTTCATCACCCCGTATTTTATCAAAACATTACTATTATGCTTCAGTCGCTAAGGCAACTTCATTTCGCTTCGGAAGAGTTGGCCAGACCACCAATGGAGATTTCAAGGGATGAAAAACAGAAAATCCGAAGGTAATTTATGCTATCCACTTTAAATTTAAAACCATTAATTGGTTAGCTGGGACTTAATATTTGTCTATGAAAAAATTGACATTAATGATTGGGTGGTGGGTAAAAAACTTGTGTTTGAGAATAAGAGTGAGTAGCAAAGAAATGAGTGAAAATATAGCTTTCGTTATTCACGAAGTGAAGGATTTTTTCGACCTTGCACGAAATACGAACCATTATTCTATTTCCTTAAAAGCAACAGCTAATATTCGGACAAATTTGTTAAAGTCCGTCATTTCTCGATGAAATGTACGGCAAATTGATGTCGTCATCAGTGTTCTGGCCCCTTTTATTTGCGCGAAATGGACGAATGCAGGGCTTAGCCCTTTACCGTTTTGCCAATTTTAGGCTTCTCTAAATTCAAAGGTTTTGCGGACAAAAAAAATAGTATGGATTTAATTTGAAAAATATCCATTCGATAGGGTGGAAAATACTGTGGAAAAAGAAGAAATTGCTTGTAACAAGCAGTTTCTTCTTTTTCTACAATATTTTCTCAATAATAAAATTCAAAGGGACATAAAAAACGGGAATGAAAAGGAAAGGGTTAATCTACCAAAACAATTATCATTTTGATATTTGCGTCGTTTTTCGGTCATTCGATAGTCCAACTAAAAGCATTCATTCCATTTTCGATTTTTATGACTTTTTATTTTCTGTATTAACAGGAGTCTGTCGAGTTCAGAAATCGAATTATTAAAAGACGAACTCTTGTTAGGACCAAACCATACCAACCAAACTCCAGAAGCTGATAAATACAGCAGAGATAAATCAGTTCTGCACCGGCAAGTCACACACGATGGAAAAAATGTGAAAACGGACCACCTTCCTTCTGACTACATAGAAAATATACTTATGGAGCAGTCAACATTTTATAATGATGGAAAATATTCAAATATTGAAATACACAGAATTAAAACCGGGAAGGAAGTCACACGAACGGAAACAAGCGTGACGTCACTTCCACGACCTCCACCTAGTTTTATCATTCCTCGCTCCCGAAGTAAAAGTCCTTCACCTTATAGAGACATGGGAAAGAAAATATCTGTAAAGGATTTGCCAATAGACACATCAAATTACCGTTTATCTGCACCGCCAGCCGGTGTTACTTCCAGAAGTTCCTCAGCAGATTCATCCCCGAGTGGAAATTACCCATCTTCCTTCATTCCATCCTCCACGCAAAATGGATTATTAGGAGCAGGTGTTATTCAGTCAGGAAGTTTAGATAGATTGTCACCGAGTACAGCAAGAAGAAAATTTTTCGAATCTCAACCCGCAGTGCCAATCGCATCAAACACGTGGTCAAGTAGAGGGAGATATCCTTATAGGGAAAACAGGAATAGTAAAAGTTTATCTAATTCTACTGAATTTAATAATGGATTAGCTGGTCAGGGAATAGGTATCAATGGTCAATTTAGTGGACCCTTGAGGTCATCTGTATCTATGGACGACGGTTCAATTATTCGCCAAGAACTGGAAATACCGAACAAAACATTGTCAAGTAGTAGTAAAGAAAGTGTAGGTCACGGATCAGGCAAACATTCGTCAGGTTTTAAAGATATGTTTAATGCAATGAAAAGAAAACTTAAACCGAAAATAAAACGGTCGCAAAGCGCTCGAGATCATGACATGCTGAAGATACTCGAGGAAAAAGAAAGGGAAAAGGAACTTAAACAAGCAAGTGAAAATAGTAAAGAAAATACAGCTAAAGAGAACAAAGAACAAACTTATGAAAGTTGTAAATCGGATAAGATTGTGAGTGGTGTTAATTCAAAAAAAGAACTTGTAAACAGTGAGAATCAAACGGGCAAGGAATCTGGTGCTGTTAAATCTGCCATAACAAACACAAACGACGCAGAAAGGGACGATAAAGAAGAGGTTCAAGATAAAATGACTCCAATTGATATACCAGAGACGTCTAAAGTGGGCGAGATAGAGAAGAAAGATGTCGCAGATAAAGTGAGTAATATGTTTATATGGAAATTGCAACAGTTCACTCAAAATTTATTTTGTTGTTTTAAGTGTGTTTTTTTGTTGTTGTTTGTTTGGTTGGTTTTTTTTTTTTTTTTTTTTTCAATTTATTTAGATATGCACAAAATACTTTACACTATCAGAAAGTAGAATCATTATATATTTTTGATATCAAAATGTCTTTAAAAGTCATATTGTTAACGTTATTTGTAACTTAATTTACTATAAGCTTAAATAATGTCTCACATCTTGCTACAAATTTATGTTGTACAGGATCAGTCGAGGTCAAGGTCAACAGCGAAGAAGGAAGGGCAAGAAAAGGACAAAACGGGTAAAGAATCGACATTGCAAAAAATTAAAAAGCGATTTCGGTCAAGGTCAGCAGATAGAGCTCGTGATAAACCACGTGACCGCCATGTTACACCAATATTAGTTGGTCATTCTACGACGACACAAGACTCTAACGACCCTTCATGGCAGTACAGCGAAACCTGTGTTTGATTCTAGAATATAAATACCGTGTGAGAGACCCGTTTGCGACATTTCAGAGAAACTTTGCGGGTAACGAAGGCCTGAATATTTCAAATCGCCATATATTGTTATTTTCTGTTGAAACAATGTCTAAATTTAGAATTGCTTAAATAGGAGACGTTTGGATTTTAAAAAATCAAAATAAATGAAGAAATCGCTCATAACAAAAAAATAATAATTCCAAAAAGACGAATTATACTTTACGCAATGACGTTTTATCTCCTTCAATCGTTAGACCACAAAATTAAAGACAGAGCAAAATTGAAATGAGGTACGTACTACTTACAGATAGGATTTAAATGAAAAATAGATTTGGTAGGAATGATTATGAGAAAAGAGGAACGATTGGTTGTAGCAATTAATTACTCATTTATCGCGGCATATGGTCGCTTAAAATGGTCTGTTAATACTGATTAAGAATTTATTGAATTAAAGGTGGTAATTTATAAATATAAGATATCAGACAATTCTCTTTGTCTCCAAAAAATGATTGGATAACCATAAAACTAAGTAGAAAGAGCAGCTGGGGGCTCGGAAAGGATGTAGTAGTAGTATTGGTGCTAGAAATACAAGGAACCCACGGTTAGGTACTCCAGTAGCCGCAATTTGACTGAAATTTTGTTTTAAGAGGCGATAAACCCCATGTAATTAATCAACCAATAGAATTGCATAAATATCAAAGGTCTAAAAGCACTTGAATCGCAGGATGTAGGCTGATATTTCTTTCGAAAATTGATTCAATTAACAACTTCTTTTTAAAAGGGACAACCGGGGAAAAGGGCTAAGATCAGACTGTACATATTTGCAGGCAGATCTTTGTGAACAGCTCATACCAAAACAGATATAAGAAGTATTCGTTGTTCAGCATGATAAAAGTTAAAGTGTTTTTATCTTTCCCCCGCACTATGAGTCATATTTAAACTATCAATTGTAGAATTTGATTATGGGTGTAGTGGTAGTACTGGTATCAGAAATACCAGGAGTCCTTAGTTAGGTGCTCTTGATGCCGCGAAATAACTGAAATACTATGAAAAGTGGCGTTAAGCCCAAAATAAACTATCCTACACCGAGATACACAAGACGATTTTTGAGAGCAGCAATTTCCTAACTACTTAAAGATTTCTATACCTCTGTTTAGAAGTTGTAGCTTAAGCAAGACTATTAGAACGTGAATTATTAAAGAAATGCATAATATTATTATATTAGAAAATAACGTTCAATAGTATGTAACGTACTGTTTAAAGGCATTAATACGTGTAGTCGTTTAAAGATCATTGTTTTATTCATCAACAAATATATGCTAGGGTTTACCGTCAGTATGTACTCTAAAAACTCCACCTATGATTAATATAGTTAAAGTACACAACGATTGCAAACAAACACGTGTTAATCTATTTTACATTTTCTGAACGTCTGTTTCAGCAGCAAATTAATTTTAGATTCATCGAACAAATTCATATATTCTGGATGGCTGATGAAAATTCGTATCATTTCTCCTTTAATCCAAATTTGAAGTACGGACCTATTTTGTATGCATGCTCACAATGTAGTTCCTTTAAAAACTGTCCCAAGCTTGTGATTTTATTATTTTTCCTTTACTATGTTTTAATATTAGGAGAATTGAGGAAACTATTGTATTAAATAGGGGTATGATACGAAATAGCGCTTTCATACAGTATGATTATGTTTTTCTAACTTCAACGGAAAGAAAAGAATCCTCCACATTTCTTAGAAAAAACAACTTCTAATCGTGTGGCTAAGAAGGATAGCAGCTGGAGGCCAGGAAAGGACGTAGTGGTAGGACTGGTGTGAGAAAACCAGAAATCCATTGTTAGGTGCTCCAGCCGCCGCGATATAAGTGAAATATTGTTAAAAGCGGAGTTAAACCCAATCAATCAATCTTATCGTGTGGCCATTAGCTTCAATATTCATATGTTACACATTTATCAATATTTAACATATGACGTGCATAATCAATTAATTCCCGAGTACAATTATATCTTCACTTGTTTATTTTAGAAAAATTCTTTCATTACAAGATATAAACTTTTAGAAAAAAAAAGATAATACCAGTGACAGTAGATATCTATAAATCTTTGACAATTCAGTTTGTTTTGAAACATTTTCGGAAATTCTAGAAAATATAATATGTACACTTTTCGGTGATCATTCGATACATAAATGTTATAGGACATCAAATTCACCTCCTATGAAATATCGTCCAAGTGCGACTTAAATGTCCTAAATTCTGCCCGCTTTTCCATATTATTGTCGACCATAGACGATTTAGCTTATTTTCTGATTCGTATTGTATACCATGTCGCTCTTTCATTATTTTGTTTCTGTTATAGCCTATGTCAAATGCGCATGAATGTATTTATTATGTGAATTCATTAAACGTTTTATGATCAAATGGTGTTAAACTTAATGTTGTTTTTACAGGGAAAGAACTTAGAATACGATTGGCGATTAATTGATTTCTGTTGTTAAAATGCATAGTGTCAAGTTGATTTTTTTTCATATTAATTACATCTTTATCCTAACTTATTTAAAAGGTATTTCAGATTTTCAATATGCGCGTTATACTTAAACAGGATTTTCTAACAGCGAACAGTATATAATGAACAATTATGAATCTTTATTTAATGATTACTAATTGTTTATCTTTAAGAATTAATACTTAATATACAAATATCTATTCAGTTGCCATTTTACTTTTGAGTCATATATGATTACACTAAATAGGTACACCTCTAAATATAAAAGATGTGATACTTAATATATCAGAAGAAAGTTCCCCTTAAATGAATTGTATCATTTTGGTATTTTTATCACAATATAGGAGCCATTGCTAGCGCCATAACAAAGGATTTAAAAAGGGGCCAGACGCCAAAATAGTCAATGAGATTTTTTAAGCAAAGTTTGTCTCTGTGACCCTATTTTTTCGCGGATTATTTGTGGATATTTTTCCGTTAATATTTTGGGGATTATCAAAACTTCGTCATTTAATTATCATCTTGCCGCTTAGTCATACATATTTATATATAATCACATACGTTTCAAAACATGTAGAATATTACGTATAATGTCAGAAGGTATGAGGACCATTCCTGTGTTATCTTCCCTTTGTCCTGTAAGCATAAAATCAGAGGTAGGCCAATTTGTATATTGTTCCTTTCACTTCATTACCTTTGTTTTTATCCTTGTTCGGTATGGGGAAGTTACGATTTTTTTATTTAATTTTTCCAGTTTGATTATGAATACAAATTTCTCGATGGTGTTAGTTTATAGTTCAAAAATAACATAGTAATATATTTTCAAGATGAAAAGAGCATTTGTTCTTTTCCAGCTCTATTATACAGCTGACCTTAAAACCAGACAGTACAAAGAAACCAAGCATAAAATCAAAGTAAGACATTGATAGGGACCAATGTATTTCTGGAGAGTATTCAAGAGAGATTTCCCAAGAATGTCCCTCATTGCTATCTGCAAAGTAGACAAAAACAAGTAAAAATGTTCTGTATATATGTTATGTATTTAAAAATAAAACCAAATTTACATACTCATGATAATCAATGAGTTTCAATACAAAATTCGAATCGTCGATTACCTCCACTCCTTTTGTGCGGGGGCAAGCACTTTTATCTACGAAGTAAGTAAGTAAATAAGTAAATTACTTTATTCCACAATTCATGGCCTCTGGCCCAAAATACACATTCCTGACAATAGAATGATAATAATGGGTGGCACAATATTCAATGCAATTTTAAGATTTCAGATTTTTTTACTTGTGATTAACCATATTTTGGGAAGGAAAAGTGAGTATGGTATATCACTGCCGATCACGCACAAAATAGTTCCAAAAAACATTTTGGACAGACAATTAAAAAATGATGTACATGTGGCTATTATAATACATTAATTAAACGTATAATAATCATTCTAATGGCTTAATTCTATGTAGCTCTAGTCATGTTTAAGCATAATAGATTAACAGAACAAAATCATTCGTTTATCGTAAATAAATGGCACATCGAAGGCAAAATTAGATTACAATATAAGGCAAATGTTTCATGCACTTTTTGCAATCTAAAACAAAAATACCTTACAATTTCACTTAGCTTAAAGGTACGTAGAAGACGATATTTTTGAGTTATTACACATGAAAGATTTTCATAAAACTGGCAAATTCAAGCTAGGCTTGAACACATTTTGAGTCTACCTCGATTTTAATTTTACAAAGTTTCTAAAAACATTTTCCTCTCCCCGAACGCAGCACTTAAAAAAAGAAGAAAGCAAATAAATTTATTCTTTTTATGACATTGAATTGTATTTATAATTTTTTCCTTGGTTGGCAAAGATTTGGCTATAGAGTTTTACACTATTTCTCATATAAAAGACATTTTATAACAAAATGAAATCCATCGTCAATGGTATAAATTTGATTTTTTTAATCAAAATTTACATATACGAAATTGTTTGTCAACGTTTTGATGCCTACCCAATTCAAGTTGAAGTTTGTGGTTAGAACGGCTAAAGTTGGCCAAGATATGACGGTACTTAGAGGGCATGTCAATTTGTAAATATTTTTTTGAATTTCTAAATATTTCAATTTCTAAATATTTTCAATTTCTAAATATTTTCAATTTCTAAAAGTGATTTAAATTCTCCGTAGTAGGTTGATTTGTAGAAATTTTGAAGTTTCGATTGCCAGTTTTGTAAAGAATCGTCTATGTGTCGCTGTTTAAATTGTTGTATAAAAAATAGAGGATATCCAACCTCATTGGCTATCCACACGTATCCAAAACCGTTTTCATAGAGCAGGTTTTTAATTTTGGTTGCCCTTGTTTTTCTACCTATATCATCCATTTTGCGAAGAATGTTATAGGATTGTTTAGGAAAACGAGAGTCGGAAAGTGAAATTAGTTTTATCTAGTATTTAATAGATTGAATTATATATATGAAATATCTAATGGGTATCTATACCACATTCTGCTAGAACACGAGATTTTAATGACGTGTTTCTTATTTTAGAAATCGAATTTCAACAAATTCCAAACAATTCTCTTACGACCCCAGGATAACAACTTTGTCGCCATGTAATGGACTAATTGATGTTTTCTCTGATCAGCGTTCAAATTATTTACCAAACAAAATATTTCTTCCCTTTGTTTGTTTCCCAAAATTTAAGTGCGTGATGCCTTGCAAATTTACTTCACTTTTCTGTTGATAGCTGCAACATTTTGGACAGATTTATAATTCCGATAATTTTCAGTTTTTATAATGCCAATCATTTTCATTTATCAAATTATAGATCATTCGGTTTGATTAAATAACAAATATATTAACAAATAAAATCTGGCTATTGATTTAAATGTTTCCGCCCCAGAATCACGGCCAATTGCATCTTGACATATCAACCAGGTACCTGGTGAGTTGGTATCTCATCTAAAAGAAATAATCATAGTACAATAAAAATGTCGAGTGAATTAGGAGGTAAAATTCGACAAAATGGAATGAGAAGGTAAAGTAAACATTTTATAAATACAAGGATTGGACGTTTCTGTCTTTTTTAAATGTATAGTAAAAAAGAAATTGTACATGAATATTGAAAATAGTTAATTTATTTTGCCGCGGCCATCATGCTGATGATAGCACGTCGGACTTAAAATCATAAGATCCAGGGTTCGATCCCCGATCGCAACAAATATCTTTCCGACAATTGTCTCCCCCAAAAAAGGGAGATAATCGTAAAGCTAAGTGGGATGATCAGCTGAAGGCCCAGAAAGGATGTAGTCGTAGTACTGGCGTGATAAATACAAGATATCTCCAGTCTGGTATTATAAGCTTCAGAATTCCATTTCAAAAAGAAATATTTGGTAATGTGTTCATCGAATACATTTGTGTATTTATTTGGATGTCTAATCAAGGAATTCCAAAGAGTACACTTGACTTCAGTTTGAAAAGAAATAAAAAACTTCACACTTCTATCACGCCCTTATCTAAAGCTATAACTGTACGGAACAATGTCTTCATGAAAGACGTGTAAATACAAAGGTGCGATTTCGATCACTCAGCTGCAAAATAATTGAAGGAACCAAATGTCCATTTGATTTACCGTAATGCACAAATAATAATTTCATCTCGGGTGAAGTAAGGATTAGAATCAACGAACTTTATATTTCGAATCAGCCGTTTTCTACAGAAACATAACCTCGGTTGGCGACCATGGTCTCGTAGTTGTAACTCTTGCTTATCCAAGCTGTTGTTTTCAGGCCGTGGTTCTTTAGATTACACCTTAAATTATCTAGTGAACAAGTATCATTATAAAATTATCAAGGAATATGATATTGAAGATATAAAAAGAAAAAAAAAGAAAAAGATATAGAAAATAATGTCGTTTGAATATTTCAATGACCCAATATAGTTTTGCAAGTTTAAAAAATGAAAAAAATAAAAGTTTAAATATTGAATATATACACCTACATGTGGATTCGAACCCAGGTCCTAATACTATCTAAATCTAATCGAGAGACGGTTTAAACCACAGCACTGCACACTGAATCCATACGGTAATACATCAAAATTTGAGTTGAAACCGGCTGACGACCCCGCGCTAATCAACGAAAAATTACGGAGGATAAGTGACCCGTTAACTGTGTTTTGCAATAGATATACTGAGGGGAAAAAGTTTAGCATTTTCGTACGTTACAGCCAATTTCTCCGGTGTCTAGCTTTGGATTCAAACCATATTTTCACACATCGATCTTTTATGTGCTAGCCAAAGTATTTAAAAAAAATCAGATGATTTCAAGGTCATCCGTGTTTGTTGTCAGCGTCAAACATGGTAGGGGTAGGGAAGTAAAAGTAACACAAAGATATAATATCTTGTGTGGCCACCTTTTGCGCCAATAACGGCATCACAGCGTCTTCTCATGCTTGAAATGAGCCTACGATTAAAGGCCATAGGGATACGACCCCATTCCTGACGCAGAACACGTTCCAGGTCTCTAACGTTATTAACGTCATTCCTGTCTCTTACTATCCTATCCAGATGGTCCCAAAGGTGTTCGATCGGAGACAGATCCGGTGATTTGGCTGGCCAATCCAGCACATCAACATTATTTGTCTGTAAAAGGTCCAACGTGTGCCGAGCGACAAGTGGGCGGGCATTATCTTGCTGAAAATGGTAGCAAGCCCTTGACGCAAGAACGGCAATACAACTGGCTGGACAATTTCGGTGCAGTATCGAACGGCATTTAAGTTTCCCTGAATAGCTACCAAGTCAGTCTTGCCACGGTATGATAAACCAGACCATGACGCTGCCGCCTCCAAAACGGTCATGTTGAATGACGTTGGCGGGATCAATCCTTTCGCCATCACGCTTCCAAACACGTACCCTGCCATCCGCAAACATCAAATTAAAACGGGATTCGTCTGGGAATAGGACCTGATTCCACATTCGTCTTGGCTATGGACCCTTGTCCAATTCAATCTTGCATATCTGTGTGCACGTGTCAGAGGAATGCCAACGTGAGGTCGGCGTGCGCGTAAAAGTGCCGAACGAAGTCTGTTTCTTACAGTACGAGCACAGACCCGTGTTCCCGTTTCATTTCGGACCAAACCGGCTATACGAGTGCTATTGAGGAAGCGATTACGCCGTGAACACGTCATGATGTAATTGTCCTCACGTTGGGTAGTCATACGTGGCCTGCCTGAACGTGGTCTGTCTTTGACGGTGCCTAATTGACGATACTTTGTTCTTAGGCTTGAAATGGAACTTTGGCTCACGCCAAAATGTTGAGCCACCTCTTTTACCATCATACCACCAGCCAGCATACCGATGGCTACGTTCCGTTGGTCTAAGTTAAGCCCTGGGCGACGTCCCATTTGAATCTTTTTAAATGTTTTAATGAGTTATCTTGTTATTGATGCTAACTAATGAACTGGGATAGATATTGTGGATATAGACTTCATGTGCATGTGGAGTCACGTGCAGAACGTGTTTCAGCAAAATTGCGTCAGACAGCCTTTAGAAGCGAGGAAAACGTGCTCTTAATGCATAATTAGTTAGTTAGCTTTTAAGAATTGCAAACGAGACTGATTTTATAAGGTTTATACATTTACGTTGAAAAAATAATGTAGGTCGAAAAAAATTGCTAAACTTTTTTCCCCTTAGTATAATATATGCATTATAGTCCGTGGTCGTAGATAAATATTGGTAAATCGTCAATTATTTCTATACATATTTCATAACAAGCATTTTGGAATATGTACACTTGTTTTACTATGGGGAAGCTATATTAAATCTTACCGTCAGGTAATAATTTAATTTCAGATTCGTCCATTAAGATTTGAGTATTTAAATTTGTTGAATTTTTTCTTTTCATACTTCCACGAATAAAATTTTGAGCACGCAACTATTTTGTATGCATTCGCACAAAATAAATCCATTAGATTTTCCTCAAACTAATAAAATATTTCCTTCATTTTCCTCGAAGGCATTAAATAGTAAGAAATTATGAGAATATTTTTTGCTTTCGTTGAAGTATGAACTGAAAAACATAATCACACAGAATGAATACGCGGAAACAAACAAAAATTTCATTTCATTTCTTACATGAATAACGAATACGGTATAATAATTATATCATCTTCATTTTTACATGAATAACATTTGTACAAAAAACACAGATGCCCAAGATTGTTAATAATTGATGGATTAAACAAGGCTTACCTGTAAGGTGCTGTTTGATCCAAATTCTATTGAGCCAATCCACTGAGAATCATAGGAGTGAACACTTGACCAGTCACGTGACCAGAGCTTCAGTTCTTTAGAGGTAAATGCATCTCAGAATTTGGTTACCAAGAGTCAAGACATTAGGGAGGGTGCAGGGCGGGCCTATGATTCTCAGTGGATTGGCTCAATAGAATTTGGATCAAACAGCACCTTACAGGTAAGCCTTGTTTAATCCATCAATTCTACCGGAGCCAATCCACTTATCTGAGAATCATTGGAGTTTTTTAGAGGCCAAGTTCTGAGATGCTGCAAAAAATACTGCTTGAAATGAGCAACATCCTTTAGTGGTTTATAGTGATAAACAAAACTGACAGTTTTAAAGAATTATTTACATCATCCAATAACTAACAATTGGAAAAATTATGAATAGTAATAGAATTTAAATGAAATCATTTTTCTTTGCTTAAGTCTAGAACCGTACAGCTATATGTTGAATCATTAGTAATTGGTTTCTTATAATATTTTCTGAATGTGCAATCTTTTTTCCAACCTGCTGTCCTCAGAACAGTACTTATAGGTATTTTACTAGCAGCTGCACTAGTAGAAGCACTCCTAGTACTGTGAGCTGAGAAAACAGACATATCTATCCCTGATAATTTTAATGCTAGTTTTATCCATGATGAAATTGTACTTTTTGAAGCAGGCTTATGCGGCTTTTGCGTTGTCAGAAACAATTTATCATATTTACGAATATCATGAGTCCGTCTTAAGTATTCATTTAAAGCTTCCACAACACAGAGATTTTTGTCTTCTCTGTAGCTCTCAATATACATTTCAGATAAATGTGTACCAGGCTTTGACTGCTTAAGCAAATTTGATGTTCTTATCTTTACACTATTTATCTCTATATCTAAATCACTCAATTTTAATAAAGAAAATGTTTGACATCTTTGTCCAGTAACCAAAGCTAGTAATGTTTCTAATTTAACTGTTAAGAATTTTAATGAAACATCTATCAGTTCTATAGTTTTCGAAAAGTCTAGAACTTTTTTAACGTCCCAGGTACAATTGTACTTTGGTAAACTTGGTTTCAAATGATAAACTCCTTTCATGAAGCGTTTAACAAGAATATTGCTTGTTGGATTTTGATCACTGATTATATCCAAATAAGAAGATAAAGCTGACCTTGCGGTATTCATATCCTAATCCAGAATCAAATAATGATGATAAAAAATTGATTATATCACTCACAGATGGATTTATTTTACTAATTTTCCTTTCACCACAAAAACACAACCATCTCTTAATATAACTCCAATATTGTTTTTGTGTGCTTTGTCGCCATGATGCAATAATGATGTTTGCAGGCTTTTCTGGTATTCCATGACTTTGGAGGTATTTCCCGATATCATAAAAGCTCCCATTTTCATCGACTTCAGTGGATGTTTTTGGGGTTTGTTGGGTAGAGTCAGAAGACAATCTACCTTTGGTAGGACGAAACACTGGCCGCAAACTAACTGGAGCAATTGCGGAAACCATGGTTGCGTTGTGAATAGAGGGGCAATCAGTATTGCATCTGTTTTGTCCATCCGAATTTTCTGTAGAACTGCTCCCAACATGCTAAATGGAGGAAATATGTAATACAATATGTTAGACCAGGTTAAAGAAAAGGCATTTATTGCGCAGGCTTTTGGATCTGGTACAAAAGTTACATATTTTTGTAATTTATGATTTTTTGCAGAGGCAAAAAGATCTATATCACATGTCCCCATTTTTAATTTAATTTTGTCAAATACTTTCTTGTCCAATGACCACTCCATATCATCATTTAGCTTTTTGCTCAATCTGCTGAGCATGTCGGCTTTTATGTTAAGCCTACCAGCAATGTAATAAGCACTAAGCCAAACGTTTTTAGACTCGCACCATAACCAAATTTCTCTGGCCAGTCTATGCAGTTCGGGTTTACGACCTCCCATTTTTGAAATATATTTTAAGGCCACTGTATTGTCCAAATAAATTTGAACATGTTTATCTCTCATGTCTGCACAAAATGACTGTAGGCATAAGAAAGCTGCTTTCAGTTCCAGAAAATTAATGTGGTACAGTTTGTCATTTTCAGTCCAATGTCCACTAATCTCCGTCCCATTAGTTTTGTTAAAGCCTCCGTATCCAGATAAAGAGCTGTCTGTTTCAATTTTTATGTCAGGTGGTCCAGGGGAAATGTTTCTTTGAGCTGAATGAATATTATCAGCCCACCATTTGATACAAGATATTGATTTGTCACTAAATTGCATTTTTGCATCGAAATCACCTTTGTTGCACTTCAACTCAAGGTCGCGCTGCAATTCCAAAGGCTTGTAATGTAAAGGCCCATATTTAACAATAGGATCAGAAGCTACAAGCTTGCCTATCAATTTTGAAAATTCCCCAATTGTTAACGATGACCTCCCCAAAATGTTTGTGCACTGTAATTTAATGTCGTCTGCTTTTCTGGTACTTAATGTTACAATCATTTTTATTGAGTCTATCACAAATCCCACAAATTCTATCACTTGGGTTGGAATAAAAATAGACTTATTAGGATGAATTGTTAAGCCCAAAGAATCAATTAGTGTCATTGTTCTGTTAATATTCATATAACATTCCTCTTCTGTGTCACCAGCTAACAAAGAGTCATCGATATAAATGACATTTTCATGACCCAATTTCCTCAGAAAGGAAAAAAGTGGCTTCAAGACTTTCGTGAAAATACGAGGAGCACTGGCTAAACCATTGGCGAGCGAAGTATATTGCAGAACTTTGTTTTCCCATGTAAAGCGAAGGTACTTTCTATCTGACTCTGCTACCCCTATGCTGTAGTATGCATCTTTCAAATCTATTTGGCAAAATAAACCCCTTGTTTTACCATGTTTAAAGCAGATTTTAATGTTTCCATTTTGAAGTGAATCTTTTCAATGTGTTCATTTAACCTTTTTAGATTTAAAATAAGTCTGTAAGTCCCATCTGGTTTGGGGCGAATGAAAATGTTAGAGATAATTTCACCTTGTTCATGTTCCACTTGCTCTACTACTCCCTTACTCTCAAGTTTGTTTATCAAATCGGAAATAATCTGTTTTTCCTTATCATTGAATTTTATGGGAAACTGAGAACAATCAAATGGTTCACTATCAAATTCCAACTTGTAACCAGATTTTACAATGTCTAAAATGTATTTATCACTTGTTAGTTTTTCCCAATTTTGAAAATTTAACCTTGCCAGCGTAAAAATTTTCTGGTGTATTCAATAAATCATGAAAACAAGAAATAACACTTACAGGTATTGATTTGTCATTCACTTCCGATAAGTTTTGGCTTGTTGTCGTTTGTCTGCCGGCTGATTTTGGGGCCGGCTCCTTTTCCATAAAAAATGGTTTCCCCGATTTTGATTTGGCAATTTGAAATGAGAGCTGGTATGTACTGGCATGCCCTTGTAATCCCTCTTTCGACTTTTATTCTTTGACGAATTATAGTCTGATTTTGATCGGCCAATATCTGTGCTCAGTTTGCGCATCGTGTCCATAGATTTCAATTGGCTTTCCAAATCGTCGCCTAACAAATTTCCCGTCAAGGGAGTGTTGTCATTACACAATTGGTTGTATTTGTCATTGATACCCGGCCTAATGTGTTGCCGCCTCAAATTCGTTACGTCCCGATGTGCGTAGGCAAGCAGCTGGAATGCATCTTTTGCCATCTCAAATTCTTTGTACTGATTTGTTTTCAGTAGCCAGTCCATTAAGTTAACCAAAGGGACAAGTCCACATGTAAGATAATTTTGTGTGGTTTGAAATTTTCTGTCATTGTCTTTAATGTTTTTAAGCAATGAAGAGCTAACCCAGAGTTCCTTGTTAACTTTTGGAACTGTCAGGTACTCACAATTTTCGGGCCGATGAATTTTCTCGCATAATTCTGTGGCAATTTTCCGATCGATCGGTTGACTGATTCCGGCGTCTACGACACGTGCCAGATTGTCGTCGATTTTTGGACCCATATTCTCCAATCTTTGGAAATCTCCGCTCATTTTCAGGAGCATTTTACGAGTTTCGCTGATTTCTGTGGGAGCTGAGGAATCGGAACCTCGGCCACCCGTATCCGAACTCCCATCAATGGATTCACTTTCAGAAGTCGATCCGTCGCCCGTTTCCGACCGATGATCTTTGACATGTTGATCATAGGATGATTGAATCAGTTTGGTCAAAGTGTCTACTTTCACAAATAAATCTCCTAAAGTTTTTTGTTGGGAGAGAATTAGAGTTTGATTCTTCTCGATTTGTTGTTGTAAATTTACTTCCTTGTTTACATCCGGGGAATTGCACTTCCTGTGGGCGATCCCATAATTCAACTCGGCGGATTCTATATTTGGATCACGCACCTGTTGACTGGGTTGGCTGGGGCCCACGACAGGGGAACCCCATACTTTAGCAAAGATGTTGTTAAAGTTCGTGCTTTCCCGGGCCACTCCAGCGGTCTGAGAC
The DNA here is from genome assembly GCA_946902895.1 of Fragum fragum. Taxonomy (NCBI): domain Eukaryota; kingdom Metazoa; phylum Mollusca; class Bivalvia; order Cardiida; family Cardiidae; genus Fragum; species Fragum fragum. Next base: position 18,175,871 of record OX336382.1, on the reverse strand, counting down.
CGTTTTCCCTGAAGAGTGGGTGAGACCAAAACATTCGTAGTAGAATTTAAGTCTACTTCGATAGGCTGTATGGTCCCGTCACGATTATCTCGTGAGTCCGAATTTTCCGATTGTGAAGCCATAAGGCTTATCAGCAAACCATACAATCAAAGAAAACAAAGAAAGTTTGTTTCTCCTCCAATTATCTCTTAAATCACAAATGATCCGTCCATATAAATTATATATCCTTTTACATCACAGTATTTTACACTTGTCAACGATAATTAAGTCAAATGTCCGCGCCGAGAAACAATTATTTTGATAAAATATTTTTGGAAAATTTTCAATGAAGCTGGTCAATTAGATAGTCGCTTGTGTTCTGAAGCTCTGGTCACGTGACTGGTCAAGTGTTCACTCCAATGATTCTCAGATAAGTGGATTGGCTCCGATAGAATCAAAATATATTTACGATTTTTTTCATACTTGATAATGTAGAATAATTTCTAAATATTGTGCAATGTTTTGCAATGGATTAGATGCCATTATTCGATCAATAGGTGATCTTAAATTAATTTTGTATCAGAATAATCTAGAATGGTATTTATTCACAGAAATGAAAGCACCGTTTAATTGAAAAGTTAACGAATGGAAAAGAATTTATTAATTTAGTAAATGGGAATTTATTTGACCAATCGCGGCTGTCAATCAAAAAATCCATCGATCAATCAAACCATTCATTTAGCCCGGAATTAAATTTTGAAATCCAACATAGGCCGCAATTTTGAGAAACACTTTTGTTGGTTTTGCGATATAAACGCCCCTCCCATTAACTCCGACAGAAAGTTCCGCGGAGTTATTTTGCAAAAATTTATGGCCAGTAGTAAAATTGTTGGTTGACGATCATAATGTCGAAACTACAGCTTGAATAAGCTGTAATTACAACGCTTAAGTCGCTAAACAAACCAAACATGTAATCAATACTGGCGGCCAATCTCTTAGTTGAAAGCTCGGGTGCGGGCTGAAAAAATGATTTGATTCGTCGGTTTATTCTTTGATTGACAACCGCGGCTAGTCAACTATGGTCGGATCACTGTCTGATTTACGACAAGGATAGGCCGTGTTAAACCAATAAAAATGTAATGGCATAAATGTCCGAAGCCAATATTCACTTCTAATATAAATGAATGGTTTCATTTATTTTTAATCAATGGGTGTTTGTTGACAATCGCGATCTGATAATTGGTTATTTGTTTGAACCATAATTGTCATTTGTATTCAATAGTAAATGGACTAAAAGGATAAACAATTGTAGAAGAACTGATAGGTCGATTGACTGATAGGTCGATTGACTGATCGATTGATGAAATGATTGATCGATTAATTGATCGATTGATTGATTGGTTATTTGATTGGTTGATTGATTGATTAATTGATTGATAAGGGCGCATCGACAGCTTTGGTCATTTAGCGCGCAAGAAATTGAATGATAGTATAACATAAAATATACAGTACAATACAAAGACAACCATAAAAACAAATGAGAGATTGTCAGTTGACACGTTTTTTCTGCCAGATGAAATAGCATATGTGACAGCTACGGATAGGCCTGCAGTAGTTTATTCTTATGCCCCGTTTAACCGCACGGGATGTATCGCACAGGCTAGAGCTTTTTATTCCAAAGCTTAAATCGAAATAAAAAATATAAGCTTTTAAATAAAAAAAAAACGCCTACCATGCTGAAATCCAGGAGTTATGAGGAAAGCAGTAGTTAGTGTTTGATTTTAGTCGCCTCCGTCAACTAGCCATAGATAAAGGCAAAGGAACTATTCCTGTAAAAAAATGCCCTCGCGGTACAGAGAAGAATCAATTACACTATCTCCGTAGGTCAAATCTTATCTAAAAATTTAATTAAGCCAGAATCTTGCAATAATTTGTGTATGTAGTAGAACCGATCACTCACATATATCACATTCTCTTCAACAACCATGTTTGACCGTTCTTTGAGTGGTCGCTTAGTACAAGTTTAATCGTATATTTAAATATAACGTTGAATATAAAAGGAGAATCTGTGAACATAGGGTATATGGTAAGATTGGAGCACGGATTTCCGCTTTCAGAAATTCTAACTTGGGCTTTGGAATAAGCTACAAATTGCAAGATGACACGTCGTTTCAATGATGAGTTAGATTAACTTTGCAGGTTTTTGAAAACTATGATAAATGTGAAACGCGTTGTTTGGAAGAGATACTTACCGATTCTAGGCTAAAGATAAGGTTAGGGTTTCATCTGACGGCGACAGTCCTGACATTACGTGCCTTTGCAAAACATCAAAGATCGCCTTTTGTGTGCGATATTCTTTGATTCGAAAGTTCAAGTCCTTCGAATGCCAGTCCTGAAAGGAAGTTATGTCCCTGGAAAGTTTTGCAGATTTCTATCAGAAACGCAGACCGCGGAACGGTTATCGTAGCATCAGATAAGTCCATGATAACGCACCGGTCCATAAAGCAGTTACGGTACAGGAATATCTGAAAGAATCTGGGATCGATGCAAGACATACAACCTGTCCCCCTTTTTTTTCCAAGACTAAAGGAAAGGCTGTCAGGGCTTAGTTTAGAATCCCGCTGTGGTAAAGGCAGTGTGGTCTATCAGTGCCCGCAATATATACCTAGACGAGTACCAGGTGGCGTATGGCGCACTAAATGGGTCTAAAGTCCACTATAGGTAGTTCATAAACGCGTGCACGCGTTTTTAACACAGGTGCACTCACAAACTTTTGACTTGCGCGCATATTTACAGAGCGTTCCGGAAATGGGTTGATCGGTGTAAAATGTGTGTAGAGGCAGACGGGCATATTTCGAAGGTCTTACATATGTAAGACTTTCATATTTCAAGCGGTTTTTGAAATATGAATTAAGAAATTTTCAGGAAAGATTCAAAGGAAAAGTGTGTCTTTAGTTTTGAGACACCAGTATAAGCTAAATATCTAATTTTGTGCGCCATGGTACTTGTCCCATAACTCGGAAAATCACTCGGTTTTTCCCGTGAACTTGGAAAGCTCGGACTTTAAATGAACGTATCAATACTCATTATTTAGACAACAGAGACTGGCGGTGACAAACGTTTGCGTGTACATGTATTGACCAATCAAATCCCTGTATAAACATCTCTGTGGGAATGCACGTGACTTTCAATATCGAGTGGCTCTTTTGACCTTGCTGTATTATTCCCGCGTTGTTATACACAACCCCGCATTTTACGAACAAAAAAAGCTATGTAAATATTGTTAGAAGAAGAAAGAAATCTTGGTTTAAGCAAATTATCCTTTTCTCACAATGAATCCTATCCTATTTGGCAATTATTTTCTAATTTCAACTTACTTTATATTCAATTTACACCAGAATGATGTTTTTGCTGTCTTGTAATGGGTTAATTAATCTGAAATAAATACCAAGTTTTGGATATATAACTTTTAAGGTATTTTTCATCATTTTTTAATTCCTCTAAAACTTGACAACCGCGCTCCCCCCAATATGTGGATAATCGTAATCCTAAATGGTATGAGCAGCTCGAGGCTCGGAAAGGATGTAGTGGAAGTACTGTAGTGAGAAATATGAGGAATCCAATGTTATTTACTCCAATCGACGCGACATGACTGAAATACTGTCAAAAATGGCGTTTAACCCAATTCAATCAATGAATCAATTGACAAACGCGACCATAGCACAATGGTAGCGCGTAGGACGGGATGAGCAGCTAGGGGCTCGGAATGGATGTAGCGGTAGTACTGGTACACTGTAAAAAATAATTCGGCACTTTACACCAATATTGGTGGCAACTTTGCTGCCACCAATAATGGTGTAATTTTACACCTGTTTTAAAACGGGAAAAGTCACACTAAAAATAGTGTACGATATATCTGTGTTAAGTGTAAAGTAACACTGCCAAACAGTAAAAAACATTACACCAATATTGGTGGCAGCAGAGTTGCCACCAATATTGGTGTAATTTTACACCATTGTAAGAGTTACTTAACACCGACGGACAGAAAAAAACATTACACCAATATTGGTGGCAGCAAAGTTGCCACCAATATTGGTGTAGCTTTACACTTTTGTAAGCGTTACTTAGCACCGACGGACAGAGAAAAACGTTACACCAATATTGGTGGCAGCAGAGTTGCCACCAATATTGGTGTACCTTTACACCATTGTAAGAGTTCATGAACACCATAATAAATGTTACTTGACACCGACGGACAGAGAAAAACGTTACACCAACATTGGTGGCAGCAGAGTTACCACCAATATTGGTGTAACTTTACACCATGGTATGATTTCATAACACCATAATTAGTGTTGTTTAACACATATAGGCAGAAGTAAATGTTACACCATTAATGGTGGCAGCAGAGTTGCCACCAATATTGGTGTATCTTTTCATCACTATGAGACTTTGTTAACGCCATAATTAGTGTTACGTAACACTTAAAGACAGAGGAAAGGGACTTGTTATTGACTGCAGATTTATGGAAGTTAAATCTGACAGGAACCCAGGGTTTGGCCAATAAATCTTTATCAATTTTTCTTTTAACCCAGTCCGGCTTTATGACACCCACGAAGAAAGAGTTCAGAAAACATTCTGGACAATGACAAAATGTTTGTTCCAACATATGTCCAAAATGGTTTCTAACCTGAAAGACAGATTTTTAAAAATCTCATCAACTATACATTGTCGTCCACAACTCGTTTGAATTTTGACCATTCTTAAATTCTGTTACCTGGTAATGGGGTGAAGTCTAAATAATTGAGAATATAAATCAGCAAAGATAATAAAATCAAAACATATGAAAAGATTAACATTTATTAAACAATGACCAAACTGCCCAAGTAAGCATCCAAGAACATTTGTCTACACATGGTAATTGAAATAACTAATTTCAGTTATTAAAGTATATTGTCCATACGCTAGAGTATTATTGACAGTAATATTGAATTAATATAAAATATATTTCTTATAAAACAAGTTTCACACAACTATCAAATTTGAATCTCTGGAAGCATGATTTCCTTTGTCAATATTTGTGCCCTATTTCAGTTCAGGAATCAAAGAGGGACACATGTACTTGCAGACATTTTTTTTCTATTTGTGATTTATCATACTCTACCACTATAATAATCAATTGAAAAGAAATTTAACATATGTTATCCATATCAAGTTATGGTATATCATGGACTTTAAATATTGCATATTAATGTGTTAACAAATGCCAATATACATTGAATCAGAGTATTGATCACCAATACAGGGTCAATAATATTGTCAGTCTACAGGATTGACACTAGTATTGATCATTTATTGCTGTTATTGAAAATTGATCTACTACTACATATTATTATTGTCAATAGTATTGACGATTTATGGGTGGTTTTAGACCCACTGTGTATGCATACAGCTTTTTTTAGAAAAGTCTGAAACAAAAACTTTGGTGACTGAGAACTTTTTCCTTTTCTTATTTCTTCATAAATCATTATTGATTTGAGTGGTCTACAATTGACTACTCAGGAAGTTTTGAAGAAGAACAAGATGTGTTTGTGAAACACCATGCCCCCAAAACAGGAATTCTTTAGAAATGGGTGATTTTTATGGGTTTTTTCTTTAAGGGAAAAGGGTTAAAATTTTGAGCTTGACCTTGATGAAATGACCTTCCCCAGTTGCACCTTGTTGAGACCTACCGGTATCTACATGGCAAATATTAGCATCTATTATGTTCATTATTTCATTATTAAATAAAATTCATTTTGTCAACAGCAGCAGCTTTAAATTTGGCCTAGTCTAAATTTTTGCAGTTTAGGAAAGGGTTAACCAAATTTGGAGATATAAACGTAGGCAAGATAGAAAAGACAATAAACAAAGAAGATGAGTGTAAAAGCGCACAAGTAATGATCAAATGAAATTGTCAAACTTAATGATGGTCCAGGCACATCCACTTATCATGGTTGTTATATGTTGAAAATGTAAAATTAGACATATCAAAGGACAACAACTCAAAAAAGGGCATGGCAAACTTTGAAGTTACTAGCACTTATGGTTTAGGGGATATCTTCAAAAAGAAATGTACAGGTTAAAACAACAAAGGACAATAACTTGGAAAAAATGAGCAGGATAAAGTAACGGTTCTTGTACATGACACTTCTCCACATTGTAATCTATAAGTGTATCTAGTTTGAAGCTGCTAGCACTTATGGTTTGGGAGACATGATCCAGACAAAAGTGTGACCGACGGGCAGTTGGACTCAATCCAGCAAATCTATAGTCCCCCAACCAGTAACTGGTTGGGGAAAAAGAAATGTTTTGTCTTTCCTGGAAAATTGTGATAGTATCTCTTTCAAAAAAAAATCTAAGTGCAGTAACATAAAAGATGAGTTTCTTAACTCTTTCCTGTATAATCACTGGTTTTTACGTACATGCAATTTTACACTTAAGAAAATATTGTGATAAATGAAGAAATTGCTTGATAAACCTGAGATAATTGTGCACTATTGCATACACAAGAATATTTTGAGTAAAAATCCATAAAGCCCCTTTTCACGGATCTACCCCATTTTTGAGAGGAACCTTCCTTATGACCCTACAATCATCCTGTGAAAGTTTCAAGGAAATCTGATAATATTTGTAGACTTATCACATTAACGAGAAAGAATATTTTGAGTAAAAAATCCGTAATGCTCTGTTTCCAGTGTTTTCCAAAAATTAGCCCAATTTTCAAAAGAAACCTTCCTTATGATCCTAAAATCATCCTTGGAAAGTTGCAAGGAATTCTGATTATATTTGTGGGCTTCATCACGTAAACGAGAGTTTTTTATGGATAGACGGACGGGAACAACGCCAATGATATAGCTCTTCTGACCTTTGGTCAGTAGGGCTAAAATTATGGCAGGTGTTGAAGAATTCTATTTTGATAGAGATGACCCTGAGAAATGATCATGACCTTGTCTGATGGCCTAAGTTTGGTATCAACAAATGGGTTTTACCAAATGTTAGTACTTAACATTGAATAACTATAATCAACCTTTAAATTTTATTTAAAATCTAAAAGATTTATTATAGTTATCTTTTAGATGAACAGATAGGACAAGAATTTATATACCCCTGATCTATTTAGACTTGCTCATTGTGAAGGTATGAGCTCAAGTCAATAGCTCAGAGTGAAAATATTGTATCTGCCTATAAACATATAGACAGTTACAAATGTTTCACCCTGAGCCATCGAGAAATTTTGTGAAATATCTAATTGACAGTAAGAAACAGTATGATTCTTTATTATTTAACTGCCAAGGCAATTCAATTTCTTACACATTTCAGTATTAACAAGTGGATGTTACATTGCGATGCAATACAGGAGTCCACCACCGGATTAGAAAAGTATTTTTTATTCCTAACCTTTTCCCCAAGCAAGACCTGAATTTGACGTCCCTTATAGAAAGCTTTGGAAAACATTCAGAAAAATAAAGAAAATGCCAATAATTAACATTTTCTCCTTTTTATCCAATATTTTCTGAACTTCAATTTTCATTTTTGTAAATTTAATAACATCCATTTTGTCGTCTGCAGCATTTTCGAATTCTGCCTAGTCTAATTCTTTGTATTTGGGAAGGGGTTATCCAAATTTGGAAATAGACAAGATTGAGACAACAATAAATAAAAAAAGATTATTATCAACACTATGGAAAGCAATGACTGGTTTTGATATCCCAAGCAGAAAATGCTTTCGAAACTTGGAGGAAAATGCCAATAACTAGCAATTCTTTCCCTTTCTACCATTTTGTACACAAGTTTAATTTTCAATATGGTGAATTTTGTTTTATTGCAGCAAGTTTGAAATTGAAGACGTGTAATATTTTATTGCATGGAAAAGGTTTAAATTTAGAATGTTTCAATTTGAAAGTGTCTGAAGATGAGAAATCAAAGTACTGAAAGTACTGTAAGCTAGCAAAGCATGGTTGAATTTAGAAAACTTTCCATTGTTGGGTAGAAAACATTGTGGACATTGAAGAAATTGCTTGTACAGGCAATTTCTTCATTGTTCACAATGTTTTCCAAAGCCTTTTTCCAAAAGTGGAATTGATTGGGAATGGGTTAAAAAGCATGCTTTTGACAGACTTCACTACAGTTTGAATAGAGTTTGCAATATTCCTGAAATACATAAGAACTAAATTTAATGGTGTACGCATTTAACAGATTTAGTGGTTAAGCCTCCAATGGCAGTTTGCACTCGTTGAACTTTGAGACGACCTCAAAATTTCGTTTGTTATCTTAAGCTATCAAAGCTGTCGCTTTGCTAGCTAAAAAGGGTTTGATAAAGATTGGATTTGTTTTATATCACAGAATATATAGAGGGACAAGAGCCATGTCAGACATGGCCATCCCCTGCTGTAAAAGCTTGATAGTAAACCGAGTTGTGATTCTTGTACTCTGCACTTCTCCTCAATGAGATCTATCAACCTATAAAGTTTCAAGTTGAAAGCATTTATACTTTAGGAGATATGCCCAAGACAAAATCTAAGTCTTTCAAACAACAAAGGGCAATAACTCCAAAATTATGCAAGCAAGAGTTGTGGTTCTTGTGCACTGCACTTCTCCTCCATGAGATCTAACCACCTATGAAGTTTCAAGTTGATAGCTATTATACTTTCAGAGATATGCGCGGGACAAAAAATAACAAAGGGCAATAACTCCAAAATAATGCAAGCAAGAGTTGTGGTTCTTGTGCACTGCATTTATACTTTAGGAGATATGCTCTGGACTGGACAGGCTTAGTGACAGAATAACGGACAGAGAGCATTACTATTATCCCCTTCACCGAAACGGCGGGATATAAAAAGGAGAAAATGCAGGTTGTCAGCATTCTTCTATTTTTGCCTCAATGTTTTCCCAAGCTTTTTTATAAAAAAGACGTCAAAACCAGCTCTTCTGATGAGTGCAAAAGTACACAAGTGATGATTAAATGAAACTGTGAACATAAATGCAACACTAAATTGCTTCTTAAAACTACATGCAGAATTTGTCCATTTTTCTTGAACTTTGTATGGCAATTTGATACCAGACAATGAGTCGTAATATGCAAGAAGGGGGCAAACTTTGGGTCCTCTTTCTAACTCTAAACATCGGCCAAGTCAAAGAGTTTTTTCAAATCCTAACCTTACTAGGAAAATTTTCTACTCTTTTAGTTAAGGAATGATGCACAATTTCAGGGGCTCAAAAATTATCTTCCAACCTATCCCAAATTTTTGCTAAACTTCTTCCGGGAAAATTTGCATTGAAGCTGTGTGTAGTCAAGGCTTGTTAAACCTTACCTGTTTTTCAAAATTTTAGACTTGTCCAAATTCAAAGGGTAGAAAATATTGTGGAAAAAGAAGAAATTGCTTGTTACAAACATATTCTTCTTTTTCTACAATTTTTTCTTAATTATGAATTTACAGGGAAGTAAAAACCAGGGATTGTACAGGAAAGGGTTAACTTGAAATAGTCCCACAATATTTAATCAAAAGGTTAATTTCTTTCCAAGCTGCAAACATAGCCCAGTAACAACACTCAGGAAATTGCTCTCAAGAGTGTAAAAATTATGGAATATCATCAAACTCAACTAATCTATTAAGAAGTAGCTCTTTCTCAACCCATTACCAGACAGCAAAGTTTTAGACTGGTCCAAATTGAAAAGAGTTGCAGATGACATTTTAAAGATTATGAAATATTAGATTCTTTTTAACTTTCTAGGTAGAAAACATGGAAAATGAAGAGATTGCTTGTAAAAAGCAATTTGTTAGTTTTACACAATGTTTTCCCTATTTTTTTTATATTGAGGGGTGTCCTAAAGCACCACTATGTGGGAGTAGATTAAATGAATTTGACTTGGTCAGGTTGCTTGTTTACACTTGTTTCTGACAACACAAATTTATCGGGTTCTGCCCTTAACCCTTTCCTGTACAATCTCTTGTTTTTACGTCTCTGTGATTTAATACTTGAGAAAACATTATTGAAAAAGAAATTGCTTGTAACAAGCAATTTCTTCTTTTACCACAATACTTTCTAACCAGTAGGTTGGTTTCTTTTCAAATTGCACCCTCTTTTAATTGTCGTCTGCAACTCCTTTCAAATAGGACTAGTATAAAATTTTGAAAAACAGGAAAGGGTTAAAGGAACACCAATCAGTTAATCATCAACTTTAGGTAATAAATTTATGAAACATTCTGTTTTCTCAACGAAAGTCAAAGGTAGAACTGTCAAATTCAGTTTACACTATAGATTTATCTTAGATCTTTAGAGTGACCATTCGAGTTCTTCTACTTCTGCCTCTATAGAGGCAATGTTCTTTTGATCATCAAGAAGTTCAATCTCCCCAGCTAGCTAGTTTTGTTGATATCACAGACACTCTGGAAGCATCTGAACCCTTTGGTGACTATTTGTCTTTCTTTTCTAAAACCAAATCAATCTTTTCCAAATAACATGATGCATTAAAGGATTCCTCCTTTCATAAGTCATTTTCTTTCTCTCTTAAAAGGTACAAGATATCAACTATCTATCAATATTCTCTCTCAAATTTATCAATTTCTGTCTGAAGTGCTGCACATGTTCATTTAATAGTTGTTCACCATTATCAGTCCACTCCTCACACGATCTCTAGCTGTGGTACCTATGTCTTCAAAAAATATGAATCTTCTTTTACTGGTACAGCCTTGTTCACATCTTTATAGGATTCAACTCTGATTCAAAGTGCTTTAGGTGCAGGTTTCTTACTGTAATGGCACTCAACGTGATAAAATGATTAGATACTGTTTTCCCATGCCAACTGAAATACAAATACAAAAATTCCTTAGAAAATATCCATATCTCGAACTATCTTGTATAACCTCTAAATCAAGTACCCACAGCATAGGGACAACACAGGGTAAATTGTTTGCAACGTGACAGTAAACAAGTGAATATTCACTACTATGATGCAACCAACACGAAGACTAGAACAAGACGAAATGTTTATCCAAACAACAACAAGCAAATTGCTTCAAATTCTCTTTAGCTACCACAAAAAGTTAGCTTTACCCATGGAAATTGCAGAAGTATGCATGTGGCTGTACTTAAATGACAGACAGTTTGTAAAATAAGATACGGACTGAATTGCCCCATCATGTTTGACATCATAATCTGACGACTTCATTAGGTCAAAAATTTGCAAATAGAATTATGAATTTAGTGGTAAATCGATTATCTACCAAACTTGTATTTTAATATAGAAAGTGAAGCCATTGTTCAACCTGCACAACATGTGCTGAACAACCAGAGTCCACAATATCTGCGACTCTAAACTTCAATATCACTGTACTATTCCTCGACAAACCAAACTTTAAGCATTAAATTACTTGTAGGCCTATGTTATTGAATTAAGCACTAAACTAGATGCATGTCTACCCTAAGAATCAAAAGTCAAGGCCAAAAATATCTATAAGAACAGAAAGGTGATAACTCCATCGGGTCCGTTCGCCCTAAATATACTTTCGCCCCGGGTCTGTTTGCCCTGGGTCCGTTCGCCCCAAAAGTGGGATCGTTCGCCCTATTTTTTATGTTCGCCCTCTTTTTTAAATGAGTATGATTTTGTGTGTATTTCTAGTTTTGTTGTAACGTCGTTTGAAAATGAAAAAAGGATTAATAAAAATCAGCTTGTCATTTTCACTAATGTTTTCGTCTACTTTCATCTTCACCGGGGGCATAAAAAAGTGTGAATCGTGAATTATAGCCCATTCAAACGTGTGGGTAGTATATTCTCCTTTACTCACAATGCTTTCTACCGTTATAGGTATTTTGTTATATAATGTCGACAATACTTTTAAAAACTTTCTGATTCAACTGAGATTGTGTTGTAAAAAGTCTGAATGTGTTTCAATGATCTAAATTTCGTGAATTTTTTTTTTGGGGGGGGGATAAAAAATTCCAATTTGTGGCAAGCAATTTTGTCCTAAAGCGTATTTGGGATTTACAACTTTCAATTGTCATCTCCAAAGCCTTTTTATTGAGACGCATAAAGAATTTTGTCGTCTGGTAATGGGTTAATTTATTTTAACATTTTTACTTCAATTCCCACACTTTTACCCATAATCTTTCTTTGAACATTTAGGACGGGGTTGTGTATTGTATATTTATTCATCGTTTTAATAAAAGGTAACTTCTAAATGATACTTTTTGTGATTTGATAAATTTTTATAACAAATTGATCATGTCAAATAATTATTCTATCTTTATCAAAATCAATCTTCTAATATTATTTAACCTATAATTGTGGCAATAAAATTAAAACATGATTGTCAACTTGTAATAACTTAATTCAAGAAAACATAATTTGGAATCTTGAATTTGATACAACCATCTCCGTTTCGAATATATTGCTTTTACACTTATTATTTTCTAGGAATCTAGTCAAGTTCATTACAACTTTAGATCAGTCTGAAATTTTGTCTGAATATGAGTTGAAAAAACTACCTTAAATAACCTAAACATCTCATAAAGGAAAAAATAAATGTTTACGAGAATTTTTTTATTGTGGAAAGCTATAATGTAATTTAAAAAGAGGGAGAACGGACCCTGGGCGAACTGGAATTAGGGCGAAACGTAATTAGGGCGAACGTGTTTTAGGGCGAACGGACCCGGATTCACTCCACCCAATAATTTTAGTAAACCGACAAAGGCTAAACACTTTCAATAACTAGATATGGATGCATGTAACAGGCCCTAAGCTAAGAGCATATTAAGACTGAATTATGTGAGCCATCATTACCCTATGCACAGCATTCGATTGAAGGGATCTTCAAACTCAATCGGTTTTGCTCACCGAAAACACAACATGGCGCCGAATTCAAAATTATACTATTAGACTGGTAGACTCATAGACTAGAAGATTTGGAACACGAAAAACCCTCGACAGTTATTTACACTCAAATTGATAGTTATTCGTTTCCAAAATCAGATCCACACATTGCTAAACAATGTGGTTATATGAGACGTAGACGGACAAGCATCTATCCCACAACTAATAAAGAAAATAGTGTCACTTCTATGCTTTATGGAAACGTGACTGATATAATCAACATCATTATAACTTCCTTTCAACAAAAGCCACACTGCATGTCTATATTGTAGATATGAACAGTGAAATGACGTTTATTTACCTTAGCGCTATCTGTACTGCCTAAACGACTGCAGTAGAATCCCCAGTGTCTCCAAAATGCACCAAAATCTCATACGGATGCATTCACGGTAATAAGCGCAGCAATCTTCAACGGAAGTGACTCAAGCAACCTCAGTAACACAGGGCACCCATAAGTTTCCCTGAACATAGCGTATATATACACTAATGGTGAAGACCATTGCGATCTAGTTTAAAAAGAAAATTTACACCCAAAATGGAGCGAAGTTCCACCAATTAAAGAGTAAAGTCTCTATGAATTATGCCTATAGTAACACTTATGGAGTAAACAGTTAATTGTTAACTAGTGTAAAAGGAAAGTAAACACTCAAAATGGTTTGAAGTTTCAACATTGAAAGAGTAAAGTTTCTCTGAATTTAGCGTTAGGTAACACTTGCGGTGTAAACTATTGCGAAAAGATTGTTTACACCAAAAATGGATTAAGGTTTCACCTAAGGAAGAGTAGAGTTCCTCTGTATAGTGTAAACTATTGTAAGCTAGTGTGTAGGGAGAGTTTACACCCAAAATGGTGTGAAGTTTCACTATTGTAAGAGTAAGGTATCTCTGAATTTAGCGTATTGTTACATTGATAGTGTAAACTATTGTAAACTAGCGTAAAGGGAAAGTTTACACCCAAAATGGATTGAGGTTACACCCCTGAAAGAGTAAAGTTCCTCTGAATAGTGAAAATTATGGTAAACTAGTGTTTATGGAAAGTTTACACCCAAAATGGTGTGAAGTTTCACCACTGAAAGAGTAAATTTTCTCCGAATTTAGCGTATAGTTACACTAATAGTGTAAACTAGTGTAAATTAGTGTAAAGGGAAAGTTTACACCCAAAATAGTTTGAAGTTTCACCATTAAAAGAGTAAAGTAACACCAAATGTTCATTGCTTATTATACACTTTTGTTCGTGTTATTTAACACCAAAGTTGAGGTAACTATTCTCAGAAAGTGCGAATTCACACTTACTTTGGTGTAGAGAAATGTTACACGAATAATGGTGTTGCTGTCAACCTTTTTTGGTGTAACTTAACACACTTTTTTTACAGTGTATGAGAAATACCAGGAATCTAGGTGCTCAAACCGCCGCGATATGACTGAAATACGAGTAATAGTGGCCTTAAGCCCCATTCAATAAATCAATCAATTGATAACCGACCGCGACGATTATCCTGTCCGACATTTGTCTCCTACCGGAAAATCGTAAACCGAAGCTGGATGACCAGCTGGAAGCTCGGAAAGGATGTAGTCGTATTGTCCTGGTGTGACAAATACCTTGAATCCATTGTTCGGTGTTCCAGCCGGCGCGATCTGACTGAATTGCTGTTTAAAGTGGCGTTAAACCCCATTCAGCGAACCAATCAATTGACTTAAACAATTATGTATGGTCACAAATAATTGTACGTTGACATAAACAATATTATATGGTCAATTGTGCATGGTCATAAACAGTATGGACATTAATAGTTATACGGATTCTTGCCGGGATATACGGCGTTTTAGCCAGCTTGAGAAAACGATATCGCCAAAGCCGCTTACCCATAAAGAGCTTCCATAGATATCAAGTTAAACTAACATATCCAATCACCCTACACGAAAAAGTCGGTTGGCAGTTTCGTGAATGGAGAAAGCGAGGAGCAATATGAAAGTCACTTTTACTTCTGTTGAAAATATGACCGTAATTCAGGAATATGTCAGTTATGTCGGCTAAAACATATGTGTATTTATGAGGTTAATGGAACTGTAGAGTCTCATTTAACATTATTTCTCTCGAAAGTTCTTGGGCAAACACTCACTGCACTTGGGGGGGGGGGGGGGGGGTAAGAGGCCTTGGTCTTACAAGCGTAACAATCAGTTTGATTTACATTATGATAATGATTAAGATTTCAAAACAGAGACAGCGATCTTCTGTATTCTGCAAATAACGTTTATAAAAACATGATTCTTGTGACATTGGACCTTCAATATTATCATACGTATACTAAATTCAGTTAATACAACAATTCTTTATTGTAAATAAAGGCATCTGGCCCAAAATACAGCATTACATTACAATAACATGATACATTTGTATGTCCTTTTAAATGTTTAAAGTTGGTTGTTGATATTCATTCTTTTATCTATTATTTCCATAAGATGAAAAATATAGAGTGACATTTTCTGAATTACTTATATGTTTTCACTTTTCATTAAATTGGTGAAAATTATGAAATTAC
Organism: Fragum fragum; assembly: GCA_946902895.1. Lineage (NCBI taxonomy): Eukaryota > Metazoa > Mollusca > Bivalvia > Cardiida > Cardiidae > Fragum > Fragum fragum. The sequence goes on along the minus strand of OX336382.1, from coordinate 18,160,442 downwards.
GTTGTCCTGTGTACCAATGAAATAAGTATTTTTTTCGTAAATCGTTAAACTCTCTACATTCAAAAAAAGGCGTGATATTCATTTTCTAAACATTCTATATCTTCATTCATAATACAATAAAAGCATATTCTGTTTTCTCTAGATTGGTTATTATGTCTTCCGAGTTCAATTTGTAATTTATGGATGGAACATCTAAATCTAGCAAATGCACGTCTAAATCTAAAAGATAGATCTACTGTTATATATTCTCTGGTTCTAACAAGGATTTAAGATATTTTTAAGAGTCACATCGGGGAGAGTCATTTATAAGGCTATGCCAATTCTGCGTCGCGCAATCAATTAGTCTATGTTTGAATGCGTTTGAAAATGTTTTTTCATCTCCTATTTCTTGGCTGATCCAAACGTGACCGAATCCTAATTGAAATAACAGATGCCTTATATTAGAAGCCCACGTGATTCTTCCCACGTCATCAAGAGATTTTATCATACGGTAACAAGCTTTAGGAAATCTTAATTCGTTCACATAAAGTAAATGACACTAGTACTTAATACATTTGAAAAAATAAATTATGAATAAAGGAAGCCTTCCACATTCACCAAGGCTCACTGCATCAGTTACATGTGAATTAACACCTAAATAATATTTACAGAATCCAGTCAGATTGAATTTTTTCAATGGCATCGGTATGCTCGAACCCCAAGATTTCGTTTGCAAATGTAGCTATTGCTGTAACCATTGTATCAAATATTTTGAAAAGGTCTCTGTAAGAAAAGTAGCCATAAGGCTTTTGAAATTGTTTAATAGAAGCAATAGCCTTTCGAGCTTGCGTTTTTAGGGTTGCTTTAGCTACTGACCATGAAACATAATTCCCATATATTCATAAGTAGAGACCGTGATTTGATTTTCCACCATAAAACCATCGTTCGTACTCACGAAGGGGACCACCATTTCGAAAAATCATAATTTGTTTCATTTTCAAATTAATTCATGCCAGTGTTATCACAAAAAGATTTGATAGCTGTAACTTGCTAGCAGTATCAGCGTAAGTAGATACATTGTCAGCATACATTAGACAGGAAATTTCCTCTATGTTTTTAGAGATCTACATCTTAATAAAACGCACATTAGGGGAATACAACACAAAATATATTCCACATTTAAAAAGATTTTTTATATACAAAATCTAATCGACATATCAACGATTACTCGCTTTAATGTGTAAAAGCTCAGTTCTGCAAGTCGACCGGCCGCTATTAAAATTTTGTTCATATCGCCGGCGAGGCTCCTTAGAAAAAAATACGTGATGTATTCACGCAATGCAGTGTGTATAACTGTTTATTAACCAATCAATTTGGAAAATGTTCTTTCTGGTTTAACAATTATACTTGAGTATTAAAAGTTATAAATGGTAAGAAACATCAATCCAACGAGATGATTGATTCGAGATGTAAAAACAAATGATGTCACCTATCCCCCTCTTGTCACGTTTTACGATATGTGTGCTGTCACGCGTGTACCACCAGATTAAAAAGTAGATTTGATGATCGAGGGCCTGCAGTGGTTTATTCTTACACCCCTAGAGAAACCTCACAGGTTCCCACAGGGCAGTGTTTCCGTTCGAAAAGGATAACAAAAAAAATAAAGATTATAAATACTAACCACTAACTTTCTGCAATCAAACGGTATCGAGTAAATTAATCAGTTATCTCTATTCATCTTTGATTTAGTAGCTTCCTACTATAAGTCCCAGTTAAAGACCGTGGTACAATTGAGGGGTCGCTGGCCTACCCACTTACTCCGACGACAACGCCCACTCCGTTCGGAAATTCAACCTCTATATAAAACAGGGTTACTTTGTAAAATTTATGGCAAGAGACTTGTAACAAAAAGTAACGTGGTTCGTTGGCGACCTAAACGTCAAATTAAAGTCACCAAACCATCAAAATGCTTTTAATAAATATCAGTCAATGTTGGATTACGCAGTTAACTTTCTGTAATGATTTATGATTTGATTGATCGTTTAGTATATTAATTGACAGCTGCGATCCGTAAATTGTAAATAGGTTCCACATGACCTAAAGCCTGTGGCATACGATATTTGTAAAATAGAAGTCAATATGTCGAGGAACAAAATTCATCAAGAACCTAACTTCTAGACAGAACTAAATATACGCGCACATTTATGAAAGCACATACAAAATTTCATTATTTCGTGTGTATTCAACGTGCATTTAATTTAAACTTACACAACTAGCATTCTGCCTAAATAAAAGCAGAAATACGTGTTGTCCAACCTTATTTGTGAATTTACAAATTAAAGAAGGGAGCTTTGTGCAAACGATTAAATAATTGAAAGGGTGAACAAATCCACTTCCTGATTTACTTGAACACTTTTTGCAACAAATTCTTTAATTAAGCGAATTACTTTGAACTTTTATATCAGTTCGTCGGTGAATTAAAGAAAAGGTAGAATAATGTTAGATTGTTGAAATTGTAACTGTTAAATAAAGTCTGTATAGCTCTAATCTTACACATAAGGTGACACCGAACACACTTTGTGGTGAGGTCTTGAGGCCGTTTTTCCACTTGAATCACTTGAACTCGGTTGTCTCTCTCAAGCAGTAACTTTCGCTATGTACAAGAAGAATGTCAGAAAAGAGATGAACGAAAAAAATACCAAAGCCATGTAATCAATAAATTTGCTGATCATCTTCCATGTTGCTGCTGCGTTTAGTACATTTTTCGTCAGAAACTGTTTTGCGTGTACTTTCTGTTCATTTGCCGTTTCCAAAATGCTTTCTCCAACCGGTAACACATTCCCATGTTTTTTCTTACAGCATACACGAATATAAAACGCTTGTAAACACTGTGGAACTGGTTCATTATCATCTTTATGGTAGAGCCTAAGATTAACAATGATGACAAAGGTGATGCAAACGCCGATTATCAAATTTGTCATTAACATGTAAGTTATTGCTGGGACCGGTGAAGAGCTGCTTGGTAAGGCTTCGCTAATTATCGTCATGAAAACGGCTATGGCCAACAATACTGTGACAGAGTAAGATACCCTTTCACCAGATTCGGGAACCAATATAAACACCAACAGGTTCAGGAGGTTCATAAAAAGTAAAGGAGTTACTAAACTAACCAAGGTAAAACTAGCTTTTCTTGATAAAAAGAAGGTCACCTCGACCGTCGACCAACCATCAAGTGAAGAATTTATCATTTGTGTTCCTTCGAGATCCCATTGTCCGTTGTTCGTGTACTGATGTTTGTGGGCTGACGGGGAGCCAACGACAAATACAAGGTCACATGTATCATATCCCCAAGCCTGAAACATTATTGTACAAATTTGTTTATCGAACGGAAAGTTTTCAACGTTTATATCACATGATGCTTTAATACGACCACCAACTACAATTCGAGCTTCGCCATTATAGAAATACCTTACTCTCTGCCATTTCTTAGCCATCGAGTCGGACTCATCAGATGTCGTGGTCAGGATTAACTCTGGTACCCATACCTTTTCATACGATATTAATGTTTTCGTTATATTTCCATACATTGCGGGATTCCATCTGATCAATTCATCAATCCAATCCAATACGAAACCCCCAATGATGTAAAACTCCCCTGTGACTTCATTAAGACTTTGAACTGACCGTAAATACAAACGTACGCTCACAACTACAGGTTTTTCTTGATCTATGACAGGTCTTACATCTTTGTTGTAGTTACTTAGAACTGATGACTGGATGTTTCCAGCATCGGTATAGTTAGCACAACAAGAAAAGACGTAGCTCGCACTGAAAACTTTAAAGAGGAGAAAAATTTTTGGTTTGCACATTGTGTTTGAAATCCTTTTCCTGGTGAGTGTGTTATGAGGAGAATAAGATACAATAACATATGCTGATCTGATATTTACGATCAATCTTAGGAATTTTGATGTCCATTTACACGCGTACTATACTCAGACATATTCATAAGACTTTTTTTATTTTTTTTCATCCACACTTTGAATAACCAAAGAAATAAATGCTACATTTAATTTAAAATGAAAATTATGCTTACATTCAAGTCTTTCAATAAAGGCCACCAAGTTATTTCAACACAAATTAATAACACTGTAACATTGCCAAAGAATGGTTTATTTTATATAATGGATTCGACTAAATGAAGTCAATTCCTAAATAAACCGATTTAACAATCATGCCCATTAAATCAAATGATAAATACGTATAACTTTGGGAATAGTACAAATTGCTTAGATTATATTGATAACGCTCAGCTTTTATTCCTTTTTATTAAATTTGAAATCGGCATTCATGAAACAAATTCTAATTTTTCTCCTTCTTCATTTACCGTCCATTAATGTTCATGACGAAAGATTTTGGACAAAAGTTTTTGTTCTTCATTTCTTAAATTTGCAACTTGTTTCACTGATAGTAGACAAAATTAGAATAATAACAAAGATTTAAGTTGGAAAAAATCTACATTTTTGGGGAAAAAAACTGCTTACAACGCTTCTGATATCTTCTTGTGACACTATTATGAAACTTGATGTAGTGAACGTTTAAACTATGTCTTTCTTGAAATGTCTTAACTTTTAAATGACAAAGTTTTTACATATGCCAACGGCCATACAATTACTGATTTGCAATGGAAGAATTAAGTTTACGTATGATGACCTGGTCGATTCATCTATAAGTTGTTCGACCAGTAATTGACGGAACGCTGCCACCTCCACCCCCACAGTATCCGCTGGCGACACCCACTGTATCCGCTGGCGACACCCACTGTATCCGCTGGCGACACCCACTGTATCCGCTGGCGACACCCACAGTTTCCGCTGGCGACACACACTGTATCCGGTGGCGACACCCACTGTATTCGCTGGCGACACCCACTGTATCCGCTTGCGACACCCACTGTATCCGCTGGCGACACCCACTGTATCCGCTGGCGACACCCACTGTATCCGCTGGCGACACCCACTGTATCCGCTGGCGACACCCACAGTTTCCGATGGCGACACACACTGTATCCGGTGGCGACACCCACTGTATTCGCTGGCGACACACACTGTATCCGCTTGCGACACCCACTGTATCCGCTGGCGACACCCACTGTATCCGCTGGCGACACCCACTGTATCCGCTGGCGACACCCACTGTATCCGCTGGCGACACCCACTGTTTCCGCTGGCGACACCCACTGTATCCGCTGGCGACACACACTGTATCCGCTGGCCACAGCCACTGACACCAAAAGGAAATTCATTTCGATGTTACACTTGACTATTTTGCAAATATTTTGCAAATTACATGTAACAAAAGGTACATAAATGTCGGGCGATGTACAAGCTCAAAGCTCACTCCCGGTCTAAATAAATCATTTGATTAGTCAGTTGGAAAGCAAGTATTGAATACAATACATCTGTTAAACCAGAACGTGTTATTTATTAACTATAGCCATATTAATGCTGTTTTGATTAACGGAATTCGGTTTAACGTCGCTTTTTACAGTATTTCAGTCATATCGCGCGCCGACTGGAGCACCTATCCATTTATTCCTGGTATTTCTCATACCAGTACTACCACAACATCCTTTCCGAGCCTTCAGCTGCTCATCACACTTAGGTTTACGAACACCTACCCATTGGTGGGAGACAAATGTCGGAAAAAATATATGACTCGACCGGGGATCGGACCCTGAACCTAATGATTGAGAGTCCGACGAGCTACCAATGCGCTTTGGCCGCGGCCTATTTATTCTGCACTTAACACGCAAACGTTAAGTCAGAATTAATCTATACTGGGGCTTGTTTGTGACTTCACGACTGGAAATAATTGTTATGTTAAAGTAAAGCTCTATTCGGGAATCATATAAAAGTGCAAAGAACATTTTTCATTGATTTATAGATTAAATGGTATGTAACGTCACTTTTTACAGTATTTCAGTCATATCGCCGCGGCGGGGGCACCTAGCCATGGGTTCCTGGTATTTCTCACATCAGTACTACCACTACATCTTTTACTAGCCTCCAACTGCTCATCCCACTAAGGTTTAGGATTATCCGCCCATTGGTGTGAGACGAATGTTGGAAAGGGTATTCGAAGCGGCGGGGATCGAACCCTCCCATGATTAGGAGGACTACGTGCTTCCACTGCATTAAGGCCGCGACCCTGACATTTTTCAAGTTTATAGAGCCATCATATTTAACTGTAACCTCTGATGCAAGTTTAATCGGACTTTATTTCTGCTCGTAAGTAGCAAATTGGACACCCAAATTACGTAGCCCAAGCAATTTACGTCAAAACACTTGACAAATGAATGCCACTTAATTCTTCTATGAGTACCTCTTGTTCGCTAAACCGTGAGTCTTCTTCAACTATTGATTTCAAAGAACCAATGTTCTTTTCCGTCAAAACGGAAACCGGCCTACCAACTCGTAGGTCGTTTTCATTTGACTCCCGACCATCATTAAATCGGGGAACTCACTCGCAAACTGTAGCATGTTTTACATTCCCGCTAACCTTTTCGTCGTTGATCGTAAAAAAATGTACATGTTGAATCATTCGACACTTTTTCTGGGCCAACGTCGTTTTTAAGTTGGAATTCGGAGCAATTCTAACTTAGATTTAACAGAACCGCAAAATGAATACAAGACAATTTCATTTCGGTTTTTTTTTTTTTTTTTTTTTTTTGATAACACATATCACGTGATCTCTTAGATATGAATACACCTCGGGTTACTTCTCATCTCAACTTGTCACGGGCAATCAGTTAGTTGTAGCCGAAGACAATAATGTGGCACATGTAAAGGATGATATAAAAATTCGTTTAGAGACTTCTTACTGTAGAAGCTGCTATTCTCTGTTTTCCAGATTCTAAAGGGAATTCGCGTATTACAATTAAAGGAGAATGTTATGCTTGAAAATCCTAATTTTGCTGTGCGTGACACGAGCTTATAACCCATTCCAACACGATATAATTTTAGACCAGTCCAAATTCAAAGAAGTAGCAGACAACAATTGTAAGTTGATGAAATCTTTAAAATCCCGGTCTTTTTTTAAAGAAAACATTGTGGATAATGAAGAAATTGTTTGTCACAATTGTCACAAGCAGGGTCATTTAAACCCGTCACTGTCTGGGAATGGGTAAAGACAATGCTAGTTTTTTTTATTTCTGTATGCAGATTTATGTATTTGTGCGTTATTCACGCACGTATGTACACGAATGGGAATGCTGATTTAAGTTTAAAGGAGGGAGGCTTACTCGGAAAGTAATAAATTAATTTGAACCGAATTCCACAGTTTCACCCTTTCAACGCATTCAAACTTCTCAGTACTTTCAGTTCCTTTGATTCTAATCACTGTAAATTTTCTCTGTTTTACACTGTTTCCTACCCAAAGTGATGGATTTTGTCGTCTACAACATTTCTAAATAGAACTTTTCACGCAAAGCGCCAAATGACCAAAAAGTCTGTGTCCGTTAGACTCTTCAAAAAACTATAACAATTTTCTACTGCGGGGAGGATTTACTTCCGGTATCGTTTTCCCAAAACCTTGTTTAATTGCGTCCAGTCAATATTGTTCGATGTATTACAATGAAAAGCATGGGCTAAATAATGTAGATAATATTGTTGGAAATGTATTATCTGTTTTTACAATATTTTTCCAGTAATGGTCTTCATTAAAATAACTCTATATTATCGGCTTGAAAGAATAAATGACGGGGGTTTTGCTTCATGATCTATTTTTCACAGTATACATACAATAAAATGTATTATAACCAAGTATTTCGTTTATTTTGAAACAAACGCATGCAATGGATGATGGGAAATGCACCCGTTTTGTCTGCGGCAACCACCAGAACCGCAAAACTCCTGTTCTTCGCCTACGAAAAAAAAATTAAGAAAAGATGAAATCAAAGATCAATATGGTTGGCGACCAAAACCTCGTAACACATATTATCTCAAATTGTATTTACGACCTTTTGTAACCTGATCGATGAAATTCTGGTTGTAATATTCATATTGGCCCTTTGATCTACTGATAAGCAAGATTTTCAAATATTAAAGCAAGATTGAAAGCCTAACACGCAATATATCCTGCAGCGAAAAAACAATTTCAAATCCATTCAATTAAAATGAGCATATTCAATTTATTTGATTGTGGAAAATGCTTAAAAGTAATAATATTACCGTGCCGATTGAAACGACGCCCGCTCACATCCTTTGATCAAACAACAAGAAATTTTATTTGTCGGCATATCGGTTGGAACATAAAAAGATGAAATTTGTTTGTCAAATCATAAATTTTACAAATTAAATGTAAGAGTGTTTATCGATTATTTGTGACATGTTGCAGGGTACATGTATAGTGTTATACCGAAGGGAACCCTTTACACAAATGCTGTTAACGGACTATTCTTCTGATCAGCTCTCTCTTATCATCATCATTACATTTAACACTTGAAGAATGGATCCTATTGTAATTAATGTATAAATATTTGAAAATCCGAGCAAATTGACGGATCGCTGACCCCTCTCATTGACTCTACTGGCCACGCCCACTGACTCTGCCAGGAAGCCCCATTTCATTATCAAACTACGTCATTTTCCAAAACTTGTTGTAAGTGAATAAAGTTGTTCGTTGGCGACAGTAACATTGCCAACAATTGTTTATGTCGCCAAACCAGATTAAATGCTTGCAAAAATTTCGGCAAGCGTCGAGTTTGAAGTTCACTTCTGGTTCAAATGAATGATTTGATCGGTCGTTTGATTATTTGATTGACAATCGCGATTTGTCAATTAATCCATTAACATTAAATAGCGTTAAACACGCTTTAGATAATTAACGAACTATTTTAGTAGTTCAGATTGAAATGTCAATGAAAATTGAATTCCGGCTCATTACTTTACGATCGCCTGGCAGATATACAAGGTATTTGACAATGACATATATTTCATTAATGGTTTCTTTACATTACAGTGAAATCTATCTTAATATTACTTTTAGTCTATAAAAAGGTCAATGTTATTCTATTTTACTGTATCGACGTCTATTCATACCAACCACGATCTAGTTATTTTGTCCTATATATTATTCCTGGATATGAAATATTAGGGCTAAAATCATTCATTTCTTTGAACATAACCACACAAAACAATTCAAATACAACAAAAGACAAAAAGGATAGAATCAAAGTGCATAGAAATTCAAAACCATTTGATCATTTTTTTATTTTTTATTTTTTATTTTTTTTTAATTTTTGTCATTTAAAAGCCCAGCATTCTTGTTTGCTGAAAAATCGTTTTAGGCTTCTTTGAGTAACCAACTAATTTTGATTGTTTTCGGAGAAAGAAGTTGCATTAAAAGTGTACTAAACTATTTTTCTTTGATGATATTATTGGAAATTTAGAGAAAATATTTTGCTTGATTGAGATATGAAACAAAAAAAAAAATGATCACACTTCTGTTTGAGGTCGGATGTGGTTAGGTTTTTAGCTCACCTGCGCAGGAAGTGCTTTTGGTGATCTAATGTGATCGTTCATCGTCCGGCGTCCGTCAGTCCATCTGCCTGTCCGTCCGTCTGTTCACAATTACAAAAAATCTCCGCCTAAACTAACCATGGAATTCCAACAAACTTCACAGAACTGATCCTTAGGCCATGCTCTTTCTTAATATTTCAAAGAGTTGAAATCCATGAAAAACTTTGGTTGCCATGACAAACGTGTTAAAAAAACTTGAACAAAAAACTTCACCTTCCAAACCATAAGACCTAGAGCATTGATATTTGGTATAAATCGTCATCTATTCACCCTTAACAAAATAACTTCAAATATTTTTTTACTCTGAAAATTAGTCCATTTCTGTTCGAACTCTTATTTTACATAGGAATAGAAAAGTAAATCTTTGAAATGTTTGTTCTCCAAAACCATAATACCAAAAGCTTTGATATTTTGTATAAATCATCATCTATTGACCCGCTATCGAAATAATTCGAAGAATAGGCATACTCTGAATAAAGTTACTTTCTGTGAAATCCCTTATTTAAATAGGAATAAAGGCGGAAATCTTTGAAAATCTTCTCCTCCTAAACCGTAAGTCTAAGAGCTTTGATATTTTGTAGAAGTCATCATCTATTGACCCTCTACCAAAATACTTCAAAGCATTACCGTACTTTGAAAATTAGCCCTTTTCGGTGCGATCCCGTATTTTACATAGCAATAAAGAAGGATATCTCTGAAAATCTTCTCCTCCAAACCCTAAAGCCGACAGCTTTAATATTTCGTATAAGTTATCATCTATTGAACCCCTACCAAAATACTTTTAAGAATTACCGACCTCTGACGTGCTATCCCTGTCTTTAAAATAGGAATTCTGTCAATAAGATAAGAAGTATTTTGGTAGAAGGTCAATAAATAATGATTTATACCAAATATCAAAACTCCATGCCATAGAAGTTTTACTTGCAACTGGCATATCTCTTTTATATCTCTGTTCTTACATAAGCTTTTGCAAGAAAACTTTGCATTGCGTTTTTTACCCTAGTTCCATCCCCTTAGGAAAAGATCTATTACCCCGACATTCATTTTAGTAGTATTGAGTAGAACATTGGGCTTAGCGTCAGTGGTTAATTATGTATAGGCTATAACGTGTGCATGAATAACATTTCTTCGATCCCTTTTATAATTGTTATTATTATTTGTTTTTCTTTTGCTCGAATTGGTAGTTTTGTTTGTTTTGGTTTCGTGGGGAAAGGGGCATGCGTGCATACAATCATCAACATCATACCTCGTTCGCCATTATTTCAACAGGAAAGTTGTAAAATTTGTAGTTTATGTTTTAAAATCTTATTACAGATGATTTTTAATGTGGAGGATTTAGTCAAAATCTTTATTTATTTTAGACATAAAATGGCAATCTTATCTATGAATATTAACCAGAAGCGACCTTGCCCTTTTGGAAATAAAAGTAGTTCCCGATTTTCGGAGCGAAAGTTGATATCATCACTAATGATGATATCAAAATTTATTACACTGGGAAATCCCAAGGTCTCACAGCTAGGAATATGATAAATTAATGTCCATGTTACATTCCTCCTTCCTCTTCATCCTGAAAGGATATGACTTACTTGGGCGGTGCACTGATATAGGGACTGATAAAAAGAGGATATCAAATTAATGGTTATGAAATATCCAATTTATTTAACGAGTCATCTATAAACAGATAAAAACGAGGCTATGCATACCTTCGTTTTCAAGCTTATTCAAGCTGTAGTTACGACGCTTAGGTCGCCAACCAACGATTTTCCTTTTTTTCTATTACATACTAATGACCATAGGTTTTGCAAAATAACGCCGTTTAATCCTTTCCTTTTTCTCGAAATTTAAGACTGATTCAAATTTTAAAAATGTTGCAGACTACAATGAAAAGTGCATACAATTCGAAACGAAACCATTGTATGTGGTAGAACATATTGTGCTAAAAGAAGAAATTGCTTGTATCAAGCAATTTCTTCTTTTATCACAATATTTTCTTAAGTATAAAATTGCATGGACGTAAAAACCAGTGATTATCTATCTATATATACTGCCCAACTCCCCTTTCGGGTATTACTGGCAGGTGCGCGTCTGTGCAGGAATAAAAACTGTTAGACATTTGTTAGGGTGCAAAATTTTAAAAGTATTGTGAGTGTTAGATTAAAAGAGCGGATAAAACATTTTTTGGTCATTCAGGGACGGCTCACTATCTGAAAAGAATCAAGACTCTTTTTGAACGCTGCAATATGAGGTTGCTGTACAATTGTTTCTGGAAGGCTGTTCCATAGTATCACTGTGTAGGGGAAAAAAGAATATTTAAAGTAGGCTGCATTTGTGTGGATCTGTCTGAAAGATGCTGTGTGCATATGTCGGGTGGTCCTCACTGGTCTTTCAAGATAAGCTGGTACTGGCACTGCAACAAAATTGTTAACGATTTTATAAAACATGGTGACTCTGGAGATGTCTCGTCTGTATTGGAGAGTTTCCCAACCAAGCTCCTTCTGCATGCAGGTAACACTGTCATAATAAGAGAAATTATTTTGAACCCATCTTGCCGCTCTACGTTGTACTTTTTCCACTTTGTTGATATAGGTTTTTGTGTAGGGGCTCCAAACTGTTGATGCGTATTCTACCTGGGGTCTCACTAAAGTTTTATACGCTATTTCTCTGATCTTCTTATTTTTGGTCTGGATGTTTCTGCGGAGAAAACCTAAAGTTTTATTAGCATTTGATGTTATATTGTCAATGTGTTTGTTCCAGGAAAGATCTCCAGATATTGTAACTCCTAGGTATTTGGCATTGTCCACAGTCTCTAGTACTTGTCCATGTAACCTGTAATCAAAGGAAATCTTTTTCTTCTTTTTAGTAATATTTAGAACAATGCATTTGCTGGGGTTAAACTCCATTTCCCACTTTTTCTCCCACTGCATTAACTTGTCTAGATCTTCTTGTAGGGTCAAACAGTCTTGTCTGTTGTTTATAGCTTTATAGTAAACGACAGTGTCATCTGCAAACAAACGAACTTGGGATGTGGTGTTATTTGGAAGGTCATTTATATACAAAAGAAACAAAAGAGGGCCAAGTACAGATCCCTGAGGTACTCCAGACGTGACTGGTACTTCTGATGAGCATCCACCATCTAAGACTACTTTTTGTGTTCTGCCTATTAGAAAAGATTTAATCCACAAAAGGGTAGCATTGTTAACACCATGTTCCTGCAATTTATACAAAAGTTTTAGGTGGCTAACTTTGTCAAAAGCCTTGCTGAAGTCTAACAAAACTAGATCAGTTTGTTTTCCTTCAGTCAGGTTTCTGGTAAGATGGTCGGTCTGTTGAAGTAGCTGGGTTTCGCATGAACGCCTTTCTCTAAAACCATGCTGCAAGTCATAAAGGATATTATTTAAAATGTTCTGTTAGATTTGAGGCTACAATATGTTCTAGAACTTTACACAGTACACATGTTAAAGATATAGGTCTGTAATTTGCAGGATCTTCTTTGTTTCCTTTCTTGAAGAGTGGAGTCACGTTTGCTTTTGTCCAAACCTGGGGAAGAGTGCCTGTGTCTAGGGATTTCTGAAAGAGAATTTGTAAGATCGGGGAAATTTGATAACATAAGTTTTTTAGTACAAGAGGTTTGATGTTGTCTGGTCCTGCTGCTTTGTCTGGTTTCAGGTTGGAAATAAGTTTTTGTATTCCACTGGTGCAAATAGTAATGTTCGGCATAACTGGGTATTTGCTGAAAGAGGAAGAGAATACATTTTGTCTTATAGATGAAAGGCAGAACTGAGCCAAAGAAATTGGTGTCATTGGAGTGAAGACTGACTGGAACTGTTGATTTAGGATATTCGCCTTTTCTGTGTTGTCCGATTTGATGGAACCTGAAATTTTATCGAGAAGAGGGGCTACTCCTGTTGCGTCTTGCTTGGCATTCTTTACCAGACTGAAAAGTTTCTTATTGTTAAATCTTGTAGCTTTCTGTTTGTCTTCAATGGTTCCATCTAGGCCTAAAATATATTCAATATAATTAATAAAAGAAACTTTAATTTGATTTTTGATGTTTCTTTTTAGAGCCTTGAGAGCAGTCTTCATCTTGTTGTTTCCTTCTTTCTTCAATCTGAAATAGAGTTGATCCCTTTTTCTGATAAGGCGTTTTATAGGCTGTGTAATCCATGGAAGAGATCTCTTGTGGCCAAGTCGTTTTGTTGGAACATACTTCTCGATACCTGTTGAGATTGCATCTGAAAATTTTAACCAAATTTCTTCAACAGTAATACAGTAAAGAGTAAAAATCGAAGCGAGACTTCTTTTTGAGTCAATGCATGGGCGTGGCCAAAGAAGTAAGTTGGAGGGTCCATCGATTGGTCAATATTGCATCCGCTTTAATAGCACGACTTCCTGAAGTACCCATATTTGCTCCAATGAACTTTTGAGTTTGGTGATCTTAAATCCAAAATAATTTAAGATAATTTCGTATGTATTTATCTTAAAAATGTCGACACCCTGAGCGAGGATCGTTTTGTTGTTTTTTGTTTTTTCCAGTGAAACAACGTCATACTCTACTAGCGAAAGAATTAAATCTTGAACCGACATTTATATGGAGCATTTTTGATTATTTTTTCGACGTCTCGTACAATCCTTTGCTTTTACGTCCCTGTCATTTTATACGCAAGAAATTGTTCGCAACAAGCAATTTATTCTTTTTCAACAATATTATCTACCTTTATGAATGGTTAATTTTCAAATTAAATCCACTTTAATTTGTTGTCTTCAAAGCCTTTGAATTTGGACAGGTCTAAAAATGTTCGTGGGTTCACTTTCGCCGATGAGACGAAATATTTTTGTGCTATTTTCAATATCATTTCTCTTCTTTATTGACTTATGATGAACATAATCCAATCTTAATTTTAGAATCATGAGAGATACATATGCAAATAGATTTTAGGTTTGCAGAAATACTGATGTAATGTAGCACACCATTTCAAGTGACTAACTCATAAATAGGAAGTTCTAATTAAGCTACTTATTATCGTAATTGTAAAATTCATCCTCTTTGCGTTTTAGTTCCGTGTGGTACTTTGATGAAGGCAAAAGATATTTCAATCATTAGCTTTTCACACGTTTGATAGCGCATCGAATGGGAGTTTGGCAATCTCATCTTTCCCTTTCAGACACTATTTCTAGCTAGCAAAGCGTCAGCTTTGATAGCTTAAGTTAGCAGACAAAAACGTTAGGTCGTTTCAAAGTTCAACGAGTGCAAACTGCAACTGGAAGCTTAACCACTAAACCCATTAAATGCCTACGCTTTTAAAAGTAGTCCTTATGTATTTCGGAAATATTGCAAACTCTGCATGTAAGTTCATCTCCTGGGTATTTTAGCTCGCATGAGCACACCGTGTTCAAAATGACTCTGATCAATCTTCAAAAAAGATGCAGACGACAATTCCAAATTGTTGAAAATCTATCTAGGTAGAAAATAATGTGGAAAATGAAGAAATTGCTTTTAACAAGCATTCTTTACATTTTCCACATTGTTTCCATAATTATTTTCTTGAGAGGCGTAAAAGGGGTGGATTGTGTGGGAACAGGTTAACTCCTTGGTTACTTTAATCTCGTTTCTTTATCATGATAACGTTTGACAAAGAAGATTACTGAACAAAACAATGCTTTGCTAGCCTCCGGTACTTTTCAGTACTTTGATTGATTACCACTTATGACATCGACCATTTTGTAAATTCTACGTCCTATAAATTAATTCTGTTCCTAGTTGAATTCCCATTTCGCAATGCACGTGTTTAAGCTTGATCGGCTTTGAAATTTTCCGATCATTTCTCTAAATGCGGATCGGTCTAAAATTCTTGTTATCTGGTGATTTTTTTTTCTACAAAAAGGGTGTTTTAAATACATTGCAATTTTTCCTTCATTTTCCAGTAAGAAAGATAGTTAATTATCAAATTTCAAAAATGAAAAAAAAAATCATTTTTTATCATAGAGGCAGGTTTTCATGACTAACGGGGCCCCGGCGACCTCTCAATCATGAGGTCTAGGGCTCGATCCCTGATAGTGTTATTTCTGACATTTGTCCAACAACAATGGGTGGAAAATCTCAAATGTGAGTGGGATGAGCAGCTTGGGGCTCGGGAACGGTGTAGTAGTAGTACTGATATGAGAAATACTAGATATCATTGTTACGTGCTCCAGTCGCAGCGTTGTGCCTGAAATACTGATAAAGGTTACGTCAAACCCCACCCATTCAATCAATTAAATTCACGGATAACAGGCCTTGTGTATTTCTTGTGGTAAGACCTCTCTGGAAGAACTTGGGTCATGGTTGTCTGTCGGTCATGGTTCTCAAGGTAATATTTATGAGACAAAAATGTCGGGTTGATTAAAAGTAGAAAAAATCTAGACACTTTAGAGCGAAAAGTGGACTTCCAACAAATGCGCTAACTTCTGTATGCGGTATAAGTTTAACATTTGAAACAAAAGTTGCTTCTCTGAAAATGCTGTCTGAATTCAATTTAATTATACCGGAGTTTCCCTCGGTTACCTTTTTTTTATCTCTTGAAGAAATTTTGACCCAGTAAAACATAAAATCGATTGGCAGAGCTATTTTCTATACAGTGAAAACCTTGAAGATTTACTCCTCTAAATTCACCGGCTGGTATGATCATTTGATAACCCTTTACTAGTTCCTTTTTGGATTTTGAAAATTATCGCTTTTATTGGCCTGTGGTACCGAAGTAATTGATTTGTCATCGACGGAGAAACACTAAATGGAATTCGCTTATCGCGGCTGCCATTTAAATAATCAGTCGACCAATGAAATTATGCATTTGGATCGGATATGAACTTTGAACTCCAACAATTACCGCCATTTATATGAAACATTTTTGTTGCTTTGGCGACTTAGACCTTTAGGTCGCAAACCAACTATTCTACTTTTTTGGTAACGTGCTACTGGCTATTACATTTTGAAAAAAATAGCCCTGTTTAAAATCAGAGTTGAACTTCCTGTTGGAGTCAATGGGCAAGGCCTATGAAATAAGTGTGTGTGTGTGGGGGGGGGGAGAGACAGTGATTAGTCAATTCAGGGGATATCATATGAAGTACATCACGGCTAAAAAGATGGTACGACCAATTGATGAGTCGTACACAACATTTCTACACCATCACTAATTTTAAACACCCAAACTCACCACCCACACCCCAGGGGAGGTAGAACACTCGACCATTTAGAAAAAGATTAAAACAGGCAATCTTACTTTACCATTAACGAAGCCATTTCCCCATAAAAGCACGTTTTTCCGAAAAGAATAACTTAGTTTTGTAAAAGGTTGAAATAATTCTAGGGAATCTATTAACACTTATTTCAATTAAAATTCCTGCAAAATTAGAATAACCTCTGAAGTTGTTTGTTTCTTTGTTTCTTTGTTTGCATTCTTGTTTCTTTTTTTTTTTTTTTTTTTTTTTTTTCTATATATACATATGAATATATATATTTGGTTGTTTTGTTTTTGTTTGTTTGTTTGTTTGTTCGGTTGTTCGGTTGTTTGTTTAGGTGTAATTATTTTTAGACTAAGACCTACTTTAAATGATATCATACATGGAATAAGGCGCTCGGTGAAAGACTGTTCTGACCGCTAAATTATTATTTATTCATCTATTTTCTATACAATTAAATACAGAATAGTTTGGAGCATTATATACCCTTTTCAAATGGACCTAGAAGAAAAACAATTTCAGTGACCTACTAACCGAAACTTAATCTTTTAACTAAAAAATGATGTCCAAAATCTATAGTTTTACCGAAAAAAAGAAGCACGAAACTGAGATATCAAAGCGGGTCCTGTGAAGAGAAAAGCAGTATATGAGGCTTATAAATTAAATTGCCATTCAGACCACCCTTTTCCATGTTTTGTCATGGAGTCTCCCAGTTTTCACTAAGGTTCATCCCCATGACCTAACAGTCATTCTGGTCAAGCTTCGTAAAGATATGGCAAAGACTGTGCCCCCCCCCCCCCCAGATTGTAAACAAAGAATTTGTTATTAAGGTTCATTTTCATATATGTATTTCGGTAGAATTTTCCCATTTGAAATAGGGTTTATTCCTATGATGTTACAATCATTCTAACAAAGTATAATCAAGACTGGGCACTAACTGTGACCCCTAGAGTGTAAACAAAGGCATTTGGGGCCCTTTTCTCGTGTTTTCAAATGGTATCTTTTCAATTTCATTACGGTTCTTCCTTATGATCTAGCAATAATTCCAATCAAGTTACGTCAAGACTGGGCGAACATAGTGGCCCCTAGAGTGTAAACAAATTTATTGCCATTGAGGTCCCTTTTCTAGAGTTCTAAAATGGACTCTCCCTTTTTTCAATAGGGTTCATCCTTGTGATCTAACACAAGTGTAAACAAGATTGGGCAAACATCGTGGCCCCTAAAGTGTAAACAAAGAAATCGAGGCCCCATTTCGCGTGTTTTCAAATTGAATCTTCACATTTTTTATTAGGGTTCATTCTTATGATCTAACAATCATTCTAACCAAATTTCATCAAGATCGGTCAAATCTGTGGACCAAAGAGTGTTGTGAACAAAGCAATTGTTGACATTGGATTGCGGACGACGGGCATTCGAGTATCACAAAAGCTCACAATGAGCACGTTGTGCTACAATGAAGTGAAAAGGCTCACCATCCCTCCTTTTTACGCCCTTAAGAAAACAATTGTGGAAAATAATGTGGAAAATGAAGAAATTGCTTGTCACATTGTTTTCTACCTAGAGAGATAAATATTTTAGAATGTTCAACAATTTGAAATTGTCGTCTGCGACTTCTTTGTAGACTCTGATCAGAAACATTTTGAACACGATGTGCTCAAGTGAGCTTGAAAATACTTAGGAGATGAACTTGCAAGCAGGGGTTGCAATATTCCTGAAATGCACAAGAACTACTTTTTATGGCGTAAGCATTTAACGGATTTCGTGGTTGAGCTCCCAGTGGCAGTTTGCACTCACTGACCTCAAAATTTAGACTGTTAACTTTAGCCATCAAAGCTGACGCTTGCTAGCTAAAAATCAGTTTCATAAGAATATTATTCTTATCATATCCCCTATAGTTTGAAAAAGTGCATTCAACCTTGATAAAAATTCGCGTTTAACACACGTTTGTTCTTGAAATTACGAACGAGCAAAGAAACAAAGCAATTCTAATAAATATATTTATTTACATTACTTCATTATTGTTAACATCATTTATAGAAACAAATGTCAAACCATCTTACTGCTACAAATATAAGTATAAAGACATGCCTACTTGGTAATATAAGAGTTTTTTATGTGTTTATTTGTTTTTGTTGAAATAGTTGTTGGTTTATTTCATTTTATTGTTTTCCATTCAAATGAGTCCCACAGATTTTGATAGCATATAAGAAATAGGCGTAAACCTTCGATATGGAAGTAGAGAAGGGCTTAAAATGCCTTCCCACCATATAAAATTAGGCCAATCAGAATCCCCTATTTCATGTCATATACATGTTATTTTGTATCTATATTATATAACTTGCATTGCGGTACAAAATTCTTTTGTCTAACTTCTTCGGTGTTAGTCGCGAAGGTTAAAATGCTTTCAACTCTCCTTATTTTGGTTCTCATTGCCGGTATTGTTGACAGTGAAGTGGTAAACGACGAACACTTCACAAAATGTAACGAGTTTTTCTATAAAAGGACTCCACCCTCAGGATTTCTGCGTGACAACACGAAGGAGATCTGCCAAAGGTATCAGGATATTTTCTACTATGCCACGCTGTACAACACGAGATTCAGGATTCCTATTTACTCGGCATACAGACTAGATACAGATTCCTGCACTGGGGACCAGCCTGACCGCAGGAATACCTGGTTTGTAGAACCACAGGTATGGTGTTATTGGACTCCAGGTTTTTAGCTCACCTGAGCACGTAGTGCTCAAGTGAGCTATTGTGATCGCCTTTTGTCCGACGTCCGTCCGGCGTCCGTCGTGCGTCGTGCGTCGTGTGTCGTGCGTCGTGCGTCGTCCGTCAACAATTTCTTTAAACAGCATCTCCTCCCAAACCACTGGGCCAATTTGAACCAAATTTGGCAGAAATGTTCCTTAGGTGGTCCCCTTCAAAAATAGCTTAAAGAATTGAAATCCGTTAAAAACTCTGGTTGTCATGGCAACAAAAGTGAAATTTTAAAAAAATCTTTAAAAATCTTCTCCTCCTGACCCAGAAGGCGTAGAGCCTTGATATTTTGCATGTAGCATCAGTATATTGACCTCTTTCAAAATAGCTAAAATCATGATCCTCGGGTCCCCAGGGGCGGAGCCCCAGGGGGTGGGGTTTATATAGAAACAAAGAACGATTTTTTAAATGACATCTCCTCCCAAACCACTGGGCCAATTTGAACCAAATTTGGCAGAAATGTTCCTTAGGTGGTCCCCTTCAAAAATAGCTAGTAGAATTGAAATCCGTTAAAAACTCTGGTTGTCATGGCAACAAAAGTGAAATTTTAAAAAAATCTTTAAAAATCTTCTCCTCCTGACCCAGAAGGCTTAGAGCCTTGATATTTTGCATGAAGCTTCAGTATATTGACCTCTTTCAAAATAGCTAAAATCATGATCCTCGGGTTCCCAGGGGCGGAGCCCCAGGGAGGTGGGGTTAATATAGAAATAAAGAACAATCTTTTAAATGACATCTCCTCCCAAACCATTGGGCCAATTTGAACCAAATCTGGCAGAAATGTTCTTTAGGTGGTCCCCTTCAAAAAAAGCTTAAAGAATTGAAATCCTTAAAAAACTCTGGTTGCCATGGCAACAAAAGTGAAATTTTAAAAAAATCTTTAAAAATCTTCTCCTCCTGACCCAGAAGGCGTAGAGCCTTGATATTTTGCATGAAGCATCAGTATATTGACCTCTTTCAAAATAGCTAAAATCATGATCCTCGGGTCCCCAGGGGCGGAGCCCCAGGGGGATGGGGTTTACATAGAAATAAAGAACATTTTTTTAAATGACATCTCCTCCCAATTCACAGGGCCAATTTGTTCCAAATTTTGCAGAAATGTTCCTTAGGTGGTCCCCCTTTAAATTAGCTAAAAGAATTTAAATCCGTTAAAAACTCTGGTTGCCATGGCAACAAAAGTGAAATTTCAAAATAATCTTTAAGAATCTTCTTCTCCTGACCCAGAAGGCGTACAGCCTTGATATTTTGCATGAAGCATCAGTATATTGACCTCTTACAAAATAGCTTAAATCATGATCCTCGGGTCTCCAGGGGCAGACCCAGGGGGGGGGGGTGTATAGGCATGAAGCATCAGTTCACAGACTTCTTTCTTATTTCTGAAATTATAACCCATAGAAAAAGTTTTTTCCTTCTTTCAAATCAGCACTTAAGCCTTGAAATTTGTAATTTGGACTTTTGGATCCCCAGGTTCATAGCCTTTATATGTAATTGTGTCCCACTTGTTTCATAATCCTAACCTTAACATGAAATTAGACTGTTGAAAGAAAAAGAGCCTTTATCTCAGGTGAGCGCCCCAGGTCCAACGGCCCTCTTGTTTATACGTCTCTCTCCCTTTCAATATCTATATTAGTATGTCTATCTCTCTGTCCGTCTCTCTGTATATCTCTCTCAATCTCCCTGTCTATCTCCGCCTCTATCTGTTTCTTTCTGTTTCGCTCACTCTCAACCATTCTTTATATGTCTCTGTTTCTTTCTTTATACGTCCAGCCGCCGTCATAGCGCAGTCGGTAGCGCGTTAGACTCCTAATCTTCAATAATGGGATGTCAGGGGTTCGATCCCCGGCGGGAGCACATATTCTTTCCGACATTTGTCTCTCACCGATAGGTGGATAATCGTAAACCTAAGTGGGATAGCAGCTGGGGGCTAGGAAAGGATGTAGTGACAGTACTGTTGTGAGAAATACCAGGAATCCATTCTAGGTGCTCTATCCGCCGCGATGTGACTGAAATACTGTTAAAAACGGCGTTAAACCCCATTCAATCAATTCTTTATACGTCCATCTTCTTTTCTTTCTTTATACGTCCATCTACTTTTTCTCTGTCATTGTGGTATTTATGCGAACCTTTTAGTAACTGTGAAAATGTGTGTTATATATGATGATTTTGATAGAAGATTATGTAGATATGTATGAGTCTCTTTCACAAGATTTTATCAATCCGTCCGTCTTTTATAAATATCAAACATTTTTCAAAGACAAATTTTGGATTTCGAATATAAACATCCTATGACGAAAAAGCGTTTAGTTTGTTTGAAGAGTGTTTAAGACAGCTTTTAACAGTCCATGATTGATTGAAGATCTTGAGTCTGATGCGCAACCATCTATGTTATCACGGCGGCCCGCAAAGCGTTTAGAATACATTTTGTTCCCTCTGATAAACATAATATGAATGAATGAAGGTGCAAGATATTAGTAACAAAGCTTTGTCATGTGAAAACGCGACGCTGATCGGTTGATATTTTCAAGTTCACATATACGAAACGAATTAGCAAAACATGCTTTCTTTCGATTATACTAAAATCTATTCAGACAAAAATGAGAGGAACACTATAACCGTTTTCTCATACCTTACCTACAATTTCATACGGTCCTTTTAGGGAAACAACATAAAGATTTTTTTTCAAGTACATGTAGTTAGACCTGCAGTATGATGATATTCTGTCCTTACAGCTCTCCGGTATAGGATATCCACGAAACATGGGCACGGCTGGACCAAATACAGACACTTATAAGCATGTTCAGGCTATCAACGCAGACTATCGCAACACCAATTTTGACAGGGGTCATCTGAATCCAAATTTTTACCAGTGTGATGTAGGCAGAACGGCAACATTTACACTGACCAACGCTGTGCCACAAGACCCTTGTATCAACCAAAATATGTGGAAAGAAATGGAGACAGTCTCGAAAAGTATCATGAAAGACCTTTGCTCCTTTCCAGGTGCTAGACGGTATTATCATTAAAATTTTGTATAAGAGTTGTCATTTGAAGGATCGCTGGCACCGCCCACTGACTCAGATTGTCTAGGCTACTGACTTCGACAGGAAAACTCACTTCGATAGTAATCGGCGTCATTTTGCAAAAAGCTTTTTGGCCAGTTATATGTAACATTAAAGTAAAATGGTCCATCAATTTGGGGGGGGGGGGTATTGGGGGTGGATTGGGGGGAGAAGCTGGTGACCCGGATAGGGTGTAGTGGTAGCACTGATGTGTGAAATACCAGGAATCCATAATTACATGTAGGTATTCCAGCCGCTGCGATATGACTGAAACATTTTCAAACAAAAAACCGTCAATTGTTTTAGAAAGGTATGGTTTGTTTTATAATCATTTTTATAATTGTTGTTGTTTTTAAAGGAACAAACATCATGCGTTCAGAAATAAAGTTATTCGCTATTCGTTTTTACACTCACTGTTAATATGTTTACTCTTAAGAAGGTCCGATGGAACACATACAATTTTGATTTCAGGTATTTTGTGACTGGGGCGGTCCCAGGGAACCAGAAAATTCCGTCCAGATCACAGGATGAAGAAAGAGATGAAGCCAGAGAATACAGCAGGGTAACCGTACCGAGTAACCTGTGGACAGCTGCATGCTGTGATTCCACGTTTGCAGTAAATCCTGCTGATAGAAACAATGGATTTTCGTTTGGATATTATGGCAAAAACGAACCGGATGCGTGGGTCACGCCTGCAAAAGTCAGCACTTTGAAGGGTATTTTAGCCCGAATGTACAATCTAGAGATTTTGGACATTTTTTTAAGACGAATGTTCTGAGGAAAGTTTCAATTCGAAAAATGCTTTTAGAAAACTACGTGTACCCCTAAACAAGCGAGTATCGGAGAGCGTACTCGACTTGAGCAAATCTAGCGAATCTTCGGTGCCTTCAGCTAAAAGAATTTTCGTACAGAAAGTAGATAATGTCCTAAACCAGAACCCTGCCATTGCTCAAAGGAATTGGAAATTTGCTGATGGGGATTTCGGTCTTCAGACACAGAGAAATCAGATACAAAATATACGCTATCAACTTCTGCAAGTTGGACTTACGACAGTGCTGACCAGGCCAAGACTGGAATTCAACTCGAAAGATAAAGACGTAATAACTGATCGAGGAACAAATAATGGTAAAATGATTTCGTCTTCTAGAACAAGTGAAAGAACAGGGGTAAGGACAAATTCAAAAAGCAAACTTTACTTCTTGAAAAAGAGACAAAATCCTCGTGACGACTTTTTGAAGGTGCTGTTTGCTAGGTCAGGTAAAAGCCTGCAAGAAGGCAATCAGAGGACAAAATTACGGGAGTCCTATGTTACAAACTCGTACGACAAAGTAAAGATAAAAGCCACCGAGTTTGAAGGCACACTAATCGACAACTATGCCGTGGTACCTTCATCACCAAACACTTGGACTGGCTCGGGAGATCGATGTCGAATCGGACACAATTGTGGATATCATGATGAAAGTTACATGTGGTGTTACACAGATTGGAGCGACCATTGGGACTACTGCTGTTCTTGGGACTGCCATTTTGGTGACAATTCCTACCAGTGGTGCTATTCAGGTTCAACATGGGCGTACTGTTCCCTTCCTTATTCAACTATAACAATCTCTGCAACGCCTTGTCGCCAGGACCACGCATGCGGAATGCACGGTGAAAGCTACTTCTGGTGCTACACGGACAAGAACCAGAACTGGGATTACTGTTGTCAGCCTTGGCATGATTGTCTGTTACATGGTGAGGGGTATAAATGGTGCTACACCGGGTACCAACAAGAGCAGGGATGGAATTACTGCAAATACTAGTTAAAGCTGCGTAGCAATATCCGGACTTTATTTTCTGCATACACTGATAATCTTTCTTTACTTTTTAAATATAAAATCTTTTCTAAACCTTAAAACTTCTCTTTCAAATAAAACCATAATACATGTAACTATTCTTTCCATATTTTGTCTTCTGAAAGCGATTACAGAATCTTGTTGAATTTGAACTGTCCATTCATCTATTCTGTGGGAATTTACATCTAGGCATTCTCGTTACAATATAATGTAGGGACAATTTGATTTATGAGTCTCGAAGATTATACCCTTCGGTTAAAACTAAGATGATGTGAACACTGTCCACACTCCTTTTTTGTTACAGCATTATAAAACCACTCTAAAATTCGTTAATTCCATTTCATTTAGACTAATCGCAGTGAGTAATGCGTCGCACTCTCAACTTATCCTCTGTCGCATGTTTTTGAAATTAGTTGTAGTTTAGTTTGTTTGTTAGTTTAAACATGTTCGAATTGAGGGAGGGATTAAGAAGGTAATTTGGAAGAAAATGAGAAGTTAAATGGTATCATAAATTAAATAATTGGTTGATTGAATGGGGTTTAACGACACTTTTAACAGTATTTCAGTCATATCGCGGCGTCTGGAACACCTTACAATGGGTTCCTGGTATCTCCCACACCGGTACTACCACTACATCCTTTCCTAGACTCCAGCTGCTATCCCACTTAGGTTTACGATTATCCACCAATTGGTGAAAGACAAATGTCGAAACGGATATGTGCCGCCGCCGGGGATCGAACCCATGACATCCCATGATTGAAGATCGACAGTCTTATGCGCTACCGTCTCGGTGCGGCCATGACGGCGGCAAAAAAGTGATATAATAAAAAAGAGGGGAAAAAACTATAATTTATAATGAGTTGGAGAAAGATCAGTGCATGGTTTGTATCTCCTTCAAGGAGAAAACGTTTCTCACAATATTAATCCCGTAATACGATATTTCATTTCGGTCTCAACATTACAATTATTTCATTGGATTCTACTTCCATGATACAAACGTTACAATCGTGATTGAGAATTTATTTCCTTTTCTTCATTAGGGTCCCGCGACAGAAATTGAATTACTTGTTTTAAGAAACAGAAATGAAGTGTCGCGATGCACTTATAATGTTTTCATCGGCGAGAGACAAATGGCGCGTCGTGATGGCAATAGCATTTTTCGCCAAACTGGGGATGATGTAGCGTAGCAAATAAGGAGACCTCGGGGTATCCGAGGATGGGGAATCTCGCTCATGACACAAGAATAGAAAACATCCTATGTTACCAACTAAGTTAATGGGACTAGTCGCGAAGTTTTGATTTAATGAATTAATCTGTATGAAAGATGCATTTTTCTACGCCAAAATGGGCATATCACTTTCCTATGCCAACAGGTTTGTCTACCATTAGAATATTCAGGGCTTTGGTTTTGTTATAAAAAGAGCCATTGTGAGCCCAGAGACTACACTATTCAAGGCAAGGGTAGGATCTCTACAAGAAAATCGAGTGACAAATTCTTTATTCCACGTGAACCTTCAAAACCATCGATGTCGTTGGTGGGGGTGTTGTAACTACTGCTTTATTTAAGCTGTAGTTACGAAATTTTGCCTGTCCAAATACGCTATTCTGATCGTAGGGGAAAAATCAAGAGCGCTATTAGTTATATTAGAATGACGCCATTTATAGGCGTTTCTACATATGTGTTAGACAAGAATATTCATTTAAGAGATTAAGAGAATATTTTTTGTTTTCATGGAGGTATGAACCGAAAAAACTAATCACACTGTATGAATACGCTTCGGTTCATACCTCCATGAAAACAAAAAATATTCTCTTCATTTCTTATAATTTAATAGCATCGAGCGAAAATAAAAAGCTTCACAAATTTTGCTACCTTTTTGTAGGGGACTATTTTGTGCGGAAGCATACAAAATCGCTGTGTGCTCAAAATTTTGTTTATGGAGTTATGAATTTTTTTTTCGACCAATCAGAACGCTCGTTTTTGATAGACGAAACTAAAAAATAAATTATTATAGCTTTTCGCTTTAGATATCGGGGGTAGAAATGAACGAAAATGAGATTTCAAGATAAACAATATGAAGTATCGGTGAGATGTTTATGCTGTAATAGGAGAATATACATGGACACTCACTCACAAACGTCAGACTGGAGGTAGCAGAAGGCGATGCACGCCCACATAAGTTCCGCGGAGATGGAAACTGAGAGATTAGTTTGTACTGAATTGCAAATATTATCCGAGGAAAATCGCCTCGTACCCGTATCCACCCACCCCTTCTTGTTATGAATTTCATCCTGTGCGCCTTGTAATGTTAAACTGAAAAAGGTTTGCACCCACTTCCCCATTTATGAAGTTCTTATTACAGGCCTGATATTCTTTAAATTGAACATGTCTGTAAAATACCCATTTATTACAACTGATATTATCACAGTCTGGGATGGTATAATTGAAACCAATCATTTTGTCGTTTATAGCTCCTTCCATTCCTAAACAGCATTCGTGACTTCATTTATACATAATATACTGAGCAAAAGTGAAAACATTTTGATACTGTTGAAGTTTTTCAAATTGTTGCTCTCCTGAGTAAAAATGAAATTCAAAGTTGCTGTCCGGCCAAGAACCGGGGTGGTTTCGGGTTACGTCATATCGGGATGATCCTGAAATACGACTTCGACATTTTCGAAACAGATTTACGTCGGCAATATCCACTTTTAGAGTGATGTTTGGTGGCTGGATTACAGCCAAAACCGTGCAGGACCGTTTGCGAGCAGTTGGACACGTGTTCGACGGCAATATAATGGACCGTATCTAATATCTTATTCGATTGGCCACGAGGCACATGCGGGTCAATCAAAGGTAATGTAATTCAATTAGTGACGAATCACGATTCACATTACGGATTGCTGATTGTACCCCAGGAGAACGTCATCCTCAAGCATGTTTCAGCGAGGTGGACAGATTTGACGGTTGGAGTCGTACTGTATAGGGATTTTCTGTGCCCAACGACGTTCTCCCTTTGTTGTTATTCATGATAGCTTAGCCGCTAACCAGTACAGGAATCAGATTTTTCAATCATTTTTGTTTCCGTTTAAGCATAGACACTGCCTAATCTTACGTTTCAGCACCATAATGCTAGGTTACAGCGTTGTTTTCAGAATATGAAATCAGTTTATTAAGACCGGAAATTTTGGGCATTTGCATGCTAAGGGCGAGGACGCTCAACCAATGAGGTTCAAAACCAATTTTTGGTGGTTCAGGCACAGCGTCACCGATTTGATAACGTAAAATTATTTCGCAGGGACTTCCCTACCGGTGTGCGCATAAGTATCCAAATCATCAGAAATCTATTGCATAATACTTGCCTGAAATTCGGGTTCCATTGACCCGATATCACGTGCAAACGTGTTTAGTATATGCAAGAGATTAGTAACCTGGACCCAAAATCACTGAATCAGCCAGTCCTGTTTACAGAAGACTCTAGGTTTTGTGTGGACCTTACCGATAGACGTGCTAGGTAATGGAGAATACTAAATGAGCGTTTTGATCCAGTTTGTGTTGCGGAACATGATCGGTTTGGCGGGGTTTCAGCCATGGTTTGGGCGAGAATAAGTGCTCGAGGGAAAACGGTCCTCCGCGTAAGGTGCTGTTGGTGACAAATTCATTCTGATAGATGGCAATGCGCGTGCACATAGAACCCGCATAAACGACCAATACCTCTAACAAGCAACAATCGTCCGTATGGAGTGGCCAGCTAGATCCCCGCGCAACTAGCATCTGTACAGGAGTTCAGACGGGCTCTTCTTAAAGAATGTGATCAAAGTCCGAAGTATAAGATCAGGAGGCTTATCAGCAGTATGTTGAGTTGTTGTCAGGCGGTAATTGAAGCATGGATACATCAAAAACGCCATGAACGTGAAAAATACTTCTAAAACTTTTGAAATACTCAATTTTTTTCATGGTAGCACCGTACGGAGAAGCAAAGATAATCAAAGTGCTGTCAGCACTGTCAACGCCCGCCTCTGATTAATTAAGAAATGTTGTTGTTGCTGTGATTTTTATCGTTCAATATTTCTTTGAAAAATATCACAACATTGTTCGCTGTGAGTACCATATGTTTTAGATCATCTAGATTTTTTTTCAAATTCATTTACGTAAAAAAAACAGTTACGTATCTTATAGGTAAGCACAATCATAGTCAGCCCTAGAATTAATTTCTTATAGCAATATGCATTTGGTGTAATAAGAATTCTTTATCAGAATTTGTCAAATCATTGTTTTACCATACAATAAACAATCCATTGTTTTCGGCTCATAAAGTATCATTTTTGGAGTCAAAATTATTGAACAAAGATGTTAGTAAAACGCCGTGGCCTAAGAAGTCAATATAAGATATAAAGCCCATAATAATAGGCCTTGAACTTGTCATCAGCACGTGCACTTATATCTAAGGTATCTACATACCAGATATGATCATGGTATCTTTGAGTAATATTTAATTTGTCTATGAGTAAAGTTTTTAATAGACAGATAACTGTTAAACAATATGTCCCGATTTTATTTTAGCTAGTAAAGCGTCAACTTTGATATTTTAGGTTAATAAACAAAATAATTAGGTTTTCTCAAAGTTCAACGAGTACAATTCGCCATTGGAGGCTTAACCACTAAATCCTTGAATTACCTAAGCCATAAACAATAGTTCTTAATAATTTCAGGAATAATGCAAACTCTATTCGAATTGTAAAGAGCTCCTCCAAAAGCATGCTTTTTAACCCTTTCCCATGCAATTCCGTTTTTAAGATAAATTGTGCATTTTTTTTTTGTGTGTCATTTACTTGGAGTCGTTAAAAAGTAGGAAAATGAGTAAATTTAAGCTTACTTGTATCTGCGAAATTAAAACCACAAAGAAATTTATTTTATTGTCGGGTTTCCTTATCAATACAGGGCTGCACATTCTCACGAGTGAAGGGATATCAAGATCATCTTTTTCTGGAATATCAGTAGATAAGGAGATCGGTCGCCGCATTTGATACGTCTTGACCGAGAAAACAGGCATTTGACCAAATTTGGTTAACTTAAGACGTCGTATTAAGTTGGTTGAATATGTCTTAGAAATGGATTTACGATACATTACAATAAAATACAAATTATATTTTGGCGTAATTGGGCATCGGGCCAATATTCAAAGCATATAATCATTTAACAAAAAATTAAATATTGCAGTGCAAACAAATACTCTCAAGGAGTTTCGAGACATGAAGGGCTAAATATTTGCATACTAAATAATTTTCGCTTTGAAGATGTGTTGTTAGATAAGCGCTTACTTGAGCAGATGGTGCTCGTTGCTGGGAAACGAAATTATAGGGTTATACTGTTTCAATCGATCAATATCAAGGATTCTTTTTTTATTTGTATTGTTTTAAAATATGATTAAAAGTAAGCTCTAGTCTGAATTTAAGCATCGCTAACCTCACCAACTGACTCTGCTGGCCAAATCCACTTACTCCGCTGGACTCCAATAGAACGTTCCATTTCGGCATTAAACGGCTTTAATTTTGCAAACTATAAGGCATATGACATACAGCGATAAAGAGAAAGAATAGTTGGTTAGCGACCTAACCGTCTAAGTCTCAAATCAAACAAAATGCTGCACATAAATGTCCGCCAATGTCGGAGTTCGATTCACGTCCGGTTTATATGAATTATTTCATTGGTCTATTGATCTTTTGACTGACAGCGGCGATTTGTCAGTTACTTCCGGAGCACAATGACTTCATCCAAGCATATCCGATTGTTAGAAGTACGGGTAGATAACATCCTGGGAGATGATCAAGTAAAACAGGACAAAACTTTCTACTTAGCAAGATATCATCATGAGTTTATTTTAATTCTGAATCTACCGGTCATTTCATTCTTTAAACCGGGAGTTAACTTTGAAGTTCGATTTTGGCCGATATTTATGTAAAACAGTTTTGTTGGCCTTTTTGTTTTAGACTTGCCCAAATTAAAAGGGACAACAGTCGACATTATAAAGTGAGACCGATTCAAACAAGAGGCCCAGTGGGCCTTAACGGTCACCTGAGTAAAAGAGCATCAAGACAAGTGATTTAGGGTTTATTAGAAAAAGATTTTTTAAGAAGTACAAATATTTACCCCTTTCTGCCCCTGACTGGGGCCCCTTTTACCCCAAGCCCCCAAACCTCTTTTCACAAACTAGAATTGGCATCCCCCAATGATGCTTCAGACCAAGTTTGGTTGAAATCACCTCAGTAGTTCTTGAGAAGAAGATGAAATATTTAAAAGTTACCAAAAATGACCCCCTTTTGGTCCCCATTGTAGGCCCCCCTGACCTCCAGCCTTTTAATTTTCACAAATCTGTATAATCAGTACCCAATGATGCTTTTCACCAAGTTAGTTTGAAATTGGCTTAGTACTTCATCAGAAGAAGATGAAAATGTGAATTTTTTAACATGATGAACTTTGACCTCTGGGTGTGGCCCCATACATGACCCCAGGGACATGAATTTCACAATTTATAATATACCTGTCCTAGTTGTCATGCACACAGAATATTTAAGCTCTGGCATTAACGGTTTATTAGAAGAAGATTTTTAAAGAAGTACAAAAATTATCCCTTTTTGCCCCCTATTTGGGCCCCTATTTGGGACCCTTTGACCCCCATAACCCCTATTTTCACAAACTTAAATTGGCATCCCCCAATTATGCTTTCTACCAAGTTTGGTTGAAATCCCCCCCAGTAGTTCTTGAGAAGAAGATGAAATATTTAAAAGTTACCAAAAATGACCCCCTTTTGGTCCCCATTTTAGGGCCCCCTGACCTCCAGCCTTTTAATTTTAACAAATCCGAATAACCATTACCAAATGATGCTTTTTACCAAGTTTGTTTGAAATTGGCTTAGTACTTCATCAGAAGAAGATGAAAATGTGAATTTTTTAACATGATGAACTTTGACCTCTGGGTGTGGCCCCATACATGACCCCAGGGGCATGAATTTCACAATTTATAATATACCTGTCCAAGTTGTCATGCACACAAAATATTTAAGCTCTGGCATTAACGGTTTATTAGAAGAAGATTTTTAAAGAAGTATCAAGAATTATCCCTTTTTGCCCCCTATTTGGGCCCCTATGACCCCCATAACCCCTTTTTTCACAAACTTGAATTGGCATCCCCCAATGATGCTTTCTACCAAGTTTAGTTGAAATCCGCCCAGTAGTTCTTGAGAAAAAGATGAAAATGTTTAAAAGTTAACGGACGACGGACGACGCTCGACACACGACGGACGACGCACGACGCACGACGACGGACAAACGATGATTGCAATAGGTCACCATGACCATTCGGTCAGGTGACCTAAAAATAGCCATCCTGTATGATAAAAAATATAGTGGAAAAGAATAAATTGTTTGTCACAAGCAATTTCTTCTTTTTTAACGATGTTTTCTCAAGTATGATGTCAGAGGAACGTAAGAATCAGGTATTGTGCGGGAAAGGGTTGGTTTCGTTTAACAACGACCAACAACGCGTTCCCATGGATATCTATAACAAGTACACTCTTTTTTCTGGAATGTAATATTACAGATAAGTAAGAATTTATAAATCCATCTGGAAATAATCTACTTTCGAAATCAAGCGTTTTGGCTGAAACTCCCATAGTCTGGCCAGAATCGAATCTTTCGCACTTACAAGATGTCTCTCTCCCGCATCACATATATCTAGTGAAGCTGTCACAATGATTGGAATATCCCACTTCTCTCTCCATCTTTTTCATGGACGTCTTTTTGACAGGTATTTTTAACGGCGTTATCCTGTTTCATGATATTTCATTTCCGTCTCAACCTTACATCCATTAAATTCGATTGTATTTCAGTAATAGAGATGCTTCGAACGGGATGTTTATCCGTCATACATTTCATATTCGAATTTTCAGGAACAATCGCGACTGTCAAAAAAAGAATCAATCAATCGATCAATCAAATATTGCCTTCAACCCGGAATTAAGAATTAAACTCTGACATTGGCAAGCGTTTTTGTAAAATATTTGTGTTGGTTTGGCTTTTTTCTTATTTTTATTTATTTTTTTTTTTTTTTTTTTTTTTTTTTTGTCACATGACACTGGCTATGAATGGTGCATAATAACGCCCCTGTTGGGGTCAATGGACGGGACCAACGAAGTAAGTGGGTGGGGCAGCTATTGGTCAACGGATTTTAAATTTTAACTTAAACAACCGCCTCATGTCATATGCACCTATAACTTCGACAATTCCAAATGAATAGAAACTATTGACTCGATTGACTAAATGCTACTAAAGCTGTCCGGATGAATGTCACAGTTTGTGCAGAATTCATGTACCTTGTATTTCCTTTTACTAGTTTACCGATCGCGAGAGTAAATCAACCATATAAATTCTTTGTTACAATTTTTTTCTTGTCATAAATTTTGCAAATAAAACACCTTTTGGTACACGTGTGGAACTTTCTAAAGGAGTCGGTTGGCATGGCTAGCAGAGTTAGTGGGCGGGGCTAGTCATTCGACAAATCCTTTGGTTACGGCAATTATTTTGCATTGCACAGAATTAAAATCCAAGCCTCGTGCAATTATATAGACACCTGAATCTGCAGCAAAAAGAGTAATCGAAACTGTCAGCTGGGTAGTGGTCTGTCTACTTCCGGTCGTGTGGGTTATTATGGGAGCCAAATTCTTAGCTTGACACTAGAAATGAGATGGCTGTTCTTTTAATCTCCTTTTTCAAATAATATGGAAAAGCTTTTTTGATTATTTTTTCACAAGCTAAGAGTTGCTATCGTTTACTAAAGATCTATCTTATAATTAATATACAGGCGCTTCCTATTTAGAATGTATCGTCATTAAAACGTGTAATTCGTACTAGTTTGTAATTGTCTAAACGGCCGTATTCAATTTTGATTAATTTCTCTTGACGACCTTGACGAGATTGTTTTCTAATTCAATAAGGAATGCACCATTATCAATACATGCCATTTTGCAGCATTGTACCTCGGTCTGATTCTCCATGAGCGCAAAAAATATTTAAACGCTTCCTGATATCTGCCTTCCTGTTCGTACACCCACCCTAGAATATTGCATGCTGTTTCCCTGTGTCCAAGATCTCGATCAGTGTTGATTATATGACTTAGTTTGTCTATAACAGCATTCTTGTAGTCTGGCTTGGCCTTTCTTGAATACAGCAGATATTGTAGTAGGTACAAATATGCTTTGGAATCAACGACAGTCCACTGAAACCAGTACTGGTAGTCTGCGTCTAAAAACTTAGTAGATACGTCCGCAGATCGGCTCATCTCGTACTGTAGAACTTGATGCACAAGATTGGTTTGGTTTGATGAAAATAAGAGACAACCCGATACACATTCTCTTCGAAAGGCTCCGAATGATAAACTTTCATTTGCCGATTTATCTAACAAGTCGCGGTTCAAAAAATATTTCATGCTATAGCATGCACAGATAGAAATCAAATACGGTTTTAGAAAGGCCTCGCAGTTCAGAAGAATATTCTGACATTCTTCTAGTCGGCCAGTGTGTAAATATAGTGTTGCAACAATTAGTTGAGAATAAAGGTGATCACTATCTTCACTAATTAAAGCTTCATTTGTCAAATTATCTATTATTTGATCGAAGTTGCTTTCTTCTCCTTTCTCCATTTCTATAGATGCTTTAGTTTTTTCACGAATTAAGTTTAAGTATTTTTTAAGTCGATTTGGTTTTCTATTTCTATCATGTTCGTTTTGTAAACATCCTGTCTGTTTAATTCTCTGCAAAATATCATCAATCTGTAGAATATTTGATTCACGACTGGAACGATCAACATGTCCATGTAAGAAGTACTTTTTCCTCTGAAAATAACTATAAAACCGTGCGTAACACTGAAGTACCATAAAATGTTTGATGACCACGAATCCTTCTACACTATTTTGATCGACACAACTATTTGTAAATAATTTCCCAAGGTAATCAGATTCAAGATTTAATAACATTTCCGCCTGATCCTCCAGTATTGACCTTATTACAGCTTGTACCCTTTGTAAAATGTTTTTATCCAGTTTATAAAACATATTTTCTTCGGGTATGAAATAATTCGGACATCTCCCCTTTGTCACAAAATACAAGAGAAGATTTAAGCAGCTTTCTAACAAGGAAAGGAAATTACTCGGTATCCATATACTTTTTCTGCTTCTTTCAATTAAATGAAATAAGCATGTTTTACAATGATATGACGTGATTGAATCACCAACTGTTTTTTGTATGATTTCTTTCTTTATGATTTTAAGAAGAACGTAGCATTTATGCTGTGTTTCATTTAAACTTAACATGAGTTCTCTTTCTTGAAGCGTAAATGATACCCTCCATTCTGTGTCATAAGTTTCACTTTTTGGATGTCCGACACCAACAAAAAAGCATCCGTACGAACCCATTTTTCGTAGCAATGCCGGCGATGGCCATCCGTAAGGACGGGCTCTTTTCAGCCATTCATTGGCAAATCTTGGAATAGTCAAACGTCTGAACGCATAGACGTGATCTTGCGCAAGACCAGAGAGTAGAGATGAATATCTAAGTGCCGGACCATGCTGTTCCCCTAGCTGGCCCAATTGAATATGTTTAAAAAGAACTCGTCCCTTGTCATCTACTGGTTCACCATTGGAGATACTATTTTGCATGGTTTGGGGTATCCTGTGCAATACTTGTTGTAGTTTTACATATCCAGGTTTACAGTCACAATCTGTTAGGATTAAAAGACAAGTGCCGTTTGGAGGGGCTTCATCAATATGCTCTATGACAGGGCAACAAGTCTCTGGAAACGCATGTAAAAAGTCAATATCTGATTGTAACCCATACGTTGTTGTACCCTCAAACTGACTTCCGACAATATGTATGACAGTTTTGTATTTGTCAGATTCTATTTCATTTACATCTTTTTCAAGTTCTTCTAGTGTAGTCGCCATCTGTAAGTAGAGTTTCCGACACTCTTCTGATACCCCGATAATATCCAGCACTCGAAACATCGGCTCTGGTTCTGAACTTTCTACAAATACATTGACATCATATTGTAGCTTGTTAAACAAACTCCATATCTATTTTTGATAACTAGTTAATCTTTTTGATTTTCATTTCAAATTCTTAAATGAAAATGTACAACATATTTTCGGTTGATGGTTGTCTTTACTAATGTTGCTGTTGTCGTTCATTTTTGTTTTGTGTGTGTAAGAAAGATTCAGAGAAAAATGTTTAGAGAAAAATTATTGCTTGTAACCATGCAGTCTATCTCTTCTGACACGTATTTTAATGTTAGAATGCCTTTTGAAATTGTATTCCACAATGTCTTTCCAATTAGACCTATCTAAATTGGTGGCGTCTGGTAATGCTGTTTCAACATGGGAAGCAACTCATTTACATGCAAAACATTACCTCACGAAAAGGTACTTTCCCTTGTACAAATGAAAGGGACATAACAAAGTTACTCAACTTAGCAGCATTATTTAACTCCCATTATATTCTGAAATAATACTGTACAATGAAAACAATTTTCATCTGATAAAAGTTTTAAACCCGACTTTCCGAAGGAAAATATGCTTTCTAGATCGGAGATCGGTGAATATCGGCGGGGGGGGGGGGGTAGGGAGGAGGGCGCCTGGTCGATCGGCTAGGTTAGCTTGTAGGCGCGCAACTACTTTTTTAAATCTTGACATTTATTTATAGAATTTACGTGACAATAGCCCACTAGTCGAAGGAAAAAAACGGAAAAAAGAGATTTTTTGTCAAAAATTGAAACCTTGAAAAAAGCTTGTGTTTTCATGCGTACATGACACGGGGTAAGTTGATAGACTATCCTAATAAATAGTGCTGGCTGGCACCAATTTACTTACTGATCACATTAGAGATTGAATACTTTAAAACAACAGAAAGATTTCTGACCGTTTGGGGAATTGATTACATTGCTCTGTCCTCCAGACAGATCAATGGACCTCAATGGCGCCAATTTACATACTGATCTCATTACAGATTGAATAATTTGAAACAACAGAAAGATTTCTTACCGTTCCGGCAAATTGACGGCATTGCTTTGTCCTCCAGACAGGTCACTCAACCCAATCTAAAACAAGACGTACTTGTTAAACACTAATCTCCACGATTTGCCAAATTCAAAATAAAAATGACCTTGATTATCCACTTTCATCATGTCAAACAATGCTTACCTTACCATAAGTAAAAAATATATTTTTAGCTAGGAAAGCGACAGCTTTGATATCTTAATTTAACAGATAAAATTTTGAGGTCTTCTCAAAGTTCAACGAGTGCAAACTGCCACTGTGGGGCTTAACCACCAAATCCATGGAATGCCTGCGCCATAAAAAATAGTTCTCATGTATTTCATGACTATTCGAACTGTATTCAAATTGTAGCGAAGTCTGTCAAAAGTATGCTATTTAACCCATTCCCACTCAATTCCGCTTTTTAAGAATGTCAAGAAAAAAGCTTTGAAAAACATTGTGGACATTTAAGAAATTGCTTATAACAAGCAATTTCTTCAATGTCCACGATGTTTTCTACCCAACAAGGGAAAGGTTTTCTAAATTCAAACATGCTTAGCTAGCTTACAGTACTTTCAGTACTTTGATTATATACCGATGATGAGCATAGATTCTCTATAGCCTAGGGGTAAAGAGAATTGATCTCGGATCACATTTTCGACAAAACTCATGGACGGAAAGACAATAATAAAACAGCATGTCTCTGATCTTATCAATGCAAGTGCATTCAAATATACATGAATTAAACTTTGTATTTAGCGACTACTCAGAGGAACGAAAGCAAAAGAACTTAGAGCCTTTACTTGCTAGGATTTACATGAAATGTTTGATATCCTTGTTACTATACAAGCCAAGGCAATCGTCTGAAACTTTGAACATGTCTTAAATGCCATAATTTTACTTTCTATGCAAATATTCAATACTCTGGCTTTCATTTATTGGCATTTTGTCCTAAATCGACAATAACCCATTCCCAAACGACAAAATTTTAGACAGGTCCAATTTGAAAGAGGTCTCAATCCGGTAGCTTTAGGGACAAACCCGACCCGACAAATTGACCAATCGATGGCCCTGCCCACTTACTCCGTCGGCCCAGTCTACTGACTCCGACAGGAAATACCACTTCGATTTATAATCGGCGTTATTTTGCAAAATTTATTGCAAGAAGAATGTACCAAAGAAGTAAAATGTTTGGTTGACGACCTAAACGTCGTAGCTACAACTTGAAGAAGTTGTAGTTACGACGTTTAAGTCCTCAAACCAACAAAAAGCTTTAACTGATGGCGGCCAATGTTGGAGTTGAAAGCTCAGGTCCGGGCTGAATAATTTGTTTGATTGGTCGGTTGATTCCTTTAGTAACACCCGCGATTGGTCAATTGATGCCCACTGGAGAAATTTAAAAAAATCGCAAATGTCGGACGGACGTAGTTTGAAATTGCAGTCCAGTGAAATAATACTAACCAGGCCAGTTTTAATGCCTCGATGGACTGTTTATAGATGACGTGCCCTTCTCGGGCTATTTTAATTAGTCTAAATCCGACTGGGTTTAAAAACCTTATGTAAATCTTATTTCTATTTTTAGATCTACTAGTTTTACCAACCCGGTTTACGCACCTGGTTGCCTTAACGACACTGAAATTTGATTCTAATTTATAAAAGCCCGTATTATGTTTTAACCTGACAACTGGTTAGGACCATTCAGGGTTTCTTAAATTCTAAATAAGGATAAAAATTGAGGGTATTAGTAATGAGCAAAAATGTGATTTTTATTTTCCTTTCTTGTCACTTTTTCCGCTTTGGAAGAGTTTCGTAAATTAGAAGGTCTAAAATAAAGATCAGCTTAATTCAAATCCATCCTATATGAACGACAACCGTTGATCAAAATGTGGAAAATAGGAAAATGCAATCCTACCTTGAGCCCGACGATGGGGAGAAATTCAACTCTATATTTAGACTTTGGATTTTCCCAGTTTCGAACTCTAATCAATTCGTCGTTTACTTCATCGCTACTTAATAGTTTCGATACTGATATGATTTCGCGTTTCGCCCATTTAATTGTATATAAGCCGTATGGATAGAATACAATTTTAATTCAAATATCAAATCGTAATATCGTCGTTAGGCGAACAAAATGTCGTAACTCAGTACAGCTGGAATAACTTTTCATTCCCAACGACGATGATATTGTTTAAAGGAAAGTTGTAAAATCATGAATCCGGGATTTGGGGGAATATGCCTTATAGATATAATAGATCAATCTTTCAATTTCCTGGATTTTCAAGAGGTTGCTACGTATTTTACTCCAAAAAATGCTCAACAGAGCCATTATAGGAAAAACGATATTCGATCCGTCTATTCGTGTAGACTACGTCGCAATGCATTTGTTTAACCTATTTCAAGACAATCCTGTCTTTTGGCCCCAAAGACAAAAAAAATAAATTATAGAAAAAGGAAGAAAATGCTTATTACATGCAAGTTATCCATTATCTACAGCGTTTTTCTTTCCCCAAAAGCCCCCACCCCCACCAACCCACAAAAATCATGAGATGTGTTTTAAATTTCACATACTTGAAATTTGTCGTCTGCAACTTCTTTACATTTGGACCATTCTCTAAAATGTTGTTTGCTTGAACACAAAGATGGTATATACAAGCGATCTGTCGGAATTATTGCGTGGAAATACAAATTACTCTACCTGTCACATTTTTTTAAATAATCTGGGTCAAGCATCCGTATTTTCATCAAAATCAAACAGGCCTTCGACACAAGTTTAAACTGATGATTGACCAATCGTTGAGCCTGTCAAATAACTTAGTTGTCCCACCCACTGACCCCGACAGGAAGTTCCGGTTCGATTTTAAACGCCGGTTGTTGTGTTGTTTTTGTTTGTTTGTTTGTGGGGGGTTTTGTTTGTTTGTTTGTGTGTTTTGTATTTTGTTTGTTTGTTTGTTTTGGTTTTGTTTTTTGTTGATGTTTTTGTTGATGTTTTTTGTTGATGTTTTGTTGTTGTTGTTTGTTTTGTTTTGTTTGTTTGTTTGTTTTGTGGCAACCGTAACATCGTATCTACAGCTTGACAAAAGAATGCCGTTTATTATCGGAAGTTCCTGTTGGAGGTCGGTAGGCGGTGTCAGTGGTCCGTTAATTAATGCTGTTATCGGTCCAATAATTAGTCTGTCTAATAACAATATCACCCAGCAACGTGCGTGGATATACATTCCATTCGAACATGACACAATTTTCTTTAGATTCTTCCAAGTTCGAAGAAGTTGTAGACGACAATGTTCACTGAGTTGGCGGGATTTTAAAAAAAAATATTTGTTTAACATGGTATAAAATATTATGTTTTCAAAGGTTTTTTTGTTTTTTGTTGTTGTTAGTTTGTTAGTTTGTTTGTTTGTTTGTTTGTTTTTCTGTGGGGCATAAAAAGCGGGACAGTTGTAACAAGCAATTTCT
Organism: Fragum fragum; assembly: GCA_946902895.1. Classification (NCBI taxonomy): domain Eukaryota; kingdom Metazoa; phylum Mollusca; class Bivalvia; order Cardiida; family Cardiidae; genus Fragum; species Fragum fragum. Next base: position 18,120,488 of record OX336382.1, on the reverse strand, counting down.
CCTTTTTCCACTATATTTTCTCAAGTATAAAATCACAGCAACGTAAAATCCCGGGTTTGAACGAGAAAGGGTTAAGGTAAAAGATGTCTAAATTTTGGTATGAAAAAGAGGGTATCAAAAAATGATAATTCACGCTAATCATTTCAGTATAGGGAACCATTAATAAGAAAGCTTGAAAGATTATTATGTGTAAATAACCCATTCAAACAGTTTCTGCTGACTAATTAATAGATTTTTCAATTTCATTGAAGGGCAATGTCTTTGTGAAGAGCTCATACGCTGGAAACAAAACAGAATATGCATATCTTTGCACAATACAGAATCTACCTGCGAAGTTTGAATTAAATTAATCAATAGCTGCTGAGAAAATGACCGGACAATATCATTTCACCAAAGGCCATAACTTTGTTAACACATTCCCACTCAATGACGCTTTTAGACGTCACACAGAAAAAGCTTTGGAAAACATAGTGGTGTCCGTGGTCGAGAGGTAGAGAGTCGGCTTCCCGATCCAGAAGTCCTGAGTTCGAATCCTGGGAGCGGCTATCGATCTTGGTTCTGTCATTTTGCTAACACTTTCGGCGCGAGTACTGGTGCATTTTCCAGGAAGCAGAATCGAGAGGGATTAATCTAAGTTGGAAGAACTTGTTTGCCAATCGATGTAAAATAAATAGGTTTAAACCAACATAGTGGAGAATGAAGAAATTGCTTGTTACAAGCGATTTCTTAATTATCCACAATGTCTTCTACCCCAAAAGTAAAAAATGTCCAAAATTCCATAAATTTTTACTTGTCATCGGCAACTCCTTTCAACTTGGACCAGTCTAAGGTTTTGCTGCCTGGTAATGGGTTAATAGAAATTGTATTACAACCAATATGCATGTCTCTGTGAGGTACTGAGTCTACGTGTGAAATTGGAATAAAATCAATTTATCCGTTTGAGAGGAATTTCATCAAGGGGCCATAAATCTGCCCAAAAAGAATTGGACCAAAAACAAACTAGCATATGCAAGTCTCTGTCAGACACTGTGTCTATCTTTGAAGTTTGAATCAAACTCATTGATAAGTTCAAGAGAAAATGAAGGGACAAGATTTGTTATCAAGAGGCCATAATTCTGGTAGGAGTATAAATCGACCGCAACTTAAATATGTACATCTCTGTTGGTACTGAGTGTATCTGTAAGTTACAATCAAATCCATACAATAGTTGCTGAGAAATTGAGCTGTCAAGAAAATTGCTACAGACAGACCAACTGATCAACCAACCAACGGATCTACCGACAAGAGTTTTTTCCCTTTTTTTTGGGGGGGGGGGGGGTATTAAAGTCCTACTTTGTGCTTCCTGAGCTGGTTTGAATCCCGGCCGCGCCACTGGTCATATTTGTTTGTCCTTCGGCGAAGTATTAAGCGCCCTAGTCTCTGACTGGCGAGACCAATTAAGCACATAGATGAATGACCTTTGCTGTTAAATAACTAAAAGATTGTTTAAAACCGCTTAAAACTGCAGTAACCCATGTCTGTTTTGCAAAATTTTGAAACTGTGCAAATTCAATGGTTTTGCAGACAAAAATGTAAAAAGGATTTGGTTTGAAAAGGAACCAATCAAAAGGCTAAAAACTAATGAAGAAAAAGAAGAAAGTGCTTGTCACGGGCAATTTCTTATTGCTTACATTTTTACGTTTTTTCCAAATTATAAATCCACAGAGACAAAAACAAGGAAATTGAACAGGAAAGGTTTAAGAAAAAGTCCGCTACAAAACCAGTCAAAAATATGACCTTTTCCGAGGTCAAATGTGGAAAATGCAATGTAGAATTTTTATCAAAAAAGAAGCCATTTCGGTAGTTCCGAATCAGTTATAAAAAGGGGGTTCTTCCTGGTTCCTATTTAGGCCAGCGAAGTCGTAATTTAAGAGAAATCGGAGGTCGCAGTTTCGCTCTCAGACCGAGACACCGGCCCCGTTGGTATAAGACATTCAGATCCCCACCCTTGTACTTGTGATGCCCATGGATAATAGCATTTCTTCTCAATAAAACTGAAAGATTGCTCAAGATGACGCAAAACACGATACAACTATTCAGTTAACTCATTACCGCAATATAAGACTTTTTGACGCCCACTAGAAATGTTATCAAAGTAAAGTTTGTGGGAAAGAGAGAAATTGATTTAAACAAGACTTTTCTCCTTTCTTCTCCGTGTTTTCTATATACTTTTTTTGTACTTATTTTCTATATGTAAAATGTCGTCTGTAACTTCTTTCAATTAGGAAAAGTCTAAAATTTGGTCGTCTGGTTAATGAAGGGCACTATAAGACGCAACGCTAACAAATCAAGGTTTTCAAAGTAGGGTTCGAAACAACTTTCCGACATTTGTCTTCACCCAGGCGTAGATGGTATATAGCCTAACTGCGATTAGCAACTGGAGACTCGGAAAGGGTGTAGCGGTAGTACGGGTGTTAGAAATACGAGAAATCCATAGTTAGGTACTCCAGCCTCCCCGATATGACTGAAATACTGTTAAAAGTTGCCCCATTAAACCCCATTATAAATAAAGAAATCTAAAAAAAAATTATATATATATATATATCCGCTTAAAATCTTTCAATTGAATAAAATGTATGTGAACAAGGGTGTTGGCCCTAAAAAATCTGAAAATATCTTATTTTAACCCCTAAATATTTCTCCCGAGGGAGTCAATGAAATGTCCAAGGGTCAAAAAAGGGATTTTATCCTCAAATTTTTAATGATGTATCTTGCGTTTTATTGAAAAGTGTTCAAATAAATTGTTATCTTTACAAGTAAAGGTTAGAATGCACATAACCTTAAAATTCAAATGATCGCTCTTTTTGTTATTTTGTCCCTTCAAATCAGTTTTGATCAATACAATTTTATGGTCAAGGGGTCAATGACCTTCTTTTTTCAAATGCTACAATGAGCACTGGGTCTGCTGACATGAATCATGTAGAAGTGTCCAATCCCCAAGCATCCATCCATTCCAAACCAAGGAATTGATAGGGTGGCATAATGGTGACACCTACGCAAGAGATAGTGAGATAATCACCACAAGAAGTTACTTCGCTAACGTGACATCCATTTAAAGTAATAGCTCAAATCGATAAAGACCTACTTTGATCGGCTGTGTATCTCGTTCCCACGAGAAAGCGATCTGTTTTATTAATGTGTTCTAGCCGTTCTTTAAAACGATTTGAATGGGGGGAAAAAAAGAAAAACGAATTGCTATTAATTTTCCGAGTTTTTTTTTTTTTTTTTTTTTTTTTTTTTCACGAGAAAGATCTAAATAATCAAAGCACTGAAAGTACTTATGATGGACATCCGTGTGGTATGGTAGAGTGATATGCCCGTTTTGGTGTACAAACTGGCAATGTTCATATAGATAATACTTTTAAGCATAACCCCGCGCCTAGTCTGGTTGGTTTAATAGGTACATATAATACAGGATGTTTCTATTCTAGAGTCCAGAGCAGATGACACTACTCCACATTATGATGTATAAAGTTTGAAGTTGCTAGCACTTACGATTTAGGAGATATGGTTCGGACAAAAAAGTTACGGCAACAAAGGGCAATTACTCAAAAAAGGGTGTGGCAGAGTAATGGTTCTTGTACATTACACTTCTCCACATTGTGATCTATAAGTGAACAAAGCTTGAAGTTGCTAGCACTAAAAATGTAAAGGTAAACACGACAAAGGGCATTAACTCAAAAAATGGGGTGGAGTAACTGATCTTGTATATGACACTTCTCCACATTGTCATCTATAAATGTATCAAGCTTAAAGTTGCTAGCACTTATGGTTTAGGAGACATAGTCTTGACAAAATGTAAAGGTAAAAACAACAAAGGGATATTACTCAGAAAGTGGACATGAAAGAGTAACGGTTCATGTACAAGACACTTGTCCACATCGTGATCTATAAGCGCACACATTTTGAAGTTGCTAGCACTTATTGTTTAGGAGATATGGTCCTGACAAAAGTGTGACAGACAGAAGAGGCACCGGTAACTGGCGGGGGACTAAAAACGCACATGTCACGTTAATGCCACCTAAAATGAAAAGTTTGGCGAGGAATAAAACGTTTAACGGGAAAACAACTGTAAATAATGAAGGATACATTATTACGTGCATTTAAATTAAACTTTAAACCACCGAACTAGTTTGGTTTTGTTTTGAATCTCTAGCGGAAAAAGTACCAAAGTTTTATTTTAAAATCAGTTGCGATATTTGACGTCATGTGACGAAATGATGGAGTGATCGTGGACTATTTACTGATTCTATTACAGAGGAGAACGGGGAATAAACAAGAGTGCTACAGAGGGGAAAATGAAAAGATTTTTTAGAAGTCCTGATTATTTAAGATAAAAGTTCAAGAAATTATCGATTCGTCGTTGTAGTTTTCTGATACGATTGTGATATTATCTGATCTGAAAGCAATGTAAAATCATATATTTCTATGACCGTCTAATACATCATCGCTATTTTATTTTGATCCATCTAATATTCAAGTGCAGGTGTCATACAATTAGAATATTTTAATCCGTATCTAAATCCACTTTCGAGTGATTTCATCAGCTTCAACAGTTTCGATATTGTTTTCATTTGTTCCTTGTAAACCATCTCTTTTGCCTTGCTATATACAGAATATATCATCACCATTATGTGCCATTTTGCAGCATTGTGGTCTGGTCTGATCTTCCATGACAGACAAAAACATACAAAGGCTTTCCGATATCGTTTTTCCTGTACAAACATCCAACCTAACAAATTGTAAGCTGTCTCCCGGTGACCTAGATTCTCATTTTCATTGTCGATGAGAATTCTCAGATTGTCCATGGCTTTCTGTCTGAAGATATGTTTGTTTGTTTTTGAATACAGGACATACTGTAAAAAATAAAGATAAACTTTAGAATCAACAACAATCCAGTCAAACCAACAGCAGAGACATTTATCTTTGGACTCAGGAGGTGTAAACATCGAGCGGTACATCTCATATCGTAAAGCTGGGTGGACAATATTAGATTGAGATGGAAGGAATATCATACAGGCTGCTGTGAGTTCTCTTTGAAATTCCGTGAAGGTTAAGTCTTTCCCAATCATCTTTTCTTGTAGATGTTTATTCCTGCGTAATGGATAATCGTGGCACCCACACGTAGCTACCACAAACTCTCTGAGACTAGAGTCACAATCCATTAGGATTTTTTCACTGCTTATCAACCTGTTAATTTGGAGATATACGGTGGCAAGAACTAGTCTAGAAGATATGATATCACAATGACTATTGTATTCCAGTTCCTTTTCAAATGCATTTAATATTTCATAGAAACTATTATCATTTCTGTCCAGTATTATAGTAGATGCAATCGTTTGAGCTATGTTTACGCGAATGTGAGGTAAAAATAGATTTAGAATCATTCGCACATCTCTTGGGTCATGTTCGGTAATGAAATGTATTTGTTCCAAATGTTGCAAAACGCGAATAGAACGGGAAAACCAATCTGGTGGGAAAACGGTATTGTCTAAATTACGATAGTAACACTGTCTAGTGCTAAGCTGGATTTTCATCATGTTTACATATAATTCATATGTAGCACGTTTTTTTACATTCAGTTCAATTTCAGCCAGTCGATTACCTTGGGCAATTTTCGTAAGTAATGTTCCAACACCATCAAGCTTCAGCCCAAATAGAAAATCAACTCCCCCGGATAATAGAGATTGTAAAACACCTGTCGTTTTGTTTAAGACGTCTGCGTCTAATCTATCGAACATGTTCTCTTCCTTGTTGAAATAATTTGGGCAATTTTTCTGACTTGCCCAACGAAGAAGAAGCTGTAGACATTGAAGCAATGCGTTAATTAAATTACTTTCAGTCCAATATCCATCCCCAGTGCTCTCAATCAGGTGAAATAGACATGTTTTACAATGGTAAGACGATATAGACTCTCTGACTCTGTCCTGTATAATATCTTTTTTAATCATCTTTAAGAGAACATAACACTTGTGTTGTGTTGGGTTAAGACAAGACATGAGATCTCTCTCTTGGAGCGAAAACGAGATTCTCCATTCTATGACCTTATTCCTACTTTTCGAATGTCCAATGCCTACCAAGAAACACCCGTATGAACTCAATCTTTTTAAATGTATCTGTGACGGCCATTGGTGTGGGCGTATTCTGTGCAGCCATTCATCAGAAAAGCTTGGGATTGACCTACATCTTAAAGCTACGACGTAATCTTGGTAAAATTCTTTGGATGTCAAAGCAGGTCCGTTTACTTCCGTTTCATACAGACTAATTTCAAAATTGAAATGTTTCCAAAGTAAACGTCCTTTCGAATCTACATGTCTACCCGAAAAGGAAGTAGTTACTAAATAAGAATTTGTCAGGGGTGTTCCATTGAAAACATCTTGAAGTTTTACAAAACCTGGTTTAGTACCATCGGTAAGCATCAATAAAGAATGTCCGTTATGCGTTGCGTTGTTTATGCTTTCTACCACCGTTGTATCTTCGAAACAGTAAAGTGCATCTCTGTCCGACCACAGTCCTTGGGTCGTAGTCCCCTCAAAACTACTCCCAAATAAGTAGCATGATATTCGTTGGGGATGCATAAACCTTAATTTAACCGTGGTGAGTATTTCGTGTACATTGGCCGCCATCATGTATTTGCCCCTGAGTTCCTCAGATACCCCGACATCTGTAAGGACTTGACTGAGATGGGAAGACAGTTTGTAAAATGGGTGGCCTGTTCGTTCCGCTTCTCCATTCTCTGGAAGAATATTAACTTTTTAAAATACTAGGTGAAGTAAACATTATTTGTCAAGTAATGTGACTGCAATTGACCAGTAATTAATTAAATGTAGTATTAAGAGGTGAAGAGAATATTTTTTGTTTTCATGGATGTATGAACCGAAAAACCTAATCACACTGTATGAATACGCGAAGCGGAGACATACATTGTGTGATAAGGTTTTTCGGTTCATACTTCCATGAAAACAAAAGATATTCTCTTCATTTCTTATAATTTAATAGCATCGAGCGAAAAAAACAAAAGCTTTACACATTTTGATGCCTTTTTATATGGGACTATTTTGTGCGGAAGCATACAAAATCGCTGCGTGCTCAAAATATTGTTAATGGAGTTATGATATTTTTTTCAACCAATCAGAACGCTCGTTTTTGATATACGAAACTAAAAATTAAATTATTACATGTGATTGCATTTGAACAATACAGCAACACTATTCCAATATTTAAAGATTATCTTTACGATTTTAAAAGGAGGTATCAATGTTTCTTTTTAAGAAAAGTCGCCAATTGCCTAAAAATAAGCTCAAATAGAAGCCGAACACTCAAATATGAGTCAGATATTGTCTTTGCGGTAATCTGACAAAGTGGGCCTTTTGGTTATATAGGAGAGGTTCAGGTGAATTCCATGTTATTTTTAGATGTATGGAATCCGGTTAGCGATACTACATGACCTCATTTAAGACATGAAGAGAATATTTTTTGTTTTCATGGAGGTATGAACCGAAAAAACTAATCCGATGTATGAATACGCGAAGCGGATTCATACATAAGTGTGATTAGGTTTTTCGGTTAATACCTCTATGAAAACAAAAAATATTCCCTTCACTTCTTATAATTTAATAGCATCGAGCGAATAAAGCAAAACTTTACAAATTTTGATACCTTTTTGTATAGAACTATTTTGTGCGGAAGCATAAAAAATGAATGCGTGCTCAAAATTGTGTTCATGGAGGGATGAATTGAATTTTTCGACCAATCAGAACGCTCGTTTTTGATAGACGAAACAAACAATTAAATTATTTGCATATGACCCAACGTCGTTTGGTAACGTTTGCACGACGTTGACGTTCCCGCGCTTAATAAGACGTCAAGTAACGTTAAATGGAATTGCGCGTCCTTTACGTTGCAACCAAATGGCTGTACCGTCTGCAATTTTTGATTTATGCTGATTCATGAACCTGACGTCATATCCTCTATTAGATAAAACAAAATGGCTGTAATAAGTGATCGTAAAGTTATGTTTTAGATATAAGATTTATTTTCTTTTTCTTGATAAAGGCATTTTAGCCGAAGATTTGAAAATTAGAGTGAGTATGTATAGTATCTTTTTTTATTTTGAGCAACAAGCCCCTTTTCCCGTGTTTCATGACAGATCCACACCATTTTCAAACGGGAGTTTTCTTATGACCCTACAATCATCCTGTGAAATATTCAACATAATAGGATAATAGTTGTGGACTTAATCACATATACTGGATTGTTTTGAGTGAAAATCTATAAGGCCCCTATTCTATATCTTTTCCTTTCTTGTATGCGCGTGTGGGGGGGGTGAAAATATTTTCAAGAAATCTTATTACATTGGAAAAAGTATTGTTATCACCAAATTCGAGGTACGTTATATTTCATATGGCCTAGATACCAGGCCGTTTTAACTCAATTCGGTTACCAATACACGACAATATCATCAATATGACTCACTACAACTAGTCTGCATATATCTGCTCACATGTAGAAACTATTTTTTCACCCAAATTTTGATTTTCAACCTTTGATTTTGCTCGTTCAAAATAGCTTTTTTATATAGGATTATATAGGGATAATTTATCGACTCCCCGCAACAGATCACGTGACGTAGTCTCGGGTAAATATCGCATTTAACGAGATTTAATTGACGCATGCGCTGTGAGATCGTGAAAAAGTCTATTCATCACATAATGAAGAATGTTTTAAATGATAATCTGTAACGCCCCTTCTCCTGTGTTTCCAATGCTACAATTATTACATGCATCTTTTAAGAGAATCCGATAAAAAAAAATGTTGACTTTATTGTTTTAAAGATATTTCAATCAAGTCCTCATAAGGCTCAATACTTCATTGTTGGAATAATCATTCTGTGAAAGTTTAAAGTGAGTCCGGTGAAAATGGGGACTTCGTTATGTTTACTAGAATATTTTTTAAAAATAATATGGCCCATTTTTACATGATACTTGACGGATTGTACGGATTGTATCCAATTCTGAAAAGAACTATCCTTATTATTGTACAGTCAATCAGTGAAGTTTTGAAGTGCACCCGGTGGAATCTAGGGACATCATTGTGTTAACTAGAATAATCAAATAAGTTTTTCATAAGGCCCCTTTTCATCTGATACTTGGCGGATCAGATCCACTGTCAAAATCAACAATTGTAATGATGGTACAATCAATCTGTGGAATTTATTGTGTTCACGAGAATTTTATAGAGAAATTTTCATAGGACCATTTTTTCCTTGATACTTTACAGAACAAACCAAATTTCAAAAGGAATCATTCTAATGAAGGTACAATTATACTCTAAAAGTTTTAAGAGAATCATGGAAAACAGTGGACTGAATTATGTCAAGAATTTTTGTAATAAAATTTTCATAAGGCCCCTTTTTCCGTGAAACTTAAAAAATCAGAACAAATTTACAAAGGAACAATCCTATTGATAGATAGTTTAAAGAAAATGATAAAGACTGAGGACTTTATTGTAATAATGACGATTTTGATGATGAACAATCCTTATGATGTTACAATAATTCCTGAAAGTTTGAAATGAATCCGATGAAAGCTGGGGACATAATTGTGTTAACGAGGATTTTTTTTTTATTTAATTTCATAGGGTACCTTTGCCCATGATACTTGACGGATAAGACCCAATTTCGAAAGGAACAATCCTTAGAATGGTACAATCATTCTTTGAAAGTTTGAAGAGAATCTTATGAAAACTGTGGACTCTTGAGTGTTAAGTAAGATTTTTAAATCAAATTGTCTTAAGGCCTCCTTTCCCTAGATACTTGAGGGATCCGATCCAATTTCGAAAGAAACGATCCTTGTGTTGGTAAAACCATTCTGAGAAACTTTGAAGAGAAATCGATGATAGCTGCGGACTCTAGAGTGTTAACGAGGATTTTTAATAGATTTGTCAAATACATTTTCATAGGGCCACTTTATCCCACGTTTCTTGACGGACCAGACCCAATTTCGAAAGGAACAATCCTTGTGACGGTACAATCATTCTCTGAATAAGAAAGTGAATCCGATGAAAACTGTGGTACTCTAGAGTGTTAACGAGGATTGTTTTAATCAATTTTAATTAAGCATCATTTCCCATGTTTCCTGATTGATCGGACCCAATTTCGAAAGGAACGACACTTATGATGGTACTATCATTCCGAGAAAGTTTGATGAGATTCCGATGTTAACTGTGGACTCTAAAGTTTTAACGAGGATTTTAATAGAATTTTCAATTAAATTTTCACGAGATCCCTTTCCCGTGTTATTGACGGTGCTTCTCCGACCCAATTTCGAAAGGAACGATCCTTGTGATGATACAATCATTCAGAGAAAGTTTGAAAAGAAGCCGATGTAAACTGTGGACTCTAGAACGTTATTAAATCAGTCTGAGGATTACTACGTCAGGCATACAAGCCTGTTTCGTGTTATATCATAAATCGATAAATCCGAAGCATGCTATGCATATCTCGACAGCGGTCAAAGAGCAGAAAGAAGCGCATAGGACTCCCAATCATGAGGTCTAGAGTTCGATCCGCGGTCAAATATCCTTTCCGACACTTGTCAACTAATCATAGATTCCTGTATTTTTCTCAAACAAGTACTACCACTTCATCCTTTCCGAGCCTCTATCTGCTAACTCCGATTAGGGTTTACGATTATCCACCCATTGGTGGGAAAGAAATATAACCGCCATTGGCGGTCGAACCCTGTGTCTCATGTTTGAGAGGCCGACGCGCTACCATCTGAGCCGTGAGGGCCGCCCAAAAATTGTAATTAATTAGAATGTCCAGATAGTAAAAGCCACTGACCCGATGTAGTTCTGTGCAGAATATTATGAAGAAAAGCATAATTTGTATAGAAGCAAAAGCTTTTTTCAGTAGGTGAAGACCTTAAGCTTTGAGGTAATAAGTTCTGTGTGGAATATGGTCATATTTAGATAAAGCCAGTGGAATATGGTCATATTAGATATAGCGTGTAGAATTTGGCCATATAAGATATAGCATGTGGAAGATGGTAATATTAGATATAGCTTGTGGAATATAGTCATATTACATATAGCATGTAGAATATGGTCACATTAGATAAGGCGCGTGGTATATGGTCACATAATATTAAGCGTGTGGAATAAGGTCATATAAGATATAGCGTGTGGAATATGATCATATTAGATAAACCGTGTGGAATATGGTCATTTTAGATAGAGCGTGTGGAATATGGTCATTTTAGATAGAGCGTGTGGAATATGGTCATACTAGATATAGCGTGTGGAATGTGGTCATATTCGATATAGCGTGTCGAATATGGTCACATTAAATATAGCGTGTGGAATATGGTCATATTAGATATAGCATATGCAAAAAAGCAATTCCTTTTTAGTGTTAAGTAGGTCAACGGTAAGTCACTATTAAAGTCTTTGACCTAATGGAATCCTTATGCTTAGAAATCGTGATATGCACGAAAGCCATTAAAATACAGTAATTTTGTCTGAATTAGTTAAAAGGTCAAGGTAAAAGTCTTTGACGGAAGTAAAAGCCGGTTACCTGAAGGGGTTGACTTTGAGATATAACGATGATAACAAATAAAAGCTAACTCAAGGGTCATCAGGTAAAAGCTTCACTCATTCCCATACAACCCCTGCTTTTTACGCACCAAAGGAAAAAACTTTGAAAAAAGAACAATTCTCGAAAATGAAGAAATTGCCTGTTTTAACCAATTTCTCATTAGCCACAATGTTTTCCACTCAAAAGTACAAAGGTTTTAAATTTCCATAACCTTGAAATTGTTGATGGCAACTTCTTTCAATTTGTACCAGTCTAAAATTTTGATGGTGGTGGTGGACAATCAGCTGGTGAAATTCTGTTTAGAATATGAGAGTCGAACATAAGGTTTGATTTCAACTAAGCCCCACCCCTTATTGTTGTTGTTGTTTGGGTGTATGTGTTCTATTTTCATTATTATCAATGTAGACCTGTTTTGAAAGAGGGGATTTTTTACGCATAGCTATCAACATAACCAAATATATCTCGAAAGGGTTGACAGTTTACATTAGTCATGCTGTAGTTACTCTTTCTTCTAAGTGACGGATCGCTGGCCTCGCCACAGTGACCTTTGATAACTTAACCCAGTCCCACACAACACAATTTCAGACCAGTCCAAATTCAAAGGAGTTGCTGACGACAGTGATGAGTTGATGAAATCTTCAAAAATCTTTGTCTTTTAGGGTAGGAAACATTGTGGATAATGAAAAACTGCTTGTAAAAAGCGATTTCTTCATTGTCCACTATGTTTTCAAAAGCTTTCATACAAATCGTAATTGTGTGGAATCGGGTTAAGGTAGTTCGAACGAGATGAGAAATTAACGGTTTTTTGTTTGTTTTTTTTTTTTGTAAAAATGTAAACTGTCGAGTTAGACTTCGTAGCTTCAGCGTCAAACCTACAAATCATTTTAAAATGTGATCGACACTAAAATGGTCAGGAGTTCAACATTCACTTCCGGTCCAGTGCGATTCTTGATTGACAGCGGCGTTCCATCAAATGCCTCGTCGCAACTGTCGGTCAGGGTAGCGTCCATAGCGCAGTCGTAGCGCACGGGAGGCCTAATGTCGGTGTGAGAAATATCAGGAATCCATGGTTAGGTGCTCCAGCTTCCGCGATACGAACTGCCGGCAGTCATTGGGCGTGGCCAGCGACCTACCAGTTGACCAATCGCGGCTGTCAATCAAGGAGTATATCGACCAATCAAATTATTCATTCAGCCCAGAATTGAGATCTAAACTCCACATTTTGCCGCAATTTGAATGAAACATTTTTGTTGTTTTGCGAGTTAAACATCGTAACTACAGCTTATTCAAGCTTTATTAACGACGTTTAGGTCGCCGACCAACGATTCTCCTATTTGTTACATTCTTCTGACCATGGTTTTTGCACAAAAAACCCGCCGTTTTAAATCGAAGCTGGATTCTTAGTGTGCCCAAAGGAATAAATTGGGGCAGCCAGCGACCTGCCAGTTGTCACGTAAAGCTCAAGCTTGTCACGCCATTACAGTAGAAAATCTAATTTAAAATCTTGTCATAATGTAATCTAAATTAAACTGCTTATTCGTTAGATTTTAATACCACAAATAATATAGCAAAATGAAAGAAAAATTTAGTACATACCTGCATACATTATTTATAATATAGGAGACAAATATTGACTCAAATCTATTTTTAGGCACGGGAATTTCCAATATACGTCATCACTTTATCGTCCTTCGACGATTCACCCTTTTCTTGTTACCCTGATGGAATGAGGTCGTGGTCAAAAGGTTAACCAAAAGAAATAAAAAAACGGACCTTTGAATACTAGATGACAATATTTTGGACTTATTCAAACAGAAAATGGTTTAAAGCTAGTTTAAGTCCATTAAGATTGAAAAAAGGTCTATTAGGACTGGAAGCACCGTACGAATGATGCAGAAGTTGTTTGTGACTTTATTTGTTGTCAACAATCTTCATTATCGGCTATAATTTCGAGATGATTATTGTTGTTTTACGTTGTTGTTGTTGTTATTTTTTTGTTTGTTTGTTTGTTTGTTTGTTGTTGTTGTTGTTTTCAATTATGATTATTAATCCGATGATAAGTGTCGTGAAAATGAGATATTGTTAGGGAACTGAAAATGAGGCACTGTGTGGATTAAGTTTTATCTGTTGGCTCTTGACCAATCGTTCCGTCATGTTTTATTTATCATCCCACCTTTTTTTATTATTTATTTATTTATTTAATCTATGACCTATTTAATTCTATAAGTGTCGGTGGTTTTAACGGCTGGAATGGTTCCTCTGTTGGTTCAGAAATACTTGCTAGAATAATACGGTGTATTAATAATGTATTCCGAGCAAAAACTAAGTATTCATGGCATTGTTAACCTGTTAACAGGCGTAAAAAATAGAAAAAATATGCAGACAACAATAGGAAATCTTTAAAATGTTTGTCCATGTGGGTAGAAAACGCTGTTAGAAATGAAGGAATCGCTTATTTAAAGCATTTCATTTATTCTACACAAATCTATGTCTTTTAGGGTAAAAACTTTCACGGAAAAGATTTTTTCTTAAGAGTTGTAACATCAAACAAAATGGGATTGTGCAGGGATGGGTTACAGGCCATAAACACTACAAATTACTTCCCCTGAAACCGTAACATAAGCATTTCATGATTTATAGACATTTTTAGTCAATAATGGGTATCCTACCTCATCATATATTTAAACCAATTACCTGACGACAAAACTTTAGACTGGTCTAAATTCAAAGGTGAAAACGGGGGTTGGGGGTGAAAATTTAAAAATCTTTTTTATGGGGGGATATAAAACATTGCGGATAATGAAGAAATTGCTTGAAATAAGTAATTTATTTATTTTCCATGTTTTTCAAAGTTGTTTTCTGTGGGATGTAGGAAAAAAAGAATGGTGTAGGAATGGGTTAATATTACTAGAGGTTCTGGAGAGCCTGAATTGCTACACCGGCCATAATTCCCTTATGATACAGGTAATTAAGCTTTCTTTAATAGTAGCGGCAACTCATTTTAGAAAGAATACTTTCTTTTGGAATTTATTGTAAAAAGGCAACTTTCCTTCAAAATTCATTGAAGAAATCTGATAAATGGTTGCCAAAGGATCGCTCCTGTAAAATTTTGGTTGAAATCAATATGGTTGCCCAGAAGAAATTATTTTAATTTTACCATAATACAATGTATGGAAATGAGCCACATGCCCATTAAGTCTTTAATCCAATCAAAGCTCTTTGAAGGAATCTGATAGAGGGTCGACAGAGGATAATACTTTGAAATCTGACTAAAATCAATCAATAGGTTTCGGGGAACATTTTTTAAAAAGTTTTCACTATAATCATAAATGAAAATTAGCCCCAACCACAACAGCCACGTTTTTTATGTGATTGAAATTCTTTTGAAGGAATTTGATAAAGGGTCACCCAAGAATCATTCCTGTGAAATTTGGTTGAAATCTACGCTGTACTTTGGAAGAAAAGTTAAAGTTTACAGACAGACACTATTGTATTGTATTATATGTGACAAATCCGAGAACCTACAACATAAGTTGGTCAAATTGTAATGATATGAAGAGTTTTGGTATAGTATCGTAAGGCAATGCTGTATGTAAAATTCTAAATCTCTAGGGATTTGGAGAAATCTTTCATTTTATTTTATTTTTGTTTCCATGGCAACCAGAGTTCTTCGAGATTTCAAATTCTTTTCAGAATTGGAAAAGACATGATTTAAGGATCATTTCTGTGAAGTCTGTCTGATGTCCAAAGGCTGGTTTAAGAGAAGAAGATTTTTTGTAATTGTGAACGGCAGTTTGATTGTTAGACAGTCAGACAGACGAACGACAGAGATTGACTGAAGGTAAAGAGTATAGAGTCTGGTCAGAACTGGTGCGGGAAATACCAGCATGGTATGACTGAAATACTTTTAAATGGCATTAAAACCCCATTCAAACAAAGCCTACCTTGAAATCTGATTGATTGATTACACTGGGTTATATTAACTTTTTCGACAGTATTTCAGGCATATCTTTTCAGCTGATGTACTAAACTATGGCGTCCTGTCATATTTCACACCAGAACAAAAATAAGCTGCTCATCCTACTGACTCTTTTTTACTTTACCCTTGCCTATGGTAGAAGTCAAAATGACACATGTTGCAATCATTTCGATGGTTTATAGCAAAACAGTTGTAACTGCTTATAAACACGTAGGCAGTTACAACAGTTTCGGCTGACCCATCAATTTATTGAATTGTTGGACAATCACCAGTTCAAACTGAAACTCAAGGATTGAAAGCACAATACGTCATTGACCAAGAAATCATATGCAGCAAGGATCAGGAGAGCTCAAGGTAGACTGATCCCCTGTCAACTTGTAACTGTCTTTGTCAAAGTTAACATGGTACTAGTCTAATCTTGAGGTAGAGGTCAAATGGAAAATCCAGATTTTAATAATAATACAACAACTGTGTTTATTACTTGTATGTATTTTTTAAATATTGTTTCTTGTTTATTAATTCAAGTCTTGAGTACAACAATTTCTTCTAACCCTTCCTCCTGCTAACCCTAAAGAAAGTTGAAACACTGTGGAAAAATGTAATTCAGCCCATTCACATATTATCCCGCTTTTTGACACAATTAAAGAAAAAGGCTTTGGAAAACATTGTGGAACATTTTTTTACCACAAAAGACAAATATCTTTTTTTCATATTCCATGAACTGAAAATTGTCGTCTGCAACTTCTTTCAGTTTGGATCAGTCTAAAATTTTATCGTCTAATAAATGGTTAACAGCAATATCTTCTCTTTCTTCTTTGTCCCCTACTCTATTCTTTAAAACAATGATAAATTCCAATTCTTAGACGACAATTCAAAGTTTGTGCATATAAAGAATTAGATGCCATGTAAAGAAGAAATCAATGCGAGAAAAGACGAAATTGCTTTTAACAAGAAATTCCTCCTTATCTGACAATATTTTCTACAACAATACTTTCTCCGTACATGTAGGTTGAGTTGATGTGGTAATGAGTTGAGAAGAACAAAAGGAATGAAAGTAGAATCAAATCAACCCCAATCAGTTAGGCTATAAAAGTAATTTGATTTATTCATTGGTCTATCGGTGAAATTACCAAAGTGTTAATCCCCAGATGAACCCATTTCCAAAAAACAAAATTTTAAACTAGTCCAATTTGAAAGAAGTTGCTGACAACATTTTTTATTTGGTGAAATTTTTAAAAAAAATTGTCATTTTGGGGTAGAAAACATTGTGGATAATGAAGAAATTGCTTGTTACAAGCGATTTCTTCATTTTCCAAAATATTTTCAAAAGCTTTTTTCTTGAGGGGCATAAAGGGGAGGGATTGTATGGATAACTCTTCAATACAAAAAGATGTATGTTTTCAAATGATTTAATGTCATAAAACATTTTGGGAAAAAGAGAAATAGCTTGAAACCAGTTTTTATCTCATAATGTTCTCCATCTTACATAGTACTTATTTTTCCAAATGGCATGTTACTTTATATATATTGCTTCCAATAAGAACTGGTCTTAAAGATTTCATCTGGTAATAGAACAAACAAATAAATTCATGCTAAAATGTAATACACCATTAGAATAAAGTGACACAAGGAAATCGCTTGTGATTGCGGAGTCTTCCTTAACCCTTGCCATGCTGAACCCAGAATATTTCTGTTTTGGCAGGAGGTATAGACAAAGATCAGCCTGCACTTATGTGCAGACTGATCTTTATCTAAATCACCTGCTTTTCCTTTTTAAGTCAGGGTTGGTTAAGAAATTTATTTTTCAAATTAAATAGTCTTACAACTTCTGCTCTCAGTGCTTTCAGCCCTTTAATTTGCATGCTGTCTTGAAAACAGTTTTATTCAGCATGACGAGGGGGTTAAGTCATTACCCCGCAATCCCATTTTTAAACACCAATGGAGAAATATATAAAGAAAAACACTGTTAGAAATGGAGAAATTGCTATCAAACCATTTCTCCTTTTTTCATGCCATTTTCTTTCCTATTTGGCACATTTTCTCTTCTTTGCACTGGACCAGTATAAAACTGTGTCATAATTGGTTAAAACTGTCTTCTATTTCGACTAGCACAATTTTCTGGACATAAACACAACATATAGTCTAGGCTTTAGCTGGGACAACACTTGGACTCTCTTCTTTAGTGGCTTGTGAGATCTGTTTGCCTAAATATTCCCTGAAAAGAAAGTAAAAGTAGACAAACCTACTTTATCTACCACTTGATTCAAATATTGATAAATGCTAAATATACCTATTGAAATAATATTAATGCAGTGTGGGTGAATTTGCAGATTGACAATATATTAATTCTATATTGTCAATAATATTGATAGTGTGTAAATGACATTGAAGATTGACAATATATTGATAGTGTTTACAATAATATTGATAGTGGGTGACATTAAAATTTGTTTGTTTGTTTGAATGGGGTTTTACGCCGCTTTCAACAAACTTTCAGTTATATCACGGCAGGTGGAGCACCTAACAATGGAATCCTGGTATTTCTCACACGAGTACCACCATTTCATCCATTCCTAGCCTCCAGCTGCTATCCCACATAGGTATACAATTATTGACCCATTGGTGAGAGAAAAATAGTCATAAACGATGAGTGCCGCCGTCGGGGATTCAACCCAGGACCTCTAGATTGACAGTCCGACGAGCTACCAACTGCGGTATGACAGCGGCTATATCAAAGATTAACCATATATTGATATAGATGACAATAATATTGATAGTTTGTGGGTAACATTGAAGATAGACAATATATTGAATCAACATTGTCAATAATATTGATAGTATGTGGGTAATTTTGAACAATGATCAATATATGGAATCAACATTGTCAATAATATTGATAATGTGTGGGTGATTTTGATTGATTGAATGGGGTTTAACACCACTTTCAACAGTATTTCAGTCACATTGGGGCGGCTGGAGCATCTAACAATGGATTCCTTGTATTGCTCACACCAGTACTACCATAACATCCTTTCCTAGCCTCCAGCTGCTATCCCACTTGGGTTTACAATTAAGGCGATTTTGAACATTGATCAATATATTTAATCAACATTATTGAAAATGATATTGATAGTGTGTGGAAGATATTGAAGATTAACAAATATATTGAATCAACATTGTAAATAACATTGGTAGTGTGTGGGTGGTATTGAAGATTGACAAATACATAAAATCAACATTGTTAATAATATTGATAGTGTTCGAGCAATATTTAGGATTGACAAAATATTGTATGGACATTATTGTCAATATTGATGACAGTGTATTGCCCTTTACAAGTTCCAACAACCTAAGTGAGCCAATTCAGTGTGTCTAAATGGCAAGTACTATAATTTCATGAACTTCTCTAGGAGGTCTGCTTACCTAACCAACCTACAAGCCACTCATTTTGGGTCTCAAATGAGCCAAACCTATTTGTAACAGTCTGTTAAGTGAACAATTTACAGATAGCTATCCACATCCACTTGACCTCCGTCTAGGCAGTTTGACTTAGATATCTAATGATGTTAGTTTGCATAATTTGCATAATTTATGGTCATTAACATAAACCAATGAACTGTTCATTAATTAGCAAGCTAAACATAATTGTAATCAACAAGGCTAATGTGCAAGCTTTAATTAGGTGTAGATACAACCATTAAGTTGCCAACCAACCAGCTTTCTTTTGGTTACATGTTACAGGCCATAAATTTTGCAAACTATGTTTCATATTGAGGTGTAACTTCCTGTTCGAGTCAGTTGGCATGACTAACACAGTCAGTGTTGAGGCCAGCGATCATTCAAGTTGCCATGGTTCACTCATCTTGGCAAAAATTAAACTAGAAATCCCAACTTACCAATTGTGGACCATCAATTTCTGTACAGCTATCAATGCCTCATATCTTACATTGGGATCCTCATGTACAAGATACTGCATGACTAAATGTTTGGCTCCCAGCTGCTCTATCACACTAGAATGAAATTATATATAGATAGAGTAGATAATGCATGACTAAATGTTTGGCTCCCAGCTGCTCTATCACACTAGAATGAAATTATATATAGATAGAGTAGATACTAGATAATGCATGACTAAATGTTTGGCTCCCAGCTGCTCTATCACACTAGAGTGATATTATATATAGATAGACTATATACTGCGTAAATAAATCCTTGGCTATCACATTAGAAAGAAATTATATATAGATAGAGTATATACTGCATGACTAAATGTTTGGCTCCAAGCTGCTCTATCACACTAGAAAGACATTATATATAGATAGAGTATATACTATATGACTAAATGTTTGGCTCCCAGCTGCTCTATCACACTAGAAAGACATTATATATAGATAGAGTATACACTGCATGAATAAATCTTGGCTATCACACTAGAATGAAATCATATATAGAGTATGTACTGCATGACTAAATGTTTAACTCCCAGCTTCTCTATCACACTAGAATGAAATTACAATGTCAATATAGATAGAGAAGATAATGCATGACTAAATGTTTGGCTCCCAGCTGCTCAATCACATTACAATGAAATCATGATAGTAGAGCAAATAAGCAAATGAAACTATTCTCTGGTCCAAATTCAAAGACGTTGCACAACTTAGGTCTATATTGAACAATTGTGATAAATGATAATAATGATATCATCCAACCAAGAAAATGAAGTGTGACAGCTGGACAGTCAAGAGCTATAGGCTTACGTAATACATCTCCTCAAATGCAGTGTGTGGTATTATCTTTTTTTACCTTTTTTCCAAAAAATGTATCAAGAATTGATGGTAAATCATAAAATTCTTACCGTTTTTATAATATTTACCATATTCAGGGCTCAGCATGACTGGGGCTAGATGCAAAACATAAGTTGAAAAGGGTTTTCATTCAGCCTAAAATGCATATGGAGTTACCTAATAGTACAGATTGTATAATTGATAGTAAAAATATACTCCAAGTTTCAGATGATTACCTTTTGAAATGCGGCTAATGACAACTACACCACAGCAATACCTCAGCAATACCTCAGGTTTCTCAAACAACAACTGAGCTAATAAAATTATTATCTTAGAAATAGTATCTTAATAAGTGTTTATGTTTTTTTCAAAAATAGCTTCAAATGGTTACAGACAGAAGACTTACTTTTTTCCTCTTGGATAATAACGAACATATTCTCCTATGTCATGGGCTGCTACTGACAGAATTAACGGATCTTTACTGTGCTGTAACAATCTTACCAGGATTCTGGAAATAATGATAAATGAATAAATACAAAACAGTGATAAATTATATGGGTTTGCATTCATGCAATACTAGTTGTGATCTCTAGGTTTATTTGATATTTTAACCCATCCCACACAATTCTCTGTTGTTGTTTTTTCTGCATTCATTACAAACACTTTCTTCATTTTCTTCTTCGACTTCAACCTAAAAGCACAAGGGCATTTATAAATTCTATAAACTTGACAAGGTCATCTGCAACTTCTTTCAAATTTGGGCCAAGGCTATAGTAAAGTTGGGAGACTCTAAATCGGGAAGTCCAGGGTATGATCCCCAGTTGAGGCAAATATCCTTTCCAGCATTTATCTCCCACAAATGTGTTGATAATTGTAAGCTTCTGTGGGATGAGTAGCTGGAGGCTTGGAAAGGGTGTAGTGGTAGTACTGGTGTAAGAAATGACAAAAATCCATGTTTAGGAGATCCACTGCAATTTGAAATTCTATTAAAAGCGACGCTAATAAATCAAATAAACAAATTTATCAATTTGGAGCAGTCTAAAATTTTAACAACTGGTTAAGGGTTCAAATACTTTTTCAGACAATTGTATTAAGAAATGGGTACTTATACAATACAACACTTTATTACTTGTACATCTTTTGGTTAGGTTCATGTTTATAGAGCCGCCGTCATAGCGCAGTTGGTAGCACGTCGGACTGTCAATCTAGAGGTCCCGGGTTTGATTCCCGACGGCAGCACTCATCCTTTCCGACTATTTGTCTCTCACCAATGGGTCGATAATCGTAGACCTATGTGGGATAGCAGCTGGAGGCTAGGAAAGGATGTAATGGTAGTACTGGTGTGAGAAATACCAGGAATCCATTGTTAGGTGCTCCAGCCGCCGTGATATGACTGAAAGATTGTTAAAAGCGGCGTAAAACCCCATTCCAACAAAACAAAATCATGTTTATAGATTTTGCATTTGTCTGAAAACAAAATTTGGCATCTATATTACACCCTCCAGATTCTGCTTCCTGCAGTATCCACAGATACTCACCTGTCTGCAACGGCGAAAAGCCACGCAGCAGACAATTAAAAGCCATGCATCAAGATTTTCTGGCGATTCATATCCTTGATGAGATCTTCATATTACTATTTTTAGAGTGCCTTATAATTCTTAATTTGTATATCTCATGGTCAAATTAAAAACTCGACAGTGCAGAGTGAATTTTTCTGATAAGAAATCTTAAGAAATGAAAAACTTCTAATCAAAAAGAAAATAACTTTGTTGATAAAACTCCTATTTCAAAAAAATACAAGATAAACGTGTGAGGGCTTAGACTGGGACACTTACTTCAATAATTCATAATTTTTCTCATTTAATCGAATGGCGTTTTCCCTCCAGAATCTGTCACTCTTGTGTACAGGACTCCACTCTAAACGACCAGATTTGATTTCTGTATGATACTCGTCAAACGAACTGAAAGTTAAAAATACATGGGATCATCTGGATCCTGCTTAATCCTTTACTATTTTTCAAAATTCTAGTCTTGTCTAAATTCAAAGTTGTAGCAGATGATATTATAAAATAATTATGATTCAAAAAGTACCGGTAACCATCCAATATGGTAGAAAATATTGTGGAAAAAGAGAAATTGCTTGTGACAAGCAATTTCTTCTTTTCCTCAATCTTTTCTCAAGTTTAATATCACAAGGATGTAAAAACCAGTGTTTGTACAGAACAGAACATATCTTTTATTTACATCCAGGTACATTATTGTACAATACGGACAAATATAAAACATATGCATATAATAAACAATTAAACACTTCCGGCTAGCCAGAATCAATGGATAAAGATATCTTTAATGAATGAAAGGTGTTGAAAAAAAACTATTATTATTCCTATCCTTGATTTAAAAGAATGATTTTGAAGCATTGTGTTTGAAAGAATCTGTAACTGAATTTGCTTTGAGAATGCTGATCATCACTGCCTTGCTTGGTTGCTTTCACAAGCAATTTCTCAAATTCCAACAAAGTTTTCTATAAACATATTTCTTAAGGAAGTCAGAATGTGTCATTGTTAGGTAATGAATTAAGTTCAGTTTAACTAACAGAAAACTATGACAGATCCTATATACCTAAGGTCCTGGACAGATTCCTGTAATTTTTCCTGTAAGAACTGTAAATCCTCAACAATATCAGGGTCATCAAATCTTCTAGCCTCTAACAGTTCAAGTTGTTTCAAAACTTTACACTGGACCATTGATAAAGCATTCTCCTGTGTGGTTTCTTTTTCATCACATTTTTCTAACATATTCTGAAAAACAAATTACCCCTTTGCTGGTTTTTTATCAAAATTCTAGACTTGTACAGATCAAAAGTTGTAAGAAATATCATGGGAAGAGGAAAATACAACATGGACTGTTAATGATATTTACTCGGATCCTAAAGTCTATTTAGCCCTTTCTGATGCAAAAAAAATACTGTTATGAGTTTATACAAACATATCCAATAATTTAGTTGTGAGTCAGCTACTTACATATGACAAAGTATGTAGCCACTTCATATTAGCTCACAATTCTCCAATTTACCTGGGAAGAGAAGAGCAGTGTAGAAATCATTTTTTATCAAACGTCTTCTGTTTTTAATTTGAAAAAATTCCATAATGTAAAAAGGGAACTTAGTTGGGGAGACAATCTTTTGGAATAACTTACTCGGAATGTAGCTAGAATAATTCGGGACACTTTTTCTTTCACTGTATCACTCAGAATATCAGATAACACTGGAATGGTATTGCATCTGTAATAAGAAATTAAGCATTTTAAAGTCTATGTTTACTTTGCTAGGATGAAATTCAGTAAAGTGAAATTAACAGAGAGTTAATCATTTTAATCATTTCACTGGTTTATTTGTTAAGTCAACAATGAAAGTCAGCTGAAAAATTTTGATAAACCATCAGCAAGCATTGAAGATAGTTACTTTTTTGTTTCTCAACCAAGATGCTTATTTGCTCAATTTTTTCAATTAAATCAGATTAGATTATAGAAACCAGCTGATATTACAGAAACTCAGTTTTGGTGAATCCAACAAGTGTGCCCTGGTGGTCCACAATTGCCAACCTAAAAAGTGTAAACTCTGTAAGTCTAATAAGATGACCCTGATGCTAACTGCTCGAGTTTTAACTTACTTGCTCATTTTTTCTAGTAGAACTGGATTAAAGGATAAACACCATAGACAGAAGATCAGCTGATATTGTTTCTGAAAGCCCATTTTTGGTGAATCTAACACACTGACTATACTGAAAACAAAAAGAACAGTCACAATTAACCAATTTCCAGACAAAAAAACCAGAGTGATCCGAATCGAAAGTTGCAGATGACAAATTGAGGGGCATACCTGTATCATCTGCTGTTAAAAGAATTCAACTGGAGTAAAACAATAATAACCAGTTTCATGAAGATTGATCGAAAACTGTGGCCTCTAGAGTGTAAACAAAGAAATTGTAATTAAGGAGAACCCTCCTGTAACCTTTTTTTGGGCAAAATCTCCAAAAGTGTGTCATTTAATGACAACCTTATCATTATCAGTATCTTTGGTCCCAATAAGATGATGTTAAGTAGTCACTACTCGTGTGCAATGAATGAAAGCAGGGCTACTTCTATCAAACAAGAGGACCATGATGGTCCTAGATCGCTCACCTGAACTGTCTGCTGTTTAAAAAAATGAAACTAGAGACAAATAACTATAATCAGTTTCATGAAGATTGAGGCAAAACTTTGACTTCTATATTGTTAACAAAGAAAATGTCACTATGGCCCCTTTTCCTGTATTATCCTATAGAACCTTCCCAGAATCTATAAGGTTCATCTTTATGACGCAACAAGTACTCTGACCAAGTTACATGACAATTGAGCCAAAATGATGACCTCTAGAGCATTAACAAGGATATTGTCATTAAGGCCCCTTTTCCTGTGTTTTCCAAAAGTACCTTCCTATCAATAGGGTTCATCCTTGTGACTAAACAATTATTTTTGCCAATTTTCATAAAAATTGAGCCAAAATTGTGGTCTCTAGAGTGTAAACGAATAAACTGTCATTAAGGCCCCTTTTCCTGTGTTTTCCAAAAGAACCTTCCCATAATCAATAGGCTTAATCCTTATGCCCTAATAATTATCCTGGTCTAGTTTCATGAAGATTGAGCCTTAATTGTTGCCCCTAGATTGTAAACAAAGAAATTGTCATTAAGGCCCCTTTTCCTGTCTTTTCTGATAGAACTTTTCCATAATCGATAGGGTTCATTCTTATGAACTAACAATTATTCTGACCAAGTTTCATGAAGATTGAGCAAAAGTTGTGGCATCTAGAGTGCAAACAAAGAACCTTTTTCCTGTGTTTTCCAATAGAATCCTCCAATAATCGATACGGTTCATCCTCATGATCAAACAACTATTCTGACAAAGTTTTAATGAAGATTAAGCCAGAAATGTGGCCTCTAGAGTGTAAACAAAGAAATTTTCATTAAGGCCCCTTTTCCTGTGTTTTCAGAAATACACTTCTAATAATCAATAGGGTTCATCCTCATGACCTAATAATTAATCTGGCAAAGTTTCATGAAGATTGGGTCAAAACTGTGGCCTCTAGAGTGCAAACACTTCAATTGGTGACGCCGCATTAACCCTTTCCTGTACAATCACTGGTTTTTCATGTCCTTGTGATTTATACTTGAGAAAACATTGTGGGAAAAGAAGAAATTGCTTGTAACAAGCAATTTCTTCTTTTTCCACAATATTTTCTACCCCACTGAATGGTTGTATTTCAAACTAAATCCACTATAAATTTTTGTTTGCAAAACCATTGAATTTGGGACAGGTTCAAAATAAAGTAAAACAGGAAAGGGTTAAAGAAGATGAAACAAACAATAGTGGCTGTTTGAACTTACGTATTTATTCCATCCACCTGTACAAATACATATCTGTACTGATCAATTCGTAACATCATCTGTAGACATCTGGCTGCTGTGTGAATATATTCATTACCCTGAAATATAATTGAACTAGCTGCTCAACACTTATCATGTATTGATTTTGTGGCAAGCACTTTCTTTATTTTCCAAAATGTTTTCGACCCAAAAAGACTAAGACTGTTACAATTACATCTGCTCAAATTTCTACTATGCAATTTCTTTCAATTTGAACCAATCTAAAATTTTGTGGTCTGGTAATGGGCAAAGAACATCATGAAAATAATAGCTCTCCGACTGATTCCTCATTCCATTCATATCATCCGAATAACTCACTCAAACATTCAACAACTCCATTCACACTATGGTTGAGTGGTATAGGTGCTTGACTTGTCATCTGAAGGTCACATGTTTGACCCCAGCGTGTGTTCATGGGCAAGACAATTAATAGCAAGTCTACCCAGCTGTAAAATTTGGTGACAGTGTGTTTAACCCATTCCCACACAATCTCTCCTCTTTAGGCCCCTCAAGAAAAAAGCTTTGGAAAACATTGTGGAAAAACATTGTGGAAAATGAAGAAATTGTTTGTATCAACCAATTTCTTCATCATCCACAATGTTTTCTATTCATAAAGATAAAAAACTTGCAAGTTCTATCAAATTGAAATTGTGTCTGCATCTTCTTTCTTTGGACCAGTCTAATTTTGTTGTATTGGAATGAGTTAAGCCACTACCTCTCTTTAAGGGGCATGTAACATCTGGGTTGTGAGTGTTTGAGAGCAACTCTATAAGCTTAAAGCTTTCATTGCAATCAAACTCAAATAAATTAGTATAAACTAAACTAACTTCATGCACAACACTGAAACATTCCACTATTTCATTTGCTAACACTAAATATATAAAGTATATCATTGGTCTGATGAGATAGTTAAATGTATCTATAGAATGATATACATTTTTAGTCAGAGAGCTGATTATACACCCTTCATTTCACTCAAAACCTTCATTTCATTCAAAACCATCTAATTCCATTCCAAGGTCAGTCCAAATTTAAAAATGTTCTTACTTGTAGCGTGACTTTCCAAAATGATGATTTCCAGAAGTCTCTAAGCAAAAGAGCAATGCGGTGAATGTAAATCTGACTTACCGGTAATTTGAGCTGTTCTTTCAACCAATTCAAATAAAATTTCAAGTCATTGGTCTCCATTGGATCTTTTCCCCAGCATGCAATTTTGGCTATAATTCGACTAGTCTGTAAATAAAAGTAATGAAATAGGTCTCATCTCATGAAATAACATCAACCTTTTCCTGTACAAACCAAGGGCTTTACGTCACTGTGATTTTATATTTTAGAAAACATTGGGGAAAAGAAGAAATTGTCTTCTGCAACCTCTTTCAATTTGGACCTTTTCCATTTTTTGAAATTTTAAACAGGTCCAAATTATAATAAGTTGCAGATGACAATGAAAATTGGATGCAATATAAAATAACACCATACTATGTGGAAAAAAATATTGTAAGAAAAAGAGCAGTTGCTTTTTACAGGCAATATCTTCTTTTTCCACAGTGTTTTCTCAAGAATAAAAATACAGTGAGGTGTAAAATCCTGGTTTTATACAGGAAAGGGTAAAAGTAGTTTCGCCATCAATTAGTAAATGCTAGACTATACCATTCATTGATTGATTGAATGGGATTTAATGCCACTTCTAACAGTATTTCAGTCATATTGTTGAGGCTGGAGTACCTACCAGTGGATCTTGGTGTTTCTCACACCAGTACTACCACTACATTCTTTCCTAGCCTCCAGCCGCTATCCAACTTAGGTGTCCCATTATCCAACCATTGGTGGGAGACAAATGTCCGAAAGAACGTGTGCCACTGACAGGGACCAAACTTATGACATCCCATGATTGAAGATTGGGAGTCTGGTGCACTACTGACTGTGCTATGACGTCGGCACTACACCATACAATCTAAACAAAATATATTAGCTTTTCAAAATGATAATGTATATGATAAATAATGGGACTAGAAATGTGTCACAGTCATGGATGTCCCCACATAATTGCTTGACTCATAATCTTCAGTTGTGACCTTCGTGGGAGTATCCTACAAAACCTTACGCAGAACACTAGAATTCTTCAAGGGGAATAACCGTGCAAAGTCATTTTGTAATTCATCAATCAATGTTGAAGATATGATCTCGAAAAGAATTGGACACACTAACACTCCCACTCAGAAAGGCACCAACCCAACTCACAGACAGAGGTAACAACACTATTATGTCTGTTGGAGCATACAAATAGATCTTGTGGGGGTGGTGCGAAAGGTATAGACAGTCTGTGAAATCTGACTAAAGTAAATATGTTTCCATGTAAGTACATTTTTTGAATGAAGAAAGACCTTTTCTGTGTGAAGAATGACCCTTCCACTATCCATTTTTGAATTATTGATTGATTGAACAGAGTTTAACACCACTTTTAACAGTATTTCAGTCATAACCCTGCAGGTGGAGCACCTAACAATGGATTCCATGTATTTTTCAAACCAGTACTACCACTACATTCTTTCCAAGACTCCAGCTGCCATCCCACTTAGGTTTACGATTATCCATCGATTGGTGAGAGACAAACATCGGAAAGAATATCTGCCGCTGCCGGGGATCTAACCCATGACATCCCATGATTGAAGACGCAATACCATCCATGAATGACCTGTGTTAGATCTCATCTCATTTTCGAGTATTTATTTTACAGAGAGTACTCTTTTCCCCTAACAGGTCACATCCTATGATTTTAAGTTTTAACACCTCAACAAATTATTTGTTCCTGAATGATTAACCCATTCCTACACATTGATGCTTTTCAAAGCCCCTATGCAAAACATTTGGGAAAACATTGTGGAAAATGAAGAAATTGGTTTCTTCATTTTCTACAATGTTTTCTGTCCAAAAAGTTGAAAAAATCTAAATTTTTATCAACTTTAAATCTTGGTCTGCAACTCCTATCTATTTGGACTAGTCTAAAATTTTGTTGTGTTGGAATGGATTAAGATAACTAGAGGCGCTTGAGCGCCTGTATTGCTCCACAGGCATATCAAGCATTTCATTGTTTTCACAAGAGTCAAGTTATGTAGAATTCATTATGTAAAATTTTCACTGTATACCATATATGGACATAACCCACCATCATAATTGCAATGTTTTTCAACCAATCAAAATTATATGAAGAAATCTGACAAACAGTCATCTGGTTATCATTCCCGTGAAATTTGATTGAAATCCACTAACAGGTTTCTGAGAAATTTACAAAGTTTTCAGTATATAC
Source organism: Fragum fragum (assembly GCA_946902895.1). Classification (NCBI taxonomy): domain Eukaryota; kingdom Metazoa; phylum Mollusca; class Bivalvia; order Cardiida; family Cardiidae; genus Fragum; species Fragum fragum. The sequence goes on along the minus strand of OX336382.1, from coordinate 18,091,321 downwards.
CATATATGGAGATTAACCCTGCCCTTTAAAGCCATTTTTTTCATCCAATCAAAATTCTTTTTTATAATCTGATAAAAGGTCACCCTATGATCGTTCCAGTCAAATTTGGTTGAAATCCATTCACTGGTGTATGAGAAAAAGAATTTTGAAGATTTTACCATATATGGAAATTAGCCCTACCCATTAAAGCCACATTTTCATATGATCAAAATAATTTGAAGCAATTCGATAAATGTTCACCCAACAATCATTTCTCTAAAATTTGGTTGAAATCCATCCATTGGTTATTGGGAAGAAGATTTTCAAAGATTTCACCATATATGGAAATTAGCCCTACCCATAAAAAACACATTTTTCATCTGATCAAAATTCTTTGAAGGAATCTGATAGAGTGTCATCCAAGGACCATTTCTGTGAAATTTGATTAAAATCCATCCACCATGCAGTTTCTAAGGAGAAGATTTTCAAAGCTTTCACAATATATGGAAATAGCCCTACCCATTAAAGCCATGTTTTTCGTCCGATCAAATTCTTTGAAGGAATTTGATACAGGGTCACCCGTGGATCATTTCTGTGAAATTAAGAAGAAATCTGTTCAGTACATTCTGAGGAGAAGATTTTCAAAGTAAAAGTTTACAGACTAGCATATGGACGCATGCACCCACAACGGACACCATGACAATAGCTCTCTGGCTTTCAACCAGTGGAGCTAAAAATTATTTCATTACCTGGTTCACAATAAACTTGTCATTTCTATCTAGTAAATGTAAGAATGGGGTCCACACTGACTCTTTGTTCTTCTTGGAATATTGCTTTAATATCTCAACACGGGACTTGTCTTCCTAAAATGATAAAAAAAATCAAGAAAATTTAAAGATGATTTTATTGAGATTTTTCAGAAATTTGGGCAGACCACGTTTCAAGTTACACATCAAATGCAATGTACCAATACCTTAGAATTTATTGCCTGGGACAAAAATATTTTGGAAGTTGCTCTAAATTTGCATTTTTCCAAAATTTGGAGCCATCTTTGAAAGCGGGGGCATGATTATAACAACCTTAGTTGACATTCTCTGGCTATACAGTAGAATCCTATTAATCCCAACACCAATTTGTCAACACTTTTGTTGAAATCGCTTTTAAAAGGATATATATACTAAGGAAAAAAGTTTAGCAATTTCGTATATTACAGCCAATTTCTCCGGTGTCTAGCATTGGATTCAAACCACATTTTCACACATCGATCTTTTATGTGTTAGCCACAGTATTTGAAAAAATCAGATGATTTCAAGGTCATACGTGTTTGTTGTACATCGTCAAACATGGTAGGGATAGGGAAGAAAAAGTAACACAAAGATTTAATATCTTGTGTGTCCACCGTTTGCGCCAATAACGGCATCACAGCGTCTTATCATGCTGGAAATGAGCCTAAGATTAATGGCCATAGGGATACAACCCCATTCCTGACACAGAACACATTCCAGGTCTCTAACGTTATTAACGTCATTCCTGTCTCTTACTCTCCTACCCAGATGGTCCCAAACTTGTTCGATTGGAGACAGATCCGGTGATTTGGCTGGCCAATCCAACACATCAACATTATTAGTCTGTAAAAGGTCCAACGTGTGCCAAGCGACATGTGGGCCGGCATTATCTTGCTGAAAAATGGTAGCAAGCCCTTGACCCAACATAGGCAATACCACTGGCTGGACAATTTCATTGCAGTATCAAACTGCATTCAAGTTTCCCTGAACAGCTACCAAGTCAGTCTTGCCACAGTATGATAAACCATCCCAGACCATGACGCTGCCGCCTCCAAAACGGTCATGTTGAATGATGTTTGTGGGATCCATCCTTTTGCAATCATGCCTCCTAACACGTACCCTGCCACCAAACATCAAATTAAAACGGGATGTGTCTATGAATAGGACCTGATTCCACATTTGCCTTGGCCTTCGACGATGTACCCTTGTCCAAATCAATCTTGCATGTCTGTGTGCACGTGTCAAAGGAATGCCAATGAAGGTCGACGTGCGCGTAAACTTGCCGAACGAAGTCTGTTTCTTACAGTACAAGCACAAACCCTATTCCCGTTGCTTTTCGGACTATATGAGTGCTATTGAGGAAGCGATTACGCCGTGAACATGTCACGATGTAATTGTCCTCACGTTGGGTAGTCTTAGGTGGCCTGCCTAAACGTGGCCTGTCTTTGACAGGGCCTAATTGACAAGACTTTGTTCTCAGTCTTGAAATGGAACTTTGGCTAGCGCCAAAATGTTGAGCCACCTCTTTTACCATCATACCACCAGCCAGCATACCGATGGTTACGTTCCGGTGGTCTAAGTTAAGCCCTGGGCGACGCCACATTTGGATTTTTTTAAATGTTTAAATGAGTTATCTTGTTTTTGATGCTAACCAATAAAATGGGATAGATATTGTTGATATAGACTTCATGTACATGTGGAAGCACATGCAAATTTGCGGCAGACAGCCTTTAAAAGCAAGGAAAACGTGCCCTTACGGCATAATTAGTTAATTAGCTTTTAAAAATTGCAAACGAGACTGATTTTATAAGGTTTATACATTTAAGGTGAAAAATAATGTAGGTCGAAAAAAATTGCTAAACTTTTTTCCCTTAGTATATGTTCTTTAAGTCTAATGTTAGTGCATAAAGTCAGTTGCAGTTAAGCAGTGAATTTCTATTAACAGAGTTGCAATTAAGATTTGGACAAGTAGACTTTTGGAGTTGCTTTACACAAGTGTTTTTTGACTAACTTTGGACACAGCAGAGGCATCATTGAATAATCTTGTTACACATTCATCTGGTCATGCCAAGTAATATAAGATCTTGGCCATCTAGTTTTGTAAACTAGATTTTTGAAGTCCTAAATGAGCATTTATTTTCAATATTTATCCTCTTTGGATGAGGGAGGTTTTGACACCAGATGCATCATTGAACCATCTTGGTAGTTATCTGATCATGCTTCATGACAAATATAAATGACATTGGGGATATGGTTTCTCTAAAGATGATTTTTGAAGTTGCTCCCAATGAGCTTTTTTCAAACTTTGGACCACTAAGGCAGGGCCACCTTAACCCCAGGGCATCCTTTGAATAATTTTAGTAGACATCCATCTAGGAATGCAACATTCAAAATATAAACGTCCTTGGCTTCCTGGTTTTGGAGAAGACTTTTTTTGAAGATTGAGCAAATCTCCCCTTTTCAGCTGCTAAATAAAGCGGAGTTCAAACAGAATTCATTTCTTTTAGCAACTGTGAAAGAGCTTTAATCAAGGAACAGGTCAATCACAATATCTCACCTGATCAAGTCATGTGCAGGTGAGCTAAAGATTCATTGTAAATATACCATTTCTAAAAAGTCTGATAAATGGCGAAATATTTCACCTTTGAGAGACTTTTGCTCTCACAACTATCATTCTACTTCTCTCAAATGACCAATCATGGCTGTCAATCTAATAATCAGTCGACCAATGAAATCTTTCATTTTGACTGGAAGTTAAATCTGAACTCCCACATAAGCTGCCATTTATGTAAAGCATTTTTGTTGGTTTTGCAATTTGAAAGTCATAACCACACTTTATTCAAGCTGCAGTAAAGATGTTTTGGTTGTCAACCAACCATTCTACTTTTTTTACATGCTACTTGGTAGAAATTTTGCAAACTAAGGCCATTAGATATCAGAGTGGAATTTTCTGTTGCAGTCAATCGTGGGATAAACCCTTGCCTGGTTTTTGAAATGTTAGACTGGTCGAAATTGAAAGGATGCAGACGACAATGAAAATTGGACGCAATTCAAAATAAAACCATCCTATGTGGTAGAAAACACTGTGGGAAAAGGAGAAATTGCTTATTATAAGCAATTTCTCCTTTTTCCACAATGTTTTCTCAAGTATAAAATCACAGTGACATAAAATCTTTGGTTTATCTAGGAAAGGGTTAATGAAGTCAATGGATGGGGCTATAGATCTGTCAACTATCTAACACCAGCGCTGTTGCCTCGACTAATCTCTTTTTTATATTTGAGCCAAAGTGTGACATTTCCAACAATTGTGCAGACATTGAGCAGCATAGGCATTACAAAACTCACTGCTTAACCACTCAAAAAATTTTAGAATTGTCCAGATTCAAAGAATTTGTAGACCAGAATTTACAGTTGACAAGATCTTAATTTTTTGTCTTCTTGGTACAAAATATTGTTGGAAATAAAGAATTTGCTTGCAACAGGCAATTTCCTCATTTCAATGTTTTCCAAAGCTTTTTTTCTTGAGGTGCATTAAAAAGCAGGATTACAAATGAGTTAGCCCATTACCAGACGGCAAAATTCTAGACTGAAAGAAGTTGCAGAAGACAATTCAAAGCATATGGAATTTTGGATTTTTTCAACTTTCTTGGTAGAAAGCATTGTGGAAAATGAAGAAATTGCTTATCATAAGCAATTTCTTCATTTTCAACAATGTTTTCCAAAGCTTTTTTTCCTTGGGGGCGTCTAAAAGTGTCACTGAGTGGGAATGGGTTAAAGAAATTCTAATCAGTAGGTATCTATAGAGCACTCATAGTGAAAACTCTAATCAGGCTGTTTGGAAGCTCAGACTGATCCTAGTCTTAAATTTGTGCTCATGTCAAATTGTTGCTAATGTCACTCATAGGCACATTTTTTTCAGAAATTCCTCGATGATGACTGACTTTATGATTCTGCAAGAGCTGTCAGTGGACAACAATACCAGAAAATTCTCACTGCTGAAAAAAAACAGATTTTTTTATCCTTGCCTAAATAGTTGAATCATTGCCCTCAAAACATTTAAACTCTTATCATACCAAGCCTGGAATAATCCCAATTTGGCAGAAGGTATAGATTATGATCAGCACACAGTGATTTTATACTTGAGAAAATATTGTGGACAAAGAAAAAATTGCTTGTATCAAGCCATTTCTTCTTTTCCGACAAAAGTTTCTACCACATAGAATGGTTTCACTTAAAATTGCTTCCAACTTTAAATGTCTTCTGCAAACCCTTTCTATTTGGACTCCTCTAATATTTCAAAAAACGAGAAAAGGTTAAGTCAGAGTTATTTATAAAACCATCTATCAAAACAATTATTGACCAACAATTCAGGCCCTTCAATGCTTTCATCCCTTTGATTTTAATTAAATTATGAACAATAACAGAATGATAAGGGTAGAGAATAAGGTTCAGTAATTACAGTGATTGCCCTACATGCCTACTGGCTTTCAACAAGGCAGTTCTACTGAGATATCAACCAACATCAGTCTGCATAATTCCTGGTCAGGTTCGTAGCATAAAAAGCAAATCATATGGTTTGCAACCTTAAATCATAACTACAGATTGAATAAGCTGTAGTTAAGATATTTAAGTAACCAAATCAACAGAAATATTTGACATGAGTGTCTGAGATCATTCTTTAGTCCAGGTCCAAATGAATTATGTGATTGGTCAATAGATTTGATTGACATTTACAATTTGTCAATTGATCAATCACGTAATCAGTCGACCAATGAAATCATTCATTGAGACTGGAAGTCAACTTTGAACTTGAACATTGGCTGCTTTTTATGTAGGGCATTTTTGTTGGTTTGGCAACTTAAATGTAGTAACTACAGCTTATTCAAGCTGTAGTTAGGATGTTTAGGTCATCAACCTACCATTCCAAATTTTTGTTACATGCTACTGGTCATAAACATGCAAGTTGAACTTCCTGTAGGAGTCAGTGAGCATGGCCAGCAGAGTTAGTGGGCGGGGGCAGTAGAGTTAGTGGGTGTGGCCAGCGGAGTCAGTGAGTGGTGCCAGAGAACTGTTAATTAGCACTTACCTGTAAAACATCATCCAACATTGTCAGTATATACTGTAATGTCTGATCTTTTGCTATGTGACTCATCAAATTGAAAAATGTCTTTGCAAACTGAAATAGTGAAAATAAACTAGAATTGTCGCATGTGGATTATTGCTTTGTCATTCAGTTGACCTTTGATCATCATTACCCAAAAACAATGCAGCATCTCCTTGGGTCATGAACAACATGAATATTTGAAAGACCTTTGTCAAATTGATTAAGAGCATGGAAATAGTTATCAAATGTCAATTGCCACCTTGACATTTTTACCTGCGTAACCAAAAAACAATAGGGTATCTCCTGGCTTATGAAATAGAGTTCGGAAATAGTTTTCTATGAAAGTTCAATTTTGACCTTGACCTTTGTGCTATGAGACCTAGAAACAAAAGGGCACCTCCTTTGCTCATGGACAACATGTGTATAAAGTTTCATGGTCCTAGGTCAAATTTCTAATGAGTTAGAGCGTTGAAATGGTTTTCAATCAAACTTCAATTGTGACCTTGACCTCTGACCTAAAAGCAATAGGGCACTTCCTGGGGTCATTGGAAATATTTGTATAAAGTTTCAAGATTGTAGGGGCATATTTTCTTGAGTTAGAGCATGGCAACAAAAAATTCTACTAAAATGGATGGACAGATAGTGTGAAACCAATATACTCCCTTGTTCTTCATAGGTTGGGGGTATAATAATTTTCACATTATTTGACATTTTATTAAAAATATACACTTTTCTATATAGTCTGGTCCTTGACTTGGTGACTAATGAGGTTGGAAAATTTCAAGGCTTCTGTTTGATTAGTAAAGTAGGGTTTTGACCTTAAAAAACCTTAATATCTTTTTTTGACCCTCAGAAATTTTTCTAAAATGACCACAAAGATGTTCAAGACTCATGTCTTTTGAGGTTGAAAACAATGTGGATAATGATTCTTCATTTTTCCCAAGCTTTTTTTCTTGGGGGCTTCTAAAAGCATTACTTTGTGGTACTTGGTTAACAATGAAATTCTAGAGGTCAAGACTTATTTTGAAGGGGTCAAAACAACTGAAAGAGCCAATCCTGAGTAGAGATATGTTGGTTTTAGAGCCAACTGACATTTTCTTGTAAAGAAAATTTAATTTGTACAATCTTCCATAGTTTGTAAGATACATCATTGAACAATTGAGAGATCAAACCCTCTTGTTTTGACCCTGAGAAATTTTCTCAATGATGTCATTTTGTAATCAAAAAAGTTTCTCTTCATCTCTTAGCCCATTCCAACTCAGTGATGCTTTTAGACGCCCTGGAGAAAAAAAGCTTCGGAAAACATTGTGGAAAATAAAGAAATTGCTTGTTACAAGCAATTTCTTCATTTCCAACAATGCTTTCTACCCAAAAAGTTGAAAAAATCTAAAAAAATTCATAACCTTTGAATTGTCCTCTGCAACTCCTTTCAATTTAAACAAGTCCAAAATTTTGCTGGTAATGGGTTAAGGGGGTCATTTTGAAAACAAAAGATATTCTCTTCATCTCTAGAAAACATGCAATAGCAGGATAAAATTGTTTTAACTTACCTGTGTTTTACCATGTTGGTCTGATAACATCATTTGACGGTGTTCTGAGTTGGCGTTTGTAAATTTGGAAATGAACTGATAATCATCATGGGATATCATCTGTCCTCTGAAAGATGGATTGATTGATCAATCCATTGAATGATTATTCAATAGATTGATCCATCAATTGATCATGGCATGTAAATTGTAATTGATTGGTAATGGTGTGTAAATTGTAATAATTGATTTTAAATACACAGACCACAGACGACAACTGTTTTTACAGGATTTTTTACTTATATTGTAGCAAACCCTTTGTTTATAATAAAACGAAAATGAGATACAGTCAAATCTGTGTTAGTGGTCAACTATGCACAGCGGCCATTCGAGTTCCCCCCATGCAAATTCTTTCTTTAATTACACTGTGAATAGCGTGATCTCCCTAAATTCGGCCAGCGGTCACCTTAATTGGTCTATTGTCAACAGTATATCGAACCTAAACAGCAGTCATCTAACAAAACACAAATTTGGTCAATTTGAGGGATGATTATTGATTAAAGGGAATTTTTTGAGTTGTCAAATCTCCTTTAAATAAAGTGAACTTGAGCATTACAGGTTGTTTACACATGTAGAAAACTGATCTTTGGGGTCTTTACAATGGATGAAAACTTGCTTTTGCTGTCGATTCTCGCTATAATGTCGCTCTCGAAACGTAGGTTCCTCTTTTTAGTTGATCGTGTGAAAGTTGTTCGCATGCTTGAATCTGGACGTTCTTCTAGGATTATTGCTAGTGAGTTTGGTGTAGGTCATACGCAGGTTCAAAATGTAACTAAACGTAAACGAGATATTCTCCAGGAATATGAAAATGGTGACCCTTCTTCAAAGCGTGTCAAAAAGAATGTCTCATTTGAAAACACTGATGATTTGTGTTACAAATGGTTTATGGACACCACATATGGCCAAATGAACATAATTGGTCCACTATGTTCAATTTTGTGAGTTTTACATGCCTTCTTACACTTTACTTATTACAAGATAGTTTCACTTCTGTCAGAATTTCATTATTTTCTTTCTTAAATAGTACAAATTGCCTTTTCTTTTTTTAAAAGACACTTAAAATAGCAGTTAAGAACTTCTTAGAATTTGGAGTAGTCTAAAGTTTTGTGATCTGTTAATGAGCTAACAAAATATGGTATGGCAAAATGGCCGCCCTATGGATACTGTGAACAGCAGCCAATCTGTGTACAGCAGCCAATTTGGCCCTCTCCCTTGACTGGCTGCTGTACACAGATTCGACTGTAGTTTATTCACATGTTCCGTCACCATCCCGCTTTTCAAAGCCCTCAAGGAAAAGGCTTTGGAAAACATTGTTGACAATGTTTTCTACCCAAATCACAAACATTTTCTAAATCCCACCAACTTAAATTTATTGTCTGCAACTTTTTCAATTTATACGAGTCCAAAATTTTGTAGTTTGGGAATGGCGTAATGCAGGGAAATAAAAAATGTACCATATATGTATAGGGATGACAGAAATCAAAGTGCCTAAGACAAAATTCTTCCAAATAATTTGGTGAGAAACTATATTGCAGATACAGTAAAATTTAAGAGAGATGGCTATTGTTACATGGATTAACCCATTTCCAGACATCGCAATTCTAGACTGGTCCAGATTAAAAGAGATTGCAGACAGCAATTTTAGTTGATGAAAATTTATATTTTTTTTGCCTTTTCAGGTAGAAAACATAGTTGATAACAAAGAAATATTTCTTCTACAAGCTATTTCTTCATTTCCAACATTTTCCACATGTTTTTCTTATGGGCATTAGAAAGCTTAATTGTGTGGGAAAAGGTTAAACCTTGTCAAGCTGAACCCTGAATATTCCTATTTTTGCAAAGAACATATGCAGTCTGATCTTAGTCTACCCCACATATTTGACCCTTACAAACCTGAGCTATTCATTAGAGAATATAAGCCATATTGCTTCTACTTCTTTCAGACCTTTGATTTTTAATGCAACATCTAAATTGAATTTTATTCAGAATAAGAAGGATTAAGGGCTTTTTGTTTGAATGGAATTTAATCCCAATTTTAACAGTATTTCAGTCATATCGCAACAACTGGAGCACCTATCAATGGATTCCTGGTATTTCTCAAACAAGTACTACCAGTGCATCCTTTCTGAGCTTCCAGCTACTCATTCCACTTAAGTTTACAATGATCTACTCATTGGTATGAGACAAATACTGAAACCCAATGGCCACTACTTTCACTAGTATCAAGAAAGATGCATATTTCTGACTTACTGAAGATATGATTGCCAGTTGACTGGTGTTGCTCTGACATCGTTAGCTCTTTGTTGGAGTAGGGAAGTGGCAACTTGGGCACCTGAAATTATCACGGTATGAATGATTTCATGCCTTTCCTATTTACAATATTATCATTCAGTGACCAAAATATTTCTTAACTTGTTACTAGGCAACTGAATTTTAGACTTAAGAGAATTGAAAGAATTTGCAATCAAATATCTATAAAATGTTTAAATTGAAAAAATAAGAACTAGATCTATATAGAGTTAAAGACTGTGTAAAAGGGAGAAATTGCTTGTGACAATGTGACAAGCAATTTCTCCTTTACCCAAAGATTTCATTTCTTTGCCACTGGTTATCCGTTAATTTGATCACCTTTAAATGTTTGTGACTTTAACTCAAGAACATGAAGAGCTTCTTCTGAAGATGTTGATCTCATGACAGGAACAGAGACTCTCCTATAATTAACATCATAAGTCCCACTCTCAGATGGTGTTGGGATTTGTCCACCGATGATAGAATATGTAGACGACCTGCGCATGGTGCTAGCATTTCCTTCCAAAACATCAAACACATATTTTGAAATGTTCCTTCCCTCCATATACTATCTACAGAATTTTGATTAACCCATTGCCACACAATCCTGCTTTTAACATACCTCATGAAAAAAGCTTTGAAAAACATAGTGGAAAATGAAGAAATTGCTTGTGTCATGCAATTTCTTCATTATCCACAATATTTTCTACCCTAAGACACAAAGATTCTTCTGAATTCAATAAACTTGAAACTGTTGTCTGCAAAATCTTTTGATTTGGTCCAGTCTAAAATCTTATTGTGTGGTAATGAGCTAATTTCCAATTGAGCACAACTAATTTATCTAGATTCTCTATTTATCCCTTTTTCAAGTTTTCCTCAAATTTCAATGTCTGAGTCCAATACATGTATAATCACTTATTTATTTCATCAGTCCCAATATAAATGTAGTATTAATATGACAATTTGATTTTCATATTTTACATTGCCACGAGGCTCATTATATTGAAATTTTAGATAAGAACATCAGCAACAACATTCTGTTGACAGGTTCACATTTAGGAGTAAGCATTTACAAAAATTAACACTATAACATGGCTATAAAAGACTAAGTTTTCTCTAGAAACATCAGGGTTAAAAAGACTGGTAACAAACACTTTCTCGCATCCCATAACCAGATGTTAAAATTTTAAAAAGGTCCAAAGTCATAAGTGTTGCAGACAAAAATTTTCATTTAATGAAATTTTAATTCATTTTTTTTTTATTTTAGGGAGGAGACCATTGTGGATAATGCATTTTCTACAATGTTTTCCAAAGACGTCTTTCTTTCCAGAGTCAAAATTTTTGGTGTTAGGAAATTTTCAGTTATGCTTATTGTGTGGGAATGGGTTAACCCTTTCCTGTACAAACCTGGAATTTTACACCACTGTGATTTTGTACTTGAGAAAAGATTGTGGAAAAAGGAGAAATTACCTCTGACAAGCAATTTCTCCTTTTTCCACAATATATTTTACCACATATGCATCCAATTTTCAATGTCATCTGCAACCTCTTACAATAAGGACAAGTCTAAAATTTTGAAAAAACAAGAAAGGGTTAATAAGATGATAGGTTTTGTTGATCACAGAAAGGGTTGGAAAGTCATAGCTAAATCAGAGTTTCAAGACAGTACTATTTCAGATTAGATTTTACCATTGCAGACAGTTGGTTAGGGGAAACCAAAAAAGTCAAAACAATGCAAACAAGCCTCTGTGTTTGAAAAAGGGAACATTTCTTGTAGCCAACTTATACTGTCTACAGTACCTAAACTCGAAAAATTACACAAGACAAAAACTACAGCTGTCAAAAGGGTCATCTATAATTAGAGAAATAGCCTATGGCAGTGATTAACTTCCCTATTGAAGTTTAGCTTTATATAGACTTGTATAGAAGCATATGATATAGATGATGAATGTTTGTTTCAGTGTAAAACCTGGTTAACAAAAGCTAGATATTAAATCTTGAAACAAGCCACTAGTAAAAATATAGCTTTTGTTATTAACCCTTGTCATGCTAAATTAAAATCCTATACAAAGTGGTTTATAATCAAAGGCCTGACAGCTCTCCAAGGTCTTAATGAGAGTCAATATTTCTTTTGAAAATTGGTTATCTAAACAACTTTGGCTTAAAGGGGACAAACAGGAGGTGTAGACCAAGAGCAAACTGCACTTATGTGCAGGCTGATCTGTATCTATACCTCCTGCCAAAATAGGAATATTCCAGATTCAGCATGACAAGGTTTAATGCAATGAAAGATTTCCCATTCATGCACATAAAAACAAAGATTCAAAAAAGAGACAAAACATGAATGTTTTAGGTCAAAATCAATAAAAGTGTCCTTTTGGCATCGGAATTACATGATGAAGTCATCTGTATTCTTTGGCCCCTCTTAACCCTAGTCAACCTGAACTCAGAAAGTTCTGCTTTGGTGGGAGGTATAGAGTGAGTGGACTTATTAACACTTAATTCAGAAGGATTAAGAAGCATGTGCATAGTTACAACGACTGTTCAATGAAATTACCAAAAGGACAAAACCACTCATGAGTCATTATAACTAGACACTATGTATGGCTTAATTTGATTTTATCTTTATATACCATATAATGGCACTATTTTGCATTAACTCTTGCAAGTTTTACAAAATTTTAGACATGTCCAAATACAAAGGTTTTGCAGACAAAACATAAGGTAGTTTTAATTTGAAAAATAACCATTTAGTATGGTAGAAAATATTGTGGAAAATGAAGAAATTGCTTGTTATAGGACTGACTTTCAAATGAAACATTGACCCACAACTGGGGAATCAAGAGCTTGTGACGACTCAGTAAACTAAGGTTTGAATGAAGCAATAATGTTCACTATTGATACATACTTAATTAATTACCAGAAGGCTTCTGATCAGCACTTGATTTCTGTCCCCTAATTTGTAAGCCTCTGGGACAGACAACTTCCTGTATTTTTCAGACAACTTTGATTACATTCTTGATCGGTAACTCAGGCAAAGTTTAATGAAATATGGCAACTTTTTTGCCCACTCTGCATATATTTTAAATATTTTTTAAGTGAAAATAAATATAACTATAGTAAATAAAAATGATTAGGGTGCAAGTTGACTCAATGATTTAAACATAGGCTATGAGTTGACCTAGAATTGGGTTTTAGATGGCCAAAATGGGTACGGTCACACTAAAACAAGCCCTACAATATTTATAGCCCTACAGACACCCTTTGGAATTTATACACGCCCTATGAGTATATGAGCACTATTGTCAATTCAATTATCATTCATTTGAGTGGACTTAACATTTTCATTCTTATTTTTTCTTCATATTTGAGATGGATTCTCCTTATTAACCCTTTCCTGTACAATCACTGGTTTTTACGTCCTTGTGATTTTATACTTGAGAAAACATTGTGGGAAAAGAAGAAATTGCTTGTAGCAAGCAATTTCTTCTTTTTCCACAATATTTTCTACCCTACTGAATGGTTATTTTTCAAATTAAATCCACTATAAATTTTCATCTGCAAAACCTTTGAATTTGGACAGGTCTAAAAATATTTAAAACAAGAAAGGGTTAAGAATGATATTGACGTTTATAATCTCAGTCTACATGTGATTGGACCATAAGTACTTGGTAAATGCCCTATAATGTCAATGATTGCCCAACAAATTCATAAGCAAATATCCTTAACCCTTTCCTGTTTTTTGAAAATTTAGACTAGTCCAAATCAAAAGAGGTTGCAGACAACAATGAAAATTGGATGCATTTCGAAATCAAACCTTACAATGTGGTAGAAAATATTGTGGAAAAAGAAGAAATTGCTTGTTTCAAGCAATTTCTTCTTTTTCCACAATGTTTTCTCAGGTATAAAATCACAGTAACGTAAAATCCCGTGTTTAAAAAGGAAAGGGTTAAATGAATTAATATTTTTGTAAGACAACTCCAATCCTATTAACTTAAAAGGATACATGAATATTGCTCATATACTCGTATGGCATGTACAAAGCCTATTCTCGTATGGCATGTACAAATTCCATAGGGCTTCTTTGGGGCTATAAAATCTCATAGGGCTTGTTTTAGTATGACCCAAAGGATGATAGTAACTTCGGTAAATTGATATTATATAGAAAATAATGGAGACTTTGGTAAAAAGGTAATTATAGCTTGTGGACGGGTTTATCGGTAATTTTAAGAGTTTTGTGTATTTATTGTTTTATAATTAGTCATTATTAATTTAATTTCTTTTTTTTTTATTTTTGCTTTTCATCAAAATCGAAAAAGAGATAAGTGTTTTCATTATCATTATCGGGGATAGATATATGACATACAATTGCACCAATCCCCTCAATGAAATGTACAACAATTAAATTATGAAGAATAAAAATTGGTATTTATTTATTCCTAATTAGAACCAAATGTGAATATAAATAAATTTGAAATAAATCTTATTTTCAATTTGATATACTGTCCTCAATTTTGGTGTTCTAAACCTGCCTAAAAAGTCAAATTATAAAGAAAAAATATTAAAAGTTATCGATGTTGTATCATTCTGTTACAAGTGTTTCTTTTTTTTTTCTGTAGTGTTGTATTAATTTTAAATAAGTGAATAAATATTTAAAAATGTATGCTAAAAACAAGTTAATCACCATTATCTTCTTGTCGTTTTTATTTGAGTTAGGACTAAGATGAGGATTCCTTGTCTGCAGCAATTTCTCCAATTTTGCGATATTTCAGCCAGTTGTTAAGATTATTTGCAACTTCTGATGCCATTGAACAGTTATAAATTTTATTGTTTGGAAAGAGTTTATATTCCAGTTTCAGGTTTGATTAACATCTATAAGAAAACACATGTTCAATCTGAAATACAATAATCTTTATTTATAAAATACAATGTTTGCTGTTGACTGATTATTCCATTCTCACATCTGTTATGGGATGATTATATCTTATCAATTATATTTTTTTGAAAAATTTTCTTCAAATTCTAAGAATTAAAAAAAAGGTAACTATACAGCTGATCCTTGCAAACAGACCCCCCCCCCAAAAAAAAAGATGAATTGTAAAAAAATAAAATTACTTGGACCATCCATTCAACCTTTCTGTGCAAATAGGGCAAAACTTTTCCTGTTTCCACACAACAAAAATTTACACTCGGCCAAATTTAAAGGTGTTGCAGATGACAATTTCAAGTTAATGAATCTTTTGTCTTTTTTGAAAGAAAACATTCTGGATGAACAAGACATTGCTCAACCTTAACAATTTCTTCATCTTCCACAATGTTTTAAAACCTGCTGTAAAAAGGAGGGTTTGTGTGGGAATGGGTCAAACTTTATTGATTTCTCCTTTTCATCACTGCATTTTAAGATAGAGAAAAAATTTATTTTTAATTGAATTTCTTGTTTTTCGACCATTTATCCAATTTCAAATACTTACTCCAAGACATAATTGTAACTATTACAAACCGACAAAAACAATTAAGATAACTATACCCAGTCACAAAGTGAAAAATACACTATAACTACCTTTTCACCGAAGTCTCCATTATTTTACTGTAAAATATCAATTTACCGAAGTTGTAATTTACCGAAGTTATCTGGGTATGAATTGATAAAAATAAGAACGCATTGTCTTGGGTGACAGTCAACTGGTTCCTTTCACTGGCGATACAGGCACAGCTATTTTTAGCTTTGAGGTCAACCGCAAATAAATTGCTGGGTCTTGCATTACCATGATGTTGATGCAACACAAGAGGTAGGTTTAAGTTTCATGTTAGGCACACCTTTTTCTTTACGAATTAATGTCCAACTATTTACACAGATTCATCTCTCAATAGCATGTATCATATTCTCTCTTGCTGGCTTGAATTTTTTAAAACTACCAGTGATTTCATTAAAACATTCAAATGGAAAATGTTTTACAATTTTAAGAAGTCACTGATTATGAGCCAGATAATGAGACCGCGATATCAGCTGTCATACCAAGACAGTAAAGTACAACTAGAAAAGATCAGTTTTCGTCATCTTTCTTATAAATACCTTTTTCGATATCGTCAATATTGCCCATCTTCGCTTGAATATTGGCAAGATGAGCCATTATGGTGGTTTGGTTGGTTTGATTTCAAACAATTCAACTAATTAATGTAAAATTTTCGGTAATTTTATTTTGACCGGAAGTTTGGGAACTGTCATGTGATGGATAAGGAAGAGAACCGAAACATTCCAATTGTTCGGCTTCATGAAAAGAGAAATACTGTAATGAATACACGGTCAACCCCCGTACTTTTTTTTTTTTTTTTTTTTGTAAAAGCTGAAGACACGAAGAATTAATTTTAAGAGCACACAAAGGTCAAAACAATGTAGTCATAGTGTCAGTAAACTCCTAATCATTATATGAACATATGAAGATAAACTTAATTTTATCAGATTTTGCCTTTGTTTTGTCATCTTAATGGACCGGAAAACATTTATTTGTTTCTAGTATGTTCAAAAAAGGACCCCACTGGAAATAAGCTAATAACCCAATCTGTGAGGTCCAATCTTAAGTATTAAACAGATTTCCTTACACCGATTGTCACCATAATTTTCCCCCTATAGTACATGAATATGTGTTCACAACTTCTTTCGCAACTTCTTTTAACCAAGATGTTTAGACTGAGCTAAATTGCAAAGAGCTGCAGACGACCATTTAAAGTTGATGAAATTTATATTTTTTCAACTTCCTGGATAGAAAACATTGTGCAAAATGAAGTAATTGAATGTTGCAAGCAATTTCTTCATTGTTAACAATGTTTTTTTTTTTTTTTTTTTTTTTTTTTTTCATATTGAGGGGTGCCAAAAAGCGTCACTGTGTAGGAAAGGGTTAAACTTTATACCAATTAGTATTCATATTCACAATAAACCTTTGTGGTGTGACGGACAGCCGTATACCACTCAAAAAGTAATCTCATAAAGTTATGAGCATAGAAGTAATTGTGGAAACGTTAACTGTGATCAGTTTCCTGTGATATTGAATAGACGTATATTTTAGATATCAGTTGTTTTATCTCGTAAATGTGCTATTTTAATCTAGTCTTTTTATGTAATAAGATGTTTTAGTACTTGAAAAATAATATTATCAAATTGTATTATTATTATTACCATCATCATTATATATCGTTAGCAATATCAATATTATCGTTCATTATCACATGTACTTTCAAAACGGCAGGTAGTTTGTTCCACGAAAGAAAATCTCTCGAATAAACCTGAGCTTCGCCCTTTCAAAAAGGGAAAGAACACACTTGTTTTTAACTTTTTAGCAATCAACTAATGTTCACCGTTCTTGTGTCGTTTAAAATTCCTTTTTAATATATCCCCCTTTTAAATTACTTGCAATCCCGGCAGTCATATTAGAAAGGGGGTATAATTTAAAAAAAAATCGAAACCTTCTTCTCTAAAACCAGTAGCCTGGGAAATCTGGTATACATTTGGTATTGCTATCTCCTAGTGGACTACTGCCAAGTTATTCATATTCAGCCCATTGAGTGATATTTGGACTCCTCGGGCGCATCTTATCTTACCCGGAAACAAAAAGAGTACAAAAATATGGAAATCTTCAAAAGTCTTCTTAAATGTTTAAAACTGAAAACCATTGAGTTAGCATGAGGAGTGATATTAGACTCGATACATCATCTGGTGAACCCGATCTACTAGCTTTGTTCGTGTGATGTTCCTAGGGTCACCTTTGGTCTTTACCCAGACGCACACGAATCAAAAGTATCTACGGAAACAGAGAATAATAATATTATCTAAGCATTGTTCTTCCCTGAAAGACATAGATTATTGATATTTGGCATGTACTATACATAATGAACATCTACCAAGTGTGTTTATTTGATACCCCTTGGGCGCCACAACAGGACAATCGCTGGCCCCGCCCACTTACCCTGTTGTCCCCGCTTATTGACACCGACAGGAAGTTCCAATTGGATTTTAAACGGCGATATCATTTTTTTTTTCAAAATTTGTTACCGGTAACATGCAACAAAAAGGAGAATGGTTGGTAAGCGACTGAAACGTCGTATTTAAAGCTTGGATAATCCGTGTTTATAACGTTTAACTCGCCTAACCAACAAAAATGCTTCACATAAATGGCAGATATCGGAGTTCAAATGTAATATATGCGCCGGTTTGCTTGTAAACAAATGGGTGCCATTTTATTTCTATTTTTTAGTAATTCATTTGCATATAAGGATGTTTCTATATTTAGACCAGCGGCCATTTTTATTGACCTAGTTATTAAAAACAGACGGCCGCCATTTTCATTATTACGAAATTTGATTTAACGCATGAGCGGTGGGCATCTTGCTGTTTGATGTGTGAGTATATTTCCGTTTATTTATCGTCGCTACCTAGCACATGCCCATATGAGCGACGCCCCCAGAAGACGGTTAGTTGTTACGGGGGATTGTGCAAGGATACAGGACGAAACTAATGAGAGCTCCGCCTGGTTCTTTAACGTGCTCGATGGATGGCATCGTCACACGGGGCCTCGTTTTAACGTCTCATCCGAAAGACAATTAGATGTGTTAGTTGATATTGTCAGCCAATGGCTCGAACCCGTGATCTTGAGGTTTAAAGTCAAGAGCTCTACCAACTGAGCTTATTGGGCTGAATGGTTGTTTGGTAGAAAATTAGAAAGTGTTTGATTTTAACGATGGATATTCTGTTCAAAAGCGCCCTTAAGGCGAGACCACCAACTCGGTCTTAAACCTTCTACCAAGAGATCCATAGCGGGTAAAAAGTTGTTGGATCCCAAAATTCTCATGGTGGAGCCATTCGTCCGAATAAAATCTACACGGTTTCGGGACAACATACGCGTAACATCCCTATGACACATTTATTACCCTTTGTTATGTCATAGAGTCGAACCGAAGCACACAGTTGGCACGTATGGTAAAGTTTTTACTAAAATACAATTACAATGAAATTATGTATAGAATTCATAAGATGCAATTATAATAAACATGGTTAAATACGTCTTACTTCTCCAACAGCCAAGGTTGAAGTGAACCACAGTACATTGTACTGCTCAGACTATCAACCAATCAGAATCACGGTCTATTCATATGATCTCATCAGGTCACATATGATTAACTCGTGATCGGTTCAGAGGGTAAATATAGTAACGTCGGCACGGCCTGGTCAACTTATTCGTAATAGATTTGACAGGTGACATCCGGATTCCTTGTAGATATAATCATCCGCACCTACCGCTTGGTTTTGTTATCCGTATTAGATCTGGCAGGTGAAACTCGGGTTTCTTGTAGATACAATCTCCCCGTACCTACCGCTTCGTCCACTTAGATAGATGACGCCTGATTTTGCTGTAGATATAATCACTCGCACCTACCGCTTCGTCCACTTAGATAGATGACGCCTGATTTTGCTGTAGATATAATCACTCGCACCTACCACTTCGTCCACTTAGATAGATGACGCCTGATTTTGCTGTAGATATAATCACTCGCACCTACCGCTTCGTCCACTTAGATAGATGACGCCTGATTTTGCTGTAGATATAATCACTCACACCTACCGCTGCGTCCACTTTGATAGATGACGCATGATTTTGCTGTTGATATAATCACTCACACATCTGTGTTAGATCTGACAGGTGACACTGACGCCTGAGCTCACTGCAGATACAATCTCCAATTGTAGTTACTGGCATCACAATGTCACGGGCTGCACCTGGGATTTGCTAAGACCTATGTTGCTAAACATTACTAATCAATCAGTAGAGACTTATCTGAGAATATGCATGCCGATATATTAAAGCAACAGTAAAAATTCATACATTAAAATGTTTAATAAACATAAGAAAAAATAAATAAAATAATTTGTGCACACATAATAAATTTACAAAAAACCAAAAGTCTACATTAAGCAATCTTGGAATTACAACACTAATCACCTTTTCAGCAGCACAGAATATATATTCATTGTTGATGTGAATATCATTCAGTCTATTTACGACTAAAGTCATGATATATGCCGCTGTTTGTAACCACTTTTTTATTGTGTTTATCAAAAAGGACATAGACTGTGTGCAATTTCATGATAGAGGATAGAAAAATTCTCTCTCTCATCAACCTCAAAAGTGCTCACATAAATTTGTTATGATATTTGGTGACAATAGTTCGTGTAGCCATACATTCTCTTCAGTTGGTTTTTACAAATAATGGTGTCTAAAATGCCAAAGTGTTTGTGCGTTGGCCAAAGTACTCTTACAGCACTGTGAAAACCTGAAAATGTACAAAAAAAGCTTTTAAATATATATATAAGTGAAACCGGTCGGCACGTTAAAATTTAACTTGTGTCATTTTTAATTTTATATACGAGAGATATAATTACAGGACTAACCATTACTGACATAACCCGAGAATACGGCAACACCGCCTAACCATTCATGACCAACATAGCAACAGGGAGAGAGAGATGATTACAGGACTGACCATTAATTACACTTACTGCATAACCCAAGAATACGTCATATATATGAGAAGTACTTTCACTAATTAATACAAATTGTGAATATTATAACTAAAAACTAACCTAAAATAATAACTATTTACCTGTATTAATAATTCTTTTGCTCGTAATGGATTAACATTTGCTTCATTAGACTGTTTGGTGTAATAACAAGGTTGACTACAACATATAATGGTTTGGAATTTGTCATTTTCGATTACGTATTGGCTGCTCGTTGAGACATCTTGTAATTATCTCCCTCGTATATAAAATTAAAAATGACACATAAGTTAACGTGCCGACCGGTTTCGCTTATATATATTTATATATTCAAAGGCGTTGTGTACATTTTCAGGTTTTCACAGTGCTGTTTGAGTACTTTGGCCAACGCACAAACACTTTGGCATTTTAGACACCATTATTTGTAAAAACCAACTGAAGAGAATGTATGGCTTCACGAACTATTGTCACCAAATACCATAACAAAAATATTTGAACACTTTTGATGTTGATGAGAGAGAGTATTTTGCAACCCTCTGTCATGAAATTGCACACAGTCTATGTCCTTTTTGATAAACACAATAAAAAAGTAGCCACAAACAGCGGCATATATCATGACTTTAGTCGTAAGTAGACTGAATGATATTCACATCAACAATGAATATATATTCTGTTCTGCTGAAAAGCTGATTAATGTTATAATTCCAAGATTGCTTAATGTAGACTTTGGGTTTTTGTAAGTTTATTATGTGTGCACATATTTTTTTATTTTTTTTTCCTATGTTTATTAAACATTTTAATGTATGACTTTTTACTGTTACTTTAATATATCGGCATAAATATTCTCAGATAAGTCCCTACTGATTGATTAGTAATGTTTAGCAACATAGGTCATAGCAAATCCCAGGTGCAGCCCGTGACATTGTGATGCCAGTAACTACAATTGGAGATTGTATCTGCAGTGAGCTCAGGCGCCAGTGTCACCTGTCAGATCTAACACAGATGTGTGAGTAATTATATCTACATCAAAATCAGGCGTCATCTGTCTAAGTGGACGGTGCGGTAGGTGCGAGTGATTTTATCTACAGCAAAATCAGCCGTCATCTGTCTAAGTGGACTATGCGATAGGTGTGAGTGATTATATCAACAGCAAAATCATGCGTCGTCTATCAAAGTGGACGAAGCGGTAGGTGCGAGTGATTATATCAACAGCAAAATCATGCGTCATCTATCAAAGTGGACGCAGCGGTAGGTGTGAGTGATTATATCAACAGCAAAATCAGGCGTCATCTATCTAAGTGGACGAAGCGGTAGGTGCGAGTGATTATAGCTATAGCAAAATCAGCCGTCATCTATCAAAGTGGACGAAGCGGTAGGTACAGGGAGATTGTATCTACATTGAACCCGAATGTCACCTGTCAGATCTAATACGGATTGATAAACGCAGCGGTAGGTTCGGGTGATTATATCTTTAAGGAACCCGGGTGTCACCTGTCAAATCTATTTCGAATAAGTAGACCAAGCGGCGCCGACGTTACTATATCAACCCTCTGAACCGATCACGATTGGCAACGCAAAGAGAAGAAACATGTAGTGTATGCTTAGATCAGACTGCTCGTCAGTGCAGGCTTATCTTAGTCTATACACCTGCCAAAGCTATTCTCAAAGCAGGAATATTCCAGGATCAGCATGACTAGGATTAACACTTCTTGGCAAAGTCATTTCTCTGACATTTTGATCCATGGATAGGAAGTAATTGACGGGCACGACTGTTATTCGATGAATCAATCATGTAGACGAGAAGCTAGCTTTGAACTCCGACATTGCCGATATTCATGATTTTGATTTAAAGATTTTAAAGTCACAACTACGAACTGTAGTTACGATGTTTACGTCGCCAACAAAATACATAACTTTTTTTGTTTAATGGTTTTCCAAAATAACGTCGTTTAATATCGAAGTGAAACTCTATGTCGGAGCCCAGTTGATAGCACCAGCGGAGTCAGTGGGCGGAGCCAGTGATCCGTCAATTGAAGGTCGTGCGTTCGATTACTGAACGCTTCACACGTTACTCGGATAAGTCTTGGGACAAGATATTTCAATGCCCCAACATCATGGCAGTGAAGCCCAGGCTGCCACGATCCACAAATTATGAATGAAATTAATAGTGAAGTAATTAAAAAAATTCAAATATCCGCTCGACCTCGATACAGACAGTTAACCCATTACCAGACGGAACAATTTAGACTGGCCTAAATTGATAGAAGGTGCAGACGACAATTTAAAGTTTATGATTTTTTTTTCACCTGTCTAGGTAGAAAACATTGTGGAAAATGAAGAAATTGCTTTTTACAAGCAATTTCTTCATTTTTCACAATGCTTTCCAAAGCTTTTTTCTTTGGGGCGTCTTAAAGCGTCGCAGAGTGGGAATGGGTTAAACAAACACCTTTCATATGTATTTTCAAACTGGAATTAACGGAGCGCTAATCACGCCCACTGAACTCCTACAGGAAGTTCCACTAATATGTAAAATGGCGTTATTTTGCAAAGACCACCAGCATGTATCAAAAAGTAAAATCCTTGGTTGGCGACCTAAACGACGGAACTACTTCGAAAATAAGCTGAACTTACGACGTTTAAGTCGCCAATCCAACGAAAATTTTATAAAAAATGTCGGCCAAATTTGGAATTCAACGTTCTCTTCTGGTCAAAATAAGCGATTCGATTGGTCGACTCATTCAAATCACCATGATGAAGGGGGATATGATAGATTCTCATTTCAAATGGTATGGTGCTGTATAAATGGTTTATGTCAAAAATAAAGTAACAAGTTCATAAGCTATAGCTTTTTTAATGCAAAAATACAAATAAATACGTGAGCCTTTCACTGCAAGTAGTGTTGACTCCGCTCAGTCTAGGCGAAACTTATCGACTTTAACGGATTTTTTATAGAAGTCTACAAATTAACTCTTCTGTTTTTCAAAATTTAGTCCTATCCAATTTGAAAGAAATTGCAGTCGACATTTGAAAATGGGTGCAATTTGCAAAGTAACCAACCCTCTGGGTAGAAAATATCACATTGTTTCCCCCAAGTCTAAAAATCGTAGGGGCGCAAAAACCAGGGATTGTACAGAAAAGGGTTAATGTCAAACAAACTCGAGCCTGTATAAGACAGCTACCGCAGAAACTCACCCAAGATTCATGTTTCAGACCAGACAATTTGATACATTCATCTTTGAAGTGTCAGTTATGAAAGATATGAAATTAATTATTAGTACAGCCAATATTGTTCAAGCGACTACTTTCACTAAGCATCGCAAATCTACTGCATGAACTCTGCTTGAAAAGAAATGCACTGAGTGTAGTTTGTGCAGTTGTTTTTTTTCTTCTCTGATGGTCCATTTTCGCTTGTCAGCTCACAAATAAATAGCAAAACACCTGAATATTATAAGTTAAAAAGATATTAAAGAGACAAAGATTTTTTGCATACAAAACAAAACCAACTTTATAACTGTGAATAAAACCGCGAAACGTTCATAACATTTTTATATTTTGATAATAATACATGTTAGCCCATTCCCTTCTGTTTTACGCCCCTCGAGAAAAAAACTTTTGAAAACATCGTTGACAATTATTTGCAATCTACCATGTTTTTCAGCCCAAAAGACAAAGAGTTTCAAGATTTTAATTGTAGTTGAATTGGGACAGGCCTTAAAAATGTTTGTGTCGGAATGTGTTGAACATTCTTATAAGATTATCTGACAAGCATCACCCGAAATAAAATGATCTAGCACGAATGGAACATTGACGTTAAGCATTAAAGCGGATATCAAACATATCATTGATCAAAAAATGGCTCCCAATTTCTAACTTTAATGCCTTCAACCATTTGAAAGAATGGATTTAACTTAATTTTATATTGGAAATATTGGCCATTACTTTCGAAATGAAAGAAAAGCAAACATATTTGGCTTTATGAGTCAACGAAGTACAACCTAATTTGAATCGGAATTCATCGGGTAAATACGTTATCTTCCGAGTTCACCGAACATTGACTAACTTGTGCTTTCCATGACGTATCAATTAAGTCATTGGCTTTCGCTAGCAATTCATTTGTTATCGACTTGACCCAAAGACTTACGACCTCATTCGATGGATTCCGATGCATTAGGAATATACTATATTAATATCTTATTCATCGTAGCATATCAATTACTAATCACAACCTCGTAAACAGTTAAAATTACATTTTATTGATCTTATCAACAAATTTGGGAATCAATATACCGATATATCTAGATCTAAACTGTCGTGACAAAAATAGTTGGAATTTTTCTAAACACAACAATACGTATACATCAAAAAAACTTTAAATTACGTAAATTCACAACCTTTGGTAATCATTGAATTTGATAAATATATTCTATAATATCTTTAATTTGTATCCATGCAACGCTATTCAAACAAAAGACTGCCACGACAAAAATAAACATGTACAAATGTACTTAACACATGACTGGTTTTTTTTTCACAACATAAAATCAGGTTGTTTTCACAAGTCGGCCCCTTTGAGCTTCGGCACTGTTATGTGATTTAGTCGAATATAAACTTGTCCAGTTTTAGAAACCGACGTTAATCCAATTTTCACAAACTTTCTAAACATAACATTTGACATAAACACTACTAGAGTCAATAAAACACAACCAGTAACTAAATTTGTGAATGACAAAATGATGAAAAAGTTTTTATGAGGTCCACAACGGTGAAACAGAGTATAAGTTCCTCTTACGGAATTTACCGAACATTCGACGATCCCGAGTATTCCAGACAGCCCGATGTAAGCGATTACGGTGATGATTGTACACAGTGTTGTGGCAAGAAGCAATTTCATCTGGAAAAAAAAGAGAGAAAATGACAAATTATTGATATATTTCAGAAACCTTATGTTATCACATTGGGAAAACTCTCTTTGAGTCTAATCTCAGACAATTGTTTTAATTGGACAGTTAAAAAGGACAGCAACATCATTATCAACTGGTAAGAAAAATATTTAATGCAAGTACCATTTGATGGATTACTCAATGATTTTTTTCCTTGCTATTTTATGACGTCGTTACATTCATATACATTTTATAGATATGTTACAACCCAGCAAAATACGGATGTTTAGCAATGCCATTTTTATACTGATTAATCGGCGTACATTCTAGGGGCCGAAGTGATACGACGTACAGTCGCAATTACGATGATGATTGTACACTGTGATGTGGCTAAGAGATGTTGTCATTGCCCCCGGTGTATTGATGACCTGCGGAGGCATCTGAATGAATAACATTTCATATCTGAAAACGGGCACATACATACTTTAAACGATATTCATCCTTTAATTTTCAAATAACTCAGAAAATTTCAGACAGTAAAAAGTTTTTACTGTCTGAAATTTTCTGAGTTATCTGACAATTAGAGGATGAATATCTTTTAAAATATGAATGTGTCCGTTTTTACTAAAAACTAACAAATACAAGGATGTTATCGCAAGAATAATCTATATATCGATAAACAATAAACATATATGACATGCGCCGAGTCCGATTTCTCTTAAATTTGTCAGGTAGAACCCGAACTATTTATGTTTTGGTAACAGACATAGACAAAGATCAGCTTACACGAACGAGCAATCATCTTAGTCAACGCCACATATTTATCAACAAGTCAGAGTTATTGGTTGATTTTCAAAACGAATATTGATCCAAAAGTAGACCTGTCAGTGCTTTCAGCCCTTTGATTTTCATAAAAGGTTTCAAATAGATCTTATTTCGCATTACAAGGGTTAAGTACTTACAAGGCAACGAAACAGGAATGTAGTCTGGCACCCTGAAGTTATCTTTCTACCTTCATATACAATAGCAAAGGCTAGCCCAGAATGAAGTAAACACTGGAAAGAAAATAAAAATGATTTTTTTTTTTTTTAGATATTTGATCGCGGCTGACGATCGAATAAGTCAACCTATGAAATCATTCATAGAGACTGGAAATTATCTTTTAACTCTGACATAGGCCGCTATTTGTGTGAAGCATTTCTGTTGGTTTGGCGACTAAAACGTCCTAACTACATCTTATTCAAGCTGTAGTTACGACGTTAAAATCGCAAACCAACCATTCCATATCATTACACGCTTCTGGCCACAGATTTTGCAAAATAACGCCGTTTAAAGTCGAAGTGTAACTTCCTGTAGGACACAATTGGCGAGGCTAACGGAATAAGTGGGCGGAGCTAGTGATTGATCAATTATGTACTTGAATGGTAATGAAATTGTGCTTAGTGTCCTAAATTAATTATTGAGAATTATTGATAAGAGTGACCCTAAACCAAATAACAAGACGAAAAAATTCTAAACTCGTGCAAATTGAAGAAGTTCCAGACGACATTTCAAAGTGCACTTAATTCGGTAAATAGGCGCAGAATAAGGTAGGTAACAGGAGAAATTTATTACAAGAGATCGTATGAGAGTAAAATAATAGTGAAATGGTAGTGAATGCAATGTGTGTTGCTTTTTTTAAGTGAAATAATAGTGAAGTGCTCGTGAAATAATCAAACTGATAAATGACTTGTCCTTAAGTGGCTTGATTAAGTAGACGGAATTCTGATTCATATGGCTGAGTTAGCGGGTCTAACCCATGCCCACACCATCATGCTGTTTGACGCTCCCCTCCCACCAAAAATTCTTTGAAAATTTCTGGAAGATAAAGAAAATCCTGTCACAAGCTATGTCCTCATTTCTACCTCAAAGGTGAATAAATGGATAAATGAAATTTCATCAACCAAAACGTGTCATATGGAATATGTTTGAATTTGGACCATTCTAAAATGTTGTCGTCTTGTTATGGATTAACTTTAGTTAAGCTGTCGTAAAACTAAAGCCTCGACTTACCATAGCACCAGCGATAAGGGCTGCAGGCAGGTAACCAGGCAAGTGTGGAACTGAGTAAAGAATGGTCCCCGTACCGACACCCAACGGAAACAGGGAGAAGGCTAACATCAGACAGGCAAGAAACTTTAGTCGTAGTAAAAGTCGATGGAGTTGTAATGTTTCGTCATCTGAAAAAAGTAATAGAGAGTTTTCATATGTACGAGAAACGACAAGACACTATAATTATCTCCACTAATCATGGTGCTTACTAGAAAAAATGTTGAACGCGAGAATATAATCTTACAGAAAAGCTTCCGCCTCATCTGTTTGCTGTTCTTTGTTTGTTTTCTTGCTTGTTTGTTTTGTATGGAGTTTTTTATTATCATTATTTATATCATTATAATTATTATTATCATTTACAGTTTAAATTTCGTTGAACATGTATATCCTGTTTCACGGTATCTAATTTCTATTTCCGCTTTACCAGTCATCTTATTTCCGTCGTGGTGACGTAAATAGAGTACATCACCAAGCAAGGTAGTATACTCCTTTGTGTTCTGTTGTATAATTTCGGTGACGAAAATTAAGTCTAGAGTAACAATGTGAGGATGGGGTCGAGCATCGCGTAACGGAAATTGAACTTTGAGGCCCCACTGTGACCGTATTTGAAAGTTAAAAAAGTTGCAAAAAAACGCCCTCAATTTGACAAAGACTTTCCGTTAACCCATTCCCACACAACGAAATTTTAGACTGGTCAAAATTCAAAGAAGCTGCTGACGACAAGTTAATGGAATTTAAAAGTTTTTCGTCTTTTGTGATAGATAACTTTGTGAATAATGAAGAAATTAGTTGCACCACGCAATTACTTCTTTTTCCACACTGTTTTCCAAAGGCTTTTTTCTTGAGGGGCGTAAAAAGGAGGGCTCTTGTGGGAATTAGTTAAACCATTAACAACTGCACCTTCCTTTAATTATATGTAGTCTCGAGATTCGACATTTGGCTGGCCTTTGCTGGATCCTGTCTCCTTTTTGAATAATTGTTTAACGGAATGTCAGGAAGACTTTTTCGCGTGATATACCTCATTTAGAAGATGAGTCGAAAGATGTTGAAAGCTTTAGAGAAAGATCACTTAAGGTACACTCCTTAAGTTTGTTCGAAATTGGCCAAGTAGTTTTAGAGAAGGAGATTGTACAAATTTAGAATGGAAAAAATGAAGCTGCCGTCATAGCTCAGTCGGTAACGCGCCAGACTCCTAATCTTCAATCATGGGATGTCGTGGGTTCGATCCCCGGCGGCGGCACATATCCTTTCCGACATTTGTCTCTCACATAAGTGTTAACCTAAGTGGGATAGCAGCTGGAGGCTAAGAAAGGATGTAGTGGTAGGACTGGTGTGAGAAATATCAGGAAACCGTTGTTCGGTACTCCAGCCGCCGCGATATGACTGAAATACAGTTAAGAGTGGCTTTAAACCCCAATCAATCAATTCAATCAATAAAGTGGAAAAACACCGTTTATAGACTATCTTCAAGAAGGGACACATAAGAACTATTTCTGAATAGTTTGGCCCAAACTCGTCGAGTTTTTTATGAAGAGATGTTTAACCCGTTACCACACAATCCTTATTTTCTGCCCCACAAGATTTGGAAAACATAGTAGGAAAAGGAAGAACGTGCTTGGTACAATGGTATCTACCACAAAAGACAGAGATTTTAAATATTTTCAACAACTAAAAATTTTAGAATGTAACTTCATTTCATTTGGACCAATCTAAAGATTGGCAATGTGTATTGGGTTAAAGAAAGGCTTGAAAGGCGCATGGCGGAAAACGGAATCACTTTTTCGTAGATTCTAAGTTGAGCTTAAAATTGGCCGATTGCGATTCTCGGTCAAAGAATCTATCGAATTATCAAATACATGTAATTCATTTATACCAGAAGTGAACTTTGAACTCCGACGTTTAAGTGAATAATTTTGTTGAGTTGGCGACGTAAATGTCGTAACTATAGCTTGAATAAGTTTTGGTCGCCAACTATTTCACCTATCGGTTACATGTTCATAAATTCTGCAAAATTAACGGCGTTTGATATGGAAGTGGAACTTCCTGCTGGAAACAGAGGGGGTTGCCAGCGGAGTTAGTGGGCATGACCAGCGATCGTTTTTGATTGGTTTTATTTTAACTTTAGCCAATTCCCACACAACAAAATTTTGGACTGGTCCAAATTGAAAGTAGCTGCAGTCGACAATTTCAAGTTGATGGAGCTTTATTTATCTTTTTGTTTGTTTGTTTGTTTGTTTGTTGTTGGTTTTCGTGTTGGTGTTTTTTTTTTTTTGTTGTTGTTGTTGTTGTTGTTTTGTGTGTGTGTTGTTGTTGTTGTCTTTTTGGGGATAGAAAAGCAATTTCTTCATTTTCAACAATGTTTTCCAAGGCTTTTTTCTTGAGGGAAAAAAACAGATGCAGTTTTGTGGGAATAGGTCAAATTACAACGACAACTACAAAACCGGTTGTTGTAAATTATTATCATTAAGTTTTGTAAAGTCAAGACATCAACAAACCTATTTCGTTGTCGTCTCCAGTTTCTTCACCGATTTCTGTTCGCCTGTCACCAATGTCCACCTCCTGTAGAGTTATACCGTTCATACCTACACCTTCCATAACGTCTCATGGCAATTTGAACTAGTTGGTTCACGATTTGTTAGGCACTGGAGAATGAAATAAAACTGTGACCGTCAAACGTAAAGGGGGCTCACAGGAAACAAATCCACATGAATATTTGTAAAGAGCTCGGATGAAGCCGAGGTAAATTTAAAACATAAGAAATATAAATATTTCGAAAGTACGCATGTTGTAAGGTAGAATGAATATTCTGAATTCAGAAAATATGCTAAGAGTGAAAACTTTTAACCGGGGTCAGTCTGTATGGGCTAGCCTGTGCAGCTCGCACAGTCTGGCCGGGGTTCATTAGACTTTTCTATTCTAACAAGAGGGTTCCTTAACACATGACGTCTCACAATTTATTCTTGAAATATTAGATACGACACAAATTCTTGGAAATTTGACACTCGCGTGAGACGGTTAGTTCAGCTTTTTCCGTTTTACTTAAAAGCAATCAAAATAATAGTTCATCACACATAATCATATAATGTTTTATACAGTAAGCCTCTAGAAGGTCTTTGACCCATGGGGTGATTATACAATGCGTAATCAAATACTAAAATTGTGATTATGGCGGACAATATAGAACAATATAAGCATATCATGGAACAAGTAAATATTTTTTATCATACATCATTTTGTGGAAAAAAAAAACCAATAATGATCCACTTCTCCGAGCATAAACGAAACGAAAAAAAATAAGCCAGGATAATGGGTAAGTTTTATATAATATCATTCATAAAAATATCGTCGACATGCGAGTATTATCATTAAACATTTAAGATAAGTCATTGTTTCATGATTTAAACAATCTGTATGACGAATGCATTTTATCTCAGTGTATTTCCCGTTAAACTATCATTACCGTCTATGAGTTATACACGATTTCATTTCCGTCATGATAACTAAATGTGGGGACGGAAATAAAACATTGTGTATCACGATATTCACCACGTTCATGATGTTACGCAGAGGCAATAAAACGGCGTGTTACGGCTGAAATTCTGAGACGGATACGAAACATCCCGTAACGATATGTATGCCCATTGTGTATATGACGAATGCATATTATCACTTGTTAATATTTGTACGTACGTGCTAAATATGAAGTGTGTATTATCTTGTTCGCTTTGCTCCTCCCAAAATATTTTTCTTTATTAATCTATAGCTAATACTGACAGGAAATTCTTTTCACATTTTAACTATTCAAAACATAGTCAAATTCGTAATACTGTTGTTTTTCAATAATTACTCACTTTAACCTATGACCAGACGACAAAATTTTAGACTGATCCAAATTCAAAGATGCCATTCAGACCAAATTTTTGGCCTTGATAGAATTTGTATAAAAAAATCTTTGTATTGTGGGGCAGAATACATGATGGATAATGAAGAAAATTGCTTGTTACAAGCAATTTCTTCATTTTTCATAATGTATTTTGAAGCTTATTTCTTGAGAGCCGCCAGGCAGCGTGATATTGCAGGAATTGATTAAAGGTCTTTTACCGATACATTCCAGATAAAACCAGATCAAAAAACACACAAAACAAGAAAAAAACACAACCTACCTGTCACACAGCCATGTATGAATCCGACACTATCGATATTTCTGTGAATCTATGAGTAATCCGGAGTAATCCCATGACACCAGTCTCTTAAAACATCACATTCATCCAATATTGTGGCACGCATTTCATTTAACCCATTCCCACATGGCAAAGTTTTAGACTAGTCTGAACTAAAGATTTTGTAGATGACAATATCAAGTTGGTCAAATTCAGAAAAATATTTGTCTTTTAGGGTAGAAAACATTGTGGGGGATTAAGAAATTGCTTGTGACAGGTAATTTTGGTTGCCCACAATGTTTTCCGAACCATTTTTCTTGATAGGTGTAAAAAAGTGACATCGTGTAGGAATGGATAAACCTAGTCAGTTATAATCGGTCTTTATCTTTATTTGTTCGTTTATCTATTCACTCAATAATGTCATTTATATATCCACTCATTAATATATTTCTTTATTCGTTAATTCATTTATTGCGATAAACATTTGTGGTCGGTTTATGTATTGGCATTATTGCATTGCTTACTATGGGTGCAAACTGTACCGTATCGATTCAGCTAAAACCATAGCGCAGTTTGTGACGCGTCTTACTCTCTATCATAAGGTCCAGGGTTCGATCTCCGTTCCTGGCAAATATCACTTTCGACACCAATTGGAGGACAATAGTAAGCAAATTGGGATGAGTAGCTGGAGACTCGGAAACGGTGTAGTGGTAGTACTGGTATGAAACACCAGGAATCCGTGGTTTGGTGCTCCAACCGTCACAATATGACTAAAATACAGTTAAAAGTGGCGTTTAACCCCATTCAAACAATCTTTTTATTTTACATCGACAGAAACAAATTCTGTAAACTTAGATTACTCACAACTTGGATTAATTTCTCTCTTTTTTTATTCCTACATCAGTACTCGTGCCGAATGCGTGGGCCATTGAAAGACCCAAAATCAATAGCCGCTCACGAGAATCGAATACAGGACCTCTAATAACTCTCACTGTCTGTTGTTACGATGTTTAGGTCGTCAAATCAAAAGAACATACACATAAATGGCGGCTAATGTCGAAGTTCAACTTCCAGTCTTGATGACTAATTTCACTGGTCGACTAACTACCTACTTTTACTTCCATGTAATTTGGTGACGTTTCTTAAAGAATCTTAGAGAAGACCTATATCGATCCAGTTCGCTAGATGTGCGATAGTGTTCGATAGACATTACACGAGAGGAACCCAAACCCTTAACATTAATTAGAAATCTGCGAATAAGGGAAAAAAAACAGCGTGGCTTTGTTCTCTCGTAACTGTCACTTTTATGAGTGCAATTTTTATGAATATGCCATGCGCAGATCCAGATAAATTACCCTTTGATTAGTCGAAAATAAACGCACTTATTCAAGCTGTGGTTACAACGTTTAAGTTGCCATCCATTATATTTACATGTTACTGGCCATACATTTTGTAAACTAACGCTGTTTAATATCTAAGTTGATTTTCCTGTTTGAGTCAGTAGACGGGACAGGAGAAAGGTAAGTCGCCAGGCCCATTCATGAACCTGTTACCATATTTGTGCAAAAGTTCGCAAGGGTTGGATCCCGGTAGCTGCCCTTCTTGATCAGCATATGCTCGACCTTGACACAGCTGAAATGTGGTCTTGGTGAAATGAAAGAAAAGTCTGATCACAAGAAATACAAAGTGCATTCAAATCATTCCAGTGACTGACTAATATGCATACAATAACATCAAAAACTAAACATATCCAATGTGTCACCTGACGAAAATCGACTTGTGTCTACGCTTAAAAAGTACAGGTTTTATAGCAAATAAGGGCCGCGGCCATTGCTCGGTGGTAGCGCGTAGGAATCCTAGTCATTGGGTCCCGGGTTCGATTCCTGACCGCGACGAATACCCTTTCCGACGTTTGTCATCTCCCACCGGGTGGATAATTGAAAATCTATGAGGGATGAGCGGCTGGAGAGCTCGGCAAATGATGTAATGGTAGTGCTGGTGTTGGAAATACCATGATTCATGGTTAGGTGCTCCTAGCTGCGATATCGTAACCCTCTTTCTGATAATCTGCTGCCTCGCCAGCAGATTATCAGAAAGTGGGTTACGATATCGCAGCTAGTGTCCTCGAGCCACCGCGATATAACTGAGATACTGCTAAAAGGGACATTAAACCCCTTTTAATCAATCAATCTATAGCTTATATATCGAGAAAACCGAGTGATTTTAAAGGTTTTTGTTTGTAAACACAAAACATCTTATCCTCGATGAAGTATACTGTTTGAATTCATTTATTTGTAGACAAAGGGGGGAATTGCCTGGAAAATCATTACAAAATTATGGTGGAGAGAAAGAAAGGAGAAATACAGTATATTAACCACCGCGATAGATTCCGGTATCGATTATTTGTTAGTTTGCAAACCTGAGTGACATGCAAACATTTCCAATAGCTTTTTGTCTTGTAAAACAGAACCATATGAGAGCCTGGAATGTTATCCTTAGCTAACATCGTGTTCTTTCGTTCAAATCAGTTGAAGGGGCCGCCGTCATAGCGCAGTCTGTAGTGCGTCAAACTCCTAATCATCAACCAAAGGATGTCATGGGTTCGATCCCCGGCGGCGGGACATATCCTTTCCGACATTTGCCTCTCACAAATGGGTGGATAATCGTAAACCTAAATGGGATAGCAGTTGGGGGCTGGGAAAGGATGTGATAGTACTGGTGTGAGAAATACCAGGAATCCATTGTTAGGTGCTCCAGCCGCCGCGATATGACTGAAATACTGTTAAAAGTGCCGTTAAACCCATTCAATCAATTAATCAATCAAACCAGTTGGAATCGGTGAAGGGCGTAAATTGGCTTGCTCGGAAATAATTTTGAATGATAAGTAAACTCCGTTACTAACGACATTGCTGAAACAGATACATGTATGTCGCTTTTAACGAAGTTGATTTTCGATCCCAGCAGGATCTTTTCGTAATAATAGTCATTAGTTGTAACAATTTTCGGATGTAACGATATACTTTCCTCCTGCCCAAGAATATCGTGATTATCGTAGTTTGATGTAATTCTAAAGGGGGTACTTCTTTTATTTTCAAATTTAATCTAAGCTTTAAATTTTACATCTATTTTCCACCCCCACCCCTTCCGTTCAATATTACTTACAAGGCAGACAATGTAGGAACAAGATATTTCTTCTTATCTAACAATGTTTTCTACTCTAGTTTGGATTTAGTGTTTAATTTGCAGGCGCTTTGAAACACTGTCAGCAACTTGCTTCAATTTGGGCCAGTCAAAAAAGGATAGTCGGAAACTTATTTTGTTATTATTCCTTTTTTTTAAACTATACATAAACACTATATTTTTCAATATTTCGGCAAAATTTACCTTTGTCAATAAAAAGAAAATAAATCTAATATGATAACTTATATATATCTATTATGATCACTTAATACTGCCAGTTTGTTTGATATTGTTTGTTTGCTTGTTTGTTACATATGTTCGTGTGTGTGTTTCGTTTTGTTGTTGTTTTCGGGGGGGGGGGGGGGCTAGTGCAATAATGATAATGATTATAACAACATGGATAGATTTGAAGGACCTTTTATAACAGAGAATGGCCAGAAGAATTGGAACCACTACAGGCCAATGGCAATAATATGGTTAGTGTCAAAACATGAATATTTCTTTGTGATGTTTGATGTCGCAGTTTCCAGTCTATAGCCTCAGATGGCTAACCGTCAAGACACAATGTGACGGTAAATCGTAACGAAGTAACTAATACGAATAAATGAATTAATTGTTAGTTTCGTCTAACAAAAACGAGCGATCTGATTGGTCGAAAAATTTAATTCATACCTCCATGAACAAAATTTTGAGCACGCAGCCATCTTGAATGCTTCCGCACAAAATAGTTCACTAAAAAAAAAGGTAGCAAAATTTGTTAAGTTGTTGCATTTTTCGCTCGATGCTATTCAATTATAAGAAATGAAGATAATATTTTTTGTTTTCATGGAGGTATGAACCGAAAAACCTAATCACACAATGTATGAATCCGCTTCGCGTATTCATACAGTGTGATTAGGTTTTTCGGTTCATACCTCCATGAAAACAAAAAATATACTCTTCATCTCTTAAATGAATTTTATCCCCTATCAAAACCGCCGATCACATTTCTCTCAGTGTCTACGTGAAGTTTATGAAAATCCCTTCTGATTAAAAAATCTTGCTAAATTATATGGATAGACATGAATTATCGGCTAAAACATTGAGCCACACACCTTGATAGTACGTTTGGAAAATGCTTTAACACATTCCAACACAACAAAAATTTTGGACTGGTCCAAATTGAAAGGAGTTGCAGACGACAACTGAAAGTTGATGAAATTTTAGATTTTTTGAACTTTTTGGGGAAAAAAACCATTGTGTAAAATGAAGAAAGATGTTGCCGACGCCAAATTGTATTTGATGAGATTTTATTTATTTCCTTTGTTGTCTTTTGAGGTAGAAAACATTGTGGAACATGATGAGATTGCTTGAAACAAGCAATTTCTTCTTTTTCCACAATGTCTACCAAAGTCGGTTTTTTTTTTTCGTTGAGAGGGGAAGCTTCAAAAGGTGACACTGTGTGGGAATAGGATAACTATTTTCGTAGAGGCTTTTCAACCTTACTATATACCTTTCTTCCGTAATGCTATTCCAGATTTTAAAAAAAATCCATCAAGAGCGCAAAAGTTTAAACTTCGGATTAGATGGTACAGTATGTGCACTCTAATCACAGTCGACGGTTGTTCTATTTCCCAGATTGCCCCTTGTCGCCTGTCTGGTTACAATTAAAATCGAAGTATTGAAAGTATTGTAAGCTAGCAAAACATGTTTTTAAGTAATCATCTTTGTCAAAGGTTATCATGATAAATAAACGAGGTTAAAGTAAACCAGGAGTTAACCCATTACAACATGACAAAACTATTACAACATGACAAAACTATTGCAACATGACAAAACTATTACAACATGACAAAATCCCAAACAGGTTCTAATTGAAAGAAGTTTCAGACGACAATTTCAATTTGGTAGAATTTAGAAAATATTTTTCTTGTAGGGTAGAAAAAATTGTGGACATCAAAAAATTGCGAGTTACAAGCAATTTCTTAATTGCCACAAACGAGAGGCTTAAAAACCGGAATTGATTTGGAATGTGTTAAATAACATGGAGGGTTCTCTACAATTCCAATAAAGTTAATTCATGTGGCCATAAAAGGCAGTGTGCATAGTGAAGACTCTGGTCTGATTCATGTTGAACACAATATGCTCAAGTTAGCTAAAATTATCCAGGAGATGAACTTGTAGGCATAGTTTGTAATATTCCTGAAAAACGTAAGAACAACATGTACTTTTTATGGCGTGGGCATTCAGTGGAATTAGTGGTTAAGCCTCTAGTCCCAGTTTGCACTGGTTGAACTTTGAGAAGACCTCAATTTTTGTCTGTTAACTTAAGCTATCACAATTAACGCTTTGCTAGCTACAGACGGTCGGTAGTTTAGGACAGATATAAGATTGATGAAGAGTGCGTGCGAGCGTGCGTGCGGCAGTGGTGTCCTATTGGATAAGGCAGGTAACTATTTTCCGTCACAAATCATTATTATATGCGAGTATTTTCCCTTTATTTACCCGAGTTTTGACAGAAACTCTCCCAATCCAAGAAAAGTTTGACCTAAGATAAATAATGATATAGTAACCAATCGCGGATAACTGGCGACTTCTCCTCAGCCCCAACAAGAAGTTCCACTTCGATATTTTTCGAAGTTTATGGTAACAAGCGTCAATTAGGCCTAATGTAAAAAATTTATAAAAAAGAAAACTTGAAGGGCGGAAAAAAGTTGTCGCTTCAGAGAAAGGAACATAAAAGACCGATTCGAATGGATACATTAAAGTAGATTGCAGAAATCTGACTCAATCCTATGTTTTTGTGTTCTCGTAAAAAGAGTTTCGATGAATTCAAACACAATTTTGTGTCTCGATAATTTTTAAGCAATGTTTCCTAAAGCCTTTTTTCTTGTTGTGCCCTGTTAAAACTTAATATCAGTATTGCGTTTTGAAAGGCCGGTATATTTCAAGTTGATTATGGTGGTTTTACGAAAGTGGTCGTTTAACAGGGTGATAGTAGCTGCGGGAAATTACAACTTCGGAAAATTGACATTATATAGTAAACTAATGGAGACTTTGGTAAAATGGTAATTATAGTGTAATTATCTCCTCCCGACCGGGTATTGACAAAAACCATATTAATTAATTTCGACAATTTGTAACAATCACAATTTTATCTTGGAGTAAGTATTTGAACTGAAATAAATAGTCGAGAAACAAGAAATTCATTTAAAAATAACTTTTGTTCTATTAGTAAATGCGGAGATGGTAAAGAGAAATCGAAAAAGTTTTATCCATTCCCCCAACCCACCCCTTTACGACGGCCTTTGAAACATTGTAGGAAATGGCGTTGTCTGCGCATGCCATATTCTCCCAAGATTGAAAAATGCCACCTATCGGAAGATAACGGGGAAACGGAGGATTGTTAATATTAAGCAATTTCTTCATTATCCAAAATGTTTTCTTACGAAAGGGCGAAATAATTTCCATCAATCTGACATTGTCGTCTGCAACTTCTTTCAATTTGGACCAGTACAAAATTTTGTTGTGAGGGTATGAGAAAATTTTAGCACAATCAGTGCAGAAAGGTTGAATGGATGGTCATTTTTTAAGATTCATCTGTTTATTCTTTATAAATTTTTTCCAGATCTGAACGCGAGTGCAGTTGTATTTTAATTTTATCTCGATTCTTAAAATTCGAAGAAAAATAAAAAATGAATATGTTTATAATTGATACAATATAAGCATCCTATATAAAAATGGAAAAAGAAAAATCAGAACAGCAAATCGTCGTTCTAAAACGTCGTAACTACAGCTTAAATCGTTATTCGAAACGATAGGAAAATAATGGTGTTACAGATGTTTTTAACATGCATTTGTAAATTTTTATTTACCAATATATGATTAATAAATCATAAGTAAAATAAGAAAAAAAAAAATACTTATTACGGAATGATACAACATCTATATTTTTCTTTACGATTCAACTTTTTAGTCAGGTTTAAAACGCCCAAGTCGCGGGAAATATACCGAATTGGTAATAAGATTTATCTTAGATTTATTAATATACACATTGGGTTCTAATCAATAACTAGTTAAAGGCAAATTGTTGTTTATATTTTCAATTGTTTTGTAACAGGCAATTTCTTCTTTTTCTACAATATTTTTCTAACCAACTGAATGGTTATTTCCAATT
Source organism: Fragum fragum (assembly GCA_946902895.1). Taxonomy (NCBI): domain Eukaryota; kingdom Metazoa; phylum Mollusca; class Bivalvia; order Cardiida; family Cardiidae; genus Fragum; species Fragum fragum. The sequence continues at coordinate 18,052,562 of OX336382.1, read as the reverse complement.
AAAACTAAATTTAAATTTTCTTCTGCAAAACCTTTGAACTTTGGACAGGTCTAGAATTTCGCAAAACAGGAAAGGGTTAAGGGGGTTGGTGCAAGTGTTAGTCGTATATATCTATTTTCAATAATATAATCATAAAACACTTTTCTACTTTTAGATTTTGATGAAAGGTAAGAAACTTTTAATTATGACTAGGTATAAAACGATACGAACATGAAACACTTAAAATTAGGTGATACGAATTACCTGCCCACAAGCGATAATTGCACTGTTTACCGAAATCTCCATTATTTAATTAACTCAGTTTATCGAAAGTTGTAACTTGCCGAAGTTACCTATTTCACGTTTAACATAAGTGGTCGCTTGTACAGATTTACTGCACATTTTTTAGCGGTTTTGTAGGACAAAACCGGTATTTCACATCGATCAACCGGAAACAAGTTTTCGCGCATTATCGCTCATTTCCACGCATGCTCATAAACGTGAAGTGAAAATCTACGTGGTTGCCTCCATCTTGTTTCATCGCTGATGAAGAAAATAACTTACTTTCTGAATGCCAACACGCCTAATAGCCTTCTTTTAGTCATGAATATCAAGGAAAATGGTTTTAAACTTCGAATTAATATATCTACAGTAAATTGTCTAATGAATTGTCTGAATGAGAGAAATTCCTCGCGTTTTAAGCTAGAATCTAGCTCAGTGGTTAGTGGAGTAGGCGAATACATGTAAACAAACTCGTAGTTTGACCTGGCAGGACTGAGCAAATTTACACCCAGTATACGCAGTATATGTTACAAGTTACAACTCTGTTATATTGTCGCGAGTCAAGCCACCGAATAAAACACCCTTTTATCTCTCGAATTCGACTACATGTATATCACATAGTACTTCAATATAATTATAATATGCTCACCGCAAAAAGAATTGAATGATAGCTTGGATTGCTTTACTTTTTATCATTTAACCTTTTACAACACAACCACAAACTTTCACGCACTGATGAAATAATGTAAAAGAAACGTTGTGATTAAATCAAAATAGCGATTTCGAGAAACAGTAACAGGGTCATGATTGATTGAATGGGGTTTTCACGCAACTTAGTAGTATTTAAGTTATATCAGGGCGGCTGGAGCTCCTTACCATGGATTCCTGGTAGTTCTCACACCAGTATTACTACTACATCCTTATCGACCTCCAGCTGCTCATCCAACTTAGGTGTACGATTTATTTACTCATCTTGATAATAAATGTTGGCATTGTTGAGCGCGGTTACTGATAAGCCAGCAAAACCGCTCTCAGGACTTTCAGTCCTTTGATTGTTGATTACGTTCTAGCAACTGAAACGGGCTAAATTTGAGCTTTTGTGATCCGCTCTATATGTCAGTTGTGCGTCGTTCATTCGGAAACCCAGGCTTTCATTCAATTACGTTATCCCTTGTGGGCTAGCAAAATATTGGTAGCTAATTGTCGCGCATAATTCGTTCGCAATGCCGCTCTCGAAATCGGACTACACTAGATTGATATCTAGGCTTAAAAGGCCTAACTGACCAGTAACTGGCGCCGTGTTATTGCGGTTGGACCGTTCCGAAGATGAAATGAGATACAGTTGAGTAATTTTGTTACAGATACTGGTTCAAAGAATTGTATGACAATATTTCCAACCAACATTTATGACCAATCTTTCATAAATCAAACATTAAATTACGCCTATTTGTCTATTTCTTTGGCGAGGGAACGTTTTGGCGGGAAAAATCAAGCGGTTGACTGAAGCCTCGTTCAAGGAATGCGTTCTGACGTCACCTGACTTCCGGTCTCACGAAAAGTCGGAACAAGGGTAAATTTAGTGACAAATAAATTGACCGTTTTTCGCTGTCTTTCGCAGACAGAATATCTGAAAGAATACGATAAATGACCAGAAACGTACTGGTAAGTCATTTTACTAACAGTCTTCAAGCCTAAAACCATAAAATTCATCGAAGAAATAAGCGAAATATGTTGATTTGTAACGCAGCCATGTTCGACAATTTATTTGACATTTCGGATTTGTCTGAAATTATTTTCTACTATTTTTCTCTCATTCGATGTTTGTTTCAAACAACTGAATCCTCCAATCTAGTCTGTTGAGTAATATTCATAGTTGTCAAGATTCATTTTTTAGGCATGGACAATCTTCAACATGTTTTTTAAGTTGTAGGTCATTCACTTCTTGACAGTTCAGCGTCCGACTAAACAATACTTTCTGTTTTTGTCACCGTCATATGGTTATGACATAAATACCATGCAACTATAATGGTACTAGGTGAACTAGTTGAAACCATGTCTAAATAACAGAGCTGTTTTGTTTTGTCAAGATACTTAGGATACATTAAGGAAAATTAAAGCCAGGGGTGTTTAATTCCAATGTCCCACATGGGCTTTTCCACTTGAAGAATGTCAATTTTCAAAGCCACTCAGAGGATAAGTAAATATCAGCGCCGGTCACACTAAAACAAGCCCTACAGAGATTTATAGCCCTACAGACGCCCTACGGAATTTGTACACGCCCTACGGAATTTGTACACGCCCTACGACTATAGGACCTATAATAGTGGATAATTTTGAGTTAATAGGATTAAAAATAACATATTTTTTCTTACTTACAAGAATTCTATGAAATTTGCTTATTTCTGATGATATTGAGGTTTATAATATCACATAATTTGACCGGGAGTACTTGACGAAACGCCCTATCGTTTAATTGATCGCCAAACAAATTCATAAAAAATAATTTCTTTTCTAACAATGTCTACATTATCAGGCACTTGAAAACATTGAGGAAAAAGAAGAAATAGCTTGTGACATACATTTTCACCTTTTTCCACAATATTTCTACCATATAGGATCATTTCATTGCAAATTTGCAACCAATTTTCATCAACAACCTCTTTCGATTTGGATTTTAAAACATTTAAAAGGGATTTACATTTTAAAATAATGCAAGAAAAGGTGAAAATAATTTCTTTTCTAACAATGTCTACATTATCAGGCACTTGAAATTAGAACAAGCTGTCTCCAGCAAGGCAACATCTTTCCAATTTTGTCATTTGTATCCATCCTATAAGCTTCTAGCCTATGCTAAATTGAGTTCCCTCCCTTATCTTAACAATTTTCGGCTCGAAAAATCATTTAAAACCTGAAGATAAGTTCTGAAATATTTTTATATCAAAAACCTATTCCTTTTATAACTGAGGGGATAAGTAATTTAATAGAAATTTGACTGTAGATTTGAGGGGCACCCCTCATTTAATGGTCTGAGGTTTCCCCAAGTTACTTCCGGTCAGGTTTCGGCATTTGTAAACATCAAAATCATCATAAATAACATAATTTCACAGAAAATATTTTGAAATATGCAGAAAAATGTTAATTTCAATCATATTAACTAAACATTATACACCACTATCGCTCAAATACTCGTAGGGCGTGTAAAAATTCCGTAGGGCGTCTGTAGGGCTATAAATCTCTGTAGGGCTTGTTTTAGTATGACCCATCAGCGCAATCATCAAATTACACTAAACCAGGGATGTGAATCTTCTCCACTTGTTTATGAACAAGTAAGAGTTGATTTCTGCTTGTTTGGAATGAAAATGCACTTGTTGACATAGAATTGATAGATTTTGAACAAACAATGCTGGAACAGTGTCTAATCCTGGATTTGAAAAACATGGGGGAAATTCCCCCATTAGTTTTGAAAACATGGGGGATCTGTAATTGCAGGGTTCTTCCCAGGCCATTATGGCGTATCGGCCCCGATACGCCTTCATTAATTAAGAGAATTTGCCGATACGCCTTCAGATCGCCGATATGCTTAAATTTGGTCACCGATACGGCTTAATTTCAAGCAGAATAAAGGGTAAAGCAAACCATTAAAATTGGTTGCAGAAGCGCGGACACGACAGGCTTTTTATCTATAATGTTGTATACCACGTATTACATAACATCTCTATTGATAAGACCCTTACACTCTTACTAATTGGTGATTATCGATTTTTTCTCGCATTTCCCACTGGTACCTCGCTATCAGTCACCAAGCATGATAGGTACGGTACCAATATGTAAACAATCAATTCAAAATGGCGACCCGGTTCCGGAAAATTGTCACTTCGGCTGAGATTGGTCTAGTTAAAAGTAAAAGATGTGGTTATTTGATGTGACAACCATCAAACTAAAGCCACAGTGGTTTAAAATTTAATTTTTTGAAGGAAAGATTTATTGGGTCAGTTTATTTCATACTTTGATCGCTGAAAACATACCCTTTTCGCGATCTTTTTTCCTTACGAGAATTTGCCAAAATCATAAAGACAGATTTGTATAGAAGCCATCCTAGTTATACTAAGCTCTTGTTTTCAACTCAGTTTGATAATTACATACATGTATCTTCTAGAACAAGTCCATTTATTTTTTATCCAACATGGATGGCATTATCTCAAACATTCGTACCCTTGTTTGTTCAACCCATTTTTTCAATAAATTTGTTTTAAAAGTTTGATGAAAAAACTTATTATACTTTTAGTAATCATCTAATTATGTCTCATCCTCTCATGTTTTTTGCCCAAAAAGAAATAATACCCCCATAAAAATGAAAGTGCTGAAAGCACTTCAAGAAAAGAATGCCTTAGACCAATTAGGGATTTCTTTTTATAAAAAGTAATGGTTTAATAATTATTTAGAATCAGGAAAAGATCATTCACGCTATAATATTTGGAAAACAAAATCCTCTTTTGAAAATCAAAGTGCTGAAATCACTTAAAGAAGAGAAGAGTCAAGACACTTGTTTAATAAATTTGATCAAGTTTCATGTTATAATTTGAGAAATAAGGTTGGACAATGCTGATTTATTATACATTTTTTATTAAGTTATTGAAATCAAATAGCTGAAAGTACTGTTAGAAGAGTAGTTAAAGTGTCAGACAGTCGAAGGCTTCTGAATGGGCAAATAATGAGCATTTCAAATTTTACACAGAGAATCTAATGGAGCTCTTTAAGATGCAAAATTTGAAAATGAAACCAGGTATTTCACACAGGAACCTTATAGATACATTTTTGAAATTACTGATAATATTTTCTATTTTTTTCTGATGAAGGCAGGGCTCTCGGAAACGACAGTACTGTCGTCTGAGACGACAACTTTCCGCAAAGGACGACAAAAAATCCTATCAAAGGATTCCGACGGACGACAATTTTTCAATGACATGCGTCCGACGTTAGCAGTCTTTATGTCAAAGTGACTCTGTAAAATCATCTGTCATTGTTCAAGGGTCATTAAAATAGTAGGTAGATTATTGGAAAATGTTAATTGATTATTCTAACATACACCACAATCATTGATAACACCCAGCTTGATTGACAATTACCACTTCGCGGTGACCGGTCATACATCGACGATCGTAGGTGACAGGTGTTAGAAACCTGTGTAACTTGGGTAAAATTATTTTACTAGCACTCTTATCTCACTGAAATCAAATTATTATTGGTCAGTTTAGTGAAAGAATAACCAAAGCATAATAAAGAAGTCAACTTATATTGCAAAATCAAATTGTCATGGGTTTTCGTGGGTAAAACAGGCAATTCAATTGAAAATGAAACTTATTAGATAAACTTTTGGGGCTCTTAGACTTCAAAAGCTGGGCATGAATCACAAATTTACTGTCATTTTTTAGTTTTGAAATATATCAATTTGACTGTCAATATATGTCATTTCTTTGTCCAAATTTCAACAAAAAAATTAATCCTTATCAAGCTGAATAAAGATCAGTGCAAAATTTCATCAAAATCAAAGTGGTAAAAGAAGGGATTGACTGATTGTGAGTCAGTATTTATTTTGAAAATACAATCTTTAAAATGGCTCAATTTAATAAGGAAAATTAGGTGGTATAGACTAAGGTCAGACTGCACACCTTTGTTTTTACTTCTTGCTAAAGGAGGAATATTACATTTATAGTGTGATAAGGGTTAACTTAACTACAATGTGTGTTTAGAGAGAAAGAAAAGAAAATTACACAAGTTGGTAATTCTATCATTTGCTCTATTATGACATTAATTCTTTACCTCTTAATTAGATTTACAAATAATCCTAATTAAGAGAATTTGCTGATGATCAAATGAACATGATCAGACAGGTAAACATCATAATATGGGCTAGAAAATATGATAATTCTTAAAACCCAAACTAATCTCCTTTTTCCACACTATTTTCAACAAAGAAAGTGCTGTAAAAAAGGATTTGGTGAAAATCGCATTCAATATGAAAATCCTGCCAAATCAGGCTGGAATCCAACTTTTCTGCTTGGAATCCAACTTTTTCCTAAACTGGATTCCTGGAATCCTACTTTCAAAATCCTAGTGAGAGCCCTGGAAGGGCATTTTTCGTCAATCCAAAACTCCATGCTTTTTTAAAGAGTCCTTAAGGATATGATTTTTGGACAGACTTGATTAAATGGCCAAGCATGAAAAGCTAATCCTATCTAATAAACAAGCACTTGACACTTTTTTTTTACTCATGAGACTTTTGGGTATATTCTTTCATTATCTTTCCTTTTCACATCCTTTTTATGAGACAATTTAGTGCCCTTTCCAACAAATAGGATAGAGAGTTGAGGTAAGCTGAGTAATGTCACAATTGGTTGGTAACAAAATAAGCCTCAGAATAGATAAATCAACTTATGATAATTAAAAAGTTGAGGAATTTAATTCAAGAATAACTCTTAATAAAACTACAAGATGTCAATAATCAAGCTAAAAAGCACTTTTAATGACCTTTATTTACCACTACGCCTTCAAAAATTTCTGGGGAGAACCCTGAATTGCTATGGGGGACTTCAAGTTAGCTTAACCAAACAACAAATCAATTGACTAGTTGACTAAAGACATATTTTCAAAGTTCAGTTTATTATTACTTTAAGTAAGAATCATTGTGAAAAAGGAAAACAATGCTTATTAAAAACAATCATCAGGGCTCTGCAGACTCCCAGAATTTGGGGAGAAGTCACTTCTCACTAGTCTGAGAATTGGGAGAAGTTTATCAAAATGGGGAGAAGTGGTGAGACTTTCAGGAGAAGTGGATCGCGTTAAAAATTAAGTTTTTGCGCGTATTCCTCATTTCTATCAGAAAATGAAATAGCTTTACAACCAAGTAGTTGCATTTTATATTATGTATTATGCAATAAACATAGAAAATACTGCTTATCCTTTCAGTCCTCAATAAAGATCTTATTCCTGTGAACAAATACTTTTGTATTTTTCTTTTTTTAGGTTTGAGAATTCAAGAGTTTGATTCTGAATTTATTTTTTCTTAATATTATCATAGATTCATATATGATAAAAAAAAAGTCAACAAATAAAAAAAAAAAGAAAATAGTGTATAGGTGGTCTGAATGAAATGAGTAGTGTTCCTATTTGAAGCAGAAAATGAGAAAAGATTTTATTGTAACAACATGTATTTAATCAAACCATTACCAGAAGAAAAAGTTCAGACTGGTACAATTTGAAAGAAGCTAAATAAGACATCTCACAGTGAGCTTAAATAAGAAAGAAGGTGCCAAATAGGGTAGAAACATGTGGGGAAATGATAAATTGCTTGCTGCAATCATCTCCTCCTTTTTCCACAGTTTCCCATAAAAACATTTCAAGATGTCAAAATGGGGGATTGTGTGGTAATGAGTTAAAGTAAGTCCACTTTACCTGATAACATATAAATGAATAAAAATTGTCATTAATTGGTCAAAAAAGGTCCTCTGTGATTCAGTCAGTTATAGTGTGAAAAGGGTAAGGGTTACTGCTCAGTACACAAAAACCAGACTATGTACATGAAGAGGTTTAAAGTTAACACAGGATAATTTGCTCCACTTTATAGGATTACATGTTATTTAAAGGAATTATTACCAACACAAGTAAGTGAAATTTAGTTTTTGGATAGAATGTATCAGAGCAAGAATCTCAGGAAAAGATCGTAGCAGCCTTTAAAGTGTTTGCCATAATCTTCTTCACTTGTTACAATTAAAGCAGATCTCAAATTGAAGGATTCTAATGAAAATTGAATTTGCTGTACGTAGTTTTTCGGCAGAATTATTTTTCATCAAGATTTCAAATTATTAATAAAATTTTGACTTCTGGTAAATGACACGTTGTCCGTAAATGTCGGCCATTATTCTCATTTTGTGAAAGTAAGCAACAAATCTCGTAGACTGATGATAACTTAATATACAGAAATAATTAAAACTTAAGAAGGGAAAGGATTTTAAATAAAGATTTCTGGTGCCGATAGTGTACAAAGCACTGCCTAAACCAATCAGCGTAGGTGTGAATGAAGTAAGCGTGTTGACTATTAGCTGCCGGAACATACCCCTCTTTCTGATAATCTGCTGGCCTCGCGACTATCGATACACGCTTGAATTACGATCAAAGGGCTTCCGACCGACAGTTGTATAATTGTAAACTGTCCCCTACTTTTACAGCAGCTTGGCCAGTTTAGGTTATCACCTATCGTATCCAGGCGACTTCCCGAAAATTCCAGGCGACTTCGACTTCGCTTTGATCAGCAAATCAGGCGAAGTTTTATGAAACCACTTTTTCGCCTGAGTCGCCCACTCTGCAGAGCCCTGATCATTACCTTTTATCACAATGTTTCCGTCAATTTTAATTCAAGGTGGTAGTAAACATTTGGATTTTTGACATTAAGAGCACAAATTCTGGAGCTAAGTCTTTAAATAAATTACTCTTTAAATATGATGACACCTTTATATATGTATGTTTAACTCAACTGCATAATAAGTATGTTGGTTTAAATGGACATCTTTTGACAAAAATTTAAGTTTTGAAAGTTACAGGGCTTTGACTCTTTTTCTTATGACACGGAGTGTGAATCTGCGGTGGCGTCGTCAATTTGTGACTTTGATTCTAGCGCCATTTCAGTTTCAGTTACGTTGGTCAACGTATTTTCGTCATCCACATTTGTTTCACAGCGAAAGAAATCGGCAGTACACCGTTTTTTTTCCTGTCTGACCCATTGTTCGTCGAAGAGAATGCAGACGATTCGATCAATACTATGACAACAAACGTAAAATTCGAATAAAACGATTTTTAAAATTTCTTTGTAAGTAATTCACTTCGGAAAAAAAACTTCGAAGTTGAATATTTTTTAATTGAGAATGTTTTTCTCGCACATTGAAAATATAAATGAGTGTAATCAAATGTTCGTTTAAAAAGATTCGTAAAATCATCGGTCGACTTCGACTGCTGCTAATAGGAATACCAGGGTTCTCCACAGGCCCTTATGGCGTATCTGCCCCGATACGCCTTCATAAATCAAGTTTGCAGATATGCCCTCAGATCGCCGATACGCTTAAATTTGGTCACCGATACGGCTTATTTTTCAGGTGAAGAAAGGGTCAAGCAAACCATTGAAATTGGTTGCAGAAGCGTTGACACGACATGCTCTTTATCTATAGTGTTGTATACCACGTATTACATAACATCTCTATCCATAAGACCCTTATACACTCTTACTAATTGGCGATTATTGATTTTTTCTTGCGTTTCCCACTGGTACCACGCTATCAGTCACCAAGGATGGTGGATACCAATATGTAAACAATGAATTCAAAATGGCGACCCGGTTTCGGAAAATTGTCACTTTGTCTGCGATTGGCCTAGTTAAAATTAAAAGATGCCAAAACTAAGCCATAGTGGTTTAAGATTTAATTTTTGAAGGAAAGATTAATTGTTTCAGTTTATTTCATACATTGATTGCTGAAAACATACCCTTTTCGCGATCTTTTTTCCTTATGAGAATTTGCCAAAATAATAAAGACAGATTTGTATAGAAGCCATCCTAGTTATACTTAGCTCTTGTTTTCAACTCAGTTTAATAGTTACACACATGTACCTTCTAGATCAAGGTTATTTATTTTTTTATCCAACATGGAGGGTATTATCTCACATATTCGTACCCTGGTTTCTTCAACCCATTTTTTCACTAAACTTGTTTTAAAAGTTTGTTGAAAAATATTATTATACTTTTAGTAATCATCTAATAATATCTCATCCTCTCATGTTTTTTGCCCAAAAAGATATAATACCCCCATAAAAATCAAAGTGGTGAAAGTACTTTAAGAAAAGTATGCCTTAGACCAATTAGGGATTTTTTTTTATAAAAAGTAATATTTGATAATTATTTAGAATCAGAAAAGATAATTCACCCTATAATATTTAGAAAACAAAATCCTCTTTTGAAAATCAAAGTGCTGAAATCACTTAAAGAAGAGAAGAATTAAGACACTCGTTTTATAAAATTGATCAAGTTTCATGTTATAATTTGAGAATTAGGATTAAGATTAGACACTGCTGGTATTTTATACATTTTTTATTAACGTATTGAAATAGAGCTGAAAGTACTGTTAGAATAATAGTTATAGTGTCAGGCAGTCAAAGGCTTCTGAATGGGCAAATAATGAGCATTTCAAATTGAAACAGAGAATCTAATGGAGCTCTTTAAGATGCAAAACTTGAAAATGAAACCAGGATTTTCAGACAGGAACCTTATAGATACATTTTTGAAATTACTGATAATAATTTCTATTTTTTTATGAATAAGGGCATTTTTTTTTCTATCTAACACTCCATGCTTTTTTTAAAGAGTCCTAAAGGATATGATTTTTGGACAGACTTGATGAAATGGCCAAGCATGAAAGCTATTCCTATCTAATAGACAAACAATTGACAGTTTTAATTATTCATTCCTTTGAGACTTTTGGGTATATTCTTTCATTATCTTTCCTTTTCACATTTTTTTATTGGACAATTTAGTGCCCTTTCTAGCAAAAAGGATAGAGAGGTAAAATAAGCTGAGTAATGTCACAATTGGTTGGTATCAAAATAAGCCTCAGAGTAGATAAATCAACTTATATTAAAAAGTTGAAGAATATTATTCAAGAATAACTCTCAATAAAAAAAAAATCAACAAGAAGTCAATAATCAAGCTAAAAAGCACTTTTAATGACTTTTATTAAGTATAGTCATACCAAGATATCATACAACACACCGGGTATTTGCCACTACGCCTTCAAAAATTTATGGGGAGAACCCTGAATACTATAGTTGGAATAACTATAGTTACAAACGCACTGTCTAAGTTGCAATCAAAGTCAACCATAGTAAACAATAAGGGAAGTCACTCTTATGATACTGCTAAAAAAAAGGTAAACAGTTAGACGCGACTTGCTGTCAAAGGCTTGATTTATTGATATTCCTTTTTTATTGCACGACCATCCTGCGCTTGATTAAAAAACATGCGTGATCTTTCAGAAATGCCGGGGATTCTCACCATCGCGCGTCCTAGATCAGACACTGTGCTGGAACAAAGCTTTTTCTTCATTAACAACAATATTTTTGTACCTTTCAATATAAATATTAGTATAGTAAAATTTTCTGATTTGCTCCTGATATTTACTTGTCATTAGACAAGTCTACTTATCCGCTAGTAAACAAAACCATATCAGGCATGTGAATTCAGTGCTCTCAATAAGCAGACGTCAACGTATATTACGCCCAGAAAATCGGAAAAAACGTCCGGAAAATCAGACCCGGACGTAAATTAACGTCCGAGATTCTAGGAAAACGTCCTAATTTCATGACTCAGACGTTTCAGAAGTAACAACAGAGTTCTGCCAAGGGCGCGCCATTGCGGGATCGGCGCAGAAAAATTACAGATGGCCCTAAAAACATGTCCGGCGGGCCGACCGGCGCGTTAAAATTACGAACCGTGAACTGTAGGTACGAAGATACCTTGGGACGAATCAGTGGATGTTTGGGGTTTTATTTACTTCCAGCGTTTCCCATGGTAATTCAGAGTGTTAATATTGATTGAAAAGGTCGCTCTGATTGGTTAACTGTGTACTGTAAATTCCGTTTTCGGTCATATAAGCCAATCAATAGCGTTATAATAAAAATAACAAATTTAAGTTTGACGTAACGAAATATTCCTTCTGCATCATAAACTCGCTGTTTTGTGTCGCCGCAATGGCAGAAAAAAGAAAACAACAACAATCTTAAGCTTCTTTAGTCAAAGAGAGCAAGAACTGGCACCGATAATCGGCCAAACGATCCCGGGACTTCAAAATCAGCCGAATCTCAATCAGAATCCGGGCGCGAAACAGCTAAATCGAGCTACGAAAAACAGTTCCAGAATTTAATGGCTCTCGGACCCTTCGTGACTATCTCATGATTCAAGTAAAGTTCTCTTTGTATTAAGCACAAGAAAAAAATTCACCAACAGCTCAAAACTGTATCTTTAATTCAATATATTGTTTATTTTGAAATGAGAAGAAAGCCCTCCAGATTTCTTCTCATTGATTGGAATCACATATATCCGACCTCAAAGTATAGTGGCCCCATGTTTTGGAAAAGTGGCCCCATATTATTGGCTTAGATGGGCCAGTGGCCCCCTAAGGTCAAAAGCTTGGCAGAACTCTGTAACAATATAAAGAATGTATATTCTGGCCATACCCTGGGATAAAATTGAATCCACAAGGAGTTTATCGAAATGTCTCCATGACGACTGATGTAGATGGAAATTTACATAGAGCTCATTTCATTATAGTCAGTTCAGTAATCGAGCTGTTGCAGCATCTTGGAACATTTCTTTCGAAGTCACTTGATTAATAACGTGCCGGGCAAAAATCAGAATCAGTATCGGATTTCACCGGAAATGTCATGTCCTGTCTTCAAGTTCGCAGTGGATACAGAACGTTGCGTCAAATTTGCATTCTAAATACGTCTATGACGCAAGGGATTCTATTTAGTAACTTGATATGACTCCGTCCTAGAAACAACAAAGTAACTCGATTGATCTTGCTAGAGTTTGGTCCCTTTTTAATGACATCACACGTGTTGTCTGTTAACATCAACCAGCAGAAACGAAACAGGGAATTTCTTAAAAGAAACAACTCTGCTATTAGTTTCATTTCTTTTTATACTGTAATTTTTAATTACGTAAGTGTTATTCATGGCGTATGCACCTGGATATCTATGATGTGACCAGAGACTCCAGTCTCGATTTTTTCCTACCCAAAATGTTTCAAACAGTCTGTTTTCTGACATTCTATAATCAGAAATTTTCAAATTCTGAGAGATTTGCAAATAATAGTTACCAAATTTATCCACCAAGATTTGGAAAATAATAGTGTTCAAGGGGCAGGAATATTGTGGGGAAAGGGGAAATTCATAAGAGACAAATTTCTAAAGAAACACTTCATTTACCACATTGTTTTCTCTAGTTCAACTCAAGGGGACATGAAATTTAGGGACTATAAGAAAAGGATGGAAAAGAATGTACTGTAGGCTTGATGTATCTTTTTCATTTTATCTTTTTCAATTTTTTTTGTGTGTGTAGGGGGGGTTATGGTTGAGGTTGGAAAAAAAAATGCCTTGAGTTGTGAAAACTTCCTAAATTGAAACGTGGGATTTTAAAAATTCCTGAAATTGGTCCTTATTGAGAGCACTGGACTGAATTCTATGCTCAATAAAATATATCTCTGTTTAAGAAAATGATCATATTGTTTAAATAAGGGTAGAAAATGTGGTTATCAGGGGTTGACATTAACAGTGTCCTGGGATCGTGAGGATCCCTGAAAAGGGACCCGACAATCTCTGGCTACGATTTCAGTCCCAATCCTTCAATATTTCTCCAGTACAATAGATCTAAATGTATCAACTAATGCTCCTAATTTTTTTGTGAGCTTGTCTTTTGTACAAAACATTGTGGATAATGAAGAAATTGCTTGTAACACATAATGTTTTCCTATGCTTTTTTCAAGTTGGGCTTAGAAGGGCAGGATTACATGTGAATGAGTTTTTCCTAAACCCAGGAGCTTTATACTCTAAATAACTTTTATTCTGTAGGGCATCTAAAAATTTTCATTGAGATTTTTCTGGACTAAAAGAACATTCCCAGTAAGTCTGATTTAATCCATTCCTACACAATCCCACCTTTTTACACACAAGAAGAAAAAAACTTGAAAAAAATAACTTATATAAAGCAATTCCTTCATTTCCCAGAATATTTCTACCCAGGAAGACAAAGATTTCCAAAATTTCATCTACTTAGATTTGTCATCTGCAAATCCTTTCAATTTGCATCCGTCTAAAATTAAGCGGTCTGTTTGTAACGGGTTAACCAATAGCTAACATACAGTGAAATCCACAAAAGAACTTGCTTTATATTAATACTGTTAATTAATTGAAGAATGAGCGAAGCCTTAAAGCAATTTTTGTCATAAATTTTAGGCTTAATCATGGTGAAAATCAAACAAAAACGCTGAAGGGGTTCTTTAAGATGAATCTGTGTTGACAAGATGATTCTGTCCGGATCTTTCAATATTTCACGAGTGCAATAGATCTCGATGTATAAACTAATGCTCCTGATTTGCTGAAGCTTTTTTCAAGAGTGGCTTTAAAGATCAGGATTGTGGGAACGAGTTAATGTATATTAATTGAAGAGGGGATCCCTTATTATGAAGAGGAAACCCTGATATTATAATTAGGGATTCCTGTTGGATTCCGTTGCTGGAAAGTTACTGTCAACTCCTATGTTTTATGGTGATTTGCCCACATCTTACAACCCAAAAGAAAAGGGTTTGAGGAAACAAAATTAATGTGCAAAATGAAGAAATTTTCGTCTATGTGTCAATCAAAGTTTTTTATAGATAAAGGAAACTCTATTTTGGTGGATGAAAATTTGAAAATTGCATGCAAGAAATTGGATCAAAGATTTCACAGAATTTCAATTAAATTGCCTTTCCTTGTAAAGAGACTTTAATCTAGAGGTTTTTCTACCTGCTAGGAATGTCAACTATGTAGACAGAATTTGATCCTTTACTTTATTTACTCCATGTATGAAGGAAACTATCAAATTATACAGGGGTTATTTTTTGTTTCAGTATAGGATAAATTATCAGACAACAAAATTTTTGACTGGTCCAAATTGAATAGTGTTGCAGACAGCAATTTAAAGTGTATGCGATTTTAGATTTTTCAACTTTCTGGGTAGAAAACATGTAAAAAGAAGAAATTGCTTGTTACAAAATAATTCACAAAAATAAGTTAATTTTTAGCAAAGTGCCATTACCACACATCAAAAATTTAGACTTGTCCAAATTGAAAGTACTTGCAGATGATATTTCAAATTGCACTAAGGAAGTAAATGCAAAATAAGGTAGAAAACATTGTGTGAAAAGGTTCCCAATGATCATAATTCTTCAGGGTGTTAATGAGGGGCATGGTGTGGAAATTGGTTAAGGTTGCATCATATTGCATGTGAATATAATGGTAAATTAATGATGTTCTTGGTAACTGTAGTCCCATTGAAGTGAAGATCAGAAGTAAGATGTGGCCATGGCTATAGCACAGTGGTAGTGTGCCGAACTCTCAATGATTATGTTCTTGGTTTGATCCCAGGATGTGGGAAATATCCTTACTGACATTTGTCTCCCACCAATGGGTGGATAATTATAAACCTAAGTGAGATGAGCAGATGGAGGCATGGAAAGGATTTGTGGTAGTACTGGTGCAAGAAATACCAAAAATCCATGGTTAGGTGCTCCGGTTGCTACATAACGATATGACTGAAATACTGTTAAAAGTGGCTTTAAAACCTGTTCAAACAAACAATTGGTAGTATGAAATGAAGGACAGCAGGACTTAATCTAACAAAGCAGTGTTTTCACTTTATAAACAAGTGATCCAATGATAATCTCATAAGCAAGAGAATCATGATTGACCTAGATTGCTCACCTAAATTGTCTGCTGTTTTTAAAAAAATGCAACTAGAGACATAACTATAACCAGTTTCATGAAGATTGAGCCAAAACTCTTACTTCTATATTGTAAACAAAGAATTTGTCATTATGGCCCCTTTTCCTGTGTTTTCCTGTAGAACCTCTGTAAGTAGCGCATCGGACTTTCAATCTAGAGGTCCAGGGTTTGATTCCCGACGGCGGCACTCATTCTTTCCAACTATTTGTCTCTCACCAATGGGTCGATAATCGTAGACCTATGTGGGATAGCAGCTTGAGGCTAGGAAAGGATATAATGGTAGTACTGGTGTGAGAAATACCAGGATTCCATTGTTAGGTGCTCCAGCCGCCGCGATATAACTGAAAGATTGTTGAAAGCGGCGTAAAACCCAATTCAAACAAACAAACAAACATCTGTAAGGTTCATCTTTATGAACTAACAATTATCCTGACCAAGTTTCATGACAATATAGTTCATCCTTGAGACCTAACTATTGTTTGGCCAATTTTCATGAAAATTAATCCAATATTGTGGCCTCTAGATGTAAATAAATAAATTGCCATTAAGGCCCCTTTCCTGTGTTTTCCAAAAGAACCTTCTCATAATCAAAAGGGTTCATCCTTATGACCTAAAAATTATTCTGGCCTAGTTTCCAAAATTGTGGCCTGTAGTGAGTAAACAAAGAAATTGTCATAAATGCCCCTTTTCCTGTGTTTTCTGATAGAACCTTCCCATAATCAAAAGGGTTCATCCTTTTGACCTAACAATTATTCTGGCAAATGTTCATGAAGATTGAGCCAAAATTGTGGCCTCTAGAGTGTAAACAAAGAATTTGTCATTAAGGCCCCTTTTCCTGTTTTTTTGGAAAGGTCCTTCCAATAATCACAGTGCTCCAGATAAGGTACGTTTTTCCGTAATTAACGAACGTAAATTGGCTGGTTACGCATATTATTCAGCGAATTACCTTACAAGTAACGGACCGTTAATCATATGTACGGACATTATTTGGTACGAACACGTAAACAAAAGGTAACTTACTCTTGTAGCATTTTATGTAATTACTCGGGTATTTCCGATATTGCCGAAAATCCCCGTTACTTTGTTATTCCCTAATTACAGATCGATTTTCCATCTCTTTCCGTGACATTGGAATGCAGACCGTGGGAAAATTCTTGTCAACAAGGACGGTACCCGGTATTGAATCTCTTTCTAATTTAATGTCGTGAGTGATGTGAAACCAGGTGTTCTGATTGACTAAACTTTGAAAGGTTTTTTTCAGTTGTCTACGGACAAATCCCTCCCAAAGCCAGAAGAAATCATAAGACCAATTATAGTGGAAAATGTTTGCTCCATCATAGAGAAACATTTTCTTAGGCATGGTAAGTTTAGGGCGTAACACGTATATATTGATTCACTCACAGCAGTTTCGTTCTCGCCGGTTTGGACATCTGTTTGAAACGAGAAATCAGTGACTATTCTGAATAGAAATGGTTTCTTGTTTAATTAAATGGAATTTGTGTTACAAAAACGAAATGAAAATAAATTATAAGTTTTGTTGCTGAGTAGAATGTAAAATCGATTCTGGACGAATCATAGAAGTTAAGGAAGAGTTTGGGTGTCTACTACGGTAGATGCTTCTATTTATAAAATGTCATTTTCTAATTTTCTTCAAACAGAGCTATAGCTCAGATTTTGATTTGTAGTCACTGACTGTAATTCAATGTTTGATGAGTAATAGACCTGTTTTTATAAATTACTTTTATTATAATATATAATCAGGACAATTGCTTTGATGGCGATCAATTGGCTACATAGAAAAGTTCTAGCCTTCTAACTATATTCTAACATTATGGTGTAAATGTTGACCATCTCTGTGTTGGGTTAAAGAGCTCAGTTTCGATTAAAAGGTTACTTAATATTTGATATTCCTTCTGTTTATTTGATACTAAAAGTAAGCTGGTACTGATCCTCATATCAAGTACTGATCAAGTACTGATTTAAAATTATTTGGATCAGTACAGTACTGATGCCTCTTGAAATTATCTAGAGCACTGAATCAATAGGGTTCATCTTTAAGACCCAATAGTTATTCTGGCAAAGTTTCGTGAAGATTGAGCCAAATTTCTGGTCTCTAGAGTGTAAACAAAGAAATTGTCATTAAGGCCCCTTTTCCTGTGTTTTTGAATTGAACCCTCCCATAATCAATAGGGGTTCATCCTAATGACCTAAATATCCTGACCAAGTTTCATGAAGATTAGGTCAAAACTGTGGCCCTAGAATGTAAACACTTCAGTTGTTGACGCCACACAACGGAAGGTGAGCTATTGTGATCGGTAATTTTCTGGCGTCCGTCTGTCCGTCCGTAAACATTTATTAAAAGAAAATCTCCTCCTAAACCATCAGGCCTAGAGCTTTGAAATTTGGTACATATCATCACCTATTGACCCTCTACCAAATACTTCAAAGAATTACTGTACTCTTAAATTTTTTTCTGTGCGATCCCAGAATTTAAAAAGGAAATCTTGAAAAACCTTCTCCTAAACCATAAGGCCAAGAGCTTTGTTATTTGGTATGTATCGTCACCTATTGACTCTCTAACAGAATACTTCAAAGAATTACTGTATTCTGAAAATTAGCCCTTTTCTGTGATATCCCTGATTTTACAAGGGAATAAAGAAGGAAATCTTTGAAAATCTTCTTCTTCCAGAACCAAGCCGCCATCATAGCCCAGCTGGTAGCGCGTCGGACTGTCATTCTAGAGGTCCCGGGTTAGATCCCCGACGGTGGCACTCATCCTTTCCGACTATTTGTCTCTCACCAATGGGTCGATAATCGTAGACCTACGTGGGATAGCAGCTGGAGGCTAGGAAAGGATGTAATGGTAGTACTGGTGTGAGAAATACCAGGATTCCATTGTTAGGTGCTCCAGCCGCTACAATATAACTGAAAGATTGTTAAAAGTGGCGTAAAACCCCATTCAAACAAACAATCTTTAAAACCATAAGGCCTAGAGCTTTGATATTTGGTATGAATCATCACTTATTGATCCTCTACCAAAATACTTCAAAGAATTAATGTATTCTGAAAATTAGCCCTTTTTTGTGCAATCCCTGATTTTACAAAGTAATTAAGAAGGAAATCTTTGAAAATCTTCTTCTCCCAAACTATTAGGCCTAGAGCTTTTATATTTGGTATTTATCATCACCTATTGACCACCTCCCAAAATACTTCAAAGAATTTCTGTATTCTTAAAAATTAGCCCTTTTCTGTGTGATCCAAATTTTTGATAGGAATAATATAAAGATCGATATATTTGAAAACCTTCTTCTCCTAAATCATTAGGCCTAGAGCTTTTATAATTGGTATGTATTGATGTCTATACTTCAAAGCATTGCCTTATTCAGGAAATTATGGTTATAGGGTGGGATTATCCAGTGCTCTAAATAAGGACCAATTTTAGGAATTTTTAAAATTCCAAGTTTCAATTTCAGGAAGTTTTCACAAAATCAAGGAATTTTTTTCATGCGCGACCATGCCCCCCCCCCAAAAAAAAATAAAATAAAAAAAGATGAAATGAAAAAGAGATACATAAAGCCTACATTCTTTTCCTTCCTGTACTTATACATGAAGTACCTTACTTTCATGTACCCTCGAGTAGAACTAGAGAAAACAATGTGGTAAAAGAAGTGTTTCTTGCATAAATTTCCCCTTTTCCCACAATATTCCGCCCCTTAAACACTATTATTTTCCAAATTTGGGTGGATATATTTGGTAATTGTTATGTACAAATCTCTCAGGATTTGAAAATTTATGATTTGTATAATGTCGGAAAACAGACTGTATGAAACGTTTTGGGTACGAACAAAATCGAGACGGGATTATTCCGAGGCCGTCTACGGTCACATCATAGATATCCAAGTACATACCCCATGAATTACACTTAGGTAAATAAAAGTAACAGTACAAAATGAAATGAAACTAATTGCAGAGTTGCGTCTTTCAAGAAATTCCATGTTTCGTTTCTACTAGTTGATGTTTACAGACAACACCCGTGACGTCATTCAAAAGGGACCGAACTCTAGCGAGATCAATCGGTTAACTTCGATGTTTCTAGGACGGACGTCATTTCAAGTTACGAAATAGAACCCCCGCGTCATAGACGTATTGAGAATGCAAATTTGAAGCCCCTTTCCGTATTCGCCGCGAACTTGAAAACGGGACATGACTTTTCATGTGAATTCCGGCCCTGAACTTAGTTAACATAAATTCGACCGAAAGGCGATTTTTGACGAAAATTTAGTCTGATGTCCATGGGCCTGCTTGATCTTTGCCCTGCACCTTATTAATCGAGCGACTTCCAATGAAATGGTCCAAGATGCTGCGACGGCTCGGCAATAATCGAGTACGCTCTATGTAAATTTCTATCTACATCGATCGTCATGGAGACATTTCGATAAACTCCTTGTGGATTCAATCTTACCCGAGGGTATGGCCAGAATATACATTCTTTTGTTTGTCAAACCCTTTGTATTTTAACCTCAGAAAACGTCCGAGTCATGAATTCAGGACGTTTTCCGAGAATCTCGGACGTTAATTTACGTCTGGGTCTGATTTTCAGGACGTTTTTTCTGATTTTCTGGACGTAATATACGTCGACGTCCGCTTATTGAGAGCACTGATTATCAATATACCTAGGATTAAAAGAGAAAATCCTTAAACACCTTCTCCAAAATAATTAGACAGAAGGCTTTGCTATTTTGTATATATCATAAATCCATGAACCATCATACTCAGGGTAGCGATTTAGGACCATCATGGTTATCTTGTTATTTGGACCTGTCTAAACTTAAATTGTTATATGGTAATTTATTAAGGTATTATAGACTACTAAAACAAGGAAATAATCAGGGACGCGGAGAAACTGGTTTTTACAAGCAATTTCTTTCTCTTTTTTGTCTGCAATTTTTTCTACTCTAAATAATCCGAATTTTTGCAAGTAACTCTTGTAATGCTAAACCCAGAATATTCCTGTTTTGGCAGGAGGTATAGACAAAGATTTTATCCAAATTTTTGTCGTAAAAAGTCACTCTCTGTTCTGCACTTTAATCAGTTTTGAAGAAAAGAATCCAGGTTTAAAGCAAAGCAATATTTATTATTTTGCAAAGGATGAAAAACATGCAATCTGAAAATAGTCTTGTTACCTGGAAAAGCTGTCAAATAAACAAATTTAAACTAGAAGACTTGACAGCTAGTCATGCTTTGACCTTTCAAACATGGCAATTGTCTCATTAATTTCATTGTTTTACTCATATCCAAAATTGAGTGCAAGATTCCAAAATATCTCTTTTTGAATAAAACTACCTATAGCAGCTTTTGTAGGAAAAGATTGCTTTTCTGGGGTTAATGACAAAATTTCTCTACAATATTTTTTATCCTAAAAGACAAAGATTTAAATTTTAATTGTCATCCTGCAACTTCTTTCAATTTTGACCATCCAAAATGTTTCTGTTTTTTAGCTCACCTGAGCACAACGTGCTCAAGGTGAGCTTTTGGTATCACCTTTTGTCCGTCATGCATCAGAAGTCGTCAACAATTCTTTAAACATCTTCTCCTCAGTAACCACTGGGCGGAATTCAACCAAACTTGGTAGGAATGTTCCTTGGGTGACCCTTCTCAAAAGTTGTTCGCGGATTTTTGATTGACCCCCAAATATGGGCGTGGCAGGTCGTGAAAGTTTTTAACTTTGAAATCTTTAAACATCTTCTCCTCAGTAACCATTGGGCCAATTTCAACCAAATTTGGTATGAATGTTCCTTGGGTCACCCTTTTCAAAAGTTGTTCATGGAATTTTGATTTATGCCCAAATATGGGCGTGGCAGGGCGTGGCAGTTTTTGACTTAGGAATCTTTAAACATCTTCTCCTCAGTAACCATTTGGCCAATTTCAACCAAATTTGGCATGAATGTTCCTTAGGTGACCCTTTTCAAAAGTTGTTAGTGGAATTTTGATTTATGCCCAAATATTGATGTGGCAGGGCGTGGCAGTTTTTGACTTAGAAACTTTTAAACATCTTCTCCTCAGTAACCATTGGGCCAATTTCATCCAAACTTGGCATGAATGTTTCTTGGGTGACCCTTTTCAAAAGTTGTTCGTGGAATTTTGATTTATGCCCAAATATGGGCGTGGCAGGGCATGGCAGTTTTTGACTTAGAAATCTTTAAACATCTTCTCCTCAGTAACCATTTGGCCAATTTCATCCAAACTTGGCATGAATGTTTCTTGGGTGACCCTTTTCAAAAGTTGTTCGTGGAATTTTGATTTATGCCCAAATATGGGCGTGGCAGGGCATGGCAGTTTTTGACTTAGAAATCTTTAAACATCTTCTCCTCAGTAACCATTTGGCCAATTTCATCCAAACTTGGCATGAATGTTCCTTGGGTGAACCTTTTTAAAAGTTGTTCGCAGAATTTTGATTTATGCCCAAATATGGATGTGGCCGGGCGTGGCCGTTTTTGACTTTGAAATCTTTAAACATCTTCACCTCAGGAACCATTGGGCCAATTGCAACCAAACTTGGTATGAATGTTCCTTGGGTGACCCTTTTCAAAAGTTGTTCGCAGAATTTCGTTTCACTCCCAAATATGGGCGTGGCAGTTTTTGACTTTGAAATCTTTAAACATCTTCTCCTCAGTAACTATTGGGCCAATTACAACCAAATTTGGTATGAATGTTCCTTGGGTGACCCTTTTCAAAAGTTGTTGGCAGAATTTTGATTTATGCCCAAATATGGGCGTGGCAGTTTTTTTAACTTTGAAATCTTTAAACATCTTATCCTCAGTAACAGTTGGGTCAATTTCAACAAAACTTTGCATGAATGTTCCTTTGGTGACCCTTTTCAAAAGTTGTTCGTGGAATTTTGATTTATGCCCAAATATGGGCATGGAAGGGTCAGGCACTTTTTTGAATTTGAAATCTTTAAACATCTTCTCCTCAGTAAGCATTGGATCAATTTCAACCAAACTTGGCATGAATGTTCTTTGGGTGACCCTTTTCAAAAGTTGTTTGCAGAATTTGGTTTCACCAAACTATTGGGCCAATTTCAACCAAATTTGGTATGAATGTTCCTTGAGTGACCCTTTTCAAAATTTGTTCTAGAATTTTGATTGATGACCAAATAAGGGCTTGGAAGGGTAGGGCAGTTTTTGACTTTGAAATCTTTAAACATCTTCTCCTCAGTAACCATTGGGCCAATTTCAACCAAACTTGGCATGAATGTTCCTTGGGTGACCCTTTTCAAATCGTGTTTAGGAAATTTGATTGACGCCTCAACATGGGCATGGCCGTTTTTTATTTAGAAATCTTTAAATATCTTCTCCTAAGTAAGCATTGGGCCAATTTCAACAAAACTTGGCATGAATGTTCCTTGGGTGAACCTTTTTCAAAAGTTGTTTGTGAAATTTGATTGATGCCCAAATATGGGCATGGCAGGTTGGGGCAGTTTTTTATTTAGAAATCTTTAAATATCTTCTCCTCAGTAATCATTTGGCCAATTCAACCAAACTTGGCATGAATGTTCCTTTGGTGACCCTATTCAAAAGGTGTTTGCAGAATTTTGATTTACACCCAAATATGGGCGTGGCAGGGCGGGGCAGTTTTTTTACTTTGAAATTTTTAAACATCTCCTCAGTAACCATTGGGCTAATTTCAACTAAATTTAAATGAATATTCATTGGGTGACCCTTTTCAAAAGTGTTGGCAAAATTTTGAATCATCTTACATTAGTCAGGTGAGCGATTTTAGGGCCATTCTGGCCCTCTTGTTTTTTAATTGGTTAAGGTCATATCTTCCATAAAATTAATAAAAAAACCATACTCCAGGCTCAAAAGCAAATAAATATGACGATTGAAATTATAAGATCAAAATAACTCCACATGGTAAACCTACAAATCACAAAAGAAGTTTCAGAACTTTAAATTGTGACCCACCAAATTTAAGGTTTGTTTACATCAAACTATTACGTCAGTGATGATGTTTTGACTTCCGCTAGTCATTCATCAATTCGCTTGGTCATAGACATTAACAAAATTGTCCGTAAAGATTAGTCATCAACCCCTTTGCACAAAACAGTCATCGTTGAAGATTAGAAAAGTTTTCTGTTGAAGAATTGGATACATCTGTCTTGATTTCAAAATGTAAACAATTACAAATTGAAATTGACAAGTAAAACACAAAATACTCTTTCTAGAGAACATCTCTTATACCATGCTTTTGCATATCGATATTAACCCTTGTCATGCTGAACCCCGGAATATTCCTGCTTTGGCAGGAGGTATAGACGAAGATCAGCCTGCTCACATGTGCAGTCTGATCTTGGTCTACACCACTTGCATGTCCCTTTTAAAACAGAATTGTGTATACGATAAATTTTTAACCTACAATTATTAACCTACAATTGATGCTACCAGTGCTTTGAGCCCTTTGATTTTAATTAAAATCTGTAGACGGTTTATAATTCAGCATGACAAGGGTTAAGAAAGCCCTTTTTTGATTTAGCGGCGAAATAAGCAACAGATTGTTTCATCTTATTTTCCTTCCTCAAGCAGATATGACTTTAAAGAAACTAAACATCAGAATTATATTGTTTTAAAAAATATCATATGTATTGTATTGTCACTTTTTCAGCTGTGCATGATTGCCCTTTGCCCAGATATAAGTAAATCTACAGCACTCATCCATCTGTCTATTCATCCACAATTTTAAAAATTTCTCCTAAACTAAATGCCAGTTTAGAAACGCTGGTTGTACTCTTTCAAAATTATTCAATAAATTGAAATCCATGTAAAATCCTGTTTGCCTTGTCAACTAATGGAAATCTTTTTTTGAAAAACCTTCTCCTTTCAGAGTGGTATAGAGCTTTCAAATTTTGTATGTATTGTCTACTTTTGATACTCGACCAAAATTCTTCAAATCATGACTCTTGGATCAACACTAACCCTATGTTCTTGGAACTGTGGTTGCACACAGAAAGAAGGATTGTAAAATCATTACTTTGTGATCAAGATCAGCCCCCAGGTAGAGGGGGTGGGGATTGGGGTTGAAGAGTATATGTTGAGATAAATATAAACAAGATAATCTTTGAAAAAATACTCTTCAAAGTCATTAGTTGGCTTAGAGCTTTCAAATTTGGCTTAACAGTGGTGTGGAAACATCCCTTACAGGGCTTTTTTTGTTCTTTAACAGGGGCCTATAAAAGGCTACTTCCCAATTTAAAAAAGGCTCTTTTTTCCCACTTGTGGCAGAGAAATTTCCAAAAATTACAGCTTACTTTTGCTATAATGTGGATTTTTTTCCTTCAAAATTTGTTTCTATTCATTTTATTACTGATAAGACCCTTAAATATACTTATTTATCATTGAATCTTGAAAATGATGCACAAATCTTTCTTTTATTACTTCCTTTTATTAAACTTATGTTTCCCAAATCTTCTGAAAACTGCACAAAAATTTCCCAAAACAAACCGGCCAAGGCCTCTTCCCAATTTCTAGAAAAATAGCCCTGACTTATCTTCAGTTGCCCCTGGGAAAGTACGACTTGATTTTCTACTTGTCCAGCATGATTAAATTTGGACAATTCTCTCATACTTTCTCCATGCCATTATCAAGTTCACCTGTCCTAAAGGTCATTGACAGGCTGACCCAGTAACCCCTATCAAACTGTCCATCAATCTAGGGTCATTTTTGACCCCAACAGTTTGCTGTTAACCTTTATGCTGTGTTGACTTTGAATACAGAAGTTGGACCCTTTGCACAGGTAATAAAATCCAGGCTCTGTAGATGTGGCTGCTATTAAGCTAGCCAGTGTGTTCACTTGGAATGTCTTTGTCAGCGACAGCCATACCTTCTTATTCTGTTACCTGTATAAAAGCTTCACCTGCCTAAACCAGCCACCAGCCATTATGTTTTTGTCAGATAAACCCTAGCCATGCTGAACCTTGAATATCCCTGTTCTGGCATTCCTGTTTTGACAGGAGGTATAGACAAAGATCAGCCTGCACATAAGTGCAGTCTGATCTTAGTCTGTGCCATCTGTTTGAGCCTTTTAAGTAGGAGTTGTTTATAGAATTGTATTTTAAATTAAATATTGGTCCATAACAAGTACTTTCAGGGCTTTCGGCTCTATGATTTTTATGCGATTTTTGAAAACAATTTTATTCAACATGACAAGAGTTTCCTATTAAGTAATCTGTCTTGGATCACAATGTTTATTTGGCCTGTCAAACAAGACAAAATGTGGAAGATACAGAGACTATACAGACTGTGCAGACTGATCAAGTTGTTACTTTTATAGATATTCTGAATGTAGAATGACCCAACAACCTAAACATGAATCCAATTGACAGATTGCTGGCCTTGCCCACTGGCTCATTTCCATATTGAACCCTGTCATGCTTAATGAAAATGGTTTCAAAGAAGGCTTTAACATCAAAGGACTGAAAGCCTGTAGTTCTTTTAGAAATTAATTTCACAAACAAATGCTGCTTAAAAGGATAAACATGTGGTGTAGAATAAGATCAGGCTGCACTTATGTGCAGGTTGATCTTTGTACCCCCTGCCAAAACAGAAATATTATGGGTTCATCATGACATGGGTTAATTAACCCTTGTCATGCTGTAAATAATTCCTTACGGAATTGCCATAAAATCAAAGGACTGAGAGCACTGAAAGTACTTGTTAAATAATCAATATTTCTTTTGAAAATCAATTTCATAACTTCTTTGACAGGAAAAGTACTTGCAGGAGGTGTAGACCAAGATCAGACTTCACTTATGTGCAGGCTGATCTTTGTCTATACCTCTTGCCCAAACCTGAATATTCCGGGTTCAGCATGACAAGGGTTAAGATTATTTTGCAAAATGTGTGGCCAGTGACACGTAACAAAAAATAAAACTGTTGGTTTACGATTGTTAGTGCAGCTTGTAAGAATTATGAGGAACTAAACCACCTGTTTAGTGGTAAAAAAGTTTATGTTGAACCCTGTGGTTTGATCATTACAGTTAGTATCGTAAAGTTTAGACTGCATTTTGTGCTTCTAGGTCTTTGATCTCTTGATATTCTGGAAAAAAGGTCATCCATTTGTCACAAATCTTAGACAATTACATAAAAATCCTGTTTAGTGCTGCTATTGATACTGCTATTATGGCCAGGTTGCAGGCCAAAAATGGTATTTTATTACATATCTTGTTCTCTTGAAACTTGGAATATATTTGATGGAATTATGTCCCTTTTTCAACTTAACCCTTGTCATGCTGAGCCCGGAATATTCCGGTTTTGGCAGGAGGTGTAGACTAAGATCAGACTGCACATTTGTGCAGGCTGATCTTAGCCTACCCCTCCTGCTCATACTTTTCCTTCCAAAGTTGTTTATGAGGTTGATTTCTAAAAGAAAAATTGATTTTTAAACAAAAAGATCTATCAGTGCTCTCATCCCTTTGATTTGACAGCAGTTCAGTAAGGTAATTTATACAGCATGACAAGGGTTAACCGAGAGTTGGTATGTGATGAACTGGTACTTCATAGTCTTTTGCATATCTATTTACCTGTCTGACTATCCATCCATATCCATCCATCCATTCATCTGTTGAAAGTCTCTTCAATTTTCAGAATTTAGAATTTTGTCAAGATGGTGTTAAACCATAAAGTGTCAAAAACAAAACAAAACTGTATTGTAAATTTCTTTATACAAAATCTCCATTAAAGAATACAATTTAATTAAATACTATCATAAGTGCTAAAAATAAAAAAAATAGAAATAGGGGTCAAAGTTGCCTTGAAGGGTCAAACTTCAGAATTTTTAAGGGTCAAATCCCTGGTTTATGAGTCAACCCTAGTTCTGAGAATAATAATGTAAGAGTTTGTCTGAAATTTCTTTTATGTATATTTTGTCATGCTGTTTAAACAATTTGGGAGTTGTCTTTTTAAGTTTGTCATTAATTATCATAATAAAGTGAAATTAACATTGTAATTATTTATCCACAAGGAAATCACTTGATGCAATTTATCTTAATAGTTATTAATCCCAAACTAGATGACAAACATTTAAACAGTTCTAAAGAAAAGGAGTTGCAGACCACAATTTAAGTGGATAGAATTTCGAAAATTTCTGTCATTCTGGGTAGAAAGCTATGTGGAAAATGTAGAAATTGCTTGTAACAAGCAATATTTACATTTTCACATTGTTTTCCTGAAGCATTTGCTTGAGGGGTGTCAAAAAGCAGGATTGTGTGGTAATGGGTTAATCATTTTAAGACACATCCAAATTGAAAGAAGTCATTACAGAGAAAAATTTAAATGTGTTGGATAGTAAGCGGCCAATTGTGTAGAAAAAAATGAGAAAAGGAGAAATGGCTAGTGACAATCAACTTTCCCCTTTCTCACAATGTTTTCCTTTAGCAAATATTCGGAAGTTCTAGATATTTTGGTAATTTATGAATAAAGATTCTAGAAGACAATAAACAGATGGAAAAAAGGACACAGAATGCACAAACACCAAAGTGTAGTTTATTTCAACTTTGTCAGTGTGTCATCTATGTCAGTATGTCTCCAGGGGACTGGACAGAAATTACAAGAAAGCACCAGGTACTGAACAACCCCTGATAATGGGAGAGATTTAGACTTTAAAATATGAATGTTAATCGTTGTGGGCTACTCATGAATTGTATCATGAAGGTGAGTTCAATGAATACCCAAAACTTAGGGTTTTGAAGAGATGTAACAGATTTAGTTTACCATCACTTGATTCTCATGTAAAGAGCTCATTAGAATGGGTAGGTTAGGACTAGATGGAAAACAAAGAAGTGTTCATACCTTCCTTGTTGAAGAACTTGTAATGAGGAAAGTTTTGAATGGGCTCAATATAATAGGTTACAGTGATATCTGGTTTTGATAGAATCATTTCAATCTTGTAAGTTTTCACTAAATATTGTTAACGTCTGTAGTTTCTTCCTGAAATTTGTCATTGTGTTGTTGGCTTGTCTTTTGTAGGGGTGTGGAAATACGGATTATCTCCACTTGTCCAGGGACAAGTAAGATTTGATTTTCTACTTGTCCAGAAAAATAAAACAGTTCAAAAAAGGGAATTGATATATTTGGAGAAAACCAGAATCCAGCATTTTCTTTATCAATAAAATTTTCTATCCTTCAATATAAACATAAGGGTGTAATGAGTTATCTTGGAGATCTGTTTTGTACTATTCCAAGATTTGCCCTTGTATTTTCTTGTCCTGGACAAGTCAGGCCTTGAAAAATATACTCGTCTGCAAGTAGAAAAAAAACATGTTGGACAAGTCGGGCATGGAAATTCCACATGCCTGCCTTTTGAATGGCAATCTTTGATACTCGTTGATGTAGTGTTCTGCTCCACTATGATTAAGGTTATTAGCTTGAGTTGTGGGAAAAGTCTTCTATAAATTGTTTTTCTTGGTACAGCTAGCATTGGCCTCGAGTACTCAAGCAATTAAGTGCTCAATAAAGTGGGTGTGATTATTTTGACTGATTAAATCGTTTGTGTGTGTAATTGTAGGCTTAAGGTCTTTCTTAGCTGTAGTCATATTTGTTATAACCATGGGATAGAACAAGAAAGAAGCTGATTCAAGGAAACCCAGGTTCATACGCCCCTAGATCTTATGAATTGACTTTGTTGGTTCTTTAACCTGCTCAATGTAAAACGACAATATATATTAGAACCT
The DNA here is from genome assembly GCA_946902895.1 of Fragum fragum. NCBI lineage: Eukaryota > Metazoa > Mollusca > Bivalvia > Cardiida > Cardiidae > Fragum > Fragum fragum. The sequence goes on along the minus strand of OX336382.1, from coordinate 18,022,996 downwards.
ATTTCTGAGTTCCTTAGCAGTTCCTTTCTAGTTGGGTTGGAGACGAGTGTCCCTAAAAATCCTACAGCGTTGGGAATAGGAACAACTGACCTTAGGATTCGATTTGGATTGGTAGTCCTGTGTTTTACCAACGTTCCCTCGGTAAAAATAGTGTAGATAAGTGTAAAACACCTTTACTGTCGATTAAGATAATCATCCTGGTTTAATCTGGAGTTGACCAGTTTTTGGACTTGGTGAACTTTTACATCCTTATGTTTTTGTCAACAATCATCGGTTGTGAACTTCAGCCTGTCTCCCTGTTAGATTGTATTGTTGACTTAAACTTTCACCTGAGTTTGACCAAGTGAAATATGTTGGGTTTGGTCACCAGTATTAGCCAGTGCCTTTTATAATATTGGATGTTAAAATTTATCTTGGAAATACAAAAAGAAAACAACCTCAAACTGAAACCCTAAAACACATTTTGACAGTGAATGTAATGTAATGTAGTTAGACTGAAAATCAAATGCCTCGTCTCTGATGTGTTGACCCAAAAACCATTAAGTAGAAGAAAAGAGAAAGCACACATATTGCTTCTTGCCAATCCAAATTCTTTTCAGTTCCTAGTGTAATTCAAAAATGATGAAAATACACACATGTACTTCTTTATTATATAAAGAGAATTATTGTTTGTTTTTGTGGTCAGTCATGAGTGAAAATGTAGTCTTGTTCATGAAATGAAAGATATTTAGATCTTGTATATATAAAAATAAAATATTCTATCTCTTTAATGCAGAAAGATACAAATAATGGTTTTATGATATTCTGTTATTCCATTCCCATACAATCTTGCCTTTTTACGCCACGCAAGAAAACGGCATGGGAAATATGGATAATGAAGAAATTGCTTTTTACAAGCAATCTCTTCATTAACCATAATGTTATCTACCCTTAAGGACCAAAATTTTGAAATTCCACCAGCTTAATTTTGTCATCTGCAACTTATTTTTTAATTAGGACAATTTTGTTGCGTGGGAATAAGTTAAGATAAAAAGCTGATTATAAAATGACATGCAATATAATTATTTTCATGGTACACAAAAGATGTAGCCATAGCACGCCCGGTAATCTCGGGCTCCATCTCTTTTTGGAGAACAGTGCAAAATGGAGACAATGATACTTCCGATAAGGAGCCAAGGACCGGAACTGAACAGAAAAGGTAAATAAGACAGTGCACCTCGCGTACAATTTGATCTCCTATTAACCTATTATACATTTTCCCAAAACGTCCAGAGTTTCATACCACATAAAAATGATTATATTATCTGTTGGCGGTGATAGATTTCAAAAATAATTCCGTTTGTGAATAGAAACTTGAATCAAAGTTTGGACATCGGACCCGATCAAACACGAAAATGCGTGTTGAAATCGTTCAAACCCGTGTAATCAACAGTTCTGAGATTACCGGGGGTGCATAGGTGCCAGCTGCATAGGTTTTGCACTAGTGAAGATTAATCACCTAATGAAGTCCTCTTCAGAATTGCATAAGGTTTGATCCCCTGTCTAGGCAAATTTCCTTTCCAATGTTTTTTTCCAACCTATTGGTGGATAATAGTAAAACTAAGTGGGATGAGCAGCTGGATGTAGTGGTAGTGCTGATGTGAGGAATCCTCGGAATCCAAGGATAGGTGCACCAATCGCCACGTTATGAATGAAATTCTGTTAAAAAAGGTGTTAAACCCCATGCAATAAATCTTTCGAAAATTGATTTAATAAACTACTAACTCTTAAAAGGGACAACCAGGAAGAAAAGACTCAAGATCAGATTGTACATATGTGCTGGCAGATCTTTGTCTATACCTCCTACCAAAGCAGAAAGCATAGAAAAATTCTGGGTTTAGCATGACAAGGGTTAAAGTCTTTTTATTCCCCCCCCTTTCAGTTATCTTTATACTATCAATTGTAGAATACATTATAGATTGGATGAAACAGAAAGGGTTAAACATGGCTTCTTTTTCATGTCAATCTTATCTGAACATTTATTTTGACATGTGGAACAAGGATTGGTCGGCCATTTTGATTTACCTTGGTATCTTGAATGGTCATGGTTAACTATTTCAGTCTTGTTAACCATTTTCCCAGACAACATGACTTTCAATAGTGTTTCACTAGTCACTCTATTTGGCATTTTTGCTAACAGAGGACACTTCAAAAATTGTGTGTTATTTGAAGGAGAGATTGCTTTTGACAGAAGCGGAATCGATTGGAATAATACAAAATGGTTTTAAAAAATGTAAATTCATGTCTTTGGTGAAGGATTAACCCATTCCATCCACAATGCCTCCACCCACCCACCCCCTTTAAGAAAGGCTCTGGAAAACTTTGTGAAATATGAAGAAGTTGCTTGTAATAAGCTGTTTCTTCATTTTCCTGAATGTTTTCTAATCTGAAAGTTTGAATAATCTAAAATTTCATAAACTTTGAAAGAACTCCTTTCAACCTGGACCAGTCTAAAATATTTCCGGCTTGTATTTGCTTAAAGCATTCCCATACCATTCTGATTTTTGATGCTATTCAAGACAAAATAGTCTAGAAAACTTTGTGGCAACTGAAGAAAATCAATTTCTTCATTTCCTATCATATTTTCTACTCAAAGATACAAGAAAATTATAAGAATTTATCAACTTTAACCCTTGTCATGCCGATCCCAGAATATTCCTGATTTTGCAGGAGGTATAGACAAAGATCTGCTCGCACATATTTGCAGTCTGATCTTAAACCACCTGCTAGTACTTTTTACAAAGTATATTTTTGTGAAATAAATTTTCTAAAGAAACACAAGTCCGCTATAAGGGGGCTTCCATTGCTTTCAGTGCTTTGATTTAAAAGTATTTTAGGAAATCAATCTTTATTCAGCATGACAAGGGTTAAATTGACATCATTCTGCAACTTCTTAATATTGGGACCAGTCTAAGGTGAAAGGTAAAACAGACAGGGAACATTTACCTGTATTGGGATAAAGGTTTGTTATTGTGTCTGAGGATTCTTACAACAGACAGTAAGGTGGCTCAGTAGGGCCAGAAATTAAATGAAAATTAGAACAGTCATATAAGAGAAAGAGCAACCATTTGATTGAATGATTGAATGATTTAATGAATGGGGTTAATTTGTGTCTTTTTAATTATACTGCAGATCAACAATTGAAGGATAGTTTTTTCAGCTTAGATACTTAGTACAATAGGCAAAGTATGGTGGCCCATTATTGCCAGAAATGAGAGAATGAAAGAAAATTGAAAGAATAATGATATTGTTTCTGAAGTCCTTAGTAGGATAGCTCATTTGGTCTATTAGATATGCATTTAATTATTTGATAGTGTGGAAGCTCATTGACCAAAGTAAATAGGGGGTCCTCGGAAGTTAGGGCAACAGACTAGTAACCTGAGAGAATTTGATGGTTGCAGGTTTGAATCCAAGTTGCACCAATGGTCAAATGGGTATACTGTGTCCTTATGCAAGACAATGATATTTTCACGATGAAAATAAACCAAAAGGCTTTGACATTTTTAGCTCCCTGATTACAAAGTGTGAGGTTAGCTATTGTGATCGGTCTTTGTCTGTCTGTCCGTCTGTATATCTACAATTTCTTTAAAAATCTCCTCATAAACCAGTTGGCCAATCAAGCTGAAACTATGCGGGGATGTTCCTTGTTTTGATTACCCAAATGTACAACATATGTAAACCAAAGGAGCACATGAATAAAAGAACTTTGCCATTAAATAACTGAAAGATTCTTCAAAGGGGTGTTAAATTTCATACAAACAAAATGAAAGTATAAAGGGTAGCTTAGCCTGTCTCTTGGGATGTCAGTAAGTAAGATAGATAAATCATGCAAATACATTTCATTCCTTGAAATAACCTCCCTTGCGCCCCACAAACTGACAGCAAAACGGGGAGATAAAAGCTAAAAAGTAAACAATCTTTTCAACTAAAATATAAATATCAGTGAGACTGAGAGTGAGTCTAATGGTAGCTTGAATTATATCTGTTTATTTGACAACATGATGAAGAATGTAGGGTGTCATATCACAGAAGTAAAGGTTTGCTTGCCACACCAACTAACCTGACAAAGTTGTTCAATTGATATATCAAATACAGTCAGTATGCAAAATATATGAACATAGACTTAACCCTTTCCTGGACAAACCGGGGATTTTACGTCACTGTGATTTTATACTTGAGAAACCATTGTGCAAAGGAGAAAATGCTTGTAACAAGCAATTTCTCCTTTTCCCACAATATTTTCTACCACATATGATTGTCAGATTTCAAATTGCATGTATAATCATTGTTAATACTTGAGAAAACATTGTGGAAAAAGGAGAGATTGCTTGTAACAAGCAATTTCTCCTTTTCCCACAATATTTTCTACCACATATAGGATTGTCAGATTTCAAATTGCATGCATTTTTCACTGTTGTCTGCAACTTCTTTCAAATTGGACCAGTCTAAAATTTCATAAAACAGGAAGGAGTTAAAAGAAAAATTAAACCGTTAGCGATTTAAATGTTCTGAAAAGTTTTTGTTGCCTTACCATAAATAATCTATGGGTTAGAAGCAACACTATTTATATATATAAGAGCCTGTATAAATACAGGCACTTGTAGCTGTGCTACACCAGCAATTTCTTGATTTTCACAAAGATTTTGACCCAGAAAGTTAGAAAAAGGTAAAATTTAATAAACTTTGAATTGTCATTCTGCAACTCCTTTCAATTTGGACCAGTCTAAAATTTTGTTGTCTGGTAATGGGATAATATTGGATAACATAGTTAGTTATCATTGAGTCCTGTTTAACCCTAGTCATGCCGAACCCGGAATATTCCAGTTTTAACAGCAGGTATAGATAAGTGATCAACCTGCACATAAGTGCAGTCTGATCGCAGTCTACACCTCCTGTTTCTCCTATTCCAACAATAGTTGTTCATGAAAATAATTTTCAAAAGAAGTATTGAAAATCAAAACAAGTACTACCAGTGATTTCAGCTCTTTGACTTAAAAGCAAGTCTGAAAAGATTTCATTCAGCATGACAAATGTTAATACCATTCCAAGATTTGCCATGGTATTAATTCATCATTCCTGGTCAAGTGGCATTGAATATATTGTTCTTGGCCATAACTAGAAAGCCAATGTTTGGACAAGTTGGGCATGAGAATTCCACTCCCCTGACCACTGTGTAGGGGCCTGGTGAAGCAATAACAAAATCTTTAATGTATCAATTTTCCTTGAATGCAGATGACATGTTTTATCCACCATAGATGATGTTTCTGTTTATCTGGAAAATGTTTGTGTAAAAACATCCTGTTTAACCTTTCTTTTGTGTACCTTTCTTTCTACTGTCAATTAACAAGTTCATGAAAAACAATTCTCTTTGGATAGTGTAAACAAAAGAAAAACAATAGTTATCAATTTTATGGTGATTTCATAATGTTATGCATATCAAAACAACTTTAATGAAATTGTACCTTGTTTACTGTCTTTTAGACTCAGTTGCTTGCTTTTGATTATGCAATAACTTGGTTGCTTTTGATTATACAATCTTACTACTGAATTAATTCACTTTCTTACAGACAAAAGAAAATTAATGTGTTGAACCAATGGGAAACATTGAATATTTCTTTTACATAAAAAGCCCAGCTGAATTTCTATGGAGGAAGCATTCACTTACCTGAGAAAATATGAACTGTTAGTAACTTGGTAATAATAATTATGCTATCTCGGTCTTGGCGTGATTTGTCTTGCTGTATATATACAAGTGTCCTTGATTTAGTGGGTTTTGCGTTTTTCTTTTTCGTTATATCATGGTGGATTTCTTTGTTGTTGGATTTCAACTTAGATTTGGAATATCATCTCCAGTGAGTACCTAATCTTTAATTTTGAAAACTCAATCTTATCCAGTCTTAAACTTTCCCCACACATTAACACTTTTTGACGCCCCAGAGAATAAAAACTTTGGAAAGATAAAATTTTGCTGTCTGGTAATAGGTCAACCTTTTTTTAGGAAATTGTGAGACAATGACTGACATTAACACTAAAACTGAAAAAGTGAGTGAAATTGGATAAACAGGAAACATTAAGGCCCGCAGAGCCCATCCAAAGAAGAGAACTTTGGTGTGATGTAATTGAAAGATTGTTGAAAGTGACTATTAAACCCATTGAAAAAAAACAACAATATTTGGTTGGATTAGAAGAAAAAATGTAAACAACGAACTGGAGAAAAAATGGGATGGTTAATGCTAGTATTATTTTTATTTTTTGCCAAATTAGGACATTCTTTATAACCTTAACTGGAGCACAATATGCTGATACTGCTATTTGTGATCATATAATTTCCTTTGAGCGCAATCTCACATCAACCATTTTTTCTAACACTCTAGGGGCCACAGTTCTTGGCCATTTTTGATTAAACTTGGTCAGAATGGGTAGTCCCGATTCTTGTCAGGAGTATATCTTCTGAATTGACTGATTGATTTCAAAATAACTGGACATGGTTGTTCCCCTTTAAAAGTACCAGTGTTGTGCATAACGTTCTGCTGGATAATTCAAAGTTGAAGGTCATAACAGTTTCCTGAGGTCATGTGACAATCAATTATGTGGTGGCATCCATGTCTGTGACAATTTTCTAATTCTAATTTCATTATCCTGCACCTGAGTGTGGTGATCTGTGGTTTAAGAATGTCTTTATGATACATTTATGTTATTATCATATACTATATTAACTTATTAACATATTCTAGCAAAACTAAATACAAGGGTACTTAACCTTTTCCCACACAATCTCACATGTTGACACCCCTCAAGAAAAAAAACTTAGATGCATGGTAGAAAATTATATGTGTGGTGGTGGATTAACCCATTCCCACACAATGCTTCAAAGAAAGAAGGTTTGGAAAAATTTACGGAAATGAAGAAATTCCTTGTTAGGCAATGTTTTCAACCCCAAAGGGAAAAAGGATTTTTAAAATTTCATCAATCTAAAATTATTGTCTGCAACTTCTTTAAATTTGGACCAGTTTAAAATGTTGTAGTCTCGTCATGGGATAACATTAGGTCATTTTCAAAGTTTGGCAATAAGCATACACTGCCTTTTTTAAGAAACAGAGTTACTGTATTGTAAGGGTTGTGAATTCGAACAATGTTTCCTTTATTGAATTACAAATATTCAGTCTGAAATGGTCCGTGCCGAATATGGAGTATTTAAATTATTTCCTTATACCATATCACGATATCATGCCAAGATAATTTTGCAAGTCATGAAATTTTATAGAATTGTTAAAGTATGCAATTTTTAACTTGAATGAGGTTATTATAATAATCTAAAATTAAGCCATTATCATACAATCCTACATTTTAACCCATTACCATAGTGACGCCCTATAGAAAAACAAACATGAAAATCATTGTGGGAAAAGGAGAATGTCACCAGCAATTTCTCCTTTTCTCAATATGTTTTCTTCACTATTTGGCACTTATTTTCCACTTTTAGTGCAATTTTGAATGACGCATGCAACTTCTTTTAGTTTGGGCCAGTCTAAAATTTTGTCGTCCAGTTAAGGGTTAATGCATTGATTAAATATTGTTAAGGAAAATATTATGAGAAAAGGAGAAATAACTTGAACAGATTATTTATTACGTTTTACCCAGACTGATTTAATGTCAGTAGCTTTGAATTTAGACCAGTCTATACTTCTGTCAAATTAAATAATGATGTATACCACAGTCAAAGTAAAGGGATATTAATATTGGTTGAGGTAATTCATGAATGAAATTCCCTATAATAAGGATTAAAGGACACTGCATTTATCTTTTTTATCACCAAAGAAATCTATGACATTTTTCCCACACTGCAGATATCACTGTATTTTTGGCATTCAGCTCATCTGCAGCATAATGAATGTGAATCATTTTGAATTTAGGGTAAATTATTCAGGTTGTCATGTCTAAATATAGGTAATATGATGTAGAAATCAGGCAATAAATATCAGGGAAAAGGATTAAAAGTTGTTTTACCTTTAAGATATTTAATCCTTAACTTGTTATATTTAACCCATTACTAAGACTGCATAATTTGAGACTGGTCCAAATTCAACGGAGTTGCAGACAATAGTCTAAAAGTCAATGAAATTTGAGATTTTTTCAACCTTATGGGTAAAAATACATTGTGGGAATTGAAGAAAATGCTTGTTACAGTCAATAAATCAATCAAATCCTTCATTTGGACCGGCTACCCTGTCTGGTTCTTTGATATATACAATGGAAAGCACCGTCACACAGGGCATCTGTTTAATACCTCATTGGAAAGACAATTAGTTTGGTCAGCCCGGGGATCAAACCTGTGATCTTAAGATTTGAAGTTGAGTGCTCTTCAATCTGAGCTAATTTAGGGCTGGCTGGTGTTGACCGCGTCAATATTTCCTACAATTAAGGTAAAGTATTTTATTTTGAACCAATTCCTGACCAAAGCTATTGATAATGTTGACATACTTTCTTTTTAGTGTTATAATGGATATATTTTCTGTATCACTAATTGTCTGCTAACTGATCAGTGTACTAACACATCTAGCTGAAAATTGTTCATAAGTACCAACAGACAAGGGAGTATTTTTGGTAAAAAGGGAGGTAATTTAGATAATCTTAATGTTATCTGGAGCGGTATTTCACAGTCACTTTGTAATCACATGGGTTTGAATGACAAGTAAAGGTAGGGTCACATAATCTACATTCCATGGCGGAATTTACAATTTCAGGACTTTCTCAGGTATAGAAAAACTTCTTATCTAGTCAAATTGTGCTTGACCAGGGGTTGAATATTTGATTTTGAGTGGATTTATGTGTGGGAATCGTTTGTTATAGTAGAATAAAGTGTTTGGTTATTTGTGTGAATTTGTACATGTTTAAACCACATGGGATTAATTATTCACCATGTTCTATTTAAAGGGCTTGGCTTGTCATGAAATTCATTCACCTAAGTTTATATGCTATGTTTATATATCCTAATTATAATGTCTTACTGAATAATTGACTGCCTGGATGAGTGAGTGGTATAGATGCTTGACTAGTGATCAAGTGGTCACAGGTTTGAGTTGCCTTGGTAGAGACCAGTTAATAAAAAACATTTGAACCCTTGATAGAGGACAAAGCTTGAATCAAATTACAAACAAAACTATTACTATTGTTGATGTGCATCTGAACCCTTGTCATGCTGAGCCCGGGATATTCCGATTTATGCAGGAGGTGTAGACTAAGATCAGTCTGCACTTATTTGCAGGATGTTCTTAGTCTACACCCCCTGCTTGTACTTTTCCTGCCAGAGCTGTTTATGAAGTTGATTTCTATAAGAAATATTGATTTTTGAACAAGTTCTATCAGTGCTTTCAGCCCTTTGATTTGACGGCATTTCAGTAAGGTTTTTTATACAGCATGACAAGGGTTAAAATGTTAAGCCCAAATATCTCTTCATTAGCCCATTCCCTCACAATCCCGCTGTTTTAAGCCCCCCTGAAGAAATGGAAAGAAGAATTAGGTTGTCATTATCCATGTTTGTACCCCAACAGACAATATTTTTCAAAATTTCATTAATTTTCAATAATTGTTGTCTGGTCTCTGTGAAATTGGACCAGTCTAGAATTTTTTTGTGTGGGAATTGATTAACCCTTGTCATGCTGAACCCTGTATGTTCCTGTTTTGGTATGAGGTATAGACAAAGATCATCATGCACAGTCACTTTTAAACCTTTAAGTCTTGAAATAAATTTTCAAAAGAATATCAAGCCACACTAAGTGCATTCAGTGCTTTCAACCCTTTGAATTTAACCCATTACCACACAAGAAAAGTTTTAGACTGGTCCAAATTCAAAGAAGTTGCAGACGACAATTTAAACTTTATGAAATTTCAGATTTTTTCGTCTTTAAAGAAGGAAAACATTGTGGAAAATGAAGAAATTGCTTGTCACAAGAAATTTCTTCATTTTCCACAATGTTTTCCAAAGCTTTTTTCCTTGGGGGCGTCTAAAAGCATCACTGAGTGGTAATGGGTTAATACAATTCTGTAGAGGATTCGTTTAGCATGACGGTGGTTAAATTGGTGCTTTGTGTATATATATAGCACTTCCTGTTGGTACCCGAAAGATCTTCTTTACCAGACATCAATATTTTAGCCTTGTCCATGGTGAAAGAAGTTGCAAGTGACAATTTCAAGTTGACAAAAATTAAAAAATAATCTTTTGTGTCTCTTGGTAGAAAATATTGTGGGAGATGAAGAAATTGCTTGTTACATATATTTTCCTGTATGGTTTCTCTTGAGGGGGCAGGGGGTCAGAAGGCTGTATTATGTGGTGATGGATTCAATTACTGAACCAAAAATCTGTTTGATCCTTCACCCCATTATAACTCAATACCGCCTTTTGATGCCCCTGTAAAATAATTCTGTTATATGAACAGAAAAAAATGGCTTGCTACAAGCCAATTCTGCTTTTCCCATAATATTTTCTACCATATTCAGGCAAGATTTTTTTCAAATGATGTACCCTTGAAATTTCATCTGAAATTATCTCAGTATTGGCCTGTCCAAAATTTTATCTGACAGTGGTATATAATACTTATCCACCCACAGCTGTAGTGGAACTACAACCTGCAAGTCACATGCTTGAACATAAGCTCGGCCCAGAAAATTCTTTCATTTGAGTCTGAGGCCATGGTGAATCTGGTTACATGCAGGACTCCTAATCATTTGGTCCCCAGGATTTGATTCTGCTGTTAATATGCTTTCCAACCTTTGTCTCCCATCGTAAACCTGAGTGAGATTAGCAGCTTGAGGCTTTGAAAGGAATGTTGTAGTAGTACTGGTGTAATAAATACCAGGAATCAATTCTTTAGTGCTTCAGCTGCTGCGGAGGATATGACTGAAATACTGTTTAAAGTGTTGTTAAAGTGTTCAATCAATCAATCACTCTGATATTTGACTTAGTCATTTTGTCTCTCACCAAAGGGTGAAACATTTTTATATGTGGGATGAAAGCCTGTACAGATTTTTGTCATACCAGGAATATGATGTCTTAATATTTAACCTTGATATTTCCAAACTTTGATATTCAGTTTTTGGGCTGAAATATGTAATGTCCAAAATTGAAACAAAGTAACTGTGGGCTTATGTTGGTTGTCAGTATAAATGCAATATTTCAAATCAAATTATCAGTATATTAACCTCTTCCAAAATTGCTAAAATCCAGACCCACAGCAGCAGAGCTCCAGAGGGTGGGGTTTATATGAAAATAAAGAAATATTTTTAAATGTCATCTCCTCCCAAACCATTGAGCCAATTTCAACCAAATTTGACGGAAATATTCCTTATGTCAACTTGTATAAAAAAAAGCTGCCATGGTAAAAAAAAGTGAAATTTTAAGATAATCTTTAAAACTCTTCTCCTCCCTACCCAGAAGGCATAGAGCCTTGATAATTTGCATGAAACAACCTTATATTGACCTTTCAAAATTGCTTAAATACAGACCCTCAGGTCCCCAGGGGTGTATCTCAAGCTGGATGGGGTTTACATAGAAAAATAGAAGGAATTTTAAATGACATCTCCTCCAAAACCGTTCAGCCAATTTAAAATGAATTAGGTAGAAACGTTTATTAGGTAGTCCTGTTTTATAATATTTGAATTAGACAAATCCAGTGGAAGAACTCTTGTTGTGCAACAAAATTGAAGGGACTTTCATATACCTTGCATAGACATCAAGATATGTGGTCTACAGTTTCAAGAAGGGATAAGATTCATTTATTATGAATATTACATTGTGAGGATTAGGATCACAATAGGAGGTGAGCCATCAGATACTAGACTGGTTAGTTGATGTACCTGTCATGTGTTCCACATACCGGATAGTAGCCATAAAATTGCATCTCAAAGGTCAAAGTTGCCATTGAATTCATGTGACCTGACCAATGTGTTTTGCTTGGGGCAATTTTATGTTTATCCTGACTAGGTTGACAGTTTATGAGCAATAATACTGTGAAATGTTTGTTACTTACAGTATGACCAAAAAAGATAAAAACTCAAATGTTATGAACAAACCTATCTTTTGCTGACACTCAATGAATTTGATGGAAAATTCATTCAACCCATTACCAGTTGTCAAATATTTAGATTGGTCAATATTCAAAGAAGCTGAAGACTATTATTTCAAATTGAATTTGAATATCATTGTGGGGAAAGGCTGTTTGAACACAAAGTTTTCTTGAACTCCTCCCTATAGGATTGCAAATAAGCAGGGTTGTGTGGGAATGGGTCAACCAAATAACCAGGGTTGACACTAACTTTGCTTCAATTAGGAATCCCTACTTACTACTTCAAGTTTCCTCCTGATAATCAGGGATCCCTCCTTGATATACATTAACTCGTTCACACGCAAATCTGCTCTTCTAAGCCCATTCTGAAAAAAAGCTTCAGAAAACATTGCAAAAAATGAAGAAATTGCTTGTTAAAAGCAATTTCTTCATTATCAACATTGTTTTCTACAAAAACAAGCAAAGAAAAAAATCAGGAGCAATAGTTGATGCATTGAGATTTATTCAACTGGAGAAATATTGAAGGATCCTGACGGAATCCCTAGCCTGAGATTGATGGGTCCCTCCCAATTTTTAGGGATCCTCGGGATCCCGGGACACTGTTAGTGTCCCCCCTGTTAACTAGAGCTAGAGATATGTATAAACCGCTGTCTTGCTGAACATAAAATTTTCCTATTTTGGTAGGAGGTATAAACAAAGATCAACATGCACATAATATTATGTGCAGTCTGATCTTTGTATACACCTCCTAATTGTCTCCTTTAAGCAATAATTGTTTATAAATTAGAAATGATTATTATCCATCAAATACTACATCCAGTGTATCAGTCCTTTGAATTTAACCCTTTCCTGTTTAATCACCGTTTTTTACGTCCCTGTGGTTCTATACTTGGGAAAACATTGTGGAAAAAGAAGAAATTGCTTGTAACAAGCAACTTCATCTTTTTTCACAATATTTTCTACCCTGCTGAATAATTATTTTTGAAATAAATTTAAGTTTGAATTGTCGGTTGCAAAACCTTTGAATTAGGACCATTGTAAAATTTCAAAAACAGGAAAGGGTTAAGACAATATATTCTGTAATAAATTTTATTCAGCATGAGAAGTGTAAATTTCATTTTTAAAGTAACAATTTTCATTATTGATGGATCAACTGGATTGACAAGACAGTATTATAAGTGTTTGGATGAGAAATTACAGAGTAGATCTTAATCAATCACTCTTTTATAAAGCGCTTAACCAACACTGCAGATAAGATAGAAATCAAGTATTGCTTGTCATAAGCTGGGCATCCTGCCACACTTTACAAACCAGTCTTAAACCCATTTACACACCATAAACAAAATTAATCTTTTAACAAGAAAATCGTGTAGAAACAAAAAATATGTTCTAATTTTGATATTTATTTGCTGAAAGCAAACTTTTACTGTAAAAATCTTCTCAGAAAGTAATGCCCAGAAATCAACAAAATTTCACAGAAATGGTCCTTGGGTGACCCTTTATCAGATTCCTTCAAAGAATTTTGATCAGATAATAAACATGGCTTAAATGAGTGGGTTTAATTTCCATATATGGTGAAAGTTTTGAAAATCTTTTTCATTGAAACCAGTTGATGGGTTGCAACCAAATTTCACTAGAATGATCCTCTTGTGACTCTTTTTCAGATTTCATCAATTAATTTTGATTTGTTGCAAACATAGCTTTTATGTGGCTTATGTCCATTTATGGTATACAGTGAATTATTTTAAAAAAATGTCAATATCATTTTCATCTGTCTCGGTAAATGAATTGACTTTTGTAAAACAATGAAAAGTTTGAAATTTAAAATGATTTCATTGACAAGATTTATTTGCCACACATGGTGAATATGATTCGGTTTACATTAAATTCCTGAAAACACCATTCACTTAATCAGTACAATCAGGCCTGTGGAGCGATACAGGTGCTCAAGCGCCTCTAGTTCTTTGATAAAGGAAAATTTGCCAAAATATGGTATATAAGAGAGTTTTATATAATATTCTTACAGTTTTCATGGAATAAAAGAGTGTTTTAATATAGTGATTTAACAGTTCCCTGAAAATACTGTGATATTATTACCTTGAGATGTTTTTGTTTTCTATTTTCAGTTTTTTGGTGAATTAGGCCATACTTTTATGGAGTTTTTGACAAACAGCGGAGATTATTGCCTGGCTCAGCACGTGTAAATTTTCATGCTGGCGAGTAGATCATTTGTACAGGATTGTTAGTAGGTATGTATGGTATGAAGCAGTGTGTGACTTTTTGATGAATCAATAGGTTGCACTGAGCTCCGACAGGAAGTTCCACTTAAACAGTGCAAAATTTATGTTTGGTTGGTGACCTTAATGTTGTAACTAGCTTTAGTAAGCTGTAGTTATGATGTTTAAGTCGGCTAAACAAACAAAAATGCCTCAAATAATTGTCAATGTTAGAGTTCAAAGTCAACTTCTAGTCTAACTGAATGATTTGATTGATGGTGATTCCTTGATTGACAGCCGCCATCAATTCCAATGAATATCTTTGTAAATATTTTACATGTCAGAGTCTTGTTAGCTCAGTTCCTAACACTTCAAGCTCTGTCTTTCGATTATAGGTTTGAATCTGGCTTGGCCTGCATTTTTTCTGTAATCTTATAAGTCATTAACACTAGCATCATTTGTCTGGTGGTTTGGATTGATTGTTGTTGTTGCACTGGATGAAACAATATGGTTTATAGCACTATTTAATGCGAGCTACCTGAAATTATGCCTTTAACCCACACAACACAATTTTAGACTGGTCCAAAATGAAAGTCAAGTTGATTGAATTTTTCAAATCTTTGTCTTTTTGAGTAGAAAACATAGTGGGTAAGGAAGAAATTGCTTGTAACAAGCAATATCTTCATTATCGACAATGTTTTAAAAAGCTTTTGTATTGAAGGGCTTTTAAAGGTGTCATTGTGTGGGAATGGCTTAAGTGGCATTAGTCACCATAAAAACAATATTTAATCTGGCTTCGAGGGTTTGAAAGAAAAAAAAAGGGGGCAGACTTGGCTTTTTACCTCCACTGGATTTTACAGCCTGCTATTGTAATGGCGAGTCCATCATGCATATGTGCGTTGGTAAGTGTGTCTGTCCGTCCCTAATCTTTTAGTATAATTTCCATTTATGGTGAAACCTTTTAAAATCTTCTAAGTAACAAGTTGATGTATTTTAACTCAATTTTACCGGAACGATCATGTGGTGAACCTTTATCAGATTCCTTCATAGAAGTTTGATCAGATAATAAACATAACTTTAATTGGCAGGCCTAATTTCCATATATGGTGAAAGCTTTAAAAATCTTCTACTCAGAAACTAGTTGATAGATGAAAGCCTGCAAGCTTTTGTCATGTTGTTGTGTCCGTTGTGCGTGTGTGTGTCTGTCCATCCGCCAATCCGTAAACTTTAACTTTTAAAAATCAAGCGCCTCTACTTGTGATAAAAGGATTGATGCTCAAAATGATAAAGGGGATAAAGTCCAATTTGTCATTTTCATTTTATGCATTCTTCTTTTGAAAAGCAATTAACTTCCTTAATTATCAGATTACTTCAATGGAAAACTTGATAGCCAGTAGAGTGTCTCAGGCCCTCATGGGCCTCTTGTTTTTCAAATTACACACATTTTGAAATTTCTTCTGAAACTTCTTTCATTTTGGACCAGTTCAAAATCTTATCGTTTGGGAATGGGTCAAAGAAAACAATTGGGGAAAAAATTGTGTAAATTGAAGAAATTACTTGTGACAAGCAATTTTTTTCATTTTCCCAAGTGTTTTCTTCTCAGAAATTTAAAAACATCTAAAATTTTACATATTTTAGAAAATGGTGTATGCAACTCCTTTCAAATTTGACCAGTGTAAAATTTATCATGTGGCAATTGATTAATGATCTCTTTATTGTATTTTATGTGCCTTGTTTTTGCAGGTGCTAAAAATTCTTCCCTTTGGATGCGCAACCTTGACCTCGATCCCCCTTGATTTCTGTGGCAACAATCTTGATGGGTTAAATCGTCGGTGGATGGGCAGAGCTGCAGTGTACCCAGGATTTGGGGCGCGCACATTTTACGATTGTGAATTATCTGAACCCGTTGAAGGAAGGGCAGTGGAAGAAAACTTGCAAAAGCACGGTGCTTCGTCAGAAATTAGTGATAAATTGTTGCTTTTGGACTTTTGTGACGTATTTAGCGAAGTAGCGTTACCACAGAGATTGCCACAAATCATCTACAGCAAATCTAGTGCAACATTAAATCATTGTCCTCGTTTACATCAAAATCGTCTACATATGCCAGCGATTGTCAGTGCCAACGTTAATATACTTTTGCTCTAAATTTAGGACAAAATTTATATAACGGATTTTGTGCACATATTTAGAAATATTATTATATTTATTATTTATTTCGTTATTTGTTCCAAACTTGCCGCAGTTCCTTTAGTTCAATAGCAAAAAAAAATTTTGCTTGATAGCTTAAATAAATTTATCATCGATACATATATCACTGTAGTGTGCAAATAGACTTTCATTTAAATATCACAGAGAAACAGAGTATAATTTGTCATAGATCATCACTCTTAAAGGGAGATAATTAGATACTAAACGGAGATAGATTGATGTAAAGGAGTCATTAGAAATTGAATGCAAGAGGTGCTGTTGGTCTGTTAGACTTGAACACACGACTTGAACGGACAAGTAAGATTGTTTTTCGTGTGCCAATGACAACCAGTGGAGTAATGAAGACTCGACGCCCAGAACCTGCCGAGGTTGAACACCGCAACATGCGGTTTCTGATCATGGATCGTCCAACTGACGCAACTATAGACAAATTTATAGAAGTGAGTACAATGTACCATACAATATCATTAAATTTAAAAGTTTAATTTTTATAAACCATTCCTCCTCCACAAGGCATGGAGGGGAAAAAGAAATTGATTGTTACTAACAATTCTTATTATCCCACAATATACTTACCCTCCATTACTATAACACTATTTTAAATGTTGTTTGTACCCTCTTTTAGTTTTGACAGAGTCTAAAGTTTTGTGCTGTTTCGGGCAAATCAAAGAAACAAGTAAATTTATCCATTGAAAATAATTAATGGGTATCAGTAATGGGAGACTAAACAAGATATCTTCAGCTTATTCATGTTGTAGTTACAATGTTTAGATGGTGTCCTGAGGACATGATGAATAATATAAGTCTATGACAGAAATAAAAAGGACCTTGTTACTGTTTCATAATAAAAAGCCCAGGTATTGTTGCCACCTTGACACATCAATGTATGCATTGGCGTAGTATGTGGAATTGTTTGCGTGACATTTTTAATCATGACAGTATATCTCTTAATATTACAATATCTTCTTACTTTTCTCTTTTTAAATGAGGTGCAGTAATCAAAGGAATATCATGAATACCATTCATTTAAACTCATTAGCAGGCAACTTTTTTAGATAGGTCTAAGATTGAAAAAGGTAAGGTTCCATTTGAAAACAAACTAAAGGGGCCTTAATGAAAATGTTTTAGTTTATGCTCTAGGTGCTAAATATTGGCCAAATCTTTATGAAGATTGGTAAGATACTTTGTTTTGTCATTAAAATACATGTCTCTTTTTGAATATGGGTATTATATGCTATGTCTCTTGATGGCATAAGATTATGAGATAGGAAGAAAAAAAAATGTTTGTGGTGGTAAGAAAATCAAAGCCTAATCACACTTCTAAATTAAAATGTTTTCTTAACCCTTATCGTGCTGAATAAAATCCTTTTCAAAATTGCATGAAAATGAAAGGGCTGAAAGCACTGAAGGTACTAGTTTTGGGTCAAAATTTGTTCTGAAGATTAAATCTTGAAAACAATCCTGAAGTAAAAAGGACAAACAGGTGTAACTAAGATCACACTGCACTTATTTGCAAAAACAGGAATATTCCAGGGTCAGCATTACAAGGGTTAAAAACATTTGAGTTAGTGCATGATCTTTGTAACAGTTTAACATGTCTGTCAAGTGCAAACATTGAGAAGTACAGGCAGCTTCTAGCATTTACAATATTTGATGATCAGCTTAGCCCATTCCAGCACAATGACGCCTTTTTACGCCCCTCAAGAGAAACAATTTGGAGAAACAATGTTTTCTAGCTAGAAAGTTTATAAACTTAAAATTGGTGTCTGCAACTCCTCTCAATTTGAACCTGTCTAAAATTTTACTGTCAGGTAATGGGTTAAGAAGTGTTTGAGTCTGTATGTTTCAGTAGAGTGCTGACTAATGAGTCTCATCATATTGTGAAAATATGCAGGCTGTTTGAAGTCTTTACTCGGTAATTGATGGATTGCTGGCCCTACCCACTGACTACACTCACCTTGCACACCATCTCCAAAAGGAAGATTGACCTTGATGTAAAGCAGGGTTATTTTGCAAAATTAATTGCCCCTAACATGAAACTAAAAAGTGAAATTGTTGTTTGGTGGCCTATATGTTGTATTCCACTTTCTGAATTAGCTATAGTCATAACATTTAAGTCGCCAAACCAACAAAAATGCCTCACATTAACCCATTCCAACGTGAGAATTTTTAAGACTGGTCCAAATTGAAAGGAGTTGCAGACTACAATTTAAAGTTTATGAAATTCTAAATTTTATCAACTTTCTTGGTAGAAAACATTGTGTAAAATGAAGAAATTACTTGTAACAAGCAATTTCATCATTTTCCACAATGTTTTCCTTAGCCTTTTTTCTTGGGGGCATTTAAAAGCGTCACTGAGTGGGAATGGGTTAATGTCTCCTAATGTTAGAGATCAAAATTCACTTTCACGCTTAATAAGTGATTTGATTTGTCAATTATTTGATTGACAGCTGTGATCAGTCCATTGTTGGAAACGTAACACTCTAATTGTCTGGTTTTCTTTCAGGAACTAAAAAAGAGAAATGTCAAGGATGTTGTCCGTGTGTGTGAACCCACATATAAAACTGAAAAACTAGATCTGGAGGGGATACGTGTTCTAGTGAGTAAGACTTTATGCACCCACTTCTATGATATCAGGAGCAGTCGGTAGCGCATCAAGACTCCTAATCTTCAACCATCGGATATCATGGGTTCAATCCCCAATGGCTGCACATATTCTTTCTGACATTTGTATGTCACCAATGGGTGGATAATCTTAAACCAAAGTGGGATAGCAGCTGGAGGCTAGGAAAAGATGTAGTGGTAGAACTGGTGTGAGAAATACCAGATTCCATTGATAGGTGCTCCAGCCACCTTGATAAGACTGAAATACTGTGAAAGTGGTGTTAAACCCCATTCAATCAATCGATCAATCTATGGATAATAGGGGCATATTCTTATTTTGCCGTTGTTTGTCTCTCTGATCTGCCAAGGCTGCATTTTTCACCATTTTCCTAAAAAATTCATAAATGTCCCCTGTTTTTAGCTCACCTGAGCACAACGTGCTCAAGGTGAGCTTTTGGTATCACCTTTTGTCCGTCGTGCGTCGGAAGGCGTCAACAATTCTTTAAACATCTTCTCCACAGTATCCACTGGGCCAATTTCAACCAAACTTAGTAGGAATGTTCCTTGGGTGACCCTTCTCAAAAGTTGTTCGTGGATTTTTGATTGACCCCCAAATATGGGCGTGGCAGGGCGTTGCAGTTTTTGACTTAGAAATCTTCTTCTCCTCAGTAACCATTGGGCCAATTTCAACCAAATTTGGTATGAATGTCCATTGGGTGACCCTTTTCAAAAGTTGTTCTTGGAATTTTGATTTATGCCCAAATATGGGCGTGGCAGGGCGTGGCAGTTTTTGACTTTGAAATCTTTAAACATCTTCTCCTCAGTAACCATTGGGCCAATTTCAACCAAATTTGGCATGAATGTTTCTTGGGTGATTCTTTTCAAAAGTTGTTCTCAGAATTTTGTTTCACACCCAAATATGGGCGTGGCAGTTTTTGACTTTGAAATCTTTAAACGTCTTCTCCTCAGTAACTTTTGGGCCAATTTCGACCAAATTTGGTATGAATGTTCCTTGGGTGACCCTTTTGAAAGTTGTTTGTGAAATTTTGATTTATGCCCAAATATGGGCGTGGCAGGGCGTGGCAGTTTTTGACTTTGAAATCTTTAAACATCTTCTCCTCAGTAACCATTGGGCCAATTTCAACCAAATTTGGCATGAATGTTTCTTGGGTGATTCTTTTCAAAAGTTGTTCTCAGAATTTTGTTTCACCCCAAATATGGGCGTGGCAGTTTTTGACTTTGAAATCTTTAAACGTCTTCTCCTCAGTAACTTTTGGGCCAATTTCGACCAAATTTGGTATGAATGTTCCTTGGGTGACCCTTTTGAAAGTTGTTTGTGAAATTTTGATTTATGCCCAAATATGGGCGTGGCAGTTTTTGACTTAGAAATCTTTAAACATCCTATCCTCAGTAATATTTGGGCCAATTTCAACCAAACTTGGCATGAATGTTCCTTGGGTGACCTTTTTCAAATCGTGTTTAGGAAATTTGATTTATGCCCAAATATGGGTGTGGCTGTTTCTTTATTTAGAAATGTTTAAATATCTTCTCCTCAGTAAGCATTGGGCCAATTTCAACCAAACTTGGCATGAATGTTCCCTTGGTGAACCTTTTTCAAAAGTTGTTTGTGAAATTTGATTGACGCCCAAATATGGGTGAAGCATGGTGGGGCAGTTTTTTATTTAGAAATCTTAAAATATCTTCTCCTCATTAATCATTGGGCCAATTTCAACAAAACTTGGCATGAATGTTCCTTTGGTGACCTTATTCAAAAGGTGTTTGCAGAATTTTGATTTACGCCCAAATATGGGTGTGGCAGGGCAGGGCAGTTTTTTTACTTTGAACATCTCTTCAGTAACCATTGGGCCAATTTCAACTAAACTTAAATGGATATTCCTTTTCAAAAGTGTTGGCAAAACTTCGAATCATCTTACATTAGTCAGGTGAGCGATTTTAGGGCCATTCTGGCCCTCTTGTTTGAAACACTGTCCCCTTGATTCCAAAATTTTTGGTAGGTAGATTGTTAGTGAGGTCCATTGATTTTGTAAAATGTCCCTATTATTTTTAGACCATGGAGGGTATTGTCACCTTGCTTCAAATACCTAGGTAGATCACTGTTGTCTATTGGTTTGCCTATCTGTCCATAACTTTGGGAAAAAAACAACATGTCTATCTATCTCTAAATTTTATCAAGGTACAATGCTGAAATTATGAGCTTCTGGTTAAAACTAACAGATTGTTTAAAGTGACATTAATGTTTGTCATACTATGTAAAATCTATCAGGATTACATTAACATCAAAGGAATGGAAGCACTGGAAGCACTGTTTGGTGGGTAACATGAAAATAAATAATGTCAACAATTTTGGATTGAAAGGGGCAAACAAAAATGGATACTTCAGTATCAGTAGGTTATCAAAGGTCGCTATGATTCTCATATTATTAGCTTTGATTGCCTGGAGTCTAGACCAATATTTTACACTCCCCCTGGCTTCTATCTCTGACAATCAATCATTGGATCAAGTGGTTTTGTCTGGGGTTAGTCTCAGGTTGGCTCCCAATGGCCATCATGGTCCTCTTGTTATTGAAGTTTGATAGTCTAGACTACCATTGGGTGCAGTGATGTTGACAAATCAATCACTAGATGAAGCCATTACGTCTGGTTGTGGTCGCGATAACCTTGTGATTGATCTTTATACATGGCTTCTTTCCAATACAGCATATCAGGTTCTACATTGCAGATGTAGGCATTTTTTATCCCCCTTTATCAATTAAATGAACAGTTTATTTGACCATTATCAGTCTGTCTGCATGTCCGTCTCTGTCCTAAAAAGTTAACCTAAAAGATAAATACACAGTTGCCTTAACCCATTACCAAACAACAAAATTGTAGACTGGTCCAAATTCAAAGATATTGCAGATGACAATTTCAAGCTGATAGAAATTCAAATATCTCTGTCAGTCAGGCTAGAAATCAATGTTGAAAATGCAGAAATTGCTGTAATAAGCAATTTCTTTATTTTCAACATTTTTTTCCTGAACCTTTTTCTTGAGGGGCATAAAAAGGCGGGATTGCGTAGGAATGGATTAAAGCAGCTCTTGCACAGAATATAAAAGAAAAATATTTGCTCTCAATTTTCAAATTTCGAACTGTAATGCTTTCAGATATTTATAAGAAGGTGATTAAGCTGATTTTGTTATGAAAAGAAAGCTAAAATATTCTGTGTTACTAGATGCCAAATAAGTTGGCAAAGTAAAACCCAAATGGAACCTAATTAATGGGTTAAATACATTATCTGTTTATTGCACCGAAAATTGCCTCATGTATGGTTTCCATCGCATATCAATTTTGTCATTGGCTTCGGCTAGCAATACTGTCCTTATCAACATCATCTGAGGACTAACAACCTCACTGATGAATTCCAGTTTTCAAAGCAAGGCATAGGCCAATATAATTACATTAAATTAGATTTGTAGAAAATTTAGTAAATTTATTATGAAGAAAGAATATCTAGTGGGAAAATGACATTAATAACTATTGGAAAAGCAGATAATTTTCCCATATCAAGTTTTCATGAAAATCTGCGTGAAGACTATTAATACATTACTAGACAACAAAAGTTTAGACTGTCCAATATGTAGATGATAGTTTTAGAATGGTGATTTTAAAAATTCTTTTGATTTTAGAGAAAATATTTGTGGACTAAGAAGAAATGGCCTGTTTGAAGTTATTACCTCATTTCCAAGATTTTATGGCAAAACCCACGGTGATGCCACAGCCTTTTTGCCTTCTGTTTCGCTGTTTTTGTTGTGCAAATACAGTCGAATCTGTGTACAGCAGCCAGTCATGGGAGAGGGCCAAATTGGCTGCTGTACACAGATTGGCTGCTGTTCACAGTATGAATAGGGCGGCCATTTTGTCATACCATATTTTGGTTAGCTCATTAACAGTTCACAAAACTTTAGACTACTCCAAATTCTAAGTACTAAACTTCGATTTCAAGTGTCTTTTAAAAAAAAAAGAAGTCACTTTGTACCATTTAAGATAGAAAATATTGTGACAGAAGTGAAAATATCCTTAGAAATTCTCGTTTACGTTTCGCAACATTTTGGACCTGGGTACGACCTACACCAAACTCACTAGCAATAATCCTAGAAGAACGTCCAGAGTCCAGCGTACGAACCACTTTCACACGATCCTCTAGAGAGAGGAACTTACGTTTAGAGAGCGACATGATAGCAAGATTTGACAGCAAAAGCAAGTTTTCATCCATTTTAAAGACCTCAAGAAATCAGTTTGCTAAATGTGTAAACAACCTATAATGCTCAAGTTCATTTTATTTAAAGAGACCCAACAACTTAAAAATTCCGTCTCCTCTGATCAATAATCATCGCTCAAAAGATCAAATCAACCAAATAAATATTAATTGCTAAATACACGTCAATTAATCAACTACACGGGATTAAGTCGATAATTAATTGTTCATATCTTGTACATTACGATAAGGCGACTTCGGCAGTTACTATAGTAGTGATTATCAATTTTTTCGAACACGACTAATTAAGTCTTGTGTTTTGTAAGACGACCGTTGTTTAGGTGCGATATACAGTTGACAATAGACCAATTAAGGTGACCGCTGGCCGCATTTCAGGAGATCATGCTTTTCACAGTGCAATTAAAGAAGGAATTTGCACGGGGGGAACTCGAGTGACCGCTGTCGGCAGATTGGCCGCTGTGCATAGTTGGCCGCTAACACAGATTTGACTGTATGTTGATGTTTGGCAATGTCTGTGGTATAACCGAATGCATTCTTTTGAAACTAAGAACATATATTCAAAGTCACTATCAAAGAATGGCTATACTTTCAAGATTGTATTGGAATTACTTAAACCTTCTGCGACTCATGTTTTTTACAGCTGGGTTAATTTGGGATGGCTATTAATCCATTCTCACACAATTACGCTCTTTAAAAAATGAAGGAACTTCTTACAAGCAATTTCTTCATTATCCACAATGTTGCCTACCTCAAAGGACAAAGATTTAACCCTTTCCTGATCAATCTGTGGTTTTTACGTCCCTGTGTTTTTATACTTGAGAAATCGTTGTTGAAAAAGAAGAATTTGCTTAAAGCAAGCAATTTCTTCTTTTTCCACAATATTTTCTGCCCTACTGAATGATTATTTATCAAATCAATTCAACCTTAAATTGTCGTCTGCAAAACGTTTGAATTTTGGACCAGTCTAAAATCAAAAATTGGGCAACAAACACCCTGGTGACAGTGGGCCAAACGCATTACCCAGTCAAGCACCTTTGCCACTTGGTCATTAAGGCAATTTGTCTCTTAATAATGTTGTTCTTGTTGAGTGAAATTGTTATCCATTGGCTTGAAAAAATAAAAGAAACAAAAAAGAGCAAGGTAAAGGGATAACAGGTTGCAGTGTTTATTCAATCATTGTCATTGGATGCATGATTCTCCTCACTTTGTTAATGTAACTAGATACTGTAGAGCTTCCCGCCTACACAGACTTTCTGTTATTGGAATTCGGTCTGTGTATCACTATGGTCCCTCTCACAATTTATTGCAACATGTTACAATATAGATACATCGCTATGGTGAATCTACTGTTGATTTTCTGAACTCACCATGTGTTGTGGGTTCTTTAAGTATTGATACTGTAGAGATCTATACAGATTTTCTGGTTAGAGAATTCAACCTGTGTACCATTATGGACCCTCTCACAATAAAAAACAACATGTAATTATGTGTTCACAGAGACATGTTGTTTATGGTTGCACCATCTGTCTGTCAACCTTTCTATCTGTCTGGCAAACTGATGTTTTCTTTCTGGAAGTATCTGGCTTTGTTGAAGCCCCTTGTAATGAGCTGTGAAATAATGTTGAAAGTGTTGTAAAACCTCATACAATGAAAAGTAAATTAAGAAAAATTGCAGGTTATTTGGCACCACTAATCAAGTGACTTTGAGGGTTGGTAAGACATATCAGAGCCCCAGGCTACTATGGGTGTTAGATCAGAGCCCCATGCTACTATGGGTGTTACCATAAAAGGACATGAAATAACCCATTCTATCATGGCAGAATTTTAAACTATTCTAAAAAGAAAGATGTTGCAGATGACAATTCCAAGTAAAAATTTAAAAAATCTATGCTTTTTAGGCTCTCTTAGAGAACATGGTGGACATTGAAGAAATTGCTTGTCACATTGAGAAAATGAAGAGATTGCTTTTTACAAGCAATTTATTCATTATCCACAGTGTTTTCTATCCAAAAGATGAAAATTTTTTAAAATTTCATCACCTTGATATTGTTGTCAGCATCTTCTTTCAATTTGGTTGATTGAATTGATTGCATGGGGTTTCACGCCACTTTAAACAGTATTTTAGTCATATCGTGGCGACTGGAGCACCTAACAATGGATTCCTGGTATTTCTCACACCAGTACTACCACTACATCCTTTCCAAGCTTCCAGCTGCTATCCCACTTGGGTTTATGATTATCCATCCATTGGTTAGAGACAAATGTTGGAAAGGATATGTGCTGCCCCTGGGGATGGAACCCATGACATGCCATAGCTGTCATGGGTTCTATCCCCAGCGGTGGCACATATCCTTTCTGACATCTTTCAATTTGGACCCGTCTTAAATTTTGTTGTGTAGGAATGGGTTAAAAGCAGGATGGTTTGCGAAGAAGTTGGTGACTTTCACATGACCCTGAAATTACTTTAAGATTGTTCATTGGTAAATACCATTTGAATTTACAAATGAATGTATGCTTCAATAATCAGTCAAGCTTTGTATCCAATAAAAATGTTGGTGAATATAATACTGTTACCAAAAGGTTCATATAAGTAATAGGTATGACCTGTTAATCATTGTTAAGTGTTTGGGAAGAACACGAGCTTGGGTGGGCTTTTTAGTGCATGGGCGGGCATGTGATTCTGGTAGATAGGGACTAACAAAATTAACATCAAACTGCAACTTACAGGTAAGTCTTGTTTAATTTGTCAATTTTGTTATCCCTATCTACCAATCAGAATCACCATGAGTTTTTAGAGACAATCGTCAAGAGTTTCGGTTTGCACATCATTACAATAAGCCCAAAGTGAGATTACAATTCAAGCTTTAATTACACTATTTACATTGCATATGCCCATATAACACAATGGATAACATATTGGTACATTACGAATTATTTTGTGTGTTCGTCAAGCACCATATGAGAAAATTCGGAATCATTGGTCACTCTCCGATCATAGAATTTTCGAAATGTACAATCCCTTTGCCACCCAGCTGTTCTCAAAATAGTATCTATTGGCACTTTTAAAGCCACGGCACTGGTAGACGCGCTGCGTGTACTGTGTGGCTTAAACACCGTCGTATCAATCCTTGCCCCGGAGAGCACGTTTTTAATCCATTTCGCGAGGGTAGATTTTGTCACTGCCTTGTGTGGTTTTTGATAACTGATGAATAATCTCTGCTCATAATCGCGAATTTCTTTTGTCTTTGTTAAATATCGATTTAGTGTATTTACCACACATAATGATGCTTCACAGTCATACTTTTTTATGAACAATTCAGATAAATGACGCCCGTGTTTAGTGGTCTTCAATATATCCCCAATTCTGATTTTAACAAAGTCCTTTGTTATCTCAATGTTTTCGACTAGAATGCTGTGAAGAGTTTGTAGTCTTTGTCCTGTCGTAAGAGCAAGTAAGACCACTAATTTCATACCTAATTGTTTCAGGTTGTCACAATTAGACAACTCATGTGCGATAAAACGCAGTACAGTTCCAACATCCCATGTACAAATATAACGGGGTAAAGAAGGGTTTTTGTTGAAAATCCCCTTCAGAAATTGTTTTATCAGTATATGACTGCCTAAGTGTACATTATTTACAATGTAAACACTACTGGATACAGCTGACTGGGCAGTATTAATGCCACTGTAACCTAATCCATTTGCGTGTAAATCGGTTAGGAAAGTTAATAGACTATTTACAGAGGGACTAAAGATATCAATTTTCCTTTCACCACAAAATTCAATCCATTTATTAAGGTAGACCCCGTATTGCTTCTTTGTGGAACCTCTCCAGGAGGAGAGGATAATATCGACAGTGTTTTTTGAAATGCCTCTGCCGCACAAGTTTTCCCGGAGACTTTGAAAACAGCAAGCTTCATTGTTTGAAGCCTGTGATGCGTCCCTTTCGGATGCCATAGACATTCTGTCACAGACGGAAGTATCCGAGGTTGGTCCGTCGTCATCTGGAGTAATCGGGGAAACCAAGGTTGAGTCGAAAACAAAGGGGCTACCAGCACAGCCTCCGCTGCGTCTTGTTCCAATTTTTGAAGAACGTTCCCCAGTACACTGAAAGGAGGAAACATGTAGGGATAATAGTCTCCCCAGTGTAAAGAAAATGCATTCACTGCCATGGCGTTCACATCTGGCGTATATGAAACATATTTTGAAATTCTGTAATTGTGCTTTGAGGCAAATAGATCAATATTACACGAAGGGTATATATTCATAATCTTATTAAAGTAATCGCTACGTAACGACCATTCCATGTCGTCGTTCAATTTTTGTCTACTAAGGGCGTCGGCCCGCACATTTAGCTTACTAGGGATATGGTAGACACTTATCCATAATTGTTTGTGGGCGCACCATTGCCATAAGTCTTTGACTATCCCATTTAACTTTGGAATCCTTCCCCCCATTTTTGATATATATTTAATAGCCGTAGTATTATCCAGCATGAGTTGTATGTGTTCATTGCTACTGTCCTTGCAGAAATACTGAAGAGCCAAAAATGCAGCCTTCAGTTCTAGTACATTAATATGTTCTTGACGGTCCGTTATGTTCCAAATGCCACTGAATTGTCTATCGAAGGTTACATCATGTGCCCCGTAACCTGTTAAGCTAGAGTCCGATTCAATAACCCTAGTTGGTCTTGGGAGAAGAATTGGCTTGAAGGAGAGTTCAACATTTTCGATCCACCATTTGATACAGGTGCGATTTTCGGATGTCAAAATCATTGTGCTATCAAAATTCCCCTTGTTGGTTTTTAATTCGGAATCCCTCTGTATTTCTAATGATTTGTAATACAGGGGGGCGTAGCGAACTCCCGGCTCACTTGCTACCATTTTCCCTATCAATTTTGCGAAATCGCGTATTGATAAAACATGTTGTTTCAGTATATTTTTACAGTCTAAGATAATGTTTTGCTTCTTAACTTGTGTTAGTTGAACAGTCATTGATATTGAATTTATTACAAAATCAACAAATTCTATGATTTGTGTGGGCAGAAAAACTGATTTTTTGGGATGCACCGTTATTCCCAAACTGTCCACTAAAGTAACACTTTTGGCGATGTTGGTTTCACATTCTATCTTCGAATTTCCCGTTAATAAAGCATCGTCAATATATGCGCAATTTGTAAGCCCCTCTTTCCGTAATGTGGAAAAGACGGGCTTCATTATTTTTGTGAAGATTCTCGGGGCTGAGCTGAGCCCGTTAGCTAGAACTAAAAACTCGTAAGTCTGTCCTTTCCATGTAAACCGTAAATGTTTCCTATCAATTGGCGCTACCAATACACTGAAATAAGCGTCTTTGAAATCTAACTTTGCAAAAAAACAATTCTTTCTTACTAGTTGCAGTGCATTTTTTAAAGTTTCCATTTTGAAATGTTTTTTATTCACATGTTCGTTCAATTTACTTAAATTAAGAATAAGTCGATAAGTCCCGTCTGATTTTGGGCGAATGAAAATGTTAGACAATGTCTGATCGGCTAACGGAGAAACAGGTTGTATAATTCGTTTTGTCTTGAATTCCATTAAAAGGTTGTCAATGATAAACTCTTCCTTTCCCGAGAACTTTATTTCTAGGCGATTGCACTCAGCACATGGTTTTGAGCTAAATTCTATCTTATAACCATTCCTAATTATATCTAAGATAAATTTGTCAGTAGTTATTTTTTCCCAATTTGCATAAAATTTTGATATTTTTCCCCCGAAAAAATTCTCTGGTAAGTTAATTAATTTATTACTTACATTTAATGCTTTGGGCCCCTCTGAAATTTTTTCGGGCCCTGATCTCTCTTTTTGCTCTTTTGCTGGAAAGAACTTGCGTGAATCAGCGCCCGTTTCCCTAAAAAATCCCTAGAAGTGGACGGCACATTTCTCCCCGACGAGTCTTTATTTCCCCACGAGGTAGATTGTTTATACTGTTGTCTTACTTTGCTACTAGGCGTAAGAACAGTTAAACTTTTGCTCAATTTCTGACTTTCATCTATTTCTCGTAGCCGTTTTTCTAAGTCTTTGTCATCTCCAAATAGGTGAGTAGGCGATAGGATTTTCTCACTGTCACTGCAGAGTGAAGCGTATCGGGTTGCAATCGCTGGTAATAATGCGCGACGTCTCTGGGTCGAGAAATCACGGTGAGCATACGCCAAAAGGTTAAATGCGTCAAGAGACCAGTCAAAAAGTTCTTCCGCATCTTCAGATTCCATCCCAAGTGTTTTGTTCATTATCTTAATCAGGGGTATCATCCCTTTAGTTAAGTAGTTTTGTGTGCGCTGAAATCCTTTATTTGTTTGCTTATTTGTCCAAAGAAGCTTGTTGACTTTAGGGACCTCCAGATATTCGCAGTTACCTGGCCTATTATATTTGTTTAGAAGTTCCTGTACTGGTTGAGATTTATGATCCACTTGTTCTGACAATCCTTTATTGACTGTAGAAGCTACTACCTCATGAACATTAGAACTAAAATCTTCCTTTTTCGAAAATTGCGCTTCTACTTCTTTTAATTTTTTCAGCTTTTTATTTTGGGGTTCATATTCAAAGTCATCGATTACTTTCCGTTTTCCCCTTCGCGATTCATTTATAGCGGAGTCCGACAATTCATCCTCTGACGAGCATGTTTCTACATAATTGTCTTCTTCGTCCGACACGTCAGATACATTTGCACTTTCCCGGCCTAATTTTCCGACTTTATGCGTTAGTCCATGAACCGCTTTTGTCAACTTTTCTAACGAATTCTGTTGTTGGTTTTGAAGTTCCTTTGTTTGTTTATACTCATGGAGTAAAATCTCGATTAGATCACTGTCCGCCATTTTGGTTCCCGTTTCCGACGTGATTCTCGCACTGTTACTTAGCAACGAAGGGTTGGATTTCGGTGCCCTTTTATTGGTGCTGATAAGCGGTACGTCACAGCTTTGCATAGCTTGACCAGCAAGCACTGCGTTATCATGCGTGTAAGACGTGCTACTCTGCCCCACTGTTACATTACACATATGTGGGTTGGTAACCGTCGAGGTGGCTGGCGAGAGTCCAGCAAACACCCTAAAGATCCCACGACGAGTTTGGCTCGATTGGAGAATTTCTCCTGAGCAGTCTGAGACTCCAGGCGCCGGTAAAGGCTGTAAACCCTGAAGAGACTCATTCATTCCCGATGTCAAGGAAATATCCTGACTTTGGGAAGTAGGGGCGATTTCGGCCCCGTCGGCCATTATATCCGTCCGATTTGTTCAAACAAAGAACACAACACAATCCAATTAATCCTCTTATAACCACGTTTCCGACGAAATCACAATTTACGCGATACTAACAATCCACTATTCACGTATATTTCCAGGGTAATTTTAACTATTTAAAATCCACTTTAACTATGATTATTTTCATAAAAAATTTCTTCGAATTATCAAACAGGTCTTGGTCAATTCCCTAGCCGTTATCTCTGATGGGTCTTGGTCACGTGATAGCAGCTTCTCACTCATGGTGATTCTGATTGGTAGATAGGGATAACAAAATCATTGTTAAGTGTTTGGGAAATTTGGGGATTATACCTAGACAGGGTCATGATCTTTATCCTAGACCGAGACTTTGGACGATTGTTACACAGTGAAGAATAGCTGTAATAGAATTGTGGAAGGTCCTTTCTTTTGAAAGGCTAGGTTTTGACCCCTAAATGGCAACGTATGTAAATGGGTCGAGTCCTTGTTGGCTTAGATCTATTTGAACCTTATCGATGGATAAGTGCACATCTATATATCTATAGACACTTTAATACAATAGTTTTTCACTAACCTTTAGATATGCCATTTCACGAGTTTAAATTACTTCATAAAGTCATTGTCTTTGGTAAACATTAGGCAGCCAAAGCTTGGCATTACCAATGTAATTCTGGCTCAGAATTGCATTAAATCAAAGGGCTGAAAGTTTGTGTGGGTCAATTTTTGTTGTTAAAAGCAACTAAGATTTGAAAGGGATAAGCTAGTGGTACAGACAAATATCAGCCTGCACATATGTGCAATCTAAGACTACACCACCTGCAAAAGTTATATTCTGGTTTCAGCATGACAAAGGTTAACCCATTACCAGATGACAAAATTGTAGACTGGTCCAAATTAAAAGAAGATGCAGACGACAATTTAAAGTTGAAATTTTAGATTATTTAAAACCTTTTGGGTAGAAAACATTGTGCAAAATTAAGAAATGGCTTGTTACAAGTAATTTCTTCGTTTTACAGAATGTTTTCCCAATTGTTTCCACTGGGGGGCGTCTAAGGGTCATTATGACGGAATGGGTTATTTCATGTGCCTCCTGGGTATCACCCGGACAAGGCTGGGCTCTGTGTGGCAATCTCTAATGAGCAAATGCTGAATAGATGAGAGGACATTGGCACAAGGCATTTCTCCTTTATCCTTTCTGTAATCCTTCATTAGGTATCTGAAAATGAGGAATTGTTTGGTAATGGACAAAACAGTTTTGAATTGGGTTTAATGCCACTTTTGACAGCATTTCACTCATATCTTTGCTGCTGGAGCACCAAACCATGGATTCCTGGTATTTCTCACACTTGTGCCACCACTCTACCCTTTCCAAGCCACCAGCTTCTCATCCCACTTAGAGTTACAATTCTTTACCTATTACTGGGAGACAAATGTTGGAAAGGATATTTGGTGCCATCAGGAATTGAACTCCGGACCTCAATTTTGATGGGCTAGCAAATCTGCCATGGCTGCGGCCAAGCAGTTTTAATGAAGAAGTTATAATTGAATGCTTTATTGTTAGACATTTCTTGCTGTAGCATGATGTAGGATAGAAACACCTCTCACAGTAACATTGCAGGGACCATAGCATGGGTCTAAGGGAGTTAAGTTGGAAACACAAGCTGTAATCCTGAGGTGAAAAGTTAATCCTCTTAGGAATGTGTGAGGGGAATATTAGTTGGATGACCAATTATTAGTCCATGGATACTCAATTAACACCAGTGGATACTTTTCCCTTGATTGGTACTTTACTCTTTACTGATTGTTTTCTCTTGAACCCAACAATGAAGCTTTCTGATGCCCTGAATAAATACAATCATGCAAAGCATTGTGGGAAAAGAAGAAATTGCTTGTAACAAGCAATTTCTCCTTTTCTCACAATGTTTTCTACACCATTTTGCTCTTATTTTCCTATTTTAGAGCAATTCGAAATGCCATCTGGAATTTCAATTTGAACCGGTTCAACTTTGTTGTCTTATGATGGGTTGATGAAATAATTGAAGCTGTTACAAATTTTGTTGCAACAGTGTTGAGGAAGAAAAGCAATGTTAATGAACTGTAGCGCTATGTTTCTGAGGCATTCACAGGGATGTAAAGTTATTAATGTTAGAAAAATAAAAGGAGAAATTGCTTGATAAACAATGAAATTATTATTCCATTTCCACACAATGATGTGTTTAACGGCAGTGTAGGTAAAAGCCTAGGAAAACATTGTGGGTAATGAAGAAATGGCTTGTACAAAGCAATTTCTTCATTTTCCACAATGTTTTCCAAAGCCTTTTTTTCATGGGCATCAAAACGTGGGATTGTGTGGGAATGGGTTATAGCAACAATGAACTGTTATATATGCAGCAAAGCTTAAATTTTGTTGTTTGCTACAAAACTATTTAAGGTTCCTTTATGGCTCAGTGGGTTTGACTTCTAACTTGTAATCAGAGAAGTTTTAAGGTTGTAGGTTTGCATCCCAACCACGCAGCTGGTCCAATGGGTTTGTCCTGGGGCAAGGCTGTAATAAATGGTGATAAAAGCATTTGAAAAAGTGAATTTGCCATAACATAACTGAAAGATTTTCGTGGAGGTGTTTAAACCCAAAGAAACACAATTATTTGTGTAATTTTAGGACTGGCAATTTGATGATGGAAACCCACCACCCAACAAGATTGTAGATGAGTGGTTCAACCTGCTCAAAACTCGCTTCAAGGAAGAGCCAGGGTGCTGTGTGGCGGTACATTGTGTTGCTGGGCTTGGAAGGTCAGTTTTTTAAGACTCTATTTAAAGTTTTTTATTAACCCATTCCTGTACAATCCCTGGTTTTAACGTCCCTGTAATTTTATAATTTAGAAGACATTGTAGAAAAAGAAGAAATTGCTTCTAGCAAGTAATTTCTTCTCTTTCCACAATATTTTCTACCTCACTGAAGGAATATTTTTTAAATTAAATCCACTATAATTTTTTTTCTGCCAAACCTTTGAATTTGGACAGTTTTAAAATAGTGCAAAACAGTAAAAGGGTTAATTCCATGCCAGCCAACAAGATTGTAGTGTTTTGACGTCTCAGTTTTTCAAAGAAGAGTATTGATGCTATTGCTGACCACACCCATTGAGCTCCAACAGAAAGTTCCACTTCGATATTCAACGTCCTTTTATGTAATGAAATGGTTGGTTTGCAACCTAAACCTCATAACTACAGATTAATTACAAATAAATAGATAAAATTGATAGACCAGGGAAATTATACTTTAGACAGGAGGTGAACTCTGGCATTAGTCAAACATTTTTTGTAAAGCAATTTTGTCAGTATGGCAACTTAAACCAACCATTCTATATTTTGTTACCTGTTAGGGACTATAGATTTTGCGAGAAAAGAAAAAAACCCAACAATGTTTAATTTCTAAGTTGAACAACCTGTCGCAGCTCATGGGGTTTGGCCAGTGATTTGTGGATAAAAACTCTACAAGCTAGTTATTAGGCACATGGATTGATCAATTGCTGGCCCTGCCTACTTACTTATTTGCCATGCCCATTGACTTTAAACAGTGTTATTCTGCAAAATTTTTGGCAAGTAGCATGCAATGAATAGGTACAATAGCTTGTTGTTGACTTGGACATCATAACTGCAGCTTTAAAAAGCTGTAGTTACGACGTTTAAGTTGCCAAACTAACAAAAAAGCTAAATAAAAATGGCGACAAATGTCGAAGTTCAAAAATCAATTCTTGTCTTAATGATTTCATTTGTCAACTGTTTATTTGATTGACAGCTGCATTAGGTCAATTA
The DNA here is from genome assembly GCA_946902895.1 of Fragum fragum. Taxonomy (NCBI): domain Eukaryota; kingdom Metazoa; phylum Mollusca; class Bivalvia; order Cardiida; family Cardiidae; genus Fragum; species Fragum fragum. The sequence goes on along the minus strand of OX336382.1, from coordinate 17,988,529 downwards.
CAGGGCAACAACATTTTTAGCTCACCTGAGCACTTAGTGCTCAAGTGAGCTATTGTGATCCCCTTTTGTCCGGCGTCCGTCCGTCGTCCGCCGTGCGTCGTGCGTCGTCCGTCAACAATTTCTTTAAACAACATCTCCTCCCAAACCAATGGGCCAATTTGAACCAAATTTGGCAGAAATGTTCCTTAGGTGGTCCCCTTCAAAAATAGATAAAAGAATTGAAATCTGTTAAAAACTCTGGTTGCCATGGCAACAAAAGTGAAATTTTAAAAAAATCTTTAAAAATCTTCTCCTCCTGACCCAGAAGGCATGGAGCCTTGATATTTTGCATGAAGCATCAGTATATTGACCTCTTTCAAAATAGCTAAAATCATGATCCTCGGGTCCCCAGGGGCGGAGCCCCAGGGGGGTGGGGTTTATATGGAAATAAAGAACGATTTTTTAAATGACATCTCCTCCCAAACCACTGGGCCAATTTGAACCAAATTTTGCAGAAATGTTTCTTAGGTGGTCCCCTTCAAAAATACCTAAAAGAATTGAAATCCGTTAAAAACTCTGGTTGCCATGGCAACAAAAGTGAAATTTCAAAAATAATCTTTAAAAATCTTCTCCTCCTGACCAAGAAGGCGTAGAGCCTTGATATTTTGCATGAAGCATCAGTATATTGACCTCTTTCAAAATAGCTAAAATCATGATCCTTGGGTCCCCAGGGGCGGAGCCCAATGGGGGTGGGGTTTATATAGAAATAAAGAACGATTTTTTAAATGACATCTCCTCCCAAACCACTGGGCCAATTTGAACCAAATTTTGCAGAAATGTTCCTTAGGTGGTCCCCTTCAAAAATAGCTAAAAGAATTGAAATCCGTTAAAAACTCTGGTTGCTATGGCAACAAAAGTGAAATTAAAAAATCTTTAAAAATCTTCTCCTCCTGACCCAGAAGACAAAGAGCCTTGATATTTTGCATGATGCATCAGTATTTTGACCTCTTTTAAAATAGCTAAAATCATGATCCTCGGGTCCCAAGGGGCGGAGCCCCAGGGGGGGGGGGGCGTATAGGCATGAAGCATCAGTTCACAGACTTCTTTCTTATTTCTGAAATTATAACCCATGGAAAAAGTTCTTTCCTTCTTTCAAATCAGCACTTAAGCCTTGAATTTGTAATTTAGACTTTTTGATCCCCAGGTTCATAGTCTTTATATGAAATTGTGGCCCACTTGTTTCATAATCCTAACCTTAACATGAAATAAGACTGTTGAAAGTAAAAGAGCCTTTATCTCAGTTGAGCGCCCCAGGGCCAACGGCCCTCTTGTTAGTAACTTTCAACCTGCTGAGATCATGTTCAGTACAGTAAAATAAAGGAAAGCATGGCTAAACTTATGAAAATACTGTCTTCATATTTTGAAAATCTTATGTTAAACTTTCAGAAAGCATCATCCCATTCCGGCACAATAACCCTTTTTGACACTCAAAGAAAACTTTTTAGAAAACATTAAGAAAAATGAAGAAATTGCTTTTCAAATTTTTTTTACAAGCAATTTCTTCATTATCCACAATATTTTCTACCTCATATTGCAAAAGAACTTTAAAATTGATCACCTGAAATTCTGCGTCCGCAACATTTTTAGCTCAGTAGTTTTCTGAGAAAACCGAGGTATTGCTATAGCCTTAGTGTCATCGTTGTTGAAGTTGTTGTTGTAGTCATGTGAAAACTTTGACATTTTGTGATATCTCTGTTTTACTAAAGGCATTCACTTGAAACTTGGCACACTTGTTCATTATCAAAAGAGCAACCCATACTGTCAAGGGGGATAACTCTAGATGCATTTTGTCCACTATCCAGCACCTAATAGCCAAGCGTAGGCACCCGTAGGCGGTGCTATTGTTGTGTTTGTACCAGTCCTCTATTTTGTTGTCTGGTAATGGGTTAAAGAATTATTGCTATTCATATTTCAGAGCCCCAGTGTTGGTTGCCCTAGCATTAATGGAATCTGGTCTGAAATATGAGGACGCTGTTGAACTCATCCGCAAGTAAGTTTGAGTGATCAGAACTCATTATGTTTGATTAGCTTGGTTACTTTTGTCGAGCGAGGTTGCAGTGAGCGAGACATAGTTGTCACTATGACAAGTTGGTGTATGTCCCTTAGTGTGTTAGTTAGTCTGTTTGTCTGCCTGAATTTGTCCGGACAATTACTCCTACATTTATGAATTGATTTCAAAATAACTTGGCACAATTATTCTCCATCATGAGTAGATGTGCCGTTTGAAAGAATTTTTATGCCCCCGCATCGTTAGATTAGGGGCATATTGTTTTACCGTTGTCCGTCTGTCTGTCTGTCTGTCCGTCTGTCTGTCTGTCTGCAAAACTTCCAACTAAACATTTTCCTATAACTTCACCCCTAATTAAGATACAATGCTAATATTTGGTAAGTAGATAGATCTCAACAAGGCCCAACAGGGGAAGGTCATTTCATCAAGGTCAAGGTCAAAAATTTAACCCTTTTCCCTAAAATATTACTCAAAAACTTAACCTGCCAACTTAACATTTTCCTATAACGTCATCCCTAGCTTAGATACAATGCTAATATTTGGTATGTATATAGATCTCAACAAGGCGCAAATTGGGAAGGTCATTTCATCAAGGTCAAGGTCAAAATTTTAACCCTTTTCACTAAAACATTACTCAAAAACTTAACCTGCCAACTAAACATTTTCTTATAACTTCATCCCTAATTAAGTTACAATGCTAATATTTGGTATGTAGTTAGATTTCAACATCGCCCAACTGGGGAAGGTAATTTTATCAAGTTCAAGGTCAAAAATTTAACCCTTTTCCCTAAAATATTACTCAAAAACTTAACCTGCCAACTAAACATTTTCCTATAACTTCATCCCTAATTAAGTTACAATTCTAATAATTGGTATGTAGATTGGTCTCAATAAGGTGCAACTGGGGAAGGTCATTACATCTAGGTCAAGGTCAAAATTTTAACCCTTTTCCCTAAAACGTTACTCAAAAACTTAACCTGCCAACTAAACATTTTCTTATAACTTCAGCCCTAATTAAGATACAATGCTAATATTTGGTATGTATATAGATCTCAACAAGGCCCAACAGGGGAAGGTCATTTTATCAAGGTCAAGGTAAAAATTTTAACCCTTTTCCCTAAAACGTTACTCAAAAACTTAACCTGCCAACTAAACATTTTCCTATAACTTCATCCCTAATTAAGATACAACGCTAATATTTGGTATGTAGATAGATCTCAACAAGGCGCAACTAGGGAAGGTCATTTCATCAAGGTCAAGGTCAAAATTTTAACCCTTTTCCCTAAAACGTTACTCAAAAACTTAACCTGCCAACTAAACATTTTCTTATAACTTCATCCCTAATTAAGTTACAATGCTAATATTCAGTATGTAGTTAGGTCTCAACAAGGCACAACTGGGGAAGGTCATTTTATCAACGTCAAGGTCAAAATTTTAACCCTTCTCCCTAAAACAAAGAAAAAAAAACAATAAAAATTACCCTGTTTTTGGGGCATGGTGTTTCACAAACACATCTTGTTTGGATAGCTTCAAGTTCAAGGTCACAGCTCAAGGTCAAACACTAAATTTGTGCTTGTCCTGAGCAATCCTCTTACAATTATGGATGGATTTCAAAATAACTTGGCACAATTGTCCTCCATCATGAGTAGATGTGTCATTTGAAAGATTTTTTTGGATAGCTTCAAGTCAAGGTCACAGCTCAAGGTCACACTAAAATTGTGCGTGTCCGGAGCATTTCTCCTACAATTATGGATGGATTTCAAAATAAATTGGCACAATTGTTCTCCATCATGAGTAGATGTGGCATTTGAAAGAATTTTTTTTGTAGCTTCAAGTTCAAGGTCAAAGCTCAAGGTCAAACACTAAAATTTTGCTTATCTGGAGCATTTCTCCTACAAAACGTCACAGGCTCGACATTAATTGTCCTGGGAAAACCATCTAGTTTAGCTATTGTCATTATTATGACCTTGAAACCAGTCATCATAAGAGCTGTCCATATCATCAAGGAGGTAATCCCCATGAAGTATTGGCTAAATGATCTCAGCTGTCCATGCACTGTGAAACCCTATTGTTGAAGTATTTTCTGAAGATTTAAGCCCCTTATTGGACTTAGGATGGACTATGTTGATAAGATCGGGGCATATTGTTTACCAATGTTTGTCTGTCTTCAAGATGTAAATTAAACACAAAAATTTAACATTGTGCTCTTATTCATACATGGCTCATATATAGGATAAATGTTCCTTGCATATTGAAAGGCATTGGTTACAAGGTCAAGGTTTCTTATTAAGGTCACATTTCTAGGGGCATGGTGTTTCACAAACTCATCTTATTTCCCAGCAGGCATTCCATATGGTTCTTGTGTCGGAGGCTTGTATTATTCCTTTTTTCTCATGCATTGAATCTGCCGGGAAGCTGCACTTCACTTATGCAAAATACAGGGCCAGTAGCATCTAACAAAAACATTATGAATTAGTTCTAGTGTAGCAATACATATTGCATAGTGTAAATTGTCTCCTATAGACAAAGAAGGAATTCTGGTATCCCCTATAAGCTAGTCAGGTAAACCTTACTGTTTAAAAAAGTAGAATTGTTGGTTGGCAGTTTAAATGAATGGTTTTGATTGGTCAGTTTTTCTTTGGCAGCCGCAATTGGTCAAATTGACCAATTGCAGCTGCCAAAGAAAAACTGACCAATAAAATTGAGGTTTGAAAAGAGAAACAGTGAATTTCAAGGAAGTTGTAATGATGAAAGTTAAAGAATATTAATTGCAAGGAGACCATCCCTGTAGTGTTGGATTTGATTTATCCCAGTGTGTCTCAACATTTTTACCCAAGTCTAGCAGTAATCCTGTCCGATAACTGACACTGGACATACAAAGCTCATATTTTTTCATCAGTCTGCAGTGTCTTTGAATTTTGACTTGACTAAAAAAGATGTTATGGCAGACAGCTCCATACAACAAATTAATTCAGATTAGTTGATAATAGGTTTATGTGAAGATAATTACCGTTATTTATTGTTTTATTTTCAGAAAACGACGCGGAGCCATTAATGCCAAACAGTTGTCATACCTAGAACACTACAGACCCAAGTCTCGACTCAAGACAAAGAGCAATGGACATAAACAGTGTTCAGTGATGTAATTTCCACAGAAACACGTTGTCATGGCAACAGACGACATCCTGCATTTGTCTACTTTTTTTTGTTTGATGTTATTTTCCTTTGTTGAAATATTTTCTCACTTTGAATTGAATTTTTAACCTTTTGACTACCTTGTATGTTAATTGATTATATATATTTTGTGCGTATTGGTATTACCTCCCTTTAATGAATTTGGTGTAAATTTTATTAATTGAATTACCTCCCTTTGTACAAATGAAATAATCTATTTTCTCTTTGTAAATACAAACAGTTAAATCTGGGTCTTTCAGTTACGAATGGATTTATTTGAAAATTTGATCAGGTTATTTATCATTCTCTAAAATCTTTTACTTTAATAAGAAAAAAGTGCTTAATTTAAATAACACCCCCATGATTTTATTCATTTACAAGATGACATACTTTTTGGATGGATCTAAATTGAATGAGACTTAGGACAACATTAGTGTGCTTTTATCTTGACAATACAGTGTCAAACATGGTTGAAAAGGAGAAATAGCTTTTTATCAGCAATCTTTCCTATCCAAGATGGCACTTTTTTTGGCTCAGAGCTCTTATCTGTTAACACGCAATTTTTCCTAAATCAATGTTTAACCCATTACCAGATGACAAAATTTACACTGGTTTAAATTGAAAGAAGTTGCAGACATTTTTCAAATTGCCAATTAGGGTAGAAAACATGAGAAAGAGAAATTGTCACAATTATTCTCCTTTTCCCACAAAGTTTTCCTAGACCGTATTTCTTTAGAGCATCAGATAGCGTCATTGTGTGGTGATAGGGTAAACTGGCGTCAAATTTCTTGCAATAACAATTTCTCCTGTACATTTGATGTTTGTTAAGCTATTTTTCTTAAATGTGGGATTATTCAGGAATGGCAAAATGATACTTCTCTATGTTTATCCAAATGGAACGAGTAACTGTTGCTGATGGCACACAGTGTATATTTTGTTTTTGTTGGTGCAATTGCAAGGTGCTCCATCTACCAAAACTGAAAACTTAAAGTGGCATTAAACCTCATAAAATCAGTAAATTTATGCTAGCAAAATTCTCATATACGCAGTAACCAAGGTCAGACTGCGCATATTGCTTACTAATTCCTACATATTCAATGATCTGTATTCATGGACAATGTAATTTACATGTTCAATTGAAAATTTGGTTACAAGGGCTTGATTGGATGGAATATGAGGCAATCAGAATTCTGATTATGAAACTTAGACAGTATGTTTATTTAGACTGGTAGCTGAATAAGAAACAAGAATTATACAGTAAAAATTATGGGTACTTTTTAAATGAGATGATTTATCTTGACAAGTACATACAATATAGAACTTTCAAATTTGTAGAACACATACAGGAAGTGTAAAAAATTCTTCTTACCTAAAAGATCTTGGGAGTACATGTACATTTTTACAGTAATCTATTTGTCTAATTCCAAATATTTACTGGCTAATGGTATGCTTCAGTTTACAGTGAAAACAAGATCTTTGATGTATGATGATATCCATGAAAACTTTGTCACTGTGAGCGATGTTTCTGAATGATACTCTTGTTCTGTCCTTATCAAGTTTTCTTACAGACACTGAAGCTGATTACCTTCTGGCAGGGGCCCTGTGTGTGTCACTAGTTAGGGCGGGGGACTTTTTCTCCGAGAGATATCAAGAGTTATGGTTCAAACCCAGGTCACACTCTGGTCACATGGGTATGTCTTCAGGTCTGAAATTCAGATCCCCAGCCTAGTATTGGTGATACCAAGAAAGGACATGCATTAGATTGATTTTGCTCTGATATAAACTGAATCAAAAACAACACTTAAAGTTAAAAAACAGTGTGAAAACCCATTCACACAACTGTATTGTTGTATTTTGATAACATGTAATGCACTTTCTTGCTGTAACATTGCAGAAGCTGTAACATAGTTCTTCGTGAGGGACTGAGCAATGAATCACTTACCATGTTACCTTTAGAATCTATCAAGTGCATGTTGAACCCATTACAAACGTTATATTCTACTTTTGTCCAATGGAAAAAGGTTTGCCTAAAACATTTTTAAGGATATGTGAAAAATTGATATCATGTAGTGAAGAAAACATTGAGAAAAAAAAACAACACTGCATATCACAGGCAATTTCTGATGTTCATGTTGTATCATAGGGACGTCAGTAACATTTTGAACCAGCTTGATGTGCTATACACTACAAGCATGAATATTTCATATTTTGATATAAAGTTTTTTTGTGCTTCAATAGAGAATGCTCATGATACCTTAATGGAATCCTACACAAAAATGCTTTTGACACCTCCAAGAAAATATTGTGAAAAATGAAGAAATTGTTTGTTGCAAGCAATTTTTCATTTTACAGTTTTCCCAATTTGTTTTCTTAAGGTGTGTCAAAAAGCGTTATTTTGTGGGAATGGATTAAAAAGAGTCATCCAAGTGAGGCCTTCCCATGTAACATGATAAAATCCTGGTAAAAAAAAATCATCAAAATGCATATCACAATGAAATATTGGCTACCCTTACACTTTACCAAATAAAAGTTATGTAAGTTGATCGAAGGAATGTTCTGTTTTACCCATTAGCAAATAGCAATATTTTAGACTGGTCCAAATTGAAAGGAGTTGCAGATGACAAATTCAAATTTATGAAATTTTATATTTTTTCAACTGTCTTGGTAGAAAACTTTGTGGAAAATTAAGAAATGTTTTGTTGCAAGTAATTACTTCATTTACACAATGTTTCCCAAATTGTTTTTCTAGAGGGGTGTCAAAAACATAATGGTGTTGGAATGTGTTAAGTTGATCAAGGGAGATAATTTGGTAAAAGATACACTTTTGAAAATTCAACCTATCCGACCTTAATTGTAAATCCAGGATAATTCTATAGAAAGACAGTAGCAGTAAACAATAGCATCACTTTAATTGGCTAAAGCTATAGCACATTTGGTGGTGTATCAGTTTTTCACTCGTCCAGGATTCGATCCCCAATAATGGCAAATATCCTTATGGACATTTGTCTCTCACTAATGGGTGGATGATTATAAACCTATGTGGGATGAGTGGCTGGAGGCTTGGAAAGGATGTAGTGGTAGTACTCGTGTGAGAAATACCAGGAATCCATGGTTAGGTGCTCCAGCTGCCACTATTAAAAGTGGTGATAAGCCCCATGCCACCAAACAAAATCCTTTTCCTTGTGTTATTGTTAAATGTAGAAAACTTGGTAACTTCTTGGTTTTAAACACCTCTCAATATGAAAGCTTTGGAAAAACATTGTGGTATTTGAAGAAATTGCTTGTTACAAGCAATTTCTTCATTATCAACAATGTTTGCTACCCCAATAGACAAAGATTTCAACAACTTTTAGTTATCGTCTAAAACTTCTTTGAATTTGGACTGGTCTAAACCTTTATCATGTGGGAATGGGTTAAAAGAATATATTCTGAGTGGTAATTACATGTACCAATAAAGTCTGGACAATTAAGACTGATTGATAGTTTTAACCTCTTACTGTTTTTCAAAATTTAAGACTTGTTCAAAAGGGTAGCAGGCATCATTATAAAGTAAGCTCAATTCAAAAAAAGATCCAATAGGATAGTAAATATTGTGAAAAAATAAGAAATTGCTTGTTACAAGCAATTCTTTTTCCACAATGTTTTTCACAAGAACATAAAAATTTGGGATTGTACAGAAAGTTTAATTAGGTAGAAACATTTGAAGATAATAATATGAGTGAATCAGGGGAGGAATATGGGCAAGTTAGGGGAGATAATTTGGGCAAGTCAGGGGAAAGAATGTGGAATCTTTTGTTGATAATTGACTGCTGGTTCTTCTTACCTTTCGCCCAGTTTTGTGTGAATTTGTGTAGACTCGATTTTGAGATACTGACACATGAAATACACCCTTTTTGAGGTCGAAACTTTTGTAGCTTATCTGAGCACAAAAGCTCATGGTGAGCTTTTTGGATACTTGATGATTTGTCATGTGTCTTCAACGCTTTAGTGTTACGGCTCTACAGGTCACAATTTTGGCTCACTCTTGAATAAAGAGACATTCCGACTTATATCAAGGTAAAAGAGGGCCTTATTGACAGTTTCCTTGTTACAGCTCTAGAGGTCAGCTTTAGTGTTACGACTCTACAGGTCACAATTTTGGCTCAATCTTGAATAAAGAGACATTCCGACTTATATCAAGGTAAAAGAGGGCCTTATTGACAGTTTCCTTGTTACAGCACTAGCGGTCACAATTTATGGTTTAATCTTACTCAAACTGACTATAGATACTTGTATTGTCATGAAAAGGACAAATCCCTATTGAATATTGTACAAGGTGGAAATAACGGCAATATTGATTTTCTTCTCATCCAATCACATCCTTTTGTTTCTATATTCATTTTACTTTGTAAAATATCTCATCGTTTTCAAATTTGAGTTGATTAGTTAGCTTGAGAAAGTGAAATTAGGTGAACGATCTAGAGCCATCTTGACCCTATTGTTTGTCAAGCATCCCAAAGTCCAGTGTTCGGTATGTGTCTTCACAAATTTGTCGTCAATGATAACTTTGTTAGATATGCATTGAAATTGACAAAAGCTTGGCCCAATACTAATGACTTGTCATGTCAAAAGGTATCATCTCGAAAGTCATACAATTGTAATAACAGAGTCAAATTCAGTGTTGCACAATTGTCTGAAGCATGAAATACCTTGTTGAGTGTGGTTTGATTGAAATGAAAGTTTTTTTTGAAAATTGTCGCCTGCAATTGTAAGGTTAGACTTCATAACTACGCCTTATTGGAGCTGTAGTTACAACATTTAGGTTGCCATTTAACCATTTTACTTCGATCCCCGGCAGCGGCACATATCCTTTCTGACATGTCTATAACCAATGGGTAGATAATCGTAAACATAAGTAGGATAGCAGCTTGAGGCTAGGAAAGGATGTAGTGGTAGTACTGGTGTGAGAAATACCAGGAATCTATTGTTAGGTGCTCGAGCCTTCGCGATATGACAGAAATAAACCCCATTCAATCAATAACCTTTTCACTTTTTCTTTAAGAGTCCCAACTTTGAGAGGAAGTTCCACTTAGATATTAAATAGCAAACTTTAGGACCAGAATTTGTAGCAAATTGGTTGGTTGGTGGCCTAAATGTAAATACAGCTCCAATAAGGTGTAGTTATGAATTTTAAGTCACCAAACCAACAAAAATGCTTCACAATAACAGTGTAGGCTAATGTTAGTTTAAAGTTCACTTCTAGACTGATTGAATGATTTGATGGGTCAATTGATTCTTCCACTGTCTTAATCCCTGAATACCTTTTGAGAAGTTTTCATTTAATGAGGCCAGATAAGTTGTCTGATGGCCGTGTTGACTGACTGGTCAAATGTGTCTGTATCTCAAAATCTGGGTCATAAAGTAATATAGCTATATACTGGTGTTTAATGTTCAATGTTTACAAGACAAAAGTACAAAAAGAATGAAATAAAAAGTAAAATAAACTGTTTTTACTCTCTTTTACTACACCAAATTTAGGTCATCTGACCGAAGGTCATGGTGACCTAGTGCGATCGTGTTTCGTTGTGCACTGTGGGTTGTGGCAGGAAGCATCCCCATGGGAAGGCACTTCAGATTTGTACACATCATGGAGTAGGGGCAAAAATAGATACATCTTTAAAAATCTTTTTGTCATGAAACGGCTGTTAGATAGGATTCACATGTAATATTAAGACTCTTTAGGGCAAGGAAGTTTGTACAAGAAAAAACTTTTTTGGAAAATACAGACATTGCTCAATCAAGCAATTTCTACATTATCCACAATGTTTCTCCTCGAATAAGGCTTTTGTCACAAAACTATATGCCATTATTGGACAAAAAACTTCTTATTGAATGCAACTATAGTTCGAGAGTTGAGTTTATAAGAACATTGAAGGAATCTGTTTGGCTTCACACCCCTGATTCTAGTAAAATTCAATATCATTATATGGTAAAGGGTTAATATTTTACCTTGACCATCAAAGCTATCAATGAAAAATGTCTCCATACAAAAAATGAAGACTAACTCTTCTTGCAGAAACAATAGACTGATTTATTTTAGAGTAGGAAATATACAAAATATAACAAGGTGCCAAACTGTCACAAGATACGCCCGTCACACTGTTTAATATTAACTGGGGATTTGAATAGAACAGGTTATTTTGAATAAATATTTTTTGTCAAACAAAGTATGAAAAACAACAAAGGGCAATAACTCAAAAAATAGGCTAGGTAGACTTAAGGTTCTTCACACTGCACTCCCACTTGGTGAGCTCTATCCATCCATGAAATTTCATGATTCTAGCTATTATACTTTTAGAGATATATTCCGGAAAAGATTCAAGTATGAAAAACAACAAAGGGCAATAACTCAAAAAATAGGCTAGGTAGAGTTATGGTTCTTGTGCACTGCAACCCCCCCTTGGTGAGATCTATAAACCCATGAAGTTTCATGATCCTAGCTATAATACTTTTAGAGATAAACTCCGGACAAGATTCAAGTATGAAAAACAACAAAGGGCAATAACTCAAAAAATAGGCCAGGTAGAGTTATGGTTTTTGTACACTGCACTTCCACTTGGTGAGCTCTATCCATCCATGAAATTTCATGATTCTAGCTATTATACTTTTAGAGATATACTCCGGACAAGATTCAAGTATGAAAAACAACAAAGGGGCAATAACTAAAAAAATAGGCCAGGTAGAATTTCGGTTCTTGTACACTGCACTCCAACTTGGTGAGCTCTATCCATCCATGAAATTTCATGATTCTAGCTATTATACTTTTAGAGATATACTCCGGACAAGATTCAAGTATGAAAAACAATAAAGGGCAATAACTAAAAAAATAGGCCAGGTAGAGTTATGGTTCTTGTACTCTGAACTCCCACTTGGTGAGCTCTATCCATCCATGAAATTTCATGATTCTAGCTATTATACTTTTAGAGATATACTCCGGACAAGATTCAAGAATGAAAAACAACAAAGGGCAATAACTCAAAAAATAGGCCAGGTAGAGTTATGGTTCTTGTGTACTGCACTCCCCCTTGGTGAGATCTATACACCCATGGTGTTTCATGATCCTAGCTATAATACTTTTAGAGATATACTCCGGACAAGATTCAAGTATGAAAAACAACAAAGGGCAATAACTCAAAAAATAGACCAGGTAGAGTTATGGTTCTTGTGCACTGCACTCCCCCTTGGTGAGATCTACACACCCATGGTGTTTCATGATCCTAGCTATAATACTTTCAGAGATATACTCCGGACAAGATTCAAGTATGAAAAACAACAAAGGGCAATAACTCAAAAAATAAGCCAGGTAGAGTTATGGTTCTTGTGCACTGCACTCCCCCTTGGTGAGCTCTATCCTTCCATGAAATTTCATGATTCTAGCTATTATACTTTTAGAGATATACTCCGGACAAGATTCAAGTATGAAAAACAACAAAGGGCAATAACTCAAAAAATAGACCAGGTAGATTTATGGTTCTTGTGCACTGCACTCCCCCTTGGTGAGATCTATACACCCATGAAGTTTTATGATCCTAGCTATAATACTTTCAGAGATATACTCCGGACAAGATTCAAGTATGAAAAACAACAAAGGGCAATAACTCAAAAAATAAGCCAGGTAGAGTTATGGTTATTGCGCACTGCACTCCGTATTGATGAGAAGAATATAACTGCCAAGTTTAAAGTCAATCGGACTTACGTTGACAGAGTTATGCCCCGGACAAAGAAGTGGACACCGCCCGGACAACCGGACGCCCGGACGACCGGACGCCCGGACGACCGGACATCACGGGTGATCCCATAATACGTCCCGTCTTCGACGGGCGTATAAAAATTGCAATCACTTATCAGTTAAAATTTGACCTTTACCAAGAAGTTTATCTAAGTTTCTGCTGAAAGGTCTTGTCACAAGTAATAAACATATGAACAAGAGGGCCAGAATGGCCCTAAAATTGCTCACCTGTCTAATTTTAATGCTTCTAGATGTGTAGATTGTCAAATTTATTATCATGATAATGATAATTAATTTCAATGTCTATTTACCCAGAGTTCTCTTTTTCATTGAATTGAGTTGGAGGTCATTTATTGCTTTTGTATCCAAATTCAATTCATGTCCGGCTATTGGTACACTTAAGATGTTGCTTTGGATTTTCTCCCTAAATATTTGCTTTATGTACTCTAATCATGTATATATTTAGTAAAATTGGACACCTACCTTCATTCCTAGCAGAAAACTAAGTACCATGCTTGTATATTTTGTGAAACAAATACCAATTTCTCTTTCTCGGCAGACATTGCGGGGGGGATACTTGTCAACTGTTTGGAACATGTACTTTAATTGGGTCTTGCATCTTTCATCAAATTGATTTGTCTTTTTCCTAGTTTTTCCTTTTTTCTTTTTTTTTTAAAGATATCACAAAACCAAGACTTTTTCCCATTTTACCTGTAGCCTGGGAACCCTGGGCACACCATTCTTATAGATTGCGTGTCTGACGCATTTCTAACTGGCTATGGTGGCAGCCCTGAAGCACTCAAAGAAATAACAGCATTGTAATAGCCCCATTGGCCATTGTCTTTGAGATTCATGCCCAGTTTGAGTGAAATTGGCCCAATGGTTAGGGATGAGAAGATTTTAAAGTCAAAAACAGCTACGCCCATATTTTGGCTTCATTCAAAATTTAACAAACGAATATTGAAAAGGGTCACCCAAGGAACATTCATGCCAAGTTAGGTTAAAATTGGCGCGATCGTTACTGAGAAGATGTTTAAATTTTTCTAAGTAAAAACTATCCTACCCTGCCACGCCCATTTTTGAGTGTCATTTAAAATTTCGCCAACATCTTTTGAAAAGGGTCACCAAAGGAATATTCATTTTCAGTTTTGTTGAAATTGGCCCAATGGTTACTGAGGAGAAGATGTTTAAAGATTTCAAAGTCAAAAACTGCCATGCCCATATTTGGGCATTAATCTAAATTTTGCGAACAACTTATAAAAAGGGTCACCCTAGGAACATTCATGCCAAGTTTGGTTGAAATTGGCCTAATGATTACTGAGAAGAAGATGTTTAAAGATTTCAGTCAAAAACTGCCACGCCCATATTTGGGCGTCAATCAAAATTCCGCAAACAACTTTAGAAAAAGGTCACCCAAGGAACATTCATACAAAGTTTTGTTGAAATTGGCCCAATGGTTACTGAGGAGAAGATGTTTAAAGATTTCAAAGTCAAAAAATGCCACACGCTGCCATGCCCATATTTGGGGGTCAATCAAAATTCTGCAAACAACTTTTGAGATGGGTCACCCAAGGAACATTCCTGCCAAGTTTGGTTGAAATCCGCCCATTGGTTACTGAGGAGAATATGTTTAAAGAATTGTTGAGGTCTTCCGACGCACGACGGACAAAAAATGATCACAAAATTTCACCTTGAGCACGTTGTGCTCAGGTGAGCTATAAATGCTTAAATATGATGGCTATATCACTTACCAATGCACAATTATGGCCAATATTAAAGTTTTAATTTCCCAAATTTTGACCTTGGGAAATGACCTTGACCTTGAATGATGACCTTGAACTTGGTACCAACAGAAAGGGTTTGTCACAAGCAATGCACATGTGAAATATGAAGACTTCATCTGTAACCAATCAAAAGTTATTGCCAATTTTTAGTTTTTGCGGGAAAAAAGACAGTTAACGTAAAGGTAATAACATTAAGGCCCCTTTTTCCATAACGCATTTTTTTTTAAACGAAAATTCCCGTTAGTTTAAGGTCAAGGGGATCTGATTTGCTACTCAAGTATGAAATTTTATGAAATTCAAACAAAGTCTTGGAGAAATTGGCAACAACCTAGTTTTTAGCTCTACTGGCCGAAGGCCACTAGATCTATAGCGATGGCTTTTTCTCGTCCGTCCGTCCGTTAAACTTTTCCTCGTTTACGCGATAAAGTCCACAGTTTTCATTGGATTCTCTTCAAACTTTCACAGAATGATTGTACCATCATAAGGATCGTTCCTTTCCAAATTGGGTCAGATCCGTCAAGAAACACGGGAAAAGGGGACTAATTAAAACTTAATTAAAAAATCTTCGTTTACGCGATAAAGTCCACAGTTTTCATCAGATTCTCTTCAAACTCTCACAGAATGATTGTACCATCATAAGGATCGTTCCTTTCCAAAATGGGTATGATCCGTCAAGAAACATGGGAATAGAGGCCTTATGAAAATTTAATAAAAAATTCAATTAAAAATCCTCGTTTACACGATTAAGTCCATAGTTTTCATCAGATTCTCTTCAAACTTTCAAAGAATGATTGTACCATCATAAGGATTGTTCCTTTCGAAAATTGGTATGATCTGTCAAGAAATACGGGAAAAGGGGCCTTATGAAAATTTAATTAAAAAATCCTCGTTTACGCGATAGAGTCCACAGTTCTCATCAGATTCTCTTCAAACTTTCACAGAATGATTGTACCAACATAAGGATGGTTCCTTTCCAAAATGGGTAAGATCCGTCAAGAAACACGGGAAAAGGGGCATTATGAAAATTCATTAAAAATTCAATTAAAAATCCTCGTTTACGCGATAAAGTCCACAGTTTTCATCAGATTCTCTTCAAACTTTCACAGAATGATTGTACCATCATAAGGAGCGTTCCTTTCCAAAATGGGTATGATCCGTCAAGAAACACGGGAATAGGGGCCTTATGAAAATTTAATTAAAAATTCAATTAAAAAACCTCGTTTATGCTAAAGAGTCCACAGTTTTCATTGGATTCTCTTCAAACTTTCACAGAATGATTGTACCAACATAAGGATTGTTCCTTTCGAAAATGGGTCAGATCCGTCAATAAACACGGGAAAAGGGGCCTTATGAAAATTTAATTAAAAAACCTCATTTACGCGATAAGAGTCCACAGTTCTCATCAGATTCTCTTCAAACTTTCACAGAATGATTGTACCAACATAAGGATTGTTCCTTTCGAAAATAGGTATGATCCGTCAAGAAACACGGGAAAAGGGGCCTTATGAAAATTCATTAAAAATTCAATTAAAAATCCTCGTTTACGCGATAGAGTCCACAGTTTTCATCAGATTCTCTTCAAACTTTCACAGAATGATTGTACCAACATAAGGATCGTTCCTTTCGAAATTTGGTATGATCCGTCAAGAAACACGGGAAAAGGGGCTATATGAAAATTCAATTAATAAAACCCTGTTAACACAATAAAGCCCACAGCTTTGATCAGATTTTGTGAAACTTTCACAGAATGATTGGAAGGTCATAACTATCATTCTTTTCATAACAGGGTTTGAACTGTCAAGAAGCACAGGAAAAGTGGCCTTATGAAAATTTCATTTATAAATCCTTGTTACTAAGTCCAGAGCTTTAATCGGCTTTTCTTTAAACATTCACAGAATAATTGTACAATAATAATGATTGTTGATGTTTGCATTAGACCTGATCCGTCAAGTATCAAAGGAAAAGGAGCATTATGAAATTTAATTTTAAAATCATTGTACCACAATAAAGTCAACAGTTTTCATCATATTCTGTTAAAACTTTCACAGAATGATTTTTCCATCATGAGGATTCTTTCTTTTCAAATTAGGCGTGATCTGTCTAGTATCATGGGAAAAGGGGCCTTTAGAGAATTTTATCTATAATCCTTGTAACCAAGTCCAGAGCTTTCATTGGATTTTATTCAAACCTTCACAGAATCATTGTACAATAATCACGATTGTTGATGCTGACATGAGGCCTGATCCTGCAAGTATCACAGGAAAAGGAGCCTTATGAAAATTTTATTTTAAAAATTTGACACCAAGATAAAGTCTGCAGTTTTCATCAGATTCTGTTCAAACTTTCACAGAATGTTTGTACCATCATAAGGATTGTTTCTTTCCAAATTGGGCCTGATCTGTCTAGTATCATAGGCAAAGGGGCTGTATGAAAAATAATTACCAAATCCTCATAAACACAACAATGCCCTCAGTCTTTATCAGAATCTCTTCAAACTTTAATAGAATGATTGTACCATCATTTGGATTGTTCCTTTGTAAATTAGGTCTGATTGGTTAAGTGACACAAGAAAAGGGACCTTATAAAAATTTTATTACAAATTTGATTACATCATTTTTACAATAAAGTCCTCAGTCTTTATCATTTTCTTCAAACTATCATTAGGATTGTTCCTTTGTACATTGGGTCTGATTTGTTAAGTTTCACAGAAAAAGGGGCCTTATGAAAATTTTGTTACAAAAATTCTTGACACAATTCAGTCCACTGTTTTCATTGATTCTCTTTAACTTTTAAAAAATGATTCTACCTTCATTAGAATTGTTCCATTTGAAATTTGGTTTGTTCTGTAAAGTATCATGAGAAAAGGGGCCCTATGAAGATTTCACTATAAACTCATTAACACAATAAATTAACAGATTGATTGTACCATCATTCCAATTGTTGATTTTGACAGTGGATCTGACTATAGCAAGGGTCACATAAAAAGGGGCCTTATGAAAAACTTTCTTAAATATTCTGGTTAACACAATGATGTCCCTTGATTTCACCGGATTCACTTCAAAATTTCACAGAATGATTGTACAAATACTTAGATGGTTCTTTTCATAACTGGATACAATCCATCAAGTATCATGTAAAAAGGGGACATATGATTTTTTTTTAATATTCTAGTAAACATAATGAATTCCCAATATTTCATCGGATTCACTTTTAACTTTCATAGAATGATAAAACCAACAGTAAAATATCACGGGAAAAGGGGCCTTATGAGAACTTGATTTTAATATCTTTGTTAACACAATAAAGTCAACAGTTTTATTGGATTCTCTTCAAAGATGCATGGAATAATTGTGGCATTCGAAACACAGGAAAAGGGGCCTTACAGATTATCACTCAAAACATTCTTGTGTATGTGATGAAGATCACAATCATTATCAAGTTGTCTTTTAAATTTCACAGGACAAATGTCGGGTTGTAAGGAAAGTTCCTTTTGGAATGAAATTGATCCATCAGAAAACACAGGAAAAGGGGCCTTATTGATTTTCATTCGAAACAATCCTGTTTATGTGATAAAGTCCACAATTATTGTCAGATTCTGATGAAATATTCACAGAATGATTGTAGGGTCATAAGGTAACTTTCTTTTGGAAATGGAGTGGATCCACCATGAAACATGGGAAAAGGGGCCTTGAGGATTGTCGCTTAAAATGATAAAGGGGATAGAGCTCCTTTTTTTTCTTTATGCATTCTTCTTTGAGCAATTAACTTCCTTAAATATCAGATTTCTTTAACGGAAAACTTGATAACCAGTAGAGCGTCTCAGGCCCTTATGGGCCTCTTGTTACATCAAGGCCCCTTTTTCCATGACGCAGCCTTGAAATAAGAAAATTCAAAAAAAGGGGGTCTTGGAAATTTCCTTGGAAGATCATATATGAAGTTTCGTCCAATTAGGCCCAGGGGTTGCTGAGATAAGACTTCGAACAGACGGACGGAAGGATGGACGCACAGGCCGGCGACTATATGCTCCCCGAAAATTTTTTCGGGGAGCATAATAAAAATCCTTAATTAAGAGCTGGTCACAGTCATGTGACAAATGCCCCCTAAGTACAGGGTCAAGCATGTGGCACTTTGATTTGTTTTGTAAACACAACCACATGCATTTGTGATCTATACGTCTAGGTTTTAAATAAATGAAATTTTAATACATATGGTAATTTCTATAAATACAGAATGAAATCGAGAAATTCATCATGGACAGATTTTTCTGAGGTCAAAATTATGTCTTAGGTCAAGGTCACTGGGTTAAGGTTTTAGGTCATGTGAAGTGGTCCACCCAATTAAGCATCTGTCCAAATATCGAAGCAATCCATTGAAGAATAAGAGAGTAAATACAATTTAACCAATCCGGACACAATTTAACCATTCTGGACGCCCCTTTGACTCCAGATTGTGACCTTGACCTTTGAGATAGGAACCTGGGTCTTTTCGCGACACATTGTCTGAAGGTGGTGAACATTTGTATGAAAGAAATTTGTACCTGCGTGCGTGATTATAGAAGTTACAGAGCAGACACGGCAAAAAAAGCCGATTTTTTACCTTTGACCCCCAGATTGTGACCTTGACCTTTGAGATAGGAACCTGTGTCTTTTTTGCGACAATGTCTAGTTTGATTTCATTGTACATTAGAAAAAATGTTCCTTGCATCTAGGTCTACCCAACTTCAGTAAATTATTTGGATTCAACAAAAAACACTGCTTTTATTGGTGGGACTTTTTTCAATGCAGCAATTTCTTTATTTTACACAGTATTTTCCCAATTACTTTTCTTGAGGGGCATCAAAAAGTGTCGCTGGGGGAATGGGTTAAAGGAATGTCAGCTAATTTGTGCTCTGCACCTTGCCCTATATACCACCCGAGTATGTAGGATTGATTGATTGATTGAATGAATGGGGTTTAACGCCACTTTTAACAGTATTTCAGTCATATTGTGGAAGCTGGAGCACCTAACAATGGGTTCCTGGTATTTCTCATACCAGTACTACCACTTCATCCTTTAATAGCCTCTAGCTGCTATCCCACTTAGGATTATCCACCCATTGGTGAGAGATAAATGTCAGAAAGGATCGAACCCATGACATCCCATAACTGAAGATTAGGGGTCTACCGACTGTGCTATGACGGCGGCCCAGTATGTAAAAAAATGGAGTAAAATGGCAGCCATTTTGAAACCAGTGGTCATTTTAAAATTAGAAAAGAGGCCATACTTAAGAAATGTGTGAAGTTTCATGAAAATCAGTCCAAATGTTACTGAACATATGTCTGGAAAAAAGCGTAAATAGTTACTGAGCATTCATCCAGACAAGAAAAGTAGATTTTGGGAATAAATTGGCTGCCATTTTGAAACAATATCCAGTATAACTAGATGCGAGACTGAACAAGAATTTAAGGCTTCAGCAAAATTGGCTTTAGTTACTGAATATTCAAAGGCAAAAAACAATATGTCTCCAACAGTGAGGTAATATTGTTATCCATTTTCGCTTTATTTGTAACCAACCAACTGTGCATATAAATGTGGACAAAAAGTCTTATCTAAAAGAAACAAGGGACATTATCCATTTGTATGACAATTCTACCATTTTATTATTTGTATCTCTAAGACAATAAATCACTGGTCATATCATCCAACGACTACATGTATTTGCATGAAAATAAGCTCCACCCATAACAGACTAATTTTCTTTCATTTTTTCAAAAGTTTTCCACCAAGTTTTTAAAGTTTCATCAAATACTACAACACTTTTCCATTTGGACCAGTCTAACGTTTGTTATCTGGCAATGAGTTAAATGCCATTTTTTCTGATTTTGGCTCCGCCGTTTTCGGAGAAAACCCGAGGTATTGCAATAGCCTCCATGTCCTCTTAGTTGTTGTTGTTGTCATTGTCGTGCGAAAAACTTTGACATTTTGTGATATCTCTGGTTCTACTGAAGGCATTCACTTGAAACTTGGCACACATGCTCACTATCAAAAGAGGAACCTTTACTATCAAGGGAGATAACTCGAGATGCATTTCGTGCTAACTATATACCCCTTTTTTGACTTAGATTTTTTATCCACTATCCAGCACCCAACAGTCCAGCGTAGGCACCTGTAGGCGGTGCTCTTGTTATCACTTACCAGCTATGCAAGTCAATATAAACAAAAAGGTGTCTTTTTCTTCCAAGATGTAAGATACAAGGGAGACATGCACCAATTTGACAATTCTACAAAATAGTATGTGTTGTCTCCCTTAACAAATGAATAAATACAACATAACAACTAAATATTTATTCTATATATAGAAAACTAGATGGTTGTCCCAGGGCAACTGCTGTTGGGCCTGCAAAGTTTTGACCATCAACTTGACCTTTACCATCAATTTTAGTGTTTGAGCTTTGACCTTGAACTTGAAGCTATCCAAAAAATTCTTTCAAATGGCACATCTGCTGATGATGGCGAATGATTGTGCCAGTTTATTTTGAAATCCATCCATAATTGTAGGAGAAATGGTCTTGACAATCACAATTTTAGTGTTTGACCTTGACAATAGAACTATCCCAAAAATTCTTTCATATGGCACATCTACTCATGATGGAGAATAATTGTGCCAAGTTATTTTTGAAATCCATCCATTAGTGTAGGAGTAATTGTCTGGACAAACACAATTTTAGTGTTTGATCTTAAGCTGTGACCTTGACATTAGAACTATCCCAAAAATTCTTTCAAATGGTAAATCTACTAATTGTGGAGAATAATTGTGCCAAGTTATTTTGAAATCCATCCATAAGTGTAGGAGTAATTGTCCGGACAAATTCAGACGGATGAACTAACGCACATACACCAACTTGTCATAGTGACAACTATGTCTCGCTCACCTCAAGCAGGCTCAACAAAAAGCCCCACCCATAAAAGCTGTTTGTTTGTTTTTTCTCAGAATCCAAATAATTTTATGGAATAAGACCTTGATGCAACAAACATTCCTTCAAAAGAACAATGAATCAAATGAAGAGTTAAGAGAAAATAATTTCTAAAGGATTTCTATTTTGATTGCCATGGTAACCATAGTTCTTCAAGCAACATAATTGTTCAAAGGAATCCTTAAGAGGACAATCTAGGCAACAATCCTATGAAGTTAATTTTTAGCTCCACTAGATAAGGTGTCCTTCTTGCTTTCGTGCGTCTAAGAAACCATGTAAAGGATTTCAACTAAATTTCAAAGAAATGATCCTTGGGTGATCCTTTATCTGATTCCTTCAAAGAATTTTGAACTGATGAAACATATGGCTTTAATGGCCAGGGCTTATTTCCATATATTATGGCGAAAGCTTTGAAATCATCTTCCTAGGAACTAGTTGATGAATTTCAACCAAATTTCACAGGAATGATCCTTAGATGACTGTTTGTTGGATTCCTTCATATGATACTTTTTGGTTGAAAAGCTTGACTATTATGGTTGAGGCTTATGTCAATATATATGGTATACAGTGAACATTGAACACTGACCTATTCATCTTCCACATTGAATGATTATATTTAATCCATTCCCACACAGCAAAATTTTAGACTGGTCCAAATTGAAAGAAGCTGCAGACGACAATTTCAAGTTGATGGAATTTTGAATTTTTTCGTCTTTTTGGATAGAAAACATTGTGGTTAATGAAGAAATTGCTTGATACAAGCAATTTCTTCATTTTCCACAATGTTTTCCAAAGTGTTTTTCTTGAGGGGTGTAAAAAGGAGGGATTGAGTTGGAATGGGTTAACTTGACTATAGTAAAAACAAGAGGACCATGATGGTCCTAGATCGCTCTCCTGAACTGTCTGCTGTTAAAAAAATGCAATTAGAGACAAATGACTATAATCATTTTCATGAAGATAGAGGCAAAACTGTGACTTCTATATTGTAATCAAAGAAATTGTCATTATGGCCCCTTTTCCTGTGTTATCCTACAGAACCTTCCCATAATCTATAAGGTTCATCTTTATGACCTTACAAGTATCCTGACCAAGTAACATGACAATTGAGCTAAAATGATGACCTCTAGAAAATTAACAAAGAAATTGTCATTAAGGCCCCTTTTCCTGTGTTTTCCAAAAGTACCTTCCTATAATCAATAGGGTTCATCCTTGTGACTAAACAATTATTCTGACCAAGTTTCATGAAAATTGAGCCAAAATTGTGGTCTGAGTGTAAACGAAGGCCCATTTTCCTGTGTTTTCCAAAAGAACTTTCCCATAATCAAAAGGATATCATCCTCATGCCCTAAAATAATTATTCTGACCTAGTTTCATGAAGATTGAGTCAAATTGTGGCCTCCAGACTTTAAACAAAGAAATTGTCTTTAAGACTCCTTTTCCTGCATTTTCTGATAGAACCTTTCCATAATCAATAGGGTTGATCCTTATGACCTAATAATTATTCTGACCAAGTTTCATGAAGATTAAGCCAAAATTGTGGCCCCTAGAGTGTAAACAAAGAAATCGTCATAAAGGCCCCTTTTCCTGTGTTTTCAAATAGAACCCTCCCATAATCAATAGGGTTCATCCTCATGACCTTACAATCATTCTGACCAAGTTTCATGAAGATTGGGTCAAAACTGTGGCATCTAGAGTGTAAACACTTCAATTGTTGACGCCGCACGCCGCACGATAGACATTCAACGATCCAAAAAGCTCACCATGAGCACATTGTGCTCAGGTGAGCTAACAATGAAAAAGTTGCTTCTCTAGAACTTTTTCAAAGATTTCAGTGACTTAAGATTTATTTATCTTATACCAGTCTATATTGAATTGATGAAAAAATTGCTTAATCAGTACATATATGCCTGTGGAGCGATACAGGCGCTCAAGCACCTCTAGTTTAAAGAAAGCGTTTACTCACTATTGTGGGAATAGCTCAATGACATTTGGCTAGTGGAGCTAGAATACAAACCAATTAGTTATTCAATCAAAGAATGTGAAAAGATTAGTGGCTCTTGCACAGACTTTCACAAAAATTTGATATGAAAATTGATTGTCTTCTTTTCAAATACAGTAAAACCCCTCTAATACGACCACATGTACTTTTTATCCCCCGCTGATTTTGTCAAGAGCATATCTCTGAAAGTATAATAGCTTTATCCAACTCATTGAGAAGAAATGCAGTGCACAAGAAGCCTAAATCTAGCTACTGCATAAGCAAATGGCAAAATTGACACATCATCTAAACCACAAATAAGGTAATTTTTGTGCAATCGACAGATATGTATTCATCCAATTAATTCCAATTCCATTTGGGTTGTACTTTGTTGACTTATTGTGCATCTTGTAATGCAAACATTTTTGCTTTTTTTCTTTCATTTTTTAAAGTTATGGACAGTAATTTTCAATATAAAATCACCTTGAACACCTTTCAAATGTTTGAAAGCATTACAGTTAGAATTTTGAAAATTGAGAGCGAAAATTTTTCATTCACACTCAGTGCAAGAGCTGCTTTAACAACTAGCTTCAAACTCATAGAACTCATTGTAAGAAGTTGCAGCTTATAATTTTTAGTTAACCCATTCCAACTCAATCCCTCCTTTTTACGCCCTTCAAGAAAAAAGCTTTGGAAAACATTGTGGAAAATGAAGAAATTGCTTGTATCAAGCAATTTCTTCATTATCCACAATGTTTTCTATCCAAAAAGGTGAAAAAATTTAAAATTCCATCAACTTGAAGTTGTTGTCTGCATCTTCTTTCAATTTGGACCAGTCTAAAATTTTGTCAAGTGGGAATGGGTTAAAGGATTGTGTGGGAGTGGGTTAAGTCTCTTATTTTCAATGTCCTTAGAAATATGACAATGTTTATTCCACTTTATGAATTAAAATTGTCTCAAGTTGGCACAGGTATTGAATCCGCTACCAAGGGCAGTAACTCTGAGGCCTTGAGTCTCCAGTTTTTAATGTCCTTTGAAACTTGACACCATTGTTCACCATGCCTGGGTTCTGTGTCCGTACAGCGCTTGTGAACGGATATCTGAGAATCCTGAAATTATATGATCATTGCTTGTTAATAGATGAAACAAAATAACCACATTATATTAAAAGGATGCAATAATGGTTTGTATTAGTTTAAGATCAATTCATCTCTCATTGAGTGAAAACAATAAACAGAGACTGTATAGCAATCGAAATATGAATCAAAGTAGTTATTACTGCCAAAACTAAAAATGTGTTAAAGATACGGATGTCCCTGCTTAAGTGCACATGACCTTGAGCTCTTAACTCGAGAACAACTGTCCCCAGTTATTTTGAAATCCATCAATTTATGTAGAGGATATGCTCAGGACAAGAAATAGACATACACACTAACCTACTCACTTACCCACACACACACTAACCTACTCACTAACCCACACACAAACTAACCTACTCACTAACCTACACACACACTAACCTACTCACTAACCCACACACACATTAACCTACTCACTAACACACACACACACTAACCTACTCACTAACCCACATACACTAACCTACTCACTAACACACACACACACACACTAACCTACTCACTAACCCACACACACACTAACCTACTCACTAACACACACACACTTACCTACTCACTAACCCACACACACACTAACCTACTCACTAACCCACACACACTAACCTACTCACTAACACACACACACACTAACCACTTACTAACCCACACACACTAACCTACTCACTTACCCACACACACACTAACCTACTCACTAACCCACACACACACTAACCTACTCACTAACACACACACACACTAACCTACTCACTTACCCACACACACTAACCTACTCACTAACACACACACACTAACCTACTCACTAACCCACACACACTAACCTACTCACTTACCAACACACACTAACCTACTCTCTTACCCACACACACACTCACCTACTCACTTACCCACACACACACTAACCTACTCACTTACCCACACACACTCACCTACTCACTAACCCACACACACACTAACCTACTCACTTACCCACACACACATTCACCTACTAACTGACCCACACACACACTCACCTACTCACTTACCCACACACACACTAACCTACTCACTTACCCACACACACACACTCACCTACTCACTTACCCACACACACACTTACCTACTCACTAACCCCCACACACACTAACCTACTCACTAACCCACACACACACTCACCTACTCACTAACCCACACACACTAACCTACTCACTTACCCACACACACACTAACCTACTCACTAACCCACACACACACTAACCTACTCACTAACCCACACACACACTCACCTACTCACTAACCCACACACACTAACCTACTCACTTACCCATACACACATTCACCTACTAACTGACCCACACACACACTAACCTACTCACTTACCCACACACACATTCACCTACTAACTGACCCCCACACACACTAACCTACTCACTTACCCACACACACACTAACCTACTCACTTACCCACAGACACACACTCACCTACTCACTTACCCACACACACACTAACCTACTCACTAACCCCCCCACACACTCACCTACTCACTAACCCCCCCACACACTCACCTACTCACTAACCCACACACACTAACCTACTCACTTACCCCCACACACACTAACCTACTCACTAACCCACACACACACTAACCTACTCACTAACCCACACACACACTCACCTACTCACTAACCCACACACACACTAACCTACTCCCTAACCCACACACACACTAACCTACTCAATAACCCCCCACACACACTAACCTACTCACTTACCCACACACACACTAACCTACTCACTAACCTCCCCACACACTAACCTACTCACTAACCCACACACACACTAACCTACTCACTTACCCACACACACACTAACCTACTCACTAACCCACACACACACACTCACCTACTCACTTACCCACACACACACTAACCTACTCACTTACCCACACACACACTAACCTACTCACTTACCCCCACACACACACTAACCTACTCACTAACCCCCCAACACACTTACCTACTCACTAACCCACACACACACTCACCTACTCACTAACCCCCACACACACTAACCTACTTTCTAACCCACACACACACTAACCTTCTCATTTACCTACACACACACTCACCTACTCACTAACCCACACACACACTCACCTACTCAATAACCCACACACACAAACTAACCTACTCACTAACCCACACACACACTCACCTACTCACTAACCCACACACACACTAACCTACTCACTTACCCACACACACACTCACCTACTCACTTACCCACACACACACTAACCTACTCACTAACTCTGACACACACTCACCTACTCACTAACACACACACACACACTAACCTACTCACTAACACACACACACACACTAACCTACTCACTAACCCCCCCCCCCCACACACACACACTAACCTACTCACTAACCCACACACACACACTAACCTACTCACTAACCCACACACACACTAACCTACTCACTAACCCACACACACACTTACATACTCTCTAACACACACACACACTAACCTACTCACTAACCCACACACACACTAACATACTCACTAACACACACACACACTAACCTACTCACTAACACACACACACACACTAACCTACTCACTAACCCACACACAATAACCTACTCACTAACCCACACACACACTAACCTACTCACTAACCCACACACACACACTAACCTACTCACTAACCCACACACACACTAACCTACTCACTAACACACACACACACTAACCTACTCACTAACCCACACACACACACTAACCTACTCACTAACCCACACACAATAACCTACTCACTAACCCACACACACACTAACCTACTCACTAACCCACACACACACACTAACCTACTCACTAACCCACACACACACTAACCTACTCACTAACCCACACACACACTAACCTACTCACTAACACACACACACACTAACCTACTCACTAACCCACACACACACACTAACCTACTCACTAACCCACACACACACACTAACCTACTCACTAACCCACACACACACTAACCTACTCACTAACCCACACACACACTAACCTACTCACTAACACACACACACACTAACCTACTCACTAACCCACACACACACTAACCTACTCACTAACCCACACACACACACTAACCTACTCACTAACCCACACACACACTAACCTACTCACTAACCCACACACACACTAACCTACTCACTAACACACACACACACTAACCTACTCACTAACCCCCACACACACACTAACCTACTCACTAACCCACACACACACTAACCTACTCACTTACCCACACACACACTAACCTACTCACTTACCCACACACACACACTAACCTACTCACTAACCCACACACACACACTAACCTACTCACTAACCCACACACACACTAACCTACTCACTAACCCACACACACACTAACCTACTCACTAACCCACACACACACTAACCTACTCACTAACCCACACACACACTAACCTACTCACTAACCCACACACACACTAACCTACTCACTAACCCACACACACACACTAACCTACTCACTAACCCACACACACACTAACCTACTCACTTACCCACACACACACTCGCACATGGACAGAGGTAACTCTCTATGACAGTCACCGTTATATAGTGGGGGCACAGACGAATCAATGCTAAATGTTAACCCTTGTCATGCTGTATAAATTACCTTACTGAATTGCTGTCAAATCAAAGGACTGAAAGCACTGATAGAACTTGTTGCTCAAAAATCAATATTTCTTTTAGAAATCAACCTCATGAACAACTCGAGAATGAAAAGTATGAGTAGGAGGTGTAGACTAAGATCAGCCTGCACAAACGTGCAGTCTGATCTTAGTCTACACCCCTGCCAAAACCGGAATATTCCGGGTTCATTATGACAAGGGTTAAATGAATATGCATGGAAATAAACCAGTAGTTCTTCCTGAGAAAAAACAGATTCAAAAGTAAATTGAAGTGACTGGACCATGATACAGATAGTTATAAATTGCATGACATAGTGAGCCAAATTGAAAAAAAAGGTGTACCTTGGAGAGCCATAATAGAACCATAACCTATTACCACATGATGATATTTTAGACTGATCCAAATACAAAGAAGTTGCAAATGGCAAATTTAGTGGGTGAAATTCTTATATTGTTATTCTTTTGAGGTAGAAAACAACGCAGATGCCTGAATGTTGGCTGTAATGTTCTAAGGGGAGGTTAGTAATAAACGTCAGTTGAAAAATTTACAGAATTTAAATGAAAATGAATTTAGACTAAGTATCCTTGATTTTAGAGTTGACACTGTTTTTTTACCCATAACAAGATGGCCCAACTTTAGACTTGTCCAAACTAAAAGGAATTGTAGAAGACAATTTAAAGTTTATTTTTCAACATTCTTAATAGAAAACGTTGTGCAAAATGAAGTAAGTGCTTCATTTTACACATTTTTTTATGTTTCCAATATTGTACTATTGGAGGGAAGTCAAAAAGTGTCCCAGTATGGGAATGGGTTAAGCCATAAGCTTACAAATTGCATTTGTTATAATGTTTGATCATGTTTGATTGAGAGGTTAAGGAACTTGAAAGTAAGCATGTAGAATTAAGTACAAGCATCTGCATTTTCATTTACATGAAGTTGTTTCCTTTAAGTCCATGTTAACAGTTATGATAATAATATATCAAAAATCACAATTCATGTCTATCTATTTGCTGTCTAGTTTGTATACTAACATCAATCTCAAACAAACAATTTCTGTGAAAGTTCCATGATTTGGAGTTTTGTCAAAATCAATTATTTCTGAGTTCAAAAAACAGAATTGTTATGAACAAATGTATAGTTTCCAGTCAAAACATAAATCCAGTAGACAACTGTCATGTGTTTTTAATAGAATCTCGTTGTCTTTTTATAGAGATCATTCTCATGGTTATATACAGTAAGTCTAAGAGATTTCCCAAAAATTTAATGAAAATGTTGCATTTATCCCCCACGCATAATGACAAAAATCCTGTCAAGAGTCATAATTGTCATAATTTCAACATATTTATCTCAATTTCAAAAGGATTCATCTATCTAACCATCAAAAAGAAAAAGAAAGAAATTTCAAAGTTCATAACAATAATAAGGAAATTATGATTAACCCTTTCCCAACAATTACATTTTATGACACCCCTCACCCCTTTGGAAAACTTTGTGGAAATGGAAGAATTGCTTATTACAAGAAATTTCTTCATTTCCACAATGTTTTCTACCCTAAAGGGAAAAGATTTTCTAAATTCCACCAACTTAAGATTGTTGTCTGCAGCTGCTCCCAATTTGGACCAGTCTAAAATTGTCGTCTGTTAATGGGTTCAAATAGATAATCCACATTTCCCCTAGATTAATAATAAGCTATCATCTTTCTTATGCAAGAGCAGTAACCAACAAGACAAAACCCTACTTTCTACCACTTTCTAACATCCTTGCATCTCCTTGATCTATCTTCTGAACTCCAAAGCAGAATACCTTTTCGAAGTTTAAGAATACATAAAATATTCACGTTTAATGTAAATAAATTTGGTTGAAAAACATCCTGCAGCAGTTTGCAGGATTAAAACAGGATTAAGATTTTCAAATTTTCACCACATGGATATATGGAGACAAGTGCCCCCCCCCCCTAAAAGCCATACTTTTCATCTGAGCCATATTTCATGAAGGAATCTGACAAAGAGTCACTAAAGGATCATTTAGTAAAATTTTGTTGAAAACTTATTATCGTTTGTAATCTGTTTTCACTGTTTACCATATATGGGAATGAGCCCAATCCATTAAAGCCAATCAATTCTTTAAGGGGGTGCCAAATGAGCATTCCAGTAAAATTTGGTTGAAATCCATCCAATGATTTCTGAGAGGAAATTTTTCAAAACTTTTAGCATATACGGAAATTAGCCTGCCCATTAAAGCCATGTTTTCTGTCCTATCAAAATTCTTTGAAGGAATCTGATAAAGGGTCACCAAAGTATCAATCCAGTGAAATTTGGTTGAATTCCATCCATTTGTTTCTGAGATGAAGATTGTCAAAGTTTTCACCATATATGGAAATTAGCCCTGCCCATTAAAGCCCTTCCCATTATCCAATCTTAATTCTTTGAAGAAATCTGATAAAGGATCACCCATTGATCATTTCTGTGAAATATGGATGAAATCCATCAATTGGTTTCTGAGAAGATTTTTAAAGTTTTCACCATATATGGAAATTAGCCCCGCCCATTGATGCAAAAGCAGATGCCATTCCTATAATACCCCAGCACATTGTGGAGGTCAGGGGTTTTTAAAAGATGATAAAATTTCTTACCTCATCTCCATGTAGCATCTCAAACTTGAAAAAGTTGGCCCAAGCGTCACCGAGATCTGGATCAATCTTAACTGTTCTGTTAAACCATTCTCGAGCTTTTGCTATCTTCCTCTCAGACCAAAACATTCTACAAAATGTACAAATATGTTGGTATAGACACTACCACATATATGGAGTTCTACAAATGCTGGATATGAAAGTGGTTGAAAACAATGAAAGTGAAGGAGAAGTGGTGTCAATGAAAACATGAATCTACAATATATAATTCTTTTCTGTCAAAAAAAAGTTTAGCATTTTGTGGTCTTTGGATCTGACCTAAACGTAAAAGAAGATATGAAATTAGACATTTAATCTACCATTCTGAAGTTAACCCATTACCAGAAGACAAAATTTTAGACTGAAATAAATTACAAGCAATTTCTTCATTTTCTACAATATTTTCCAACAATTACCCTCTTCAAAATTCTTAAAAAAGGTCTGTTTTGCCCTTAATGGTTCAACCACATAAAATCTATTCCGCATGAACTACAAAGTGCCATTTATAACCTTCCTTTAATATAGCTTACAAAATTGGGCCAATAACATCAAAAAATTTCAACTGATCAAAATCTCTTTAGAAAAACCTAATTAAAGGTTATTCAAGAGATCCATGATTATCTATGAACAAAATATAAAAATATCCGTTTGACACTGTCTGAGGAGGCTACCTCAAGTTAATTCGCTGTATTCCATATATGGTAAAAAACTCCCTAAAAGCTAGGTTTTTCATCCGATCAAATTTTTTTATAGAAATCTGCTAGAGGGTTGCCCAAGGATCATTTCTGTTAAATTTGGTTGAATTCCAACCAGTAGTTACTGAGAAGAAGATTTTTAAAGAAAAAGTTTACGGACGGACGGATGACCGGACAGACGCACAACAGACACCACCCCATAACAAGAGCTCTCTGGCTTTCAGCAAGTGGAGCTAAAAACTAGAAATGTCGCAAGCCGACTAATATCCCTCACCAGAGCTTTGTCTCTCAAGTAGTACAATTGATCTTTGAACTTCATCACCAAAAAACAAAAGGGTATCTTCTTAGGTCAAGAACATCATGTGTATAAAGCAAGGTCCTAGGTGAAATTGCTTATGATTTAGAGCACAGAAACGTTTTCAATCAAGGTTCGTTTGTGATGTTGACCTTTAACCTATGTGACCTAAAAAACTATAGGTCACCTAATTGGGTCATGGACAACATGTGTATAAAGTTTCATACTCCTAGGTAAATTGGTTTGTGAGTTAAGGCACGGAAACGGTTTTCAATCAAAGTTCAATTATAACCTTGACCTTTGACCTAAGTGACCCCAAAACAATTGGGCACTTCCTTTGGTCATTGGCAATAGTTGTATGAAGTTTCAATTTTGTAGGTCTATTTGGTTCTCCATTTAGAGCATGGAAGCAAAAAAGTCTACAGACAGACATGCTGAAACCAATATACAACCCTCTACTTTGTAGGTGTGTGGGGGTGAGGGAGGGGGTGCAATGACTCAATACAATCATAAAAAGATCTGTTGGCATATAAATCTTGAATTTTATACACAATAAAAAATACCTACACATGATTCTCAAACAAAAAAAACAAATAGAAAAAAATGCACTGTTGTGATATTCCCTAAATATTGTTTGACATGATTTATAATATCCATCTTTTAGTGGCCCTTCCATTTTTTAGGAAGAATAGTTAAAAAAAAATAATCTCATGTCACAAGAACTTGTTCCAAAATTCATATAATATTGTCAAACTTACTTTGAAGCCGCCAATAAGACATGAGGATCGTGTTCACATCTTCGTAAAGCGTCTACTGATTTTGTTTTACGTTGAGGACGTGGTTCCATAAATATTGCCTCAGACCATAAAATGCCAGATGAACTGCACTCTTGTAAGGCTGGAAAAAGAAAGCAAATAGATTCTACCATAGCCATAATACAAGGATAATTGCTTCATTCAGAGTAAGATAGAGTTATCTTGTCACAAAAAGTAATAAACGGGGAAAGAATTCCGAAGGACCGACAGACGCAGGTGCAGGTATATGCTTGCCCTATTCGAGACACACTTCATTTTAATGTACATCCTTGAGCTGTGACTTTGACCTAAAAGCAATCTGAACTTCTTTTTTTTCAAATGACACATCTACTCATGATAGCATTTGTGCAAAGTCATGTTGAAATCCATCAATAATTGAAGGAGCTGTGCTATGGACATGCTTAATTTTAATGTTTGACCTTGAGCTTTGACCTTAGAGCTATCTAATTTTTTTTCACATGGTACACCTGCTCATGCTCATTGTAGAGAACAAATTTATTTCAAAATCCATCTATAATTTACACACATGCTTAATTCTAATATTTGACCTTGAGCTGTGACCTTGAACTTGGACACATCTGATTTTTTTCAAATGATACGTCTTCTCATGATATTCAACAATTTTGCAAAGTTATTTTGAAATCCATTCCTAATTGAAGGAGCTATGCTCTGGATAATGTCAATTTTAATGCTTGACCTTGAACTATGACCTGGACCTTGGAGCTATCCAAAAACTGTGAAAAATGCATCAGTGCAATATCATAAGGAATTCATATGTGAAGATTCATCCAATTTGGGTTGTGGAGATATCGAGGTCAAAGGATGGATGGACGGAATGATAGACAGATATATGAAGTGACAGTTATATGCTTGCCCTTTTGGAAGCATACAAAGTGGCAGCTATATGTCTCCCCTTTGGGGAGCATAATAAAGACCTTATGAGGAAGAAAGCAATTTCTTTTTTTTTTATCACAATTTTTTCAAAGCTATATTTCTGTAGCACATAAAAAATTGTTTGATTAAGAAATTAACAAAATCTTTATTTCTGTTAATTGCTTGAATAAGCTATATTTTATGAGTAATTTAGCTTTTGATGTTCACACAATCGATCATATATGAAAAACAATTGTCTTTATTGCATAAAATGGGGCAAATAAGTTACCTACAAAATCTTACAATAACCTTACACTTATGTATCTGTATTTTGAAACCAGTTTCATGTCAAAGAAATGATGATTCATTCTAAAGGGAACATCTTGTGAGTGCAAAACTGAGGCTTCAATATTTGAACATGCAGACCGTAGATTCAATATGATTTACTCACTGTGGCAGATTCTCCCCAAAACAGAATGTACAATCAACTTAACTCATTCTAACACAATCCCACATTTTATATACCCCTGAAGATTTATATAAAGAAAACATCGTGAGAAAAAGAGAATTTACTTAAAACAAGCAATTTTTCCTTTTATCATAATGTTTTCTACCTGATCTGGCCCCTAAGTTTTAAATTTCTGAAGCATTTTGAAGTGCCATCTTAACCTTCTTTCATCATTTAGTCATGTGGTAATGGGTTAAATACACCCTCATTTTTGAAATACAAATTGAAATGTGATTGACCTATTCTGCATATTATTATCTTTTACGAAATTTCAGTATATGGAATTCCGGAAGGTTCCTATTAGCATAGTAGAAGAATTGACAGATTGGGGCTGTCATTCAAAGAATCAATTAACCCATTCCCACACAACAAAATTTTAGACTGGTCCAAATTGAAAGAAGCTGCAGACAGCAATTTAAAGATGATGGAATTTTAAATTTCTTTGTCTTTGTCTTTTTTAATAGAAAACATTGTGGATAATGAAGAAATTGCTTGATACAAGCAATTTCTTCATTTTCCACAATGTTTTCCAAAGTATTTGGGGGGGGCATTAAAAGGAGGGCTTGTGTTGGAATGGGTTAACAAATCCTATCATCCATTCAGACCGGAAGTAAACTTTGAACTCCAATATTGGTCGACTTTTATGTAAAGCATGTTTGGTGGGTTTACGGACTTAAATGGTTCGGTCCCCAACCAACAATTCTATCTTCTTTTTTTTAATATTACCAACAATAAATTTGGCAAAATATCAAAATATGCAGCTTAATATCAAAGTGGAATCTCCTTTTGGAGCTCATTTGGCATTGCCAGCAATCCATCAATTATTTAAAAAAAAATACCTACCCTTGGCCATGAGTGTCTGTGCTATGTTTTTCATTCCACCCCGATTTTCTAGCCGCACAGCTTCTAGCCAAAGATCTGGTGTGTGTGGATTTTTTAGACGTGCTTTCTCCAAAATGGATCGAGCTTTGATAAGTTGACCTGTCTTTTCTTCAAGTCGTGACAACAAAAGCCAAAGAGGAATAGCATTAGGACATCGTTTCAACTGCAATTTTGGATAAAAACAATATTTGAAATCAAACAGTTGACAATAAAACTGATACCAATTTGATAATATAATTTCAAATGACGTAACATAAAGCCATTAAAATTCAAAAATCCTTTTCTAAGATTTAATCCATTACTATACAATCACGCTTTGAATTTATATTTTTGTTGTGTGGGAATGGGTTAAAAGGTCTTTATTCTATGCAGCTGTAACAATTCAAAAATCTGTATAAGAATCTTACTACATTTTGATTTTCCTCAATTGACTGAATTGGGTTTAACGCTGCTTTTAACAGTATTTCAGTCATATCGTGGCGGCGTGAGCACCTAACAATGGATTCCTGGTATTTCTCACACCAGTACTACCACTACATCCTTTCCTAGCCTCCAGCTGCTATCCCATTTGTGAGAGACAACGTTGGAAAGAATATGTGCAGCTGCCTGGGATCGAACCCATGACATCCCATGTGATATCCTCGACATTGTGAGACTATTAGCCAGAATTTAATATGCAACAAACATCTCTACTACACTTAAAAGTAAATGAAGCTTACTTTAAAACCCTTTCCTGTTCAATCACTGGTTTTTACGACCGTGTGTTTTTATACTTGAGAAAACATTGTGAAAAAAGAAGAAATTGCTTGTAACAAGCAATTTCTCCTTTTTCCACAATATTTTCTACCCTACTGAACGGATATTTTTCAAATATTATCAGCTTAAAATTGTCATCTACAAAACCTTTGAAATCAGACCAGTCTTAAACTTTGTTAAACAGGAAAGGGTTAAATGCTAGGAATTTATTTAGTTGTACATCAAATGCTCTTCTAGTAACATCAATTATCACTGTGACTTTATATTTTACCCAGTGGACATCATTTGACACTACCATAGTGGTTTGTTCTTCTATCCAACCTCTAGTACCATACCCCACCCACTTCTTACCCCTTTATTATAAGGATCTCTGGCTACTGGTATATCTTTCTCTGGTAATAATCAACTCAAATTTACCTCACCCACCATTTACCCGTATATTATAAGGCTCTCTGGATGTTGGTATGTTTTTCTCCAGTCAGTCTTACCTCTATTAACCATTTCCCACTACTTACCCCTGTTTTATCAACCTCTCTAGTTACTGGTATGTTTTTCTCCAGTAAGTCTAACCTCTACCATTTATCAACTCAGTTTTATCACCCCAACTACATTGCGATACCCCTGTGTTATAAGTCTCTCTAACTACTGGTATGTTTTACCC
The DNA here is from genome assembly GCA_946902895.1 of Fragum fragum. Classification (NCBI taxonomy): domain Eukaryota; kingdom Metazoa; phylum Mollusca; class Bivalvia; order Cardiida; family Cardiidae; genus Fragum; species Fragum fragum. The sequence continues at coordinate 17,951,818 of OX336382.1, read as the reverse complement.
ACCCACTACTAACCCTCTGTGTTATAAGTCTCTTTGACTGCTGGTATGTTTTACCCACCCACTACTAACCCTCTGTGTTATAAGTCTCTTAGATTGCTGGTACATTTTCTCCAGTAAGTCTATCTAACCTCTAACAGTAATCACTTCAGATTTACCCAACCCACTACTAACCCTGTGTTATAAGCCTCTCTGGCTGCCTTCTTCAGTAAGTCTAAACTCTTATGTCAACTGACCCTGTTTTACCCCCATCCAGTACCTACCCCTGTATTAAAAGCCTCCCTGGCTGCTGGTATGTTATGTGATTGTAAGTCTAACCTCCAATACCACTGAAGTCAACTTTACCCCTCCCACTACTTACTACTGTATTATAAGGCTCTCTGGATGCTGGTATGTTTTTCTCCAGTAAGTCTAACCGCTATTAACCCATTCCAACTCAATCACTCCTTTTTACGCCTTTCAAGAAAAAAGCTTTCGAAAACATTGTGGAAAATGAAGAAATTGCTTGTATCAAGCAATTTCTTCATTATCCACAATGTTTTCTTCCAAAAAGGTGAAAAAAATTTAAATTCCATCAACTTGAAATTGTCGTCTGCATCTTCTTTCAATTTGGACCAGTCTAAAATTTTGTCAAGTGGGAATGGGTTAAACCATTCTCTCTACCTACCCCTGTGTTATAAGCCTCTCTGGATGCTGGTATGTTTTTCTCCAGTAATTCTAACCTCTATTAAACCATTTTCTCTACCTACCCCTGTGTTATAAGCCTCTCTGGCTGCTGGTATGTTTTTCGATTGTAAGTCTAACCTCCAATACCACTGATGTCAACTTTACCCCTCCCACTACTTACTACTGTATTATAAGGCTCTCTGTATGCTGGTATGTTTTTCTGCAGTAAGTCTAACCTCTATTAAACCATTTTCTCTACCTACCCCTGTGTTATAAGCCTCTCTGGCTGCTGGTATGTTTTTCTCCTGTTCTTCAATCTGTCCTCTCATCATCCATAACTAAAACAAAACAAAACAAACAAAAATATACTGAATGCATCACATGAAAAGGGGCCATTTTTAAAAAAAAAATTCTGTGTATAAAATGATCATTGTCTTAATGAAAATTTTAATTTTCATGACTATTCTTTACTTGTATAACTGAAATATGGCACAGGAGTGAAATAAACATGTTCAATATTCTTGATACAGCACTAGAGTAATAAATAACCCTTTCCCGTTTTTTGATTGATTGAATGATTGGATGAGGTTAAACGCCCCTTTTAACGGTAATTCAGTCATATCGCAGTGGCTGGAGCACCTAACAATTGGATGAGGTTAAACGCCTCTTTTAACGGTGATTCAGTCATATCGCAGTGGCTGGAGCACCTAACAATGGATTCCGAGTATTTCTTACACCAGTACTACCACTACATCCTTTCCTAGCCTCCAGCTGCTATCCCACTTAGGTTCTCGATTATCCACCCATTGGTGAGAGACAAATGTCGGAAAGAATATGTGCCCCTGCCGGGAATCGAACCCATGACATCCCAAATTTGAAGATAAGGAGTCTGACGCGCTACCGACTGTGCTTTGGCAGTGGCTCTAAGTAATAACACGTGATCGTGTCCTTAATTCATCAAAACCCTTTATTTATCTCATAACTTTGCTTTCAGAACAACACTTATAAAGTGGTTTGGGCTCAATTCTGGGCCATATAAGTGACGCAGCCTGGGATCGAACCCACAACATCCCATGATTGAAGATTAGGAGTCTGGCGCACTACCAATTGCGCTATGAGGGCGGCAGCCCGTTTTTTTAAGTTTTAAACTAGTCAAAGTTGAAAGAGGTTGCAGAAGACAATGAAAATTGGATGCAATTTGAAATGAAAGCATTCTACCTGATAGAATATATTGTTGGAAAAGGAGAAATTGCTTGATACAAGCACTTTCTTCCTTTAACACAAAGTTTTCTGAACTAAATCACAGCAACAGAAAATCCCGGGTTTGTACAGGAAAGGTTTAAACAAAACGCTGATACCTATAGTCATACCTTTGTGAATCACATAAGCACAAAATGACAGCATTTTACAATCAATTTTGTAAGAATATTCTAAATCAATAAACTTAAAGGTTTTATCAATTCAATATCAACAGAACATCAAATTTGTGTTTATCAAAAACCAAATTTATTAACTCATTACCAGATGGCAGAATATTAGACTGGTTCAAATTGAAAAGAGTAGCAGACGCCAATTTAAACTTCATGAAATTTTAGATTTTTCAAACTTTCCAGGTAAAAAACATTGTGGAAATGTATAAATTGCATGTTGTAAGCACTTTCTTTATTTGACACAATGTTTTACAATGGTTCTTCTTAATAGGGTCAAAAGCATCATTGCGTAAGAATGGGTAAAACTCACCATTTAGATGTATATCATAACATGTTCAATATTTATTATACATAAGCACCCTTATTTTCAATATTTCTGAAAAATTACCTTCAAAAAGAAAGAATTTTTTTTTAGATCAAACAAAATGGTTATATTGGGTTAACATAGATATATGTTCTGGAATTTCATTCTTGATTCACGCAATTTTTGTTTGTTTGCTTGAGCGGGGTTTAACGCCAATCTTAACAGTATTTCAGTCATATTGCGGCAGCTGGAGCTTCTAACCATGGATTCCTGGTATTTCTCACAACAGTGCTACCATTACATCCTTTCCAAGCCTCCACCTGCTATCCCATTTAGGTTTCAATTAACCAGCCATTGGTAAGAGACAAAGGTCAGAAAGGATATTTGCTGTTTTCAGGGATCAAACCTGAGACCCCTTGATTAGGAGTCCAACGTGTTACCAACTGCGCTATGGCCATGGCCCGGCAATTTCTGACAAAATCATGAAAATTAGAGTGTTGTATGTAGCGTATGTACTTTTCCCTGAGGAATATTATTGTGATATTGTATTCAATATTTATTTTAATTTAGCTGACAGATCACTGAATTGAAAAAATATCTATTAAATCAAAGTGCTGTAAGCACTACAATTTCTTCTTTTTCCACAATTTTTTTCATCAAACCAGATGACTTCTTTTTGAATTGTATGAAATGATATTTATAACATAATATGCTACCACTTTGAATTTAGACAAGCCTAAAATTTTGAAAAATAGTAAAGGGTTGAAGTAATTATGATTTATGTTGGATTAAGTTTTTGACAGGCAGAGAGTGAAGAAAATGCTGCATTTCAAATTGATTTATAAACAATACAGTTGTCAATCAAAGAATAAATTGACCAATCAATCATTCATTTAGACCAGAAGTGTACTTGAACTCCAATTCAGGCTAACGTTTATGTGAAGCATATGGTAATAATTTAATTTTTAGTTCCGTCTATCAAAAGCAAGCGTTCTGATTGGTCAGAAAAAATTATTCATAACTGCATGACCAAAATTTTTAGCACGCAGCAATTTTGTATGCTTCCGCACAAAATAGTCCCATACAAAAAGGTATCAAAATTTGTTAAGCTTTTGTTTTTTTGCTCGATGCTATTAAATTATAAGAATTGAAGAGAATACATTTTGTTTTCATGGAGGTATGAACCGAAAAACCTAATCACACAGTGTATGAATCCGCTTAGCATATTCATACAGTGTGATTAGGTTTTTCGGTTCATATCTCCATGAAAACAAAAAATATTCTCTTCATCTCTTAATGAAATTACAGCTTGATGTTTTAGTCGGCAACCAACCATTTTCTTCTCTGACAAGGTCTAGGTAATATACCTTAGCAAAGTCTGTATAATGTCTTGTAGCATCTTCCAATAGCTTTCTGGCATTCTGTATTTCTCCTAAACACCATTCTAGTTTTACAGACTTCATAAATACCTGTCAATTGTAAATAATGCATATATTGAGGACAAGTGTTTCTTTGAGATTCAGGGGTGTGGAATTCAAATGCCCTACTTGTAATGTAATGCTAAAAAGGACAAACATATTTTTTCAAACATAATTTCTCAAACATTCAATTTTGCATGTGGTTTCCATGGCAAACAGACAATGTAACCAGTGTCTTTGGTACAGATGAGATGATTTTCAGTGGTAAAAAAATGATTTAACAAACACGGGATTTTACATTGCTATAATTTTATACTTGAGAAAATATTGTGGAAAAAGAAGAAATTGCTTGTAACAAGCAATTTCTCCTTTTTCCACAATATTTTCTACCACATTGGATGGTTTCATTTCAAATGGCATCCAGTTTTCATTGTCGTCTGCAACCTCTTTCAATTTGGACTAGTCTAAAATTTCCAAACTGGGAAAGGGCTAGATAGTGAGTTTATTTCACTCTATTTTCAGTGAAATTATCAAGTGATAATCCATCCACATGTTTTGATTATCATTTGGAAACTATCAAAGGGAATTCAATTTAGTTGTATGTATCAAGATTTGTGAATTCTGATTGTTTGTATAATTGACCGATCTTGGCTTTCAATCAAAGAACCAAATGACCAATCAAATAATTCATTAAGACCCAAAGTGAACTTTGAACTCTGATATTGGCCAAAGCAATTTTGATTGTTTGGTGTCAAAACCCAACTTTTTTTACTTTTCTGCTACATATGACTGACTGGCCATAAATTTTACAAAATAACAAAGTTTAATTATCAAAGTGGAACTTCCTGTTGAGCCAGTGGACGGGGGTCAGTTATCTGTCAGTTGACCAATCACTGGTCCTGCCCAATTACTCCATTGGCCCACCAATTTACTCCGACAAGAAGTTCTGCTTTGATTGTAAACGGTGTTATTATGCAAAATTTAAAGCCAATAGCACGTAATAAATAGGTAAAATGGTTGGTTGGGACAAAAATATTTCACACAAATGGCAGCCAATGTTGGAGTCCATCGCTCAATTCCTGGCTGAATGAAGGATTTGACTGGTCAATTGATTCATTGATCGACAGCCACAATTGGTCAATTGGTAAGAAGGGGTTTAGTACACAGTTGTACCTAATGAAGCACTCAACAGCAGACAACAATTTCAGTTGATGGAATCTAACCCTTGTCATGCTGAGCCCAGAATATTTCTGTTTTGGCAGGAGTTCTGACAGGAGATGTAGACCAAGATCAGCCTGCACATATGTGCAGTCTGATCTTAGTCTACACATTCTGCTTTTAATTTTCCTGCAAGATTCGTTTATGATTTCTAAAAGAAATATTGTTTTTTGAACAACAAGTTCTAGCAGTGCTTTCAGCCCTTTGATTTTACTGCAATTCAGTGAGGTAATTTATACAGCATGACAAGTGTTAATACTTTTGTCTTTTTAGATAGAAGAAATGTTGTTGCTAATGAAGAAATTGCTTAATACAGGCAATTTCTTTATTTTGAACAATGTATTTCAAAGCTTTTACTTGATGGACAAAAAAGAAGGGATTGTTTTGGGATGGGTTAAATGCACTTTAAACTGCTGTCTGCATCCCCGATGAAGACCATTCTGTGACTTTGTCATCTGGACATGGACTTACAATGATCCCTCGTGCAAAAAGGGAATATCTCCAAAGTGTATTAACCTATTACCAGATGGCAAAAATTAGGACTGGTCAAAATTGGGATAAGTTGCAGAGAACAATTTTAAGTTGATTGAACTTCTTTTTAGGTAGAAAAGATTGTGAACAATGAAGATTTGCTTGTTTGAATGGGGTTTTACGCCGCTTTCAACAATCTTTCAGTTTTGTTAGCGGCTGGAGCACCTAACAATGGAATCCTTGTATTTCTCACACCAGTACTACCATTACATCCCTTCCTAGCCTCAAGCTGCTATCTCACATAGGTCTACGATTATCGACCCAGTGAACAATGAAGAAATTGATTAATTGATTAAATGAGGTTTAAGCTGCTATTAACAGTATTTCAGTCATATTGCGGTAGCTGGAGCACCTTACAATGGATTCCTGGTATATCTTACGCCGGTACCACCGTTACATGGATGTAATGGTAGTATTGGTGTGAGAAATACCAGGAATCCATTGTTAGGTGCTCCTGCCGCCTTGACTGAAATACTGTTTAAAGTGGCGTTAAACCCCATTCAATCAATTAATCAATCTTGGAAGAAGATTTTCAAATTGTTCATCACATACAATGTATGGAAATTAGCCCCATCTGTAGGAATAATGTTTTTTAGCTGGTAAAAATTATTTGAAGGAATCTGATAAATAGTTATCAAAAGATCTTTCCTCTGAAATTTGGTTGGAATCCTTCAATTGGTTTCTGAGAAGGCTTCCAAAATTTTCACTATACACCATGTATTGAAGTTAGCCCCACCCATTAAAGCTATACTTCTTATCCGATCAAAATCATTTGAAGGAATCTGATATAAGGGTCACCCTATTATTGTGAAATTTGGGTATAATCTGTGCAGTACTTTTTTACGGTTAAAAAAAGCACAACGAACACAACCTCATGACAATAGCCCTCTGGCTAGTTGAGCTAAAATTGTTGTTCAAAACTTCTTTGAATTTGACCATTCTTAAATTTTGATAATTTGGTAATGGGTTAAAAGTGTCAATCCTAATCAAATGGCATGAATTTCAACAGGTTAGGTGACTAGGGTAGGTCTGACTACAGGCCCATCTACTTTTCTACAAATTTGTTCTTAAATTACAGACTAGATATGTTAACCATCATGGGTTTCGTTACAGACTAGATTCCTCACCCTGGAAAAGTTTAACCCTTTCCTGTTCAATCCATGATTTTAACATCCCTGTGATTTTATAATTGAGAAAATGTGGTGGAAAAAGAAGAAGATGCTTGTTACGTCCCTGTGATTTTATAATTGAGAAAACATTGAATAAAAAGAAGAAATTGCTTGTAACAAGCGATTTGCTCTTTTTCTTCAGTATTTTTCATCCTACTGAATGGTTATTTATCAAATAAAATCCAATTAAAATTATCGTCTGCATTCTTTTGAATTTGGACAGGTCTAAAATGTTGCAAAACAGGAAAGGACTAGATTCTTTACCCTAAAATGGTATTATCAAAGAATAAATTTATGATGGTAGAAAACAATTGTAGACTAGATCACTTACCCTGGCTGTAGGAGCACTAGCCCTAGCTTTCTGTAACAGTCGTCTTGCTCTCTCATACTCATTATTTTCACTCTCAAGCTTGACGGCAGCCAACCAGATTTCTTCACTGTTTGGGTTAGCCTGGAAAGCCAGAGCTAAAATACTCCTGGCTGCTGGAACATCTCCCTGAAAGGTAACAAGACATGGAAGAAAATAAATGTTTAAGTTATCTGTCTTAGGTCTGCTTCAGGTCTAAATGAACAATTCGATCGGTCAGTTGATCTTTTTGTTGACAACAGCATCATGGATACTGTGCCATAAACTTATCGGCAGGAATATTAATAACATTTACTTACCCATTTCCAGACAACCCCACTTTTTATGTCCCTCAAGAAAAAGTCTTTGGAAAACTACCCAATAGACAATTCATTTACTCAGTCAGATGAAAGGCAGGGCTCCGGAAATTTGGAAATTAAAATCGGTCCGGGACAATGTCCTCCCCCCCGGCCGGAAAAAAGATTATCCCCCCCTCCGACGAAAACAATAGCCCCCCCCCCATCAGCAAAAACGAATGCCCCCCTTACGCGCTTACTTGTGATAAATTAATTTCATAAAAGCGTTGTGCTGAACCTTTCCAAATTCAAACGAACAGCAACTGAAGCCTTTTTCATGTCTCGTATTATAGTAAAGGAAATTTGTTTCATCAGTAATTGCAATTTAAATTGACGCAGTTTTAGATGAGCATTTTGATAAGACCTCAAACAGGTCTAAGTCAAACCGATTTTCTATTGCAAATGCTCAATACCCGAAGTTCGGTCAAGCGCGAAACTGGCTAACTGATAATTAGGTCCAAGTGCGGATGGGCACTTGACTGGCCGGCGGGTAAACTAATTATTTTAAAATTTTCACTATATACTATATGGGCATCTAGCCACCACTTAAATCGCAAAGTTTTTCAACAAATTAAAATTATAAGAAGGTATCTGACAAAGATTCCTGTGAAATTTGGTCGATATCCATTTACAGGTCTCTGAGAAGATTTTCAATGTTTTCAGTATATACAATATATGGGAATTAGCCCGGCCCATTGAAGCCATATCTTCATCCAATCAAAATTCCATTAGATCTGATAAATGGCCATCCAAGGTACATTCCAGTAAAATTTGGTTGAAATCAATCAACTGGTTTCTGGGAAGATTTTCAAAGCTTTCACCATTTATGAAAATTAGCCCCGCACATAAGAGACATGGTTTTCACCTGATCAAAATTCTTTTAAGGAATCTGATAGAGGGTCTCCCAAAATCATTTCTGTTAAATTTTGGGTTAAATTTAATCAGGTCTTTTCTGAGGAGAAGAATTTCAAAGGAAAAGTTTACAGATGGACAGACGGACAGATGACCTGATGGAAGGCCGCATGCATGACAGACACCATGCATGACAATAGCCCTCTCGCTTTCAGCCAGTGGAGCTAAAAATCTTTGTCTTTTTGGGTAGAAAACAGTGTGTAAAATGAAGAAATTGCTTGTAACAAGCAATTTCTTCATTTCCACATTGTTTTCCACAAACTATTTTCTTGAGGAGCGTAAAAAAGCGGGAACAAAAACAAAAACAAAATTCTTTGTAGGCAACCTAAACTTCTTAGCTACAACTTCAATGAACTGTAGTTACAAAATTTAGGATACAATGTACCAACAAAGGAAAATGTTTGAACTTTTTGTCGTCGGTCACTTCTGGTCAAAATGAATCATTTGATTGGTCAATCAATCTTTTGTTTGACACCAGTAAGCTAGAAATTGTCGCAAAGCGGACAAATACCCCCCAACACTGCTTGTCCAAATACAAGTGCTATCCCACAAAGGGCAGTAACAAAAATGGCTTTTTTAATTAAAGGGCCATAAATCAGTCAAAAATAAATGGACTATAACCAAAACAGGATATGCACATGTCTGACTTATACCAAGTAATTCTGTGAAATTTGAATCAAATCTGTCCAATGGTTGCTGAGAACTTCAGTGGACAAAATTTTCACCGAAGGGCCGTAACTCCCTAAAAAATCAATGGACCGTAACCAAAATGGAATAAGCACATCTCTGCCTGATACTGATTATATCAGTGAAGTTTGAATCAAATCCGTCCCATGGTTGCCAAGGAATCAAGCAGACACGAAAAAGCTACAGACAGACGGACTGACAGACAAACCGACCGACAAGCTGACTCCTATATACCCCCCAAACATAGTTTATGGGGGTATAACTATCATTTTGTCACATAACCCAGTTTTTACCATATTGTGCAGTTATACATTATGGTGACAGAAAACAGAAAGCCTGTTCAAAATTCTATAAATTGACCTACAGTGCGGAGTGAACTAAACCTGTTGAGTATTATTTTGGTGATATGACATTAGTCATGATTAGTGTAACTTAAAATGTGTAGACAAAGATAACTGATCAAAATTGCTTTTCACATGACCTTAGCTGTGACTTTAACCCTTTCCTGTTTTTCAAAATTTTAGACTTGTCCAATTTCAAAGAAGTTGCAGACGATAATTAAAAGTGAGTGCAATTTGAAAAGTAACTAACCTACAGGGTAGAAAATATTGTGGGATACGAAGAAATTGCTTGTAACAAGCAATTTCTTCGTATCCCACGATATATTCTCAAGTATAAATACTCAGGGACGTAAAATCCAGGGTTTGATCAGGAAAGGGTTAAACAGGGAGTATCAAACTTTACACATGATGATAATACTCTTCAAGGGGAACAACTGTGCCAAGCCATTCTAAAATTGTCAAATAATGCCTTCATGTTTACGTGAAATGGACATCATAATGTATGCAACAATATCATATGTGTTTTACAAATGCAAATTTTATTTATGTATTTATCGAAAAATTTAAGGTCATATAATATGAGCGCATGCGTGACATTTCCAACCATTAAACATGTGCGCCAAGTAAAGACTCAGATCAGCCTGTGCATCCGCACAGTCTGATCAGAGTCTTCACTCTGCACTCTGTAGATAGATACTGACCCGAAAGCTTCTTTAAACAATCAGAGAATATTCTAATTGCCCCGAATGGCTGTCCAGGGTGCTCAATGTGTGCAAGTCACGCACATGCAAAATTGTTGGAAATGTCAGGCAGAGGCTCATATATATGAAATATCAAATTCATAAAATACCAAGTTTTTTAAATGTTTCATCTATAGACAATTAAAAAACATTATATACTTACAGCCAGCCATTTAGATTTGGCTCCCATCAACCATAACACTTCAGCTTTAGGACAATGGGCAACAGCTCTTTGTAATATGGCCTCTAGAGATTCTCTGAAAACATCAAAAATATACTGAGGAATTAAACATCAAAGCAAGTTAAAGTTGTGAGTAAAATTTTAATGCTGTTCTTTTTATAATAATAATAGCAAAATTTGACAAGTACAAAAAGTCATATTCAATTAAGAAATTTAACCCATTACCACACAATTTTCAGCATTTGTACTTTCCAAAGATTGTAATGGTAAACACTGTGAGAAACGAGAAAATTGCTTTAAGGTTATATTTTCACAATGTTTCTTACCCCATATGGTTCTTATTTTTTAATTGAAACCAACTTTGTTTTGTCGTATGCAACCTCTATTAATATGGACCAGTGTAAAAGTTTGTTGTTCTGGAATTGGATAAGGTCAGATTTATTGAATGAGGTATAATGCCACTTTTAATTGTATTTCAGAGTTTAAGTCAGATTCTCATAAAAACAACAACAACATACCTTGTGCCATAGTTTTTCTCAAAGTAAGCTGCTCTCAACCAGATACTCTTTTTACTTGGAAAAACAGACAAGGCATGTGCATAAATAGCACGGGCACACTCATAGGCTCCATGTGTCGCACACTGAAAAAAAAGGGAAAAATAATTTAATATCTACTGGCCCTATATCATCATGATTATATTTTTTATAACCTTCTGAAATTAAGAACTTTGTGTTACAAGAAATTTTCTTCCCACCCCATTTCCTATCCAATAAACTAAAATGGTTATCCAAGGACACTTATATCCAGCCAACAAAAATTTTACCTTTACAAGTGACCTTGACCCATCTATAAGAAAAGTTCAAATGGCCCATCTACTAATAATGAAGAACAAATGTCTCAACAACACATCTACTTGGAAAAGAAGAAAGTGATTTTCTGAAAACATTTTTGACCTGAATTCATTTTCATTCATACATACTTTTAAAATATTATTTGGATTATTTTTCAGTTCAGACTTCAAATAAGAGTTACAAATGGTCCCTTTCTGAATGACAGAATGATAGAATTCCTACAAAATCTAACGTGCTTACTGATTCTGCATCTTCCATCCACGTGTGTTTTTTATCTTCCTCCTCTACACCAATACCAATAACTGATCGACTGAAATATAAAGAGGACATAGAGGGATAATTGGGCACAAGATCATACATATATTTTACTCCTCCAGACCAATCCCTACCAGATCAGGTTTGGAATGTGAAGGCTGATCAGAATAAACAATTTAATGATCTATGGAATAAGGTTCAACGCCACTTTTAGAAGTATTTCATTCAGAGGCACCTAGCACCAGTACTACCACTACATCCTTTCAAATCCTCATTAACAATTTAATTGATTGATTGATTGAATGGGGTTTAACACCACTTTCAACAGTATTTCAGTCATATCACAGAGGCTGGAGCACCTAACAATGGTTTCCTGGTATTTCTCTCACCAGTACTACCACTACATCCTTTCCTAGTCTCCAGCTGCTATCCCACCACCCATTGGTGAGAGACAAATGTTGGAAAGGATATGTGCTGCCACAGGGGATCAAACCCATGACATCCTGTGATTAAAGATTTGGAGTTTGATACGCTACCAACTATGACGGCGGCATTAACAATTCAAGTTTACTGCGGATTTTCAAAATGTACCATAGCCATTCTACCTTAGTATATACATGTATATCTATGTTTAAACAAGAGGATGTTAATGGTCCACTGAGTCTCCTTGCAAATTAACCAATTCTCACACTTTATACACCCCTCAAGAAAAGTTTCAGAAAATATTTCCCACAAAGTTTTATATCCAGTTGTTCTGCTGCAACTTTTTTGAAAACTGACCAGTCTAAAATTTTGTATACTGCCTAAAGCTCATCAAAGTAGAGCAAAAAATAAAAACATAATGAAAGAACTATTGCCAAAAGATTTGACAATCAAATTGATGGAATGGGGTTTTACATCCCCCTGAATGATTTTGGTCTTTTTTAAGTTCGGATTAAGGTCTCATCCAAATGACTGCAGAAGCAGGGATTAAGCCAGAGAACCTTGACACTGGAGTATAGCATACTTCCACCAGACCAAACCCAATCATACTGAAAAATTTGAAATGTTCTCTTTCTTTGTTTCCTTGTAAAAAAAATTGCACCATGGTGAAGCTATTGAGGTATCATTTCAACCATTTTTGAAGCAAGTCTCACAGTCATGGTTATTTCTTTGTATTACCAGTCAAGTACCTGATGGATAACCCTCCCCTCCAATTGTGTAATATCACAATTTAATTGTTCCAAATAAATGAAATTTATCCCCTGGCAAAATTATCACTGCTATCTCTTTTTGCATCTAAAAGAAGAAGCCTATAACCATCTTTCATTAGTAAAATAAAGACAAAATATGAAAATATTCTGACAAAATCTCTAGAAGTGTGTCATTTTTAGTAAATATGAATTAAACCATCACTTGATGATGTCCTCTATATCTTGGCCCCACTGAGTAGCTGGTTAAATGGAAGAAGGGCTAAATCTATCAAAACAGTAATTTGTCTGATTAATCTGTGAAGTCATTGATTGATAATCCACTGAGATATCTTAATTATCCATCATAAGACGTTAAACCATTCACTAACAGTGAGGTTTTTTGATGTCCTTCAAGAAAACATTTGGGAAAATATAGTGTAAAATGAAGAAATTGCTTGAATAAAGGCATATTCTTCATTTTACACTGTATAACCAACTATGAATGTGTATGTCTTGCCTCACATACATTTTTCTACCCAGAAAATTGAAAAAAATCTAATAATTCATAAACTTTAAATTTATGTCTGCACTTTCTTTCAATTTGGATCAGTCTAAAATTTTGGAGTCTTGTAATGGGTGAAAGAAGTCTTTAAGACTAGACCACAATACTTTGTAAAATCCAATAAAATCAGCAATACTTCTTACATAATAGCCTGGCATGTATGTATACTGCCTGCCTTCTCACAATCCTCCGCATCTTTTAGCCATTGTTCCTTGTTTATTTCTACCATGTTTGCTGTCAGCGAATTGATAGCTGAAACAAACATCATATTACATATGGCCTTGTGTTTACAATACATGTAAAGGAGAATAGAAGTGTACTTGCTTTGTAGAATGCACCTGAATATATCATTTCCAACAATAATAAATTTCACTCGACTGTCACTGAATGTGACTAATACCCCCTAACGGCTCCATGACACGCAAAAAACATTTTATCATTAGATTAAAGCCTTTTTCAACAAAGGGCCATAACTCCAAGAAAAGTCAATGAACCACCAAGAAAAGTTATTGAAACATAAAAAAACAGAATATGCACATCTTAGGTTGAAACTGAATGCACATATGCAATTTAAAACAAATCCATTTAGTCATTGAAGGTAAAAAGAGGAGACATGATTTTTAATCAAAGGGCCATAACTCTAAGAAAAAATAATGTAAAGCGAAGAAAATATCATGTGTACAGCTTTGCTTGATACTTAGTGCTTATGTGAAATTAGAATCAAATCCAGTGGGTGAGTTAGGAGAAAATTGGCAAACAAGTAAAAGCTACAACCAAACAACCAAATTCCCAACCGTCTGACAAGCTGACTCTTATATAAGCCAAGTACATATAGTACATGAAGTCCATGAACAAGCTCTTACAACTTAGATATATCCTTCACAATTCTGCTTCCTGGAGAATACACTAGTTCTCAAGCAGATTAAGTGGGTAAATGACAGAACCAAGATAGATAGCTCCTCTTTGCAATCAAACTCAAGACTTTATGATCAAGAAGCTAATACTCTACCATAATACACCGTGGACATAACAAACATTGTCATCATTATCTATATAATCTAGGGCTATCGCTAATTGTGACAATAACTCCCTCCCACCAGTGCCTTGTTTTAACAAACAGGCACACACTGTTTTAGATACTCAGTTTTGATAAAAGCAAGCCTTACCCCTTTCAACAATTTTTTCAACCATAGGTATGTTATCATGAGCTTCTTCTAGTTTTGCGGCACTAATCCAAATCTGTCTGTCTGTTGGGATATTTTCACGAGCCTTATTTAACACCTTCCTAGCATTACTGTAGTTTTCTAATCTTGCCAAGGCCAACCATAACTGAAAGAAATAAATAATAATCTCACACATAAAACAAACAATTTACTACAGTTTATCAACAGTATTCAGGTTTTGAAAGAGCTTTTTCATGCAATCACTATATGCGAATCAATGAACTAAATATCACTCTCCTATTAACAGATGATGAAATTTTAGACTAGTCCTAATGGAAAAAGTTACAGACAGCATTTCAAATGGCGCTATAATTCGAAAATAAGTGCTAAATAGGATAGAAAACATAGTGAGTAAAGGAGATATTGCAAATTACAAGCAATTTCTCCTTTTCTCTTTTTTTACATGATCTCATTTCTTCAGGGTGTCAAAAAGTGTCATTGTGTGGTAATGGGGTAATTATTGTTAGTGTAGAAACAAAGAATAAATAATATTCTTTCAACAATACATGAATGAATTGGACTCAATGGCAAAAAGATACAAAATCAGAAAATAAAACATATTTACTCTATGTCCAGAAGTCCTGTCTACACAGTGTCTTCAGTTTCTGGTCATGAGTTAAATGAATTTAATATAATTACCTCAACACTTGTTGGACAACATTCCACAGCTCGACTCAACATGATTCTTGCATCTTCTTCATCTTCTAATTCTACCGCTAACTTCCACAATCTGACAGAGTTGGGAATTGCCTCAAGAGCTAAAATTATGAGTACAATCATGAATGAGTTTTACAAATTACTTGTACAGTAGAATCCTGTTAATTGCAACACCAATTTTTCAAAGCCTTTGTTGCAATTAACCAGTAGTTGCTGTTTCAAAGAACTGTATGTTCTATAAATCCAAAGACTCTGCAAAATGTGAGTTGCAATGAAGCAGTGGATAGCTATTATCAGAGTTGAATTTGTGAGGATTCCACTGTATAACCAACTCTGAATGTGTATGTCTTGCCCCACATACATTTTTTTTTCTGAGATTGAGATAATCAAAGTGATGAAAATTTCACATTTATTAGACATTCTCACTGAAACCTGAAGTTTTGAGTCCCCAATTGTCTAAATAGCAGCCACAACATAGGATTTATAATTATTGACAGATCACTTGCCCTGCCCAGAGACTCCACTGAACACACCAACTGTTACACACCCACTGTTCTGACAGGAAGTTCCACTTTGATATCATACATGGCTATTTTGAAAAACTTAAGGGTAGTAACATACAAACAAAAGCACGGCCAAAGGGTGCCAATGCTCGGCTGCAGGTGCAGTATAATGCAAAGATTCTGAGTCAAAAAGGGGCATAACTCTTACAATAAAGCTTTTAGAGTTATCCCCCTTGATAGTCTAGATAGCTCTTGTGATGGTCAATGTACATGCCAAGTTTCATGAGGATATCTTCAATAACAAGAGATATGACTAAGGTTAAAGTTTGTCACGCAAACGCACACGACGCCAAGGTGATGACGATACTGAAAACAGCCGAGCTAACAAGAGGGCCATTGGCCCTGGTGTGCTCACCTGGGATAAAGGCTCTTCTTCTGTCAATACATGAAGGCTAGGATTATCATACAAGTGGGCATAACCATACTTTATACATTTATTGGCTTTGTACCTTGGGATCCAAAAGTCCAAATTTTAGCTATGTTCATTAAGCTATTTTGAAAAAGGTCAATCTACTGATGTTTCATGCAAAAGCCTTCTGGGTCAGGAGGAGATGATTTTTAAAGCTTTATCTAAAATTTCACTTTTGTTGACATGGCAACCAGACTTTTCAACGGATTTTAATTCTTTCAACTATTAACGAAGGAGGGCACCTAATGTGGAACGTTTCTGCCAAATTTTGTTTGAATTGCCCCAGTGGTTTTGGAGGAGATGTAATTTAAAAATACTTCTTGGTTTCTGTATAGTGGTTTTAGAGATGTTGCTTAAAGAAATTGTTGATGGATGACAGACGACAGATGCAGGAGGGACGTCAAACAGAGGGTGATTGCAATAGCTCACATGAGCACTTTGTGCTGAGGTGAGCTAAGAAGTAAAATGGTTCGTTTGCGCCCTGTGTGAAGTACTTAAAGTATATTTAAGTTGCCAAACTAATAAAAATGTTAAACATAAATGGCAGAGTTCAAAGTCACTTCCAGTCTAAATGAATGATTTGATTGGTCGTTTCATCAATTTAAACACTCTGTTTGATCTACATACAATCTGATTTATGTTTCAATCCATTAGCAACGTTATTTGATTAAGATTAGCTTACCTTTTCTGTAGACCTTTTTCTTTGCCTTCAATTCTGTTTCTAACTCGGCAGCTTTACTCCACACTCTGACAGAATTAGGGAGATGTCTGACAGCCTGTGCTACCACAGCTTTGGCTTGATCACCAGGCTAAAAATACATAATTATACATATAACCCATTCCCACACAACAAAATTTTAGACTTGTCAAAATTGCAAAAGTTGTAAATGACAATTCATAGTCTATACTTAAGATTTTTTCAACTTTATGGGTAGAAAACATTGTGTAAAATGAAGAAATTGCTCGGTGCAACCAATTTCTTCATTTTACACAAAGTTTTCCCAATTATTTTTCTTGCGGGGCATCAAAAAGTGTCACTATGTGATAATGGGTGTACATATTACCTGACAGCGAATGATAAGAGAGAATTCAAAAAATCATTTTGAAAGGTATTTGAATCCATCACTACCAAACAGATAAAGAACATAGTGAGAAAGGAGCAATCATATTCAAAGTGAATTGCAAAAGTTAAGCAACTTTTCTTTTCTCACATTGTCTTCAAGAGCTACTTTTCTCAAATATGCCAAAAAAGCGGGATTGAGTGGCAATAACTTATTTCAGCTAAATGACGAAGCTGGTATGTGTTTGAACACAGCTTTAGGCAAGGTCTCTGTAATATGAGGCAGTTATTTTACCATTCTTTCCAGTTAATTTTTCAACATGGAAAAATCAACGATCTGGTATTTCTCACCACAGTTTCCTATAACAAAATGTCTGGATAATGCTATATTCATTCAATGTAAAGCCAAGGTTCACACTCAAGATCATATTTTTAAGCATATCAAAAAGCCATTATTCAAACATATTTTTTTCTTAGTCATTTGTGTGTTTTTTTACACATCTCATTTAATCAATTTTATTGATTTTAGAATCAAATTGGTAACTAAAGATTTAATTTAGTTTTCTTAAATTAATGGAAATTAATGTGATTATTAATTTTGATTCCTAAATCATTTCTGAATATTATGTTTTTTGCTTCTAAACCTTTCATAAACCAAAATAATCCATTGTAATGACAAGTATACCAAATTAATGTTTTTTGACCTTCAATCTAAAACCATGAATCTAGTCACTAACCCTTGTCATGCTGTATAAATTACCTTATTGAACTAGTGTAAAATCAAAGGACTGAAAGCACCGATAAAACTTTTTGTTAAAAAATCAACATTACTTTTAGAAATCAATTTCATAAATGACTCCGATAGGAGAGGTACAAGCAGAAGGGGTAGACCAAGATCAGACTGCACTTATGTGCGGGCTGATCTTGGTCTACACCTCCTGCCAAAACTGGAACCAGCATGACAAGGGTTAATACTGTTACTTTTTAACATTTCATGAAACTTATTCATTCAATTAAGTGACAAGTTCATCATATTAATGACTTTTGAACTTCACTAATCTTACCATTAACCTAGCAGCTTCTAGCCATACATCTTCAGACTTTGGACATTCCTCACATCCTTTCATGATTAAATTACGCGCAGCCTGTATTTTACCCGTCACCTCTTCCAGACGAGCTGTTGCTATCCAGGCAGGTGGATGTTTAGGATTTGTTTCTCTGACAGATTTGAGTAAAAGTCTTGCTTTCTTGACATCACTGAAATCACAAAATAAGCGTTCAGTACAATTACATCATGGCAAATTTATTCTACAAGCCAGGAATTAATATTCAGCCACAAACACTGGTGCCTCCTTACTTCACAAATTTTGGTCTACGCCCTTAGAGACCTGACTGTAATGATGTTATACATTAAGGAAGTAGTCAATATACTGATGTTTCATGCAAAATATCAAGGCTCTACACCTTCTGACTCAGGAGGAGAAGATAATTAAAGATCTTTTTAAATTACACAAGATTTTTTTCAAGTTTCATCACCATAGCAACCAGAGTTTTCAACAGATTTCTGTTCTTTCAGCTATTGTGAAAGGGGCCCACCTATTGAACATTTTTGCCATATTTGGTTCAAATTGGCCCAGTAGTTTGGGAGTAGATATTTAAAAAATCCTTATCCATTTCTATACAGAACCCCACCACTCGAGGGCTTTGCCCCAGGGGACCTAAGGGTATTAATTTTACTTATTAGAAAGAGGTCTACACACAAGGCTCTATGAAATTTCACTTTTGTTGCCATGGAACCTGGGGTTTTCAACTGATTCCAGTTCTTTTAGCTACTTTTAAAGGGGGAACCTAAGGACTTTTTCTGCCAAATATAGTTGAAATTAGCCTATTGGTTTGGAAGAAGATGTATTTTAAAGAAACAGGTGATGAATGCTGGACAACAGAAGACAGTCTGACGCTGGACAAATGGTGATCAAGATATCTCACTTGAGCACTTTGTGGATTAAAAAGAGATTTACAGGAAATTCAAGAACAATAGGATTTAAAGCATATACAGACAAAGAACATGTAATCATAGATGACGTCATAATTAAGGTTGTATCCTTTTTCATGAAGTTCAAAGCTAAAGCACTGACTTTTATAAATCAGACATTTTAGAAAAAACAAAAATTAAATGCTAATGAAGGGGCAATGTAAAATTTACTTTTTTGCTGAAGAAATCCAAAATCTAATTTAACAGCTTACTTGATATCTCCACCATGAGATGGTAACATAGATTGTAAATCTGTTAGGTAACCTTTGGGGTCCACAACTGTCTGTCCACTCACAGAATCTGATACCTAAAATTACAATATGGCCAGTATAACAACAGCAAAGAGTGTAGCAAACAAATTACGTGTTAAATATGGACCTTAAAAACAAATTACATATTAAATATGGCCAGTAAAACAACAGCAAAGTGTGTACTCCTGTAATTTCCCTCTCCTCCTGGGGAACCGACCCGCCTATCCCCTGTGTCTTAATCTGGTTCCTTCTGCGGGTTGCTCAGGGGGAGAGGGGGGGAGGGGGGGAGGTTCTTAATTTACCCTCGTGGTCAGTATGGAACCACTTCAAGAGCGGCTACTGTATACAACTATGTAATTAACATTAACTATGTATTGTGGAGTATGTCCCTATGGTCTAAGAATGTTCCTCGTAATTTAAAACTATATATGCTAAAAATCAATTATAAAAGAACTAATAGCTTGTCTGCAAGAAAAAAGAGAAGCTCCTAGGACCACAGAGTAAATGCTAACTATTCATTATATACAAATATCCAACGGGTAACTTCAAAAGGTATTTGTACTGTGCTCTATTTACGCAAATACAATCTATAGGAATAGTTATCAAAATGGAAAATATATGTAAACACACATATACACACACATATGTATATATATATATATATATACACATTAACTCATAAACTACACAACTATACTAGAGAATTACAACTAGTACTACTTATTTATATGAATTTCATATTTTAACATGGGGCATATTGAGTATTTTTAATTATGAGACCAATCATGTTTGTTATATTGATAATTTGCAATAGGCCTAGAATTGTTTGGGAAAAGGTCAGGGAGCATATCTGTATATGTTTTGTAAAGGGTAAAGTAATTTTAGGGAGCCAAGGTTTATGTATTGAATCAGCCGGCAGTGAGTATTTGAGTATTTCTTCCCGTGGGGAGCCGTGCAGTCCGCCCTGCCTGGTGTTCCGGGTGTAAGGCCCCCATCACTTAGAAGGGGCTTGGCCAAGGCTTCTAGGATGCAGGGATCACCAGAGACACCCCGAGCACCAGGTCCCAATCGGGTAAAATGTTTAAAAAAGGCTCACAGACCCGGCCAGACAACAACCCGCCTGCCAACTGAGCCTCAACAAGAGCTGCATCAGGTGGAACATTTAGTTCCAACCCGCTACATTCCTATTTCATGGGAATGGAGCTCGAAGACCTAGTCGCTAGAAAATTGCACAGACAGTAAAATGGAAAACGGGTCACCACCGGACCGGGCCCATCAGTCAGGGTCTGCTGTACCATCCTGATGGACGATATGGTGTGTGTAACAAACAAATTACATATTAAATATAGCTGGTAAAACAACAACAAAGAATCAAGTAAGTTTTTCACACCAAAGAGTGGAAAGTAGTGGTGATTAATGCCTTAGGTAATAGCTAATTACTTTAGGTTTAAATCAATTACTAATATTGATATTAACGATGGTAAAGAATTTAGGAGAAGGTCAAGGTAAATCCACATGACATTTTCTACACGCATCACTAACAACAGGAGTTCAATGATTTGTCCGTCTTAGACGTAGTCAAAAGTGATACTAGACATTCCGCCATCTCAGATTTTTCTGAAATTTTGACAATTATTACTACTTCTTGCACTTTTAACAATGATCTTTATTTATGAACTTACTTGGGTCAATTTTATATCCATCAGAGTATTTCTGGCTTGTCCAATCTTCTTCATATCAATATCCCCGGGGGTAGAACCCCCTGGGGTATTCAGTCCTGGGGTGATAGTTCCAAAAGGGGTCGTTAAACCTCCAAACTTCTGCAAAGTTTTAAAAAATATTTTCAAGCATTTTCGTTTTACATATATACATTATCCATACATTATGAATACTAATAAGGTACTAACTTAGAGGCTGTGGTTTAGATAATGGTCCATATCGATGGTTCAGAGCAAAACAGTTGTAACTGCCTATATGTTAATATAGAAAGAACAGACGCATGACAGACACAACACCAAAACAACAGTCTCACTAGTCTTCAGTCAGTGGAGTTTAAAATGCATTTAAAATTATCTGTCTTGATGTCTGGATTGCTCTGTTAAAAAGAGAATAAACTTACCAAGTTTTAAGTAAATATGTTCAAAGATAACTGTGATAAGACACTAGGGCTATATCAGCAATGCAAAGAATCTCAACTTTTTGTTCCAAAACAGTCAAGCATGTTAAATTCATCACAACATGCTGCATTTATCTCTCAAAAATGGGATTATAATCAGTGTAATTAGTGTAAATGCACTGGTGTGAAAAACAATAGAAATCATATGGATAGGTTCACTAAGATACATCATATAACTGACATACGGGTAAAAGAATCATCTAACTCTATATAACTGACCTGTTCTCTTTCAGAAACTGATGATGCTTGACCTCCGCTAGCAGCCGCTCTAGATAATACACTGTCTGGAACTGGGGTATATCTGTGAAGTAACAATATCATTTTCCAGACTGATTAATAAGGTACATATGTAATATGTTGTCAAATTAGACAATATTTTTCTATCATACAGGGTAGGAAATATTGTGGGAAAAAGAAAAGGTGTTTTCTTAGTTTCCCAAGCTTATATCTATATAACTGAAACCAGTCAAAATTTTGTTTTTTTTCCAACACCAAACAATGTTAAATTTCAATGAGAAATTCCTTCTTTAACCCTTTCCTGTTTATTCTCTGGTTTTAACATCCCTGTAAATTCATAAATGAGAAAACATTGTAGAAAAAGAAGAAGTTGCATGTAGTAAGCAATTTCTTCTTTTCAACAATATTTGCTACCTCAATGAATGGTTATTTTTCAAATTTAATCAACTTTTCATTGTCGTCTGCAAAACCTTTGAATTTGGACATGTCTAAAATTTTGCAAAACAGGTAAGGCATAATCACTAATATTTTCATAGCCAACTATGATAACAGATGCAAATATTCATAGGAAGGAGTTTCGTTGCAATAGTACAATAGTACAGAACTCAAGATCCAGTATGTATTAGTTATAGATTGGAATAAAGAAATTAATTTAGATGAGTTGAAGCAACCAACAAATTAATTCCTTTATTATGCAGATTTCTGATCTATACGTTTAAACATTGCCATGATTTACAAGCATGTATGCTGTCCAAATATCCATACAAACACATGCAAAATGAAATTCTATTTATATTATATTCTCTCAACTAGGGCAGTGACTCTTGTCTTTTCAACCCTAGTGGAGAACTAATATTGCAGAGGTTAAGGACGTCGGACATTGCAGCGCTAGGCGGCGTTGTTGTATCCGCGTAGGTTCGAATCCCGTAAGAGTCAAACATGCAAAATGTCTTTCTTATATTGTGAAGTAACCAAACACAAATTTTAAATACTTTCAATCCTCCATGGATTTCTAGTTTGATTTCGTTGACAAAGTATTCTATAATGATTCTATTTTTCTGTTAATTGGGACAAGCAACAGTCGTTCTTGTGAGAAAAGCATAGTTACCAGAAGTTTTTCCAATGTTCAGAAAAGTCCTTAGGAAAAATTTTTAAAAGTAGCATTACATGTCCGTGCCCTTTTTAGATTTGGACAATCTAGAAATTTGGCGTCTGCTAATTTTGCACTATTTTTCCCCAAGCAATGAAATAATAAAACACTGTAAATACAGTGAAACTATATCCAATGCTTTGATATCTATAGTCAAATTCCACTAGTATGTGACCTTATAACCAAAAGGAAATTGAGTTTTACACAACACCCCTGTGTACAGTGATTTTAACCCTTTCCTGTTTTTCAAAATTTTAGATCTGTCCAAATTCAAAGATTTTGCAGACGACAATTTTAAGTTCATTTAGTCTGAAAAATAACATTTCAGTAGGGTTGAAAATATTAACAAATATAAAAGGTTCATAATTAAATTTGACATTAAACAATACTGATTATAACAAGAGAATCACAAAACAACCAGAAGTTTCTATCATAAGGAAGTATTTGTTCTATAAAGGTAATGTTTGTGCATAAAGCCAATTGCAGTTAAGCAGTTAATTGCTGTTATCAGGATTATAGTTAGGGGATTTCACTGTATTGCAAAAGAATAGAAAGAATGCATTAAGACCTATCTTAAAAACTTTATTAACTTTATAAATCTAATTAACTACGGACTTAATTACTGATTAGTTATAATAAGTATGTCACACAGTCAATGTGGCCATCATCAAAAATGCATTTACAGTTGTGGTTATATATTGCTGGCTTGACAGTAAACTTAAATTCTGAGTTTCAAGTGAATGTGTTCAATAATAACAGACTTAACAAAATGTTTAAGGTTTTAGATGAAACAGACAGAGACGATGACGCAGGCGATGACCTGACCCATCAATACCTTGGGTTTTCTCCAAAAACAAAGCTAAAAATGAAATTAACCAATTTAAAATTAACACCAGTCCATTTATATGGAGATCCAAACAAATAACAGCAGACTCACTTTTCAGCCCTTGGATTTCTTTGTTTTCGATTTCTTGCGTCTCCAACTTCTGGGATGTTCATCCACTCATCCATACTGACAGAGGCTAAATCTCGCTAACAAAATAAATGTCTCATTAATGTAGTCTTAATTTTTGCATTAGAAATGAAAGAGTGTTACCCTAATCGATTAGAAGAAACTTCATTTTCTCCTGTCCAAACAATCAAAAGTTTAGTGCTCCAGATAATTTCCACACCCATCAGTACTGTACTGATCAAATTTAAGATGTATCACTACCAGCATATAGGGATCAGTACTGCTAGTAAGGTTGTGAAATAAATTGTTAAAGGTCAAGTTTTTCAATGTAATCTTATATAAACATATATGTTGAACAAAAGAATTTAACATTTGTAATTTTATCTAAACCAAACCTTTGCATGCTTTGAAGATAGGAAACAAGAGGACCATGATGATCCTAAATTGCTCACCTGAGGGATCTACAAATTACAGTACTTTTTTGTATAAAATAGACACAACTTGAGCCAAATAAACAAAACAAATGTAAGATTTGGGGCATAGTACAGAACTATCGAGTAATGCTATACAATAAATATGAATGCCTATGACTTTATTGCTTAATCCATTACCAAACTATTCCACATTTTGATGCCTTCAAGGAAAATAGGTTTAAAAAAACTTTGTGAGAAAGGGAGAACTTAGTAGTAACAAAGAAATTTCTCCCGATGTTTTATACTCTTTAAACTCCTTGTATTTGAATTTTGATCAAATCTTAATTACCGTCTGCAACTTCTTGTGGACCAGTGTTAAGAAGAGAAGACTTTGAAATTGCTATAATTGAGCATTTTACATAACTTAGGCCCTCTGGGGTGGGGCCATTTGGACCTAATTGATATTATTTTAGCAACCCTGGTAGAGAACAATCTGGATGTACTATAAATCAAATATGAATGCATCACAAATTATACATTGGGAGACGAAGATATTTGAACATGCTCTTATCGAGCCTTTTTCATAACTTTGGATGCCTTGGGAAGAGTCATTTTTGTCCAAAGGGGTATAACTTCAAAAAACATAGTAGATATCAATAATGTTAATCTATGTTTTTAAAATAAATGCTCTAGGCCCTATATTTAAGAAGAATTTTTTCAAATTGAGCAATTTTTGACCCCTAGAGCAGAGATGTTTTCGATCCTAAGGGCATATTTTCCTGTAAGATAGTACAAAATTATTCAGTCAAGCTCAAACCAAATATGAATGTCCTTCACCTTATTATTAATACTTTTGAAGTTCCTCTTATTGGGTTACCAAATTCCCAAATTTTGGACCTCTGTGAAACAATCACATTTTATCCGAGGGCTATGATTTTTAGCAAACATGGTAGAGAACAATCTGGTTATGCTATATACCAAGCATGAATGCCTTAGACTTTGTAGATTGCAGGGAGAAGAATGTTGAACATGGTCCAATTTAGCATTTTTACGAGCTTTGTACACCCAGGGAAGGGGTGATTTTTACCCTAAAGGCATAATTTAATCAAAATTGATAGATAACAGTCAGGCTATGCTACATTCCAAACATAAATGCCCTCGGCCTTAAAGTGAAGATTATTTTTTCAACTCACTCAAATTTTGCGCTTTTCCCTATTTTGGTCACCTATTGCAGGGCTATTTTTTAACCTTGGAGCACAATTTTATGTGGTGCAGTAAATGCTACATACCAAATACATGTATGAATGTCTTAGGCCATATAATTTACGAGGAGAAGTCTTTGAATTTACAAAAAAAATCCCATTTCCAAATGCCGCGGCAACCAGAGTTTTTCATGAAATGGAATTCTTTTAACAACTTTTGTAGAGCTTCACCAAAGGAACATCCCTGCAAAGTTTAAGCTTGATTGGTCTACTGGTATTGGAGAAGAAGATTTTTAAAGAAATTGTGGACGGACAGACAGACGGACGGACAGATGACAGACAATGACCGATCACAATAGCTCACCTCGCACTTTGTGCTAAGGCGTGTTAATAAGAAAAAGTCTAATTTCTTGTCTACTACTGGTAACTCAAAATAACAATAATAACTTTGTTCACAGAATATACCAATAATATTTGCTACAAAAATAGTTAGACTTGTAAATCGTGTAAAACAAGAAAAATCCAGAAGGCCAATTGCAATGAATTCATCTTTGGATTCACATTTCTTTGTCAGGGAGTGAGATTGTTTAGTCACTCGCTGGTCATGAATGCACCTGAACTATCAGGCTTGATGAGTGAGCTCCCATTTATGTATACAGATTCGTACCATAAAATTTCCGTACTCACAAAAAACTTTCTGTACCTGGTACAGAATTTGGATGAAAATGTCTGTCAATACAAAATTGTCTTCTCTAAAATATGTGGATACGGATCCAATCTGGAGCACCAATGGCCCTTTATTATATGAAAATTATGACATGTAATTGTTATAAATATATATGAATGATTTTTGTTTTTATTTGTTTTAGTTTATCTTACATGTTAACATTACAAAGTTTATGAAAATTGTATTCGTTATTGCATGTGGGCTTATAAAGACCTAATTGAAATAAGGTTGATACAGGTTATGTGAACATAAATTTGAAAGAGACAGAAAAGCAAAAGGAATAGACAAGACAACTTTGTGGAAAAGCAGACAATAACAGTATTCTGTAAATTAGAGAAATAATTTATTTTCAATTCATTTGACCAAAATTATAACCTCTTCCAATCTGGACTTGACTAAAATAGTGTTATCTAATTTTGTTAACTGTAAAGTGGTAAGAATTGCACTATTTTATTTTGTTTGAAAACCTTCTAGTTTTATATTTCCAAAATGAAATACACATGAGAGAATGAAATAACCTTTAAATCTGAAAACTGTTGTTGAATCTTGGGTCTTTCCTCACGATACTTCTCAATCTGTTCTCGGAGTTTCTTCTCTCTCCGTTCTTTCCGTTTCTCATCCATTCGTTTATCAACTGCCTCATACACAGCATCAGCTTCTTCATCATCTTTGTCATAAGGATCTTTACTACACAAACTTCCCCCATAACCAGTAAACTATCAATATATATAGAATATTTGTTTTTTTCAATGCAAGATCAACTTTTATCTATCATTTGGCACAATCAAGAGGACCATGATGGTGCTATATCGCTCATTTATGTATGATGGCTCAAGTCTGTATGAATTTCAAAGGTTTCCTTCTTAATTCCTATCTAAAATCAGGGATTGCACAGAAAAGGGCAAATTTTCAGAGTATGGTAAATCTTTGAGGTGTTTTGGTAGAGGGACAATAGGCATTGATACGTATCAAATATAAAAGCACTAGGCCTTCTGGTTTTGGAGAAGAGAAATTTCAACAATTTCCTTCTTTATGCCTTTCTAAAATAAGGGATTGCACAAAAAAAAGCTAATTTTCAGAGTTTGGTAATTCTTTGAAGCAATTTGGTAGAGGGTCAATAGGTATTGATACTCACCAAATATTAAAGCTCTATGCCTTTTGGTTTGGGGGATGAAAAATTTCAAAGAATTCCTTCATTATGCCTATCCACAAAAGACAAAGATTTAAAAGATTTCATCAACTTTAAATTGTCGTCTGCAACTACTTTGAATTTTGACTGGTCTAAAAATTTATCGTGTGGGAATGGGTTAAGCCACTGCCTTTCTTTCAGGGACATGAAACAATCTGGATTGTAAGTGTTCAAGGGTGATATGCGTACTGCTTTCATTTCAATTGAACTAAAGTATATTAGAATAAACTAACATATCTAGAGATTACCTCATCGTAATTAGCATCGTTCAAATCTTCCTCCTCTTCCTTATCTTCATCATCTTTACTCTTTTTGGCCGGAGGACCATGGCGGTCATCTCTGAAAAAGTTGGATTCAAGGGTTTTGCAAATACAATATGTCATATAAATGCTATCTGGGGCCATACAAAACATAAGTACTGAGTTTTAATTTGTAACCTATTACATATTTTTATAAACCTTGAAATAATAGACAAAATCATTAAATTCTTCAAAGCCTAGTGCAGCTCCCACTCCATCTTTTAACCTAGACAATCCCTTAATCTAATTAACTTATATCATATAACGAATTTAAGACTGGTCCAAGTTCAAAGAAATTGTTTCATATTGTCAGTAAATTGAGAAGTAAGAAGCATTTCAGGTAGAAAACAATGTCAGAAAAAAGGAGTTATAATTAGTTACTACTTCCTCACAATACTTTCATTAATATAGTCCTCAGGAGTGTAAAATGTTGAATTAGTAAGTTAATGGATAAACTAATTGTTATAATCAGGCTCGCAATCCAAGTTTTTGACCCTCAAAAATCTGAAATTATCCTATTACACCCTTAGAAATTTATCAAATGGGGGTCATTCACATGTGAGAAATTTCTAAGGGGTCAACTTGTATATTGTTGAAAAAAGTACACATTAATTGCTATGTTTCCAGAAAAGGTCAGTTTGCACTTAAACCTTCAAATTTATACTCATGATTTATTATTTTTATTTTTCTTTATCCCTTCAAAATCTGTTTTGACCCATAGAATTTCATGGTCAAGGAGTTATTTGCCCCTTATTTTGAAATCCTAGCACAAGCCCTGATTACTGCAACCAAAGATTTTTTTTGTTTATTCTTGAAGACAAATATAGTATGTATTAGCCTCTGGTATCTCGGCCATATTGTCTGGTCTGAATGCTGTTTGTATGGGCATGCCGTGGCTAGGAAATCATTGAGAGTTAAATGATACATCTCTATATTTCATCCAAAACGTTAAGAATATTTTCATTAACCCATTAGCAGACGACAACATTTTCCATTGGCTCAATTTCAAAGAAGTAGTAGATGGCAAATTTTAGTTAATCAAATTAAAAAATTCTACAGATAGGACTGTATGGAAATAAGTAAATTGAAATTATATATACAAATGTGCAGATATCATTACTTACGAAATGTCATCTGCGTCTCTTGCCGGACCAATATCAGATCTTGTGGTAAAACCTGTGGCACTGAAAAGTAAAATATTAAAAAGTTGATAAAATTTTAAAGAGAAAAATTGCACTAAAGCACTCACCTGAGTTGATGACTGCAGAAATAATCTAAAGTACTAGTGACCTAATTTCGGCCAAAAGTCACCTGTTAAAAAAAATCTTGTATAAGAAATCAGAAACAAAAGACATTCTTAAAAAGATTCAGGCTTTTTTTAGCATGTACGTTGCAAGGTAGATCTGGGTTAATGAAGTAGATAGTGAATTAAGAATTAAATAGGGTGTGGTGAGGTCACCAAATATCAAAGTTCTGTGTCATCTGTTTATCAGAGAAGAAGAGTTTAAAGTTTTCCTTCTTTGTTTCAATGTAAAATGGGGTGCATCTGGGCGAGCCCAAATATGACCCAAGGGGTATCATTTGAACAAACTTGAAAGATGTCCAATAGGAGGTGTTGCATACCGAATATCAAATTTCTCAGTCTTCTGATTTCAGAGAAGAAGAATTTTAAAGTTTTCCTTTTTTGTTTCAATGTAAAATGGGGTGGACCTGGGTGGAGCCCAAATATGACCCAAGGGGCATCATTTGAACAAACATGATAGAAGTCCCATAGGTGGTGCTGCATACCAAATCCAGGGGTTAGTGCAAAAACATAGTATGGGTCTATACAATGTATAGACCCATACTATGTTTTTGCTCTAACCCATCAAAATATAAAACCTTTCAGTCTTCTGGTTTCAGAGAAGATTTTTAAACTTTTCCTTCTTTGTTTCAATGCAGAAAGGGGTGCGCCTGGGCAGAAACCAAATATGACCCAAGGGGCATCATTTGAACAAACTTGATAATCTCCCCTATTTTGCTAGAAAAAACACATAGGCATTTTACAAACTACAAACAAGAGGGCCGTTGGCCCTGGGGCGCTCAACTGAGATAAAGGCTCTTTTTCTTTCAACAGTCTAATTTCATGTTAAGGTTAGGATTATGAAACAAGTGGGCCATAATTACATATAAAGACTATTAGCCTGGGGATCCAAAAGTCTAAATTACAAATCCCAAGGCGTAAGTGCTGATTTGAAAGAAGGAAAAAACTTTTTCCATGGGTTATAATTTCAGAAATAAGAAAGAAGTCTGTGAACTGATGCTTCATGCCTATACCCTCCCCCTGGGTCCGCCCCTGGAGACCCGAGGATCATGATTTTAGCTATTTTGTAAGAGATCAATATACTGATGCTTCATGCAAAATATCAAGGCTCTACACCTTCTGGGTCAGGAGGAGAAGATTCTTAAAGATACTGATTATTTTAAAATTTCACTTTTGTTTCCATGGCAACCAGAGTTTTCAACGGATTTCAATTCTTTTAGCTTATATTAAGGGGGACCACCTAAGCAACATTTCTGCAAAATTTGGTTCGAATCGGCCCAGTGGCTTGAGTGGAGTTGTCATTTAAAAAATCGTTCTTTATTTCTATATAACATCCCCCCCCCCGGGGCTCTGCCCCTGGGGACCCAAGGATCATGATTTTAGCTATTTTGAAAGAGGTCAATGTACTGATGCTTCATGCAAAATATCAAGGCTCTTCACCTTCTGGGTCAGGAAGAGAAGATTTTAAAGATTATTTTAAAATTTCACTTTTGTTGCCATGGCAACCAGAGTTTTTAACGGATTTCAATCCTTTTAGCTATTCTTGAAGGGGACCACCTAAGCAACATTTCTGCCAAATTTGGTTCTAATCAGCCCAGTGGTTTGGGAGGAGATGTCATTTAAAAAATCGTTCTTTATTTCTATATAACCTCCCCCCCTGGGGCTCCGCCCCTGGGGCTCCGCCCCTGGGGCTCCGCCCCTGGGGACCCGATGATCATGATTTTAGCTATTTTGAAAGAGGTCAATATACTGATGCTTCATGCAAAATATCAAGGCTCTACACCTTCTGGGTCAGGAGGAGAAGATTTTTAAAGATTATATTATAATTTTACTTTTGTTGCCATGGCAACCAGAGTTTTTAACGGATTTCAATTCTTTTAGCTATTCTTGAAGGGGACCACCTAAGCAACATTTCTGCCAAATTTGGTTCAAATCAGCCCAGTGGTTTGGGAGGAGATATCATTTAAAAAAATCGTTCTTTATTTCTATTTAAACCCAACCCCCCTGGGGCTCTGCCCCTGGGGACCCGAGGATCATGATTTTAGCTATTTTGAAAGAGGTCAATGTACTGATGCTTCATGCAAAATATCAAGGCTCTACGCCTTCTGGGTCAGGAGGAGAAGATTTTTAAAGATTATATTATAATTTTACTTTTGTTGCCATGGCAACCAGAGTTTTTAACGGATTTCAATTCTTTTAGCTATTCTTGACGGGGACCACCTAAGCAACATTTCTGCCAAATTTGGTTCAAATCAGCCCAGTGGTTTGGGAGGAGATATCATTTAAAAAAATCGTTCTTTATTTCTATATAAACCCAACCCCCCTGGCGCTCTGCCCCTGGGGACCCGAGGATCATGATTTTAGCTATTTTGAAAGAGGTCAATATACTGATGCTTCATGCAAAATATCAAGGCTCTACGCCATCTGGGTCAGGAGGAGAAGATTTTTAAAGATTATTTTAAAATTTCACTTTTGTTGCCATGGCAACCAGAGTTTTTAACGGATTTCAATTCTTTTAGCTATTTTTGAAGGGGACCGCCTAAGGAACATTTCTGCCAAATTTGGTCCAAATTGGCCCAGTGGTTTGGGAGGAGATGTTGTTTAAAGAAATTGTTGATGGACGACGCACGACGGACGGACGCCAGACTAAAGGGGATCACAATAGCTCACTTGAGCACTACATGCTCAGGTGAGCTAAAAAGCTATCATTAATATGAAGAGTGATGACTTGTAGTTCTTTACTTCAACAACAAAAATCTTATTTCTTATTTATACACACTACACAGTGTTTATTGAGGGATTCCCCCATTTTTTCAAACATCCCCCATATTTTCAACATTGGTGGAGGATTTTTTTTCTATAAGCATAGAGCATGAAATAACAAACATTTCTCATTTGTGTAGATTTTCAACTGAAATCTCCACATTATCGAAATCCTGGTATAAGCACTGCCACCATTCTTCTAAACTTCAGGAATTTGCCTATATTGTTGTTTTGATTGTTACACAATAGTCATGGGCTTAAATTCCTACATGTTGCAGCCAACTGGCCTAGTGGCCAATATATCTAGTCTTTTCAAGCAGATGACAACAGAATTTAATCTTTACCAGTATTTAGTTTTTAGGCAACAAAAATGTTGATGCTACTGCTTTCAGTAAATTACAACTCTGGTAAATTGATATTACAGTAAAACCCCTCCTTACGACCACCCCGGAAATATGGGCATCTCACTATTCTAACCAAACTTTGACAGAACGGAATTTTTTGTTCTTTATTTCAATGGCCACAAACCCCTCTAATATGGGCGCCCCGCTATTCCAAATTACGACCACTAAATTCAGTACCTACTATAACTTATACACTATCTTGAACCCCACTAAAACAACCAGTAACTTCACACCTTGAGACCGACCACCTGAATTTCACACTTGATAAGAGCGTCACTAATTGGGTATGAATGCATCGTCAATACAATATCGGATTTTATAATATGTGATATCGAACACCTATCATGATTATTGTTATTTCTATTAAATAGATTAAAGTTGCCGATCTCTTTTAGAAATTATAGCTTGTATTATTTTTAATTGTAATTTGAATATGTCACGGGTTTGGACTTGAGTAATAAAGTCAAAAGTGAAAAAATATCCGAGAAGATATGATTGGTTTGTTTACGGCGTTCAGCAATTAAACTTTGATTTCAACTTAATTGTTGTTTGGTATTCACTTTATAGAAAATATGATATCAACAATTTGACACTTTGAACCTATACTTACGTATGAATTATCTGATATCGGACTTTTGAATCAGATCAAAATGAAAAGAGAACGTAGAAAAAGATGGTAAATTTGCAAATGACATTAGATTCAGGCGCTGTAATACATGTTTTTATATTTTTATTTTTTTGTATGTATAGTATAAATATATTCAAATAACTAAGATGAAATAAACATAAATTACTTAACAACAAACGACCAAACCTTGGTATTACGACCACCCCACTATTACGACCACTTTCGAAAAGTACTGCAAGTGGTCTTATTAGAGGGTTTTTACTGTATATAATAATAATGGAGTCTTCATTAAAAAGGTAATTATAAGATAACTATCACATGTGGACCGCTTTGTGGGTAATACAAAGTGTTTCATGTATTTGATATTTTGTTCTGAGTCATAATTAAACAGTTGTTACGTTTTACCAAAATCGAAGTGAAGAAAAGTATTTCTTTATTGCGATATATAAGTTAAACACTTGCACCAACCCCCTCAATGTAACACACAAGAATTAGATACATGTACAGTGCTCTCAATAAGGATCAATTTCAGGAATCTTTAAAATTCCAATTTTCAATTTCAGGAAGTTTTCAAAATCAAGGAATTATTTTTCATCCTCGACCATAACCCCCCCCCACACACACACACACACCAAAAAAAAGATAAAAGAAAATGATACATAAAGCCTAGGCTACATTATTTTCCATGCTTTACTTAGAGTCCCTAAATTTCATGTCACATTGAGTGGAACTAGAGAAAAAAATGTGGTAAAATTTGTTACTTGCATAAATTTCCCCTTTTCCCTCAATGTTCCTGCCCCTTGAACAATACTATTTTCCAAATTTGAGTGGATAAATTTGGTAATTGTTACTTACAAATCTCTCAGGATTTGAAAATTTCTGATTTGTAGAATGTCAGAAAACAGACTGTTAGAAACGTTTTGGGTACGAAAAAATCGAGACTGGATTATTCCGAGACCGTCTTTGGTCACATGATAGATATCCAAGTAAAAACGCCATGAATAACACTTACGAAAATGAACGTAACAGTACACATGAAATGAAGCTTAAAGCAGAGTTGTATCTTTTGAGAAATTCCTGTTTCGTTTCTTCTGGTTGATGTTTACAGACAACACGTGTGACGTTATTGAAAAGGGACCAAACTCTAGCGAGATCAATCGGTAACTTCGATGTTTCTAGGATGGATGTCATGTCAAGTTACGAGATAGAACCCCCCTCGTATTTAGAATGCAATTTTGACACTTTGTTCTGTATCCGCCGCGAACTTGAAGACGGGACATGACATTACGGGTGAACTCCGGCCCTGATTCCCCCATTTTTTCAAACATCCCCCATATTTTCAACATTGGTGGAGGATTCAACCGAACAGCAATATTTGACGAAATCTAGTCTGATGTCTACTGGCCTGCTTGATTTTTGCCTGGCACGTTATTAATCGAGTGACTTCCAAAGAAATGGTCCAAGATGCAGCGACGGCTCGGTTACCGGACCGGCTATAATCGAGTACGCTTTATGTAAATTTCCATCTACATCCGTCGTCATGGAGACATTTCGATAAACTCCTTGTGGATTCAATTTTACCCGAGGGTGTGGCCAGAATATACATTCTTTTGTTTGTCAAACCCTTTATATTGGAACTTCAGAAAACGTTCGAGTCATGAATTCATTCAGGACGTTTTCCTAGAATCTTGGACGTTAATTTACATCCGGGTCTGATTTTCTGGACGTTTTTTCTGATTTTCTGGACGTAATATATGTTGACATCTGCTTATTGAGAGCACTGCATGTATATCAACATTAATTGGTCTATAATTAATTGTTTTTAAGAACCAAATTCAGTGTGAATGTTAATATAAGATTAATTTTATTACAAATTTGACATTGCCCTACATTGTACTACTTGTATATTTGTAAATAAAATTCACAAATGAATGTTAAAAACCAGTTCACAACCATTTTTTCTTGTTGTTTCAAAATAAAAGTACAAAATGAGGATATCTTGTCTTCAGCAGTTTCTCCTTTTTGCAATTTTTCCAATATTTTTTTGGATTTTTGGCAATGTCTTATGCCATTGAACCTTATGAAATTTTGTTGTGAGAAAAAGAGTAATAATTCATAACATACAATATTTGCTGTTCTGATTGTTACATTTCACTCTGTTATGGAATGCTTATATCATATCTATTATAGTTTATTTATTTTTCTTCACGTTTTGAGAATTGAGATAAAGTTACTATACAGCTGGTGCTCCAATCTGCATAAATACAGAAAAAAAAAAATACTTAAGTATAAATAAATCAATCTTAAAGAAAAAAAATTGACAATCCATTCTACCTTTCTGCACTGATTGGGCTAAAATTGGCTGAACAATTTCGATTTCTCTTTTTCATCTCAATTTATTTATTGTATAAAAGCTTTTTTTTATTTTGTATAAGTACATTTTCTCTAATTTCTAGATCAATTATTCAAGTTCAAATACTAAATCAAAGATAAACTTGTAATTATTACAAACTTTCAAATTTCAATAAAGATAGCTTCTGTCGAAATGAGATGATAATTACACTAAAATTACCTTTTACCGAGGTCTCCATTTTTTTTTATTATATAAGATCAATATTGACCCAAGTTGTATTTTACCTAAGTTGTATTTTACCAAGGTTTTCACAAAATCAAGGATTATTTTTAAACCCTGACCATATCCCGCCCCCTTCAAAAATAGATGAAAGGAAAATAGATAAATAAAGTCTACAGCACATTCTTTTCCACCCTTCACTTATAGCCCTTTAATTTCATGAGCCAATGAATGAAACTAACGAAAGCAATATTGTATCCAAGATAAAAGAAGAGATTTTTTCTGTCATAAACTTCTCCTTTTGCACAATTTGCTCTCATTAAGCACTTTCATTTCATTGGAATTTTTCATTTACAAATCTCAAAGGCTTTGGACAAATTTCCGGTTTGCAGAATGGGGGAGAAGGATTCATTTAAACTGACTCTTGTTTGAAACGTTAGGTACGACAAAATCGAAACTGGATTATTCTCTAACTGTCTCCGGTCACATTATAGAAATTCAAGTACATACATTATGAATATCACTTATGTTGACCAATTAAAGAAACAGTAGAGAAAGTAATGAAACTTATAGCAGAGTTGCATATTGTAAGAAATTTCTCGTTTCATTTCCTCTAGTTGATGTTTACGGACAACATGCCTTACATCAGGGGGAGCGATCATTCGGGTAACGTCAATATTTCTACGACAGACTTCATGTCAAGTTATAAAATAGAATTTCTTGTGTCATAAACATATTGAAAATGCAAAACATCTGTATGCATTCTTGATGCTCCATATTTTTTACCAGCCACAAAGACATTACTTGGCATTTTGGGCAAATTGCATCCACATCGTAATTTAGGAAAATTTGACCTAAGGCCAATATTAGATGAAGTCTAGTCCATTGTCAACTGGCCTACCCAATTTTGGCCCGGTATTTTAATCAGTCGAGTGACTTCCAAAGAAATTATCCAAGATCAAGTGATGGCTTGAAAAGTGAACTGGTTTTGATCAAGTACGACCTATGTGCATTGTATATCAACATATGTCATCATGTAATTAGTTCGGTAAACTGTTTGTGGTTTCAATTTTACCTGAGGGTACTTATTGACTTTTGGTAAAAGTAGAACCTTGCTCTTGTTTATTAAACCATTTATTTTGTGACTTCAGTAATAATCCAAGTGATTAATTCTGAAGATTTTTCCTGTCACGGGCGTAAATTTACTTCCGATTCTGATTCTCCGGACGTTTTTGTCTGATTTTCTAAACCTAATATACGTCAACTTCATTTTATTGAGAGCACTGTCTATTCCTAAACATCATAAGAAATGAAAAATTTTTTTATAATATTGTAAAGCGCAGTAAAATATGGTCTAAAGATTCTGTGCTATATAAATGTATTTGTATTTGTATAAAAATATACGCGAAATCTAATGACAATAGAAAATTATTGATTCTAAGAATTTCTTGTAAGATTCAGCGTACAACGGTAACACTATATGATATATATGTAAACAATGAATCATTATACCCTCTTCCTAGACCTGGGACGTAACCCAGCGGTGCGGGTAAACCAATAAAACTTTTCTTTTTCCGACTGACAAGCGCTTGCACCGACATTTTGATTAGGTTGACGAGACGCTTTAACTTATAGAGGTATAACTCCTGTCCAAAAACTGAAACCAGAAAAATGAAAGGAATGAAAGTCCTGAGAATGGTTTTGCTGATTAATCAGTAGCCGCGCTCAATAATGCCAGCATGTATCATCAACATGAGTAAGTTAATCGTGTACCTTAGTGGGATGAGCAGCTTGAGGCTCGATAAGGATGTAGTGGAAGTAGTGGTGTGTGAACTACCAGGAATCCATTGTTAGGAGCTCCAGCCGCCCCGATATAACTGAAATACAATTAAAAGTTAAGTTAAACCCTATTCAATCAATTATGATCCCTTACTGTTTACCGAAATCGCTTTTTTGATTTAATCACAACGTTTTCTTTAATATTATTTCATCAGTGAAATTTGTGGTTGTGTGGTAAAGGGTTAAATGATAAAAGGTAAAGAAATCAAAGATAACATTCAATCCTTTTTTCGTTGAGCATATTATTATTACAATTGAAGTACAACATGTCCGTTTCAAAGATATAGTTGAATTTGATGGAAAAGGTGTTTTATTCGATGGGGTTGAATAGGTGCTTGAATCGCGACTATAACATGGTTGAAACTTGTTACATATACTGTGTATAGGGGGTGTAAATTTGCTAAGCCCTGCCAGGTCAAAACACCAACAGACAGTTTACGTGTATTCGCTAACTCCATTAACCACTGACTGATTGAGGCGATCACATAGGTTTTTTTAAAGTTCATGAGCATGCGTGGAGATGAGCGGAAATGCGTGAAAACTTGTTTCCGGTTGATCGATTCGAAATACTGTTTTATTTTGGATGTAACAAGGTGCATACGTAAGGACAGATCACAATACGGCGTACGATATAAGACTATTTCAAACAAACACTGGAAATTAAATACGATTAACAATGTTTTCATTTTCTTTTAAAAACAAATTAGACCGTTATCATTTAACCATAATTTTAAACTCACAACAAACTAACCGAGGTCAGTTCGAAGGTAGGCACTACCCGTATGACTCTTTTTCGACTGAAAAAGCACACACGCATTTCCTAGCCATGCCTGACTTGCGTGTGAACGTGCGGTGTGTAAAATTACATATACATGACTACACTACGGTTTGACCGGCATAATTCGACAGTCCAATAGGCCAACTGGGTGACTAAGGTTCTGAGTAAAAGAGGTTATATTAAAGTAAGAAGGGGGAAACGTATAACACTCGTATATCAACAAAAAAGTATAGACACGGAAATCCAGCAACTGATCGTCGATATTTCCGTCGATTTGTTGGAGTTTTTTTTATAAGGATGAATTGTGTGCGCAATGCCGTGTTAAACCGGTGTTAAAGTAATTAAAATCAGATTTCGGGTCACTGAAAAAATGAAATAGGAATAATTGAAAGTTATGACAACGCCGGAAAAAATGATTTTTTAGACGAGTTAACTCTTTTCCGTTACATGGAAATAACAGCTATTAGAAATTAGAGATTTCGTCATTTTCTTCATTACGTCGGAAATACATGTTCTAAGTAGTAACCAGTGCAAAGGGATTCGTGTTCAATATCGTCCATCTGATGCCGCGAAAAATATTCTGACCAAGTTAATTAATAATCAAACCGTCAGCCACTATACAAGGTATCGGGTCCGTTCGCCCTAAGTAAGCTTTCGCCCCAGGTCTGTTCGCCTTTGGTCTGTTCGCCCCAAAAGTGGGTCCGTTCGCCCTTATCATTTTAGGGCGAACGGACCCGGATACACAAAGGTTTCGGTAGACTAAACTGGTAGCCCGCTGTCTGTATCGATAGATCTAGGGGCAGTAACCCAGTCAATCGGTAGACTGGTACCACTGTCGACTGTAATAAAGCGGCTTTGTTAAAGTCGACGGCAGTACCGGTCTAAGGTATCGGGTCCGTTCGCTCTAGACCGATACCGCAGTCGACTTTAACATTGACTGGCGAGCCTGTCCTAATCTGACGTAGACTGGTGAACCTGTCCCATCTGCGCTGCTCTCCGATATTTAGACCGGTACCGCCGTCGACTTTAACAAAGCCGACAGGTAGCTCCCAAACGACTGCATATAGAGATTGGCTGATGAGCATTTAATGACGTATACCCAAACATCGAATCTAATTGGCTGGTCGATTGTTTGTAAACAATATGGCTGAAGCGGAACGCGGAGTACCTTATCTATTTTACATGAAAAGGATAACATTCCGAGGTTTTTCTCGCACACTAATTCGATTGATCATGTGAAGATGTTTTAACATTAAAACTGTATACTTAAAAACTACAAAAGTAGGATTTTTATCGTACTGGATGGAAATCCCGCGACGTGTCAAAATTTTTCAACAAAATT
Source organism: Fragum fragum (assembly GCA_946902895.1). Taxonomy (NCBI): domain Eukaryota; kingdom Metazoa; phylum Mollusca; class Bivalvia; order Cardiida; family Cardiidae; genus Fragum; species Fragum fragum. Next base: position 17,912,513 of record OX336382.1, on the reverse strand, counting down.
AGCTGCCATGAGTAAGCCTCGTTTTCGATTTTAGTAAGGAAAAAAACCTAACGGGCCAGGCTTTCCGTGTACGTACCGAAAATCGGTGTATACCTGTCGGCTTATTTGTTAAAGTCGACATTGGTACCAGTCTATCCGATATTGGGACAGGAAAACCCTATTTTTTACTAGCCGGTTTTCTGCCTCATAACGAGTGCGCATGCGCGAGAAGAGTATTCGTTGAATTCCCAACTCAACGGAATTTAATAGAAGGAAATGATTTCCTTCGGTAAAAGAATATAGTTGACATCGATGCCTGTTAACCAACATTTTTTTCATTTTTTGACCTTTAGCCGCAAGATTTCATTTTATTTTATATTGAATTTGAGAAGACTGCGATGTATATTAAGTTAGAAACTACCACATCAAAGAGTGTCCGGTATTATAACCGACTCGAAGTGCGGTGTTGATAAGAATAGCCGTTACCCTTTGTTCTGGATCGAGCGTTACATTTTTACCCTCTCCAGCATTAATGGGTCCAACTTGTAAAAAAAAAGCCAATATCCTTTCTTTATTATCAGTTTCAGCATTGTCAATCCTTTCCCGTTTCTCGAAATTTTAGACCGGTTCATATCTTCTGCCTTTAAATTTTGCATGTCTTTATTTTGTCTTGGATTAAGAATTATATGAATTATGATTCAATCAGTAACCACAGTCCGGTCCATCTCAATGCCGTGCATAAAAATGGAAAACATAGTGAAAAAGGAAAAATGTACTCTCACCAAAAGTGCTCTTCTTTTTATTACAATGCTTTAAGTCCGTTTTTCCGCTTATAATTTAATTCAAGTTGTAAGTATTTAGAAGACTGCATCATTTTTCATTTTTAGTTTTATCCGTCTAAAATGTTGTCCTCGGGTAATTGGTTGAATTTCATTCAGAGTTAACCTATTACCACACGATCCTGAATTTTGAAAATATGAATACATTTAGCTTCAGAAAACATTGCGAGAAAAATAGAAAAATGTTTATAACGATAATGATCTCCTGTTCCCTTGATGTTTTCATCCTATATGAACCCTATTTTACAACGAAAATCAAAATTGGGTTTCGTCTGCATCTTCTGTGAATTGAGAAAAGTCGTCTTTAAAGATGCTAACAATTCAACCCTATGGAATATTGAATGAAAATCATCGTAGAGAGATAATTTTTAAAAGGTTGAGATCGGTGCCCGAAGCAAATCAGAATGAAAATCTTTCGATTTTCCAGAATTTCTAAATTAATGAAGGCCATTCTAGCTTACGATGTCACATGATTAAATTATCTTAAATCCACAGAATAGAGAGAAAGTGCAAGTATACGTATTTACAACTAACTTGCAAAAGCATTACCTTCCCAGCGATCTTAATACATTGTCAATCTTTCATCATAATAATTTTTGTCTGAAATCGTTTTTCTCTGCACAAGCTGATATCAATGTCATTGCATAACCTGGTTGAGCAAACTCGTCTGCTTGTGCAGATTGATCCGAGTACATGCATTGTTTTTGCATTAACAGTTATTTTGAATTTCACCATACAAAGACACTCAATTCACAAAAATTGGTGAAAAAAGCCCGATTTTCACCTTCTTCAAAATAGATATTCTTGGTCAATAGATATTTGAAATAATGATAAGAAAAACGATGGTAGTAAATGAAAAATAAGCATTTAACCCTTTCCTGTTCAATCCCTGGTTTGTACGTCCCTGTGATTTTATACTTGAGAAAATATTGTAGGAAAAGAAGAAATTGCTTATAACAAGCAATTTCTTCTTCTTCCCACAATATTTGCTAATCCGTAGGTTTGTTACTTTTCAAATTGCATCTGATTTTAATCGTTGTCAGCAACTTCTTTCAAATTGGACCGGTCTAAAATTTCGAGAAACGGGAAAGGATTGACAATGCTGAAACTGATAATAAAAGAAGGATATTGGCTTTTTTTACAAGTTGAACCCATTAATGCTGGAGAGAGTAATAATGTAACGCTCGATCGAGAACAAAGGGTAACGGCTATTCTTATCAACAACGCACTTCGAGTCGCTTATAATACCGGACACTCTTTGATGTGGTAGTTTCTAACTTATTATACATCGCAGTCTTCTCAAATTCAATATATAATAAAATGAAATCTTGCGGCTAAAGGTGAAAAACGAAAAAATATTGGTTAACAGGCATCGATGCCAACTATATTCTTTTACCTAAGGAAATCATTTCCTTCTATTATATCCCGTTGAGTTGGGAATTCAACGAATACTCTTCTCGCGCATGCGCACTCGTTATGAGGCAGAAAACCGGCTAGTAAAAAATAGGGTTTTCCTGTCCCAATATCGGAGAGCAGCGCAGATGGGACAGGTTCACCAGTCTAACATTAACAAAGCCGACAGGTAGATACCAAATGACTGCATCGAGAGATTGGCTGATGGGCATTTAATGACGTAAACCCAAACATCGAATTTGATTGGGTGATGGAATGCTTGTAAACAATATGGCGGAAGCGGAACGCGGTGTTCCTCATATATTTTACACGAAAGGATGACATTCCAATGTTTTTCTCGCATACAATTTCGGTTGTTGATGAGATAAACATTTAAACATTTAAACCGACTACTCTAAAACTACAAAAGAAAGATTTTTATCGTATTTGATGGAATGGCCGCGGAGTATCCAAATTTAACAACCAAATTTGCTGCGCATGCGTAAGCCTCGTTTTCGAACAGACCCGGGGCGAAAGTTTTTTTAGGGCGAACGTAGACTGGTACCAATGTCGACTTCAATATAGACTGGTACCACTGTCGACTTTAACAATAGAAAGCCGACAGGTATACACCGATTTTCGGTATACACCGATTTTCGGTACATACACGGAAAGCCTGGCCTGTTAGGTTATTTCCTTACTAAAATCGAAAACGAGGCTTCCGCATGCGCAGCTAATTTTATTGAGAAATTTGGAAACACCGCGGGATTTCCATCCAACACGATAATAATCTTACTTTTGGAGTTTCTAAAGTACTCAGTTTTAATGTTAAAACAATTCTCCCTTCTACAATTGAAGTTGTGTACAAGAAAAACCTTGGTATGCCACCCTTTTATTTAAAATATATGAGGAACTCCGCGTCCCGCTTCCGCCATATTGTTTACAAACAATCGATCAGCCAATCAGATTCGATGTTTGGGTATACGTCATTAAATGCCCATCAGCCAATCTCATGGTGAAGTCGTTTGGGAGCTACCTGTCGGCTTTGTTTAAGTCGACGGCGGTACCGGTCTAACTTCAATAAAGCCGACAGGTAAACACCGATTTTCGGTACATACACGGAAAGCCTGACCCGTTAGGTTGTTTCCTTACTTAAAATCGAAAACGATTTCTGTCAAACCGGTCCCTCGTCAAATCGATAAAACCGGTCCCGTTATCATTTTTCTGTCGATCAAACCGGCCCCAGAAACCGGCCAAAGAATTTCAAATGATTTTTGTTGGCATCTTGTTTCTCTTTTTGTTTCTTTTATTTTCAATACTGTTTTTATCCTTGTGTAATTGTACCGATTTTTCAAGCAAAGGAGATTATAGCAGACAATAACATACGTTATTCGTCAACCGTGGAGAATTGTTTATAGATACTGTGAAAATATCGAAAAATTAAGTAAGCATTTTCCTAATTCTGCTTTTAAAATGATATTCCACCTTACCGTAAACATTAATTTTGAAACAACAACACAGTTTATGTGTTTTTTTCGGTTTTTTTTTTTTGTTTTGTTTTTTTTGGGGGGGGAGGGGGGTGTTTTGTTTTACTTTTTAAATTTGATTGAAGAATAACGAAATGATGGACGTTTCTCTTATAAACTGTACATACAATTATAACATATTAAAAAAATCAAGAAAGAACATAGTATGTCGGTCTAAAGCACTTAATTAAAATGAAAAATTCATCACCAAACAATGTCATAATTGTAAAAAGGAATATTATTGTGAAATATTGTGGGGAAAGGAGAAATCGGAAAATGTTTAGTGACGTCAGCTGGACGGACGAAGGTGTATACTGACGGCACAACTTGAAGTGATCTCTCGTTAAGTTTAAAAAGTCTTACCAATTTCATCAAACAATATTCCAACAGCAAGTTTATCAATATGTTTTTTTTATATTGACCTTGACCTATGACTTATATGATGACATAAGTGATTAGATGTACCTTCATGCTTAATATTAACATTGCAAGTTGCTTGGTTTGGGAGTTTAGTTAAGCTAAGCAAATAAAATTTACGGGCTAAGCTTTGGGCAGACAGACAAATGGACAGACAGACGTACACCTGTTAAACAATATGCTTAAAGCTTAAGCTAAGGTATATATATTCTCTTTTATTCTCGTCGCTACCGCTTTAAAGCACCGTCACAAGGAGCCTCGGTTAAACGTCTCATCCAAAATACATTTAGTTTGTTAAGTTGGTCAGCCCAAAGCTCGAACCCATGATTTTGAGGTATGAAGTCAATTGTTCTACCCAATGAGCTAGTAGGCTGACAAACACTGCTTAAAGAAATAATGAAGTATCTTTGTATAATGCTTTCAACCGATTAATGTCAAGTTCCACAAGATTGAAAGTTCAATGTCTAATTGCCGAGAATCAAAAGGATTAAAGGCTGCAATAGGCATGTTTTAAATTAGAATACAGGTTATTAAATAGGCTTGATTAGCACTTGCCTTAAATTGCGTAATCGGAATTGAATAACTATAACACCATTGCCTAATAAATGATATTAATAAAATACAGTACAGGTAAATTGTTCGATTCAAGACAAAAACATTTCATTTTTATATTATTCATATTTTATTATTGAATATAGAGTTATAAACGTTGTATATAACCAGAATAAACGAAAAATATAATTGTTCATATATAGGTTTCAGTTTCCACACAAATAAAATTAAATTAGGAATAAAATGTATATATAAAAGGTTGGAAACGTTAATAGCTTATAGTTAAATACATATATCATTTTACATACATCTTACAATAAGTTGGGACCGGTTTGGCGATTTAAGGGCCGGTTTAACCGTTTATTTCAGTGACCTTTTTGTGGGACCGTTTTTGGGCCGGTTTCACGAGGTGCCGGCTTGACTGGTTCCTTTTTCGATAGGTTCGTTTTCAGGACTGGAAAATCATTCTCACTACCACAGTCACGAATTTAATCAAAATTGAACTAAATCTCTATATAGTTTTGACACTGACAGTTGTTGTCGCCGGACGACGCACGATGTACATCCAATGATCACAAAACTCATTTTTAGCTAGCAAAGCGGCAGCTTCGATAGCTTACGTTAACAGCAAAATTTTGAGGTCTTCTCAGAGTTCAATGAGTGCAAACTGCCACTAGAGGCTTAATCACTCAATACATTGAATACCTACGCCACAAAAAGTTGTTCTTATTTCAGAAATATTGCAATCTCTGCCACTGCTTTTTATGGCCACATGAATTAACTTAATTCAAATCGTAGGCAGCTCCTTCAAAAGCATGTCATTTAACCCGATCCCATCCAATCGTGTTTGTGATCATTTCAAGAAATAGCTCTGGAAAACATTGTGGACAATGAAGAAATTGCTTTTTACAAGCAATTTCTTCATTGTCCACACTGTTTTAAACCCTACAAGGCAAAGGTTTTCTAAATTCCACTAATCATGGTAACCTTTGACAAAGAAGATTACTCAATAAAATCATGCTTTGCTTGCTTACAATACTTTCAGTACATTGATGAATACCATGTGCTAAGTGAAAAAATACCTTGGAGATTAACCCGCAGGCAGAGTTTGCAATATTCCTGAAATACGCAAGAAATCCCTTTTTAATGGATTGAGTGACCATACCCTAAATCACAGTTTTCACTCGTTGAACTTTATGAAATTAAAGGGAGGTATCGATGTTTCTGAAACCTAGATAAGAAAAAAAATTACAAAGTATCGAAATATACACTCAAACGAATATTTAATACTTTAAGTTGAGTCAGGTATTGTCTTGGCGATAATCTAAAAGGCCAGAAGTGGCTTTTTGTGTTTATATCGGAAAGGTTCGGCGGAATTCAAGGTTATTTAGTAGATATCATGGAATTCGGCTGTCGACATCGAATGATCTCATTTACAAATGACCCAAAGTCAACTGGAGGTAACAAATTTACTAGCGAAACAGTCAACGTTCTAAATAATGTCACATGGAAGGGTTAGCGCAAAACTACTGTAAGTGTTTATATTCGTAATAACGCTTACGACAGTTTTGGGTTTATCTTTACAGAACCAAATTAAAGACAGGCTAGCGAACATAACTCCAGATGACGTAACGATGACGTTGGTTTGATGTAATTTAAACTAAATGCAAGGTTCAAAAGGTTATTCGCACAACGTGAATGGTCCAATATTCTTCGCAACCGTTATCTTCCGATAGGTGGCATTTTTCAAATACTTACCTATCTAATTTGATCATTCTGGGTAGTGTCATTCGTGACAACTGGGCCGATTCCGTCGAACTACATTCAAAATTTCAGCCGTTATCTTCCGATGGGTGGCATTTTTCAAATACTGACCTATCTAATCTGAGCATTCTGGGTAGTGTTATTCGTGACAACTCGGCCGATTCCGTCGAACTACATTCAAAATGTCAGCCGTTATCTTCCGATGGGTGGCATTTTTCAAATACTGATCTATCTAATTTGAGCATTCTGGGTAGTGTCATTCGTGACAACTCGGCCGATTCCGTCGAACTACATTCAAAATGTCAGCGCCCAGGTAAACGCACGCTTCGAATTTTTAATGTCTCTTTTTCGAGCACAGGTAAGACATGAGTGCTTTTGCAATTAAAAATAATTATTTTTCTTATTAATTTTGGGCGACTGCTAAGTTTGATTTCTCCACTATTGTATGTTTTATTGCAATTATCCACTTGCTACTTTTTGGTGATATAATATGGAGTTATGGTAACGACGTAGTAATATCTATCCCAATTTTGATAAGTGATACGGTCCCGAAGACAGGTCAATCTTCGGAGAATATGACATGCGCAGAAAACGAATGTCAGCGCCCAGGTAAACGCACGCTTCGAATTTTTGATGTCTCTTCTTGGAGCACAGGTAAGACATGAGTGCTTTCGCAATTAAAAATAATTATTTCTCTAATTAATTTTGGGCGACTGCTAAGTTTGATTTCTCCACTATTGTATGTTTTATTGCAATTATCCACTTGCTACTTTTTGGTGATATAATATGGAGTTATGGTAACGACGTAGTAATATATATCCCAATTTGGATAAGTGATACGGTCCCGAAGACAGGTCAATCTTCGGAGAATATGACATGCGCAGACAATGTCTTCGCAACTGTCTCGGATTAATCTAAAATAGATTAATAGCCTACGTAGGCTTTTAGGGAAATACCCTGTTTTTTTCTGATAAGCGATCTCAGATTTTTGCAAAACGACTTTTAGTAATATTGTATTCAAATAGTATATGAGAGGAAATAAAAAATAATTAAAATCTGTGACATGAAAAAAAAAAAAAAAAAAAAAAAAAATCGATACCCACCTCAAAATTTTGTCTGTTAACTCAAGCTATCAAAGCTGACCCTTTGGTATGCCAGACTCAACCCGGCATCCAAAGGAATTCAGATGATCCTTTAACGACGGCCATTCGAACTGCCTGTTATCCAGAATATATACGGTAATTTATCGTCCAGTTGAATTAAAGAGCCGCCGTCATAGCGCAGTCGGTAGCGCATCATACTCCTAATCTTCAATAGTGGGATGTCTTGGGTTCGATCCCCGGCGGCGGCACATATCCTTTCCGATATTTGTCTCTCGCCAATGGGTGGATAATCGTAAACCTAAGTGAGATAGCAGCTGGAGGCTAGTAAAGGATGTAGTGGTAGTATATTGGTGTTAGAAATACCAGGAATCCATTGTTAGGTGCTCCAGCCGCCGCGATATGACTGAAATATAGTTCAACGTGGCGTGAAACCCCATTTAATCAATAAACCAGTTGAATTAAGGGAAGCATGGGGAAACAGGATCACAAAAGAAATTGATAAAGTCTGTCAGTACTCTCAGTACTGTTATATTTGACGTACGCATGCGCACTCTACTAATCAATGGCGGGGAAATCAACACGAAAATAGATTACAAAACAAAATTCGTTCCACAATTTGTTTCCGGCAAAATTATTCCAAAGAATGAATTAAAATGGTAAGGTTTTAAATATTTATCTTAAAGCGGTGGACAGAATTTTCTTTGGTTTACATGACACTCTCTCTTTACCATTTTTTGTTTGAAAACACAAGGTAACATCACTCGTTCCATTTCTAAAATCTAAAACCATTTTATTGCAACAACTGGATGCAGTACGGTGTAACCTTAACCCAGATTACAACAGGTATTGCAATAAAATGGTATCTTTTTTCAGCATTAAAGTCATTAGGAGCAGAAATCGAGAATACAATACCTTCAGAAAACAAGTGACCCCCCCCCCCCCAAAAGCGTCAATTTAATACACACCGTTTGATTTAAACAGAATAAAAACTCTGTCTGAAGAATCTATTACTTTATTGAATTTAATTATCTGTTAATGTAGTCGAGTTGTTCATAGACAACAGAATTTTGTTTAGTCCACTCTGTGAGATGAACACAACATATCCACGATGAACATAGGTTTGCGACCCTAAGCAGACAAAAGCAAGAAGTAGCAGACATAAAATTTGTCCCATCTAAAGATATATTTTATCTTGAATATGTTTCGAAAGTTAACTAACCCAATTTTACAAATTTGACTGATCCGCTTCTGCTTCGGTCCATGTGATTTTTCATGTGAGCCTTGCTTGTGACTGAACCATGCACAAATACAATTAAATCTGGGTTGGAAGTTCTAAAGAAATCAATCACAATTTTCTCTTGAACAGAATTAGGCATTAGTAAAATCAACTATTTTTGCACCTCCTCTGTTTAAATTCATAAAGTGTCTAATGAATTAAATTCAAATTAAAACTTCTGATCTGTTGAGATGTTTCATGTTTATGTAATTAATTTGGTCCAAACAACAGGATGTCTAAACTGTGATTCACATGTCCCAAATGTAAACAAATATTGCCACAAATCAACATTCATCAGGACTTTATGTACATAAGTACAACGATAACTAGACAAAAGTTGTTGCAATCAAAAGTTGATAAATGTGCTTTTCAGGGTTGGCTCTGGCTTGAAAAAAGTTGTTGCCATCACTTTCCCGATATTAAATTCAGGGGTGTGGAATTCCCATGCCCGACTTGTCCGACACGGGCTTTACTACCTGCGGGCAAGTACATTTTTCGAGGCTACTTGTCCGTGGACAAGTAAATATCAGGGCATATCTTGGAAGGGTACTTAATAGATAGAAGAGATTTATGAGCATAATGTTTGTATCTATGGCTAGAAAATATTGTTTTAATGAAGAAAATGATGAGTTCCAGCATTTTCTTCTTTAAAAATAATGTTTTCTCAAAATTTATCTGTTCATCATCCTTTCACGGGCAAGTCCATTTTGATCCTGGACAAGTAGAAAATCACATTTTACTTGTCCATGGACAGGTAAAGAAAATCCATATTTCCACATCCCTGTTAAAAATGTTGGGGCCAAATGGAGTAAAGCTGGGGCCAATTGGAGAAGGAGTTTGCGCCAAACTCGAACATTTCTTAACTATACTGTTATTTTCTTAACTTTTGTCTTGTTAAATAGATAATATGCATATTAAACAGGTTTTTAACCCTTGTCATGCTGAATATTTCGGTTTTGGCAGGAGGTGTAGACTAAGATCAGACTGCACTTATGTGCAGGCTGATCTTAATCTATACCTCCTGCTTGTATTTTTTCCTGCCAGAGTTGTTTATGGAGTTGATTTCTAAAAAAAAATATTGATTTTTGAACAAGTTATATCAGTGCTTTCAGCCCTTTGATTTGACAGCAATTCAGTAAGGTAATTTATACAGCATGACAAGGGTTAACATGGTCATTCATTTGTAATTTTGTCTTGAATGAATGTAGCTAAGTCATACACCTACATTGATTTTTACTCATCTTTAATCAGTGCTTTCAGTACTTTGATTCGAAAATCGAGAATTTGATGAGAAAAAAGTGCAAAGGAAACAGTTATAACCTTGTAAAATATACTTGATTTAATAACAAAATAATGTAGACTTCTGTAATTTAAAAAAAAATGGTTTAAGATTAAACTTTTTGGGGTACAAATGAACAAAAAAGAAATGGTTCGTCTGCTTCTTGGACAGTAGGACTTGTGAAATTTCTGTCAAATTTTGACAAACTACTACTGTTTCTATGAACAGTTCATCAGACTATTCTGCTTATTACCCATAAATGCTGATTCAGTTATTTAGCAAGGAATCACAGTAGCGGTGCCGAGATTAGAAACTGACTGAAACTGTCAGTAGAAATATACGAAAATATGTCCGAATTTGGCAATTGTACTCATCAAGAAAAGGCAAATGGCGGCCAGTTTAATTACACTTTTCTTAGAGAAAGCCTATTTATGCGTGAGCGTATTTTATTCACCTCATTGGCTGTCAATCAGAACTGTAATTAAATTTGGTAATGTGTTGGTCTTACGTCAGACTCAATGACATAATTGACCCGATGTACAAGCCCTTGAGCAATTATACACACTTGGCCCTCAGACTTGATTTCCGGAGATTAGTCAAATTAAATGTATGTATTAACAAATCTATTCATTTTTTGGGTGCCATGAACTTTCACCAAATGAAAAAAAAAACTTGTGCCAGAATTTTATTTTTATCACATTTGGCTATAATGGTGACCAACAGCGCGAACCCTGTTTTTGTGTCGTAGACTTTCAGAATTTGTCCAGAGTTTATCCCCTACATTTATGATAACTTGGTTCTCCATCATGAGTAGATTTGCAGCTTTGTAAAACATGCTGAAAAATTGGGAAAGATAAACTTGTTACAAGCAGTTTCTTCATTATTCACAATCTTTTCTACCCATTTACAAATAAATTATAAATAAAATTTGGAGGCTTTAAGTGTCAACATGTATGTTAAGTCACCTATGTATCTCATGATTTAATAAGTAACTAATAGTTGTGAAACAGTTTACCGATATACTGCTAAACCACAGTCTGTGGTCTGTGAAAAAATGAAACCGGTTAGACTCTTTCTGTAGCGGTTTTTCTGCAATATAGTTTTTAGCTCTACTGGCCGAAGGCCACTCGAGCTAAAGCGATGGCTTTTTTCCGTCCGGCATATGTGCGTCCGTCCAACTGTCGCCCATCCGTCCAAACTTTTCCTTGTTTATGCGATAGAGTCCACACTTTTCATCAGATTCTCTTCAAACTTTCTCAGAATGATTGTACCATCAGAAGGATCGTTCCTTTCGAAAATGGGTCAGATCCGTCAAGAAACACGGGAAAAGGGGCCTTATGAAAATTTAATTAAAAATTCGATTAAAAATCCTTGTTTACGCGATAGAGTCAACAGTTCTCATCGGATTCTCTTCAAACTTTCTTAAAATGATTGTACCAACATAAAGATCGTTCCTTTTGAAAATGGGTATGATCCATCAAGAAACGACGGAAAAGGGGCCTTACGAAAATTTAATCAAAAATTCTCGTTTACTAAATGGAGTTCACAGTTCTCATCGGATTCTCTTCAAACTTTCTCAGAATGATTGTACATTCATTAAATTTAATTAAAAAATCCTCGTTACGCGATAGAGTCCACAGTTCTCATCAGATTCTCTTCAAACTTTCACAGAATGATTGTACCAACATAAGGATTGTTCCTTTAGAAAATGGGTATGATCGGTCAAGACACACGGGAAAAGGGGCCTTATGAAAATTTAATTAAAAATTCTATTAAAAATCCTCGTTTACTAAATGGAGTTCACAGTTCTCATCGGATTTTCTTCAAACTTTCTCAGAATGATTGTACATTCATTAGGATCGTTTCTTTTGAAAATGGGTAAGATCCATCTAGAAACACGGGAAAAGGGGCCTAATGAAAATTTAATTAATAAATCCTCGTTTACGCGATAAAGTCCACGGTTTTCATCTGATTGACTACAAACTTTCACAGAATGATTGTACCATCATAAGAATTGTTCCTTTCAAAATTTGGTATGAACAGTCAAGGACCACATGAAAAAGGGGCCCGATAAAAACTGGATTGAATAAGTCCTCGTAAACACAATAGAGTCCATAGTTTTCAACAAATTCTCTTCAATTATACCCAGAATGATTATGACATTAAATGGATTGTTCCTTTCGGAAGTAGGTTTGATCCATCAAGTTTCATGGGAAAAGGGGCCCCTATGAAAATTTAATAAAAAAATCTTAGTAAACACATAATGGCCCTAGATTTCACCTGATTGACTTCAAACTTTCACATAATGATTGTACAATCATAAGTATTGTTCCTTTCAAATTAGGTCTGGTCCATTGAGAAACATAGGAAAAGGGGCCTTAGGAAAATTCAATTAAAAAAATCTTAATTAATGCTTGTAAGTCCACATATGAGATGGGGTTGTCTTTATACTCAAACAGAATAATTATACTTTTTTAAGAAGAGTTCCTTTAGGAATTGGTTCAGATCCACCAAGTAACATTGGAAAAGGGGCTATATGAAAATTCAATTAATAAAACCCTGCTAACACAATGAAGCCCACAGCTTTGATCAGATTTTGTTGAAAATTTCACAGAATGATTGGAAGGTCATAACTATCATTCTTTTCATAACAGGGTTTGAACTGTCAAGAAACACAGGGAAAGGGGCATTATGAAAATTTCATTTATAAATCCTTGTAACCAAGTCCAGAGCTTTCATAGGATTTTCTTCAAACATTCACAGAATAATTGTACAATAATAATGATTGTTGGTGTTTGCATTAGACCTGATCCGTCAAGTATCACAGGAAAAGGAGCATTATGAAATCTAATTTTTAAATCCATGCACAATAAAGTCAACAGTTTTCATCAGATTCTGTTAAACTTTCACAGAATGATTATTCCATCATGAGGATTCTTTCTTTTCAAATTAGGCATGATCTGTCTAGTATCATGGGAAAAGGGGCCTTTTGAGAATTTAATCTATAATCCTTGTAACCAAGTCCAGAGCTTTCATTGGATTTTATTCAAACCTTCACAGAATCATTGTACAATAATCACGATTGTTGATGCTGACATGAGACCTGATCCTTCAAGTATCACAGGAAAAGGAGCCTTATGAAAATTTTATTTTAAAAATTTTACACCAAGATAAAGTCTGCAGTTTTCATCAGATTCTGTTCAAACTTTCACAGAATGTTTGTACCATCATAAGGATTGTTTCTTTCCAAATTGGGCCTGATCTGTCCAGTATCATAGGAAAAGGGGCTGTATGAAAAATTATTACCAAATCCTCATAAACACAACAATGCCCTCAGTCTTTATCAGAATCTCTTCAAACTTTAATAGAATGATTGTACCATCATTTGGATTGTTCCTTTGTAAATTAGGTCTGATTGGTTAAGTGACACAAGAAAAGGGACCTTATAAAAATTTTATTACAAAACATCATTACTACAATAAAGTCCTCAGTCTTTATCCTTTTCTTCAAACTATCATTAGGATTGTTCCTTTGTACATTTGGTCTGATTTGTTAAGTTTCACGGAAAAAGGGGCCTTATGAAAATTTTGTTACAAAAATTCTTGACACAATTCAGTCCACTGTTTTCTTTGATTCTCTTTAACTTTTAAAGAATGATTGTACCTTCATTAGAATTGTTCCTTTTGAAATTTGGTTTGTTCTGTAAAGTATCACGAGAAAAGGGGCCCTCTGAAGATTTCATTATAAACTCATTAACACAATAAATTCCACAGATTAAACAGATTGATTGTACCATCATTCCAATTGTTGATTTTGACAGTGGATCTGACTATGGCAAGTGTCACATAAAAAGGGGCCTTATGAAAAACTCTCTTAAATATTCTGGTTAACACAATGATGTCCCTTGATTTCAGCGGATTCACTTCAAAATTTCACAGAACGATTGTACAAATACTTAAATGGTTCTTTTCAGAACTGGGTACAATCCATCAAGTATCATGTAAAAAGGGGCCATATGATTTTTTTTTAAATATTCTAGTAAACATAATGAAGTCCCAATATTTCATCGTATTCACTTTTAACTTTCACAGAATGATAAAACCAACAGTAAAATATCACAGGAAAAGGGGCCTTATGAGAACTTGTTTTTAATATCTTTGTTAACACAATAAAGTCAACAGTTTTATTGGATTCTCTTCAAATATGCATTGAATAACTGTGGCATTTGAAACACAGGAAAAGGGGCCTTACAGATTATCATTCAAAACATTCTTGTGTATGTGATGAAGATCACAATCATTATCAAATTGTCTTTTAAATTTCACAGGACAATTGTCGGGTTGTAAGGAAAGTTCCTTTTGGAATGAAATTGATCCATCAGAAAACACAGGAAAAGGGGCCTTATTGATTTTCATTCAAAACAATCCTGTTTATGTGATAAAGTCCACAATTATTGTCAGATTCTGATGAAATATTCACAGAATGATTGTAGGGTCATAAGGTAACTTTCTTTTGGAAATGGAGTGGATCTGTCATGAAACATGGGAAAAGGGGCCTTGAGGATTGTTGCTTAAAATGATAAAGGGGATAAAGCCCTTTTTTTTTTCTTTATGCATTCTTCTTTGAGCAATTAACTTCCTAAATTATCAGATTTCTTTAACGGAAAACTTGATAACCAGTAGAGTGTCTCAGGCCCTCATGGGCCTCTTGTTACTTCTCATTTTAACAAAATATATAAATACTATTTTCCCATTCTGAAATGGACCATTTTTACAATTCACTAAAGATTTCCGAAAGCGAAAGTAGAACTTGTTTCCTCTGGTAGTGTTACCGGTGTAGAGGTAAGATAAATACCCTGTCAAATTTTGATTGGTTCGAATTTGCAATGCACACACTGAATAATTGCTTTCTGCCTAACTACAACAATATGAACTGAATTTGATTGATATAATTATATTTTTTCCTAACTTAATCCTACTTAGTTTGAATTTAAACCAAAAAGGTATATTGGGAAAGTATTACTCTTCTGAATTTTGGTAGTAGGGCTGGTTTTAAAACCAAGTACACCATCATGGAAAAAGAGTTGTCACTAGGTTGATGAATTCGAAGTGTTAAATAACCTTACAGCAAAAAGCGCTGTTTGGCATTTTTTCTTCTTGAAAGAAAATGAGATTCTCAAGAGAATGTTATAAATAATGCTTGTTGTGACAGACGGCATGTTGCAGTCAAATGTGCACTCTGAGTGAGTCTTCAGGACTGATTGTGATATTTACTAATACAGATAGTATCTTTGGATTCTGACAAAGTTGACATGCTAAATTTTGTAAATAAGAATATGCCTTGATGTGTAACTCAATCTCAGAATAAATGTTGACATATCACTGGGTCATTTTACTGAATTTCTTTTATATGTCAGTGTAGAATTATCTGTCAATTTCAGTTTGAATTGAAATACTATTGGTTTTATTCAGGCATGTAAAAGAAATGCATATAAAACTATTCATTAACTTCATTAATTTGACTATAATATCATATCGTCGGCTTATCAAAACTTAATTTAGGAGTTCTTTTTGCACCATCCATCAAACTCTCAATGTACAGTAAAAACTCTCTAATACGACCACTTGCGGTACTTTCTGAAAGTGGTCGTAATAGCGGGTTGGTCGTTATAGTGAGGTTTGATTGTTTGTTGTCAAGTAATTCATGTTTATTTTATTTTTGTAATTTGAATATATTAATACTATACATACAAAAATGAAACTATAAGAAAATATATCACAGCGGAATCTTATGTCATTTTCAAATTTACGATTCTCCATTTGATCCATCTGATTCAGAAGTCCGAGCTCAGATTATTTATTTGTAAGTACAGGTTCAAAGTGTCAAACTGTCAATGTCGTATCTTCTACAATGCGAATACCAAGCATCAATAGGGTTGAAATCAAAATTTAATTGCTAATTAACTGTTCGGAACGCCGTAAACAAACTAATCGTAACTTCTCGGATACGTTTTCACTTTCTAATTTATTACTTGAGTCAAAACCTGTGACACATTCAAATAACAATTAAAAATAATACGAGCTATAATTTCTAAAAATGTTCGGCCACTTTAATCATAATACCTATTATAATAAGGGCTCGATATCACATAATCAAAAATCTGATAATGTATTTACAATGTATTCGTACCCAATTAGTGTCGCTCTTATCAAGTGTGAAATTCGGGTGGTCGGTCTCAATGTGTGAAGTTACTGGTCGTTTTAGTGGGGTTCAAAATAGTGTATCAGCTAAAGTAGGTACTGAATTTAGTGGTCGTAATTCGGATTAGCGGGGTGCCCATTTTAGAGGGGTTTGCGACCATTGAAATAAAGAACAAAAAATTCCGTTCTGTAAAAAAACAGTCGTAATAGAGGGGTGCCCGTATTTCCGGGGTGGTCGTAAGGAGGGGTTTTACTGTATATAAGTCTGTGTTCTAGCTGAAGTTGCCATCTTTTTGCTTCAACTCAATAGCTGATTATTGGTAATTGATAATCATTGAAAATAAATGAATTAGAAAAAAAAAAAAAAGCCAGTGAAATTAAGTTATTTTTCCAAATAAAAAATCAACAAGGATTAAAATAAGAAATCATTCTTAAATTTGGGGTTGAAATATGAAAAGGCCAGTAAATGTTTTGATTGCTAAGATTTGGCAAAAGAAAAAGAAGAGATTAGTTTTCTCCAAAAAAGCATTAGTTGTATCAGTATAATGTATTAATGATTATTACATGAACAACCCACATTTCCTGTTAAAGTATGTTTCTTTGTATATTGATACACTGGTTTTATATTCAGGGTTAAAAAGGATCAACTAACTTGAGTCTGTTGTTTTTGTTTTTTTATTATCCTCTAAAACAGCACAGAAAGAAATTAATTTAGTTATACAGTAACAGTGTTTTGCATGACCCTCTGTTTCTTTGAATTTGGACCCTCATTTTTTAGGAATGACCCCCAAAATTTCTTGACAGCCTTCTTTATCTCCTTTGAAAGGTGTCATAGTATGGCAAAATGACCCCCAGTTTTGAAAGTGGAGGGAAAACCCTGCAGTAACATAATTATTTAGTCATTATCCATTTTTCTCCAGGTTCAAGTTTAATTGTTATTTAGTACTTAAACTGTGGCCCATTGTTTTAGAAAAGGACCCCTCAAAATCATGCTTGATGGGTCATGTGGCCCACTGACCTGAAAAGCTCTG